>CM049800.1:22917384-23123785 GCA_027422405.1 Ptychobarbus kaznakovi
GTAACGGGGCATTCAGCCGATCACATTGATGGGACAGTTTAAGTGATTAACAGCTGCATCAGTTACTTTTATTAGGGTTCGTACATGAAAAACCTGAAGAAGTCATGACATTTTGAAACAGCAATTTCCAGGCCTGGGGGAAAAAAAATAAAATAATGGAATTTTATTTCCCAAATCTCTGTAATAGAGTTATAATTATTCCTGTCCAGAATTTCGGTGGGGTATTACAAATATTTTTTACTCATCCCCGCAGCTTTCGAGTTTATAATGAGGGAAATTCCTGCAAACATTTATTGAATATAGCATGTAGGTTAGATGAGTAAATAAATCCACACAAACTATCAGATTAAATCAGTCATCTGAAAACACGTGAGTGATTCAGCTGGACCGCGTCTTCTCTCTTTCACTCTCTTAAAGTGGCTTCACATCAGCGCATCTCATCTGCAATACAACGAGCTGCTGCACGCTGTCGCCGATCCAAGACTTTCACTCGCATCTCGGGACAGTTGACAGAATTGTCACTTGCTTAATCGGGTCATTGTTGCATCGTCACAAAAATGTATAATTTGCATGTTTTTTTGAGCCAATCGGTACTCCAGAGCGATTTCAAGGCTGAGCGCTCACAGTCACATCCAAAGCCGCCTGCGAGTATCATTTTGAGTTATTTTTCGTAGTTTGTTGTTGAACTTAAGTGGCCAAATACACACAAAATTACACAAAAATGACCGTCCTGGTGAGTATCCAGGTTTTTTCTCTTAAGTAAATGTGAACAGTTGAGGAAAAAAACTCTGTATAGGCTATTGGATCCGTGCATTATATATTGTGAGAGCAGAGCAGTTCACATGTCGCGCTAAGCTTCTTTATTTCAAATGTAGATGTGCCGCAAACGCAGTCCTTATAGAGGATTTTTCATATGTGCACGCTACAGGTCAGCAAAAACGTCTTTCATTGGCGCATGAGGAGGGGGATCCGACAAAATGAGGTGCCGGATCCGGATCCGGCTTGTTCCTGCACAAATTAAGCCCTGAGTATCTCACAGAAGTGAGTACACCCCTCACATTTTTGTAAATATTTTGTTATATCTTTTTATGTGACAACACTGAAGAAATGACACTTTGCTACAATGTAAAGTAGTGAGTGTAGGATGCTCAGAACATACTGTAAGAATCGGCATTCCCACAAAGAACAACCACTTGTTGGTCACATCATAACATTCAAACATTGTAGCAGGCCTTTATTCATTTGAGGGATGTCCTGTTCATTTCCTCTCAGCGGCTGCTGCTCTGCTCCACTGCGCCCTCCTTCCATTATCTCTCGTTTCATGATCATCTGCAAGGCCAAGCATCAACAAGTGTGTTCCAAAATTATTTGTTCTTCACCTGGGTCCCTCCTTTGAATATTTAGGCATAATATTTTTGTTCACACATTTGTTCATATTTAGAGTTTCAACTTGGGGAAGATGTCTTATTTATATCCACACTGCACAAATGAGTACTGGACATATACCTTGTAATTGAATAAAATTATTAACATGACAAGGATCCTACAGAAAGATAATGTTGCAAATGGTACTGTACAGTCAGTGTGTGTATATAATATATAATCTTATAAATATATAATCTGGTTTCTGTGTATGTTTTTTTTTCTATGAAACCTTTTTCATGAACTTTCCTAGAATATATATATATATATATATTATATTAGTGGTGGGCCGTTATCGGCGTTAACGTGCTGCGTTAACGTGAGACTCTTATCGGCGATAAAAAAAATATCGCCGTTAATCTATTCTCAAAGTTGGGTTGGAGAGCTGGGTCTATACTACGCAAGCTATGATGACTTCACCCTGATATTTTAGCGCGGATGTATACCTAGCCGAATTGCACTGTAGGGGGGAAACGAGTCTTCGAACTAGAGGCTCGCAGTCCGTGATGGACAGATTGTTAACGGCTGGTCTGTGTGGTAATACAATCGGGCAGGACATCCAAACGCTCACCTATCATTCATCAACCTCAAATATGGCTTTTCATCCGAAAGATGTATGTAGTAGCAACTTACATGGCCGCTCAATATGATGTTAACCTAGAGAAATGTGCGCTATTGAAGTGTTTGTGTGGAAGCGCGTTTGCTGCAGGACAGGCTCCGGTGCGCTCACTTGCTCTTAAAATCTCCGTCATTTTGGTCATACAGATAAAAGTAGCCAAATACATCTTTCGAATCTGTAAAGACTCTACGTTTATTGTGTGCACTCAGAATAACAACGAAACGTTGCGCTTTTAAGCAAACAGGATGCGCTTTAGGTCTCATGTGAACTTGAGCGAGAAACTTCGAAACTCGAATATATCTAAAAATACAGTACATAGAAAAATATATCTATAGAGAGTGAAATGTCAAAAAAAAAAAATAGAAGACGTGTGTTAGCATGGATGATTTACATGAAATTTAATCTGTGCAACACTGTGCATAATAAGATGGCTTTCAGTTCAATATAATAACAAAAAACGACATTTTGGGTTTTTATTCAACTAATAAGGGGCACGCTGTGATCTGTACTATATTTTTACTGTAATTGACAGTTATCGGCAAAAAAAAAAAAAAACAACAACACGGGAGTGGGAGGGAATGGGAGTCATTCTTACGGGAGTGGTACGGGATTTTCCCCCAGTTTTTTCGTGGGATTGGGACGGAAGAGATTAAAGTTTGTGATGCATTTTGGAAACAGGAGATGAGCCCCTGGTCTAATGCGCCACCTGGCTTGAGAAACCCGTTCTCAAAGACTTACTTTTAGTCATTATTTGGGTAGCACACATATTCTGAATGCCTTCGGCAGAATTCAAATGAGCCATTTTAATCTAGATTAATCTAGATTAATTCCAAAATTAATCTAGATTAATCTAGATTAAAAAAATTAATCTATGCCCACAAAAAAACCTTTTAAATTATATAATATATATATAAGTCCGAATCTGGTTCATGAGCTCACCCCACTCACCACATCTCTTGCACCACACAACAGCTGCACATCACCAAGGACTGCATTTCCATCCACCATTGCACTAATCACACAGCTGTCACCAATCACTCATTTGCACCAATCACACAGCTGCCACCAATCACTCATTTGCAGTAATTACACAGCTTCACTCCGTCAGGCACGCTTTATAAGCCTTGGACTTCATCTCTCTCATTGTGAAGTCTTGTTTAGCCCCATCTGACATTTCTGAGCGGTTACCCTAGTGTGTTTCCTTGTTTGCTGCCTGGACTGTTCTCACGACCCTGACCGTTTGCTGCCTGCCCTTTTGACCCTTCGGATACTCTCTCTGTCTGCCACCTGCCCCGACCTTAGCATTGCCACTGCTGATGAGTTTGCCTTGCCTACGTTACACCTGTTACTGTCTTTGAACTTTGCCTGTCTGACCTCCTCTTGTTTATATTAATAAAGCTGCATTTGGATCTCAACGCCACTGACCCCTCTCATTACAATATACAGCTGCAATCAGAGAGCTGTTAATGCTTGTCAGAATGATGCTGGACTCATATAATGCATCAGTGTGTTCTGCATTATTGTTGACGGAAATGACTGACTCAATATCCTGAGCTTTAGATTTCAAAGTGTAACAGAAAGGAAATGGAAACTGCTCACTGTGATAGAGTTGTGACTTCAATGCATCTATGATGAGGCATCATTGTTGATAGATTTCAGCTCTTGAAATCATCTTTGTGGCCCTGAAAATACAATCTCTTTTTGACAAAAAAAACCTGAATCTCTGCACAACTTCTCCAAAGCAGATATCACCTAAGAACATAATATTCCAATGGACATTATTATGACCATATATTACTGTGACTAATTAAATTTATGGGGAAACTGTAAGCTTAGTTCACATGTTATGCTGATTGCACTGCATTTGTATTCATTGTGCTAAACCATAACAGAACGGTACTTCATTAGGCTTTGTATGTATTCAAAGCATCAGAATAGACTATACTGTAGATTCAGCACAAGTTAATCTCATTGGACAGCATTTGTTATAATGTTGATTCCATAATAAATAAATAAATACCATGAGACACTTGTGAAAGAGGCCAATCTGTAAATATTAATACTAAAAAATAAAAATACTTCTCTGTGTATAGTTACATATGATTTTACAACTTTGTCGCCATGAAAATTCATTTCCATAAAACCTCAAATCAAAACGCTTTACAACTCAAATAATACACACATTTTTACAAGAAGAATTGCTTTTTTAATTATATTCTTCACATTTCTGCTTTTAAATATCTCCCTTTCACTTCCATTGTAAGTGCCTGTACCCTTGATTATTTTGAAGCATGGCAAGCCAATTATGCTGATTATTTATGAGTTTAACTTGTATTTAACCCAGATATTTCCTTAAAAAAGGAAACAACAAAGATCCCAATCCTCTCTGGATCAGTGTGGGAAATCACAGACATCCTTTTAATAATTTTAACTCAAACATTGGTACTTGAGGTACTTGAAGCTGCTTCAAGTACCTACCGAGGTACTTGAAGCTGCTCACCCTCTCCACAGGGGTCCCACTGATCAAGAGAGGAGTGTAGGGCTTCAAGTACCTCGTGTAAACATCTCCGAGGACCTGACTTGGACTGCACACATCCAATCACAGATCAAGAAAGCCAGGCAAAGACTGTACCATCTGCGAAAGCTGAGAAATTCAGGTCTCACCAGCTATCCTGAAAAACTTTCTATTCAGGGGCCATAGAAAGTGTTCTGACTCATGCATCTCAGTGTGGTATAATAATGCTCAAACAAGGACTGCAAAGCTCTACAGAGAGTCGTGCGCTTACTGAGCGCATCTCAGGGTCTGCTCTCCCCTCTCTGCAGGTCATCTACCTCAAACGCTGCAAAAGCAGAGCTGCTAAAATAATCAAGGACTCAACTCACCCCGTAAACCATCATTCTGTTTACTGCCATCTGGCAAGCGCTTCAGGAGCACAATGGCAAAAACTGAAAGACTGAGGAGGAGTTTCTTCCCTCAGGCCATCAGGCTCCTAAACTCAGTCTCATAACATCATTACATCCACAGGACTCAATTTAATAAACTGAAACACACCCCATTATTCTCCATCATCACACTGCTGCTATGTGCACATACCGGTACAACCTATTTGCACATTCTCTTGCACATCCGTGTTTTTTTTAATATTATTATTAATCCACATATACTGTATTGCACATTTTAACTCACTGCACATCTTACTCATTTTATTTTACTATTTGCTCCCTTTTTTCATTCTCACCTAAATGTATATAATATTATCTTGTGTTATTTTCATTGTTTTATTGCTTATGTACTTTTATTTTATTTTCTATTTTATTATTATTATTTAATTTTTTATTTTTTGCACTTTCCATTGAGCGGACCTGTTTGACCTACATTTCACTACTGATTATACCCCATATGATTGTGTATGTGACAAATAATAAAGAACCTTGAACCTTGAACCTTGAACATTGTTTTAAAAATGAATCCCATTCAAATAGGGCTAATGAAGCCATTTAAATTCTGCAGAAATCTGTGGAGCTTTCTGTTGAATTCTGCAGATTTAGCTTATTGGTTTCTCATTTGCTCTGACAACTTTCTGGAGAATAGATGTGTCAAGTATAATCTATGCCTTTGAGCTGTCATAAGCTAACAGTGGTTGGGGATTAAAGATAATACCAATACTCTATCCAAACAATTTCCCATATAAAACTGACCCGTTGAGTGACCCCGTAACTCACAGAGCTGTGTGATGGAGGAGTGTGGGACTGCACTGACCACAGAGGTCAAAGGTCAAATAAAAAGAAAGATTGTGATTCCCATACCTCTATGTTTTTCCACCCCCTCACTCTTTCCCTACAGATGGAGTCAAACATGCAACATGAACTACTGTACTGAGAAAAGACCTAAAATCAAGCGAAGCCGCTCCACTGCTGATCTACCGGTCAATGCAGCGAAAACTGAACACAAGTGGAACAAAATGAAGTGACCTTAAAGTTTACCCTTAAAAAAAGACTGGAGACCTTTAATTTGACCTCTGAAGCGGTTCGTTTTGGAGAACAGCAGACAAACCCATTAGCTGGAGATAATAAAGCCATCTACCAGTCGAAAGCGCACAACGATTACAGTGGAGGTTTTCAGCTGTGAGTTTATATAAGCAGAGGAGCGTTCACTGGGCGTCATGTTTCTTAACAACTCACATAGGTGTAATTCTGAACCCACACACAAACATCACGATCAATCTCAGATGTTGAGATCACACTTAAACCACCTCTAATGGAATTTATGAGCATGTTGGCAAAAGTGAAGCAATATGCTGATTTGCTGGATTACACAAAGCTTTCTATAATGCCTTAATATGTCTCAAAATGTAATAATGTCAACACTGCGCTGTGAATTCGCTCATGATTACAAGCGGCTGGTTGTGCAATTTGAATTTCTATCGAGTGCATCCTCCTTTCACAGCCATTTGCATTTTGATTTCCATGCCAACAGATCAGCTCTCCTGATGAAAGCAAAATAATTCGCCTGGATCCAAAAACCCACAGAGCGAGTCAGGAGAGTCTATTAGGAGCAGCTGGAACGAGATGGACTTTGACTTTCTTTTAAACAACATGAATTGCAATCTTCCCCTGCAGTCATGTGACACAACATGTCTGATACAGTTGTTGACAAATAGTGGAAAATGACTGTGAATATGGCCGCAAAGTGCATGTCTGTTTCAGTTTTAGCATAGTTAACGAAGAGATGGACAGAAACATCATTATTGATCTGTGACCCTGGACTACGAAACTAGTCATAAGTAGCACATGTATATTTGTAGCAATAGCCAACAATACATTGTATGGGTCAAAATGATCTATGTTTCTTTTATGCCAAAAATCATTAGGATATTAAGTAAAGATCATATTGTAAATTTTCTACCATAAATATATCAAAACTGTTTTTATTAGTAATATGCATTGCTAAAAACTTCATTTGGACAACTTTAAAAGTGATTTTCTCAATATTTTGATTTTTTTGCACCCTCAGATTCCAGATTTTCAAATAGTTGCATTTCATCCAAATATTGTCCTATCCTAACAAACCATACCTCAATGGAAAGCTTATTTATTCAGTCTTCAGATGTATAAATATCAATAAAAAAAGACCCTTGTGACTGGTTTTGTGGTCCAGGGTCACATTTTATTAACCTGATGTTTTAATTAAAAAATAACACACAAAACTTATTTCACACTGTGCATAAGTCACAATTGGTTTTAAAATAATCTTTAGGACGCTGTCATTTTGGTGGTTGTGGATGAATGTTGCAACTGCCCCTGCGGACTGTTGCAACCGTCCTCTGTTGTGGGGTCAGTTGCAACATTTGACTTTGTCTATTCAAGTATAAATTGTGTGTATATAATCATATATGCACGTGTTAAAGCAATGTGGTTGAGTAGCCGACTGATGTTGCTTTATTGTATTAAAATTCTGGCTTTCTAATGCAAACAGTCTCTGAAAAACTAAAGGAAATGCAAAAAGTGTTGCAACCATTCCCACTCTCCCCTATGCTGCAGATTTATATGTGGCGTATGAATTTAAATTATTTGAATACATTTTGTTACTTTTCATGCAGTGAACGTCTCTGAATTTATGTGACATTTTAACTTTTTGTGTAGTTTTCTGGGCTGGTCAGGATCATTTTAATAATTTGTTTAATAATTAATAATAATTTTGACAGCCCAAAGGGCAGCAGTCCACCTTTCCAAGTGCAACGAGTATTTTAATACTCAACAAGTAGAACTCAAATACAGTGTATTGTATTGTACATTTAATAACAGGTCAACAGAGGATTCAACTGAAATGAATTACTGAAGTGTTACTAAAATATTTAACAAATGTAATTGTTTTATTTGCAAATCCCCCATTGTTACATTTGTGCTGTAGGCAAAACTCTGCCCTTACAGCACCTGTTAGCAGAAACATGCTGCACAGCAAAAAAGCCAGTGTACTCAATTTGAGTCAAATTTAACACTCCTGAAATGTATATATGACTCCCTCTGTTTTAGAGTTAAAATAACACGTTTTGAAAGTGTGAAATATGTACATTACTCACAGGGTACAAATAAGCTCTAATGGTGTTAAAATATACTTTGTGAGTAATCTACATATTTCACACTTTCAAAAGTGTTATTTTAACTCCAAAATGGAGGGAGTCATATATACATTTCAGGAGTGTTAAATTTGACTTGAATTGAGTTCATTGTTTATTGTGTGGTCCGTGTTCAGGTAAAAAAAAATTACAAAATGAATCCACAAAACAATGCATGCTTACATTTATTTATTTTATTTGAAACATTGCAAATCTTTTTCCCTGCACCAAAATGTCTTCACATTCAGTGTTTTCAATACATGTAAAGAACATGTTCTTACAACAATTAAAACGTAATGTCAGCAAATCAATGCAAAGGTACAAAATACATGTTCTTTTTTGGTCCATATGTATTCTGAATTTCATTGGGTTTATAGTGCTAACATTTATCTGCTAAAACCACAGCTTCTCATTCATTACCATCAACGCTGAATGTATTTTAACGCTCACTGAACAAACTCTGTGCCAGTGGCATCCTTGGAGTAGTCTCTTTCTTTTTTTCAGCATACGACAAGATGTGGTTCTCTGCAGTTTTCAGCCAAGCAAGAAATCCACTCCCACTTACAGCATCACAAAAGTGCTCCTGTAAAAATGAATGAATTCATCATTTAATTAATTAAATGATTAATTCTGTCATCATTTTTTTATCCTCATGTGATTCTAAACCTGTATGGTATACATATACATGGTGTCTGTGGAATGGCATGAGTATAAGTAAACAACAATTCAGGTGAACAATTTGTTTTAAGGGATAGTTCACCCAAAAAAAAAAAAAGTGATGTCATCATTTATTTACATTTGTTCTTGTTCATACCTCACATTTTCTTTGGTTTGCCAAAAAAGAAAGTCTCATTTTAAAATAAATAAATAAAAATTAGGCTACACAGCATCATCTTAAGATAATTAAATTATTCTCATATTTGAAATACATGGTGAGACTTGTGTCTTTAGATGCAATGAGTTTCTAGACACTAAAGGTTTCTTCTGAAAAATGAATCTGCAACACAGATTCCAGTAGTGTGCACTCTACCGAGTTCAGGGGACTCATTTATAAAGCGTGCGTACGCTCAGATTTGATCGTAGAGTGTGCGTACGCTTAAATCCACGCCAATGCTCATATTTGTAAAAACTGTCTTTGATGTGAAAAAAGTTATTAGCGTCACGTCAGGGTCTGAGCAGACGTATACACACTTTTTCTTGTCGGAGTACTGCAGATTTTTGGAAATGTAAGCTGTTCTTGCAGCTCACTGTTCTAAATTAAATAATTTGGATAATGACTGTGATCTTTTACATGTTAATGACATTTTAATGACATTAATTAGGAGTCGTTTGCAAGGCAGAGAGCTGAAACCATTCATTTGCACGCAAGTTCAAGATCATTTGCAATTCATAGATTTCAAATCTGAAAGAGATTACTACTTTTAGACAATACTTTTTTTTTTACACATACACACATTCGAGAAATTATCATAAGATCAATTTTAGGATGGTTTCTGTGCAACATTTTATAAATGAGGCCCCAGATGTTTAGCAAAAGTACAGCAAAACCTGATCGTTGGTGAATTTCAGAGCTCATGAAAGTATAAGGTGAGGAGAATTGAATTATCAAGCCACCTTTAGCCTATATTTAGGCTGATGTTAAAATCACATTATTAACATTCTTAAGACACTTTTAAGGGGTGAAGGAACAAACACATTTCAATACACAGAATGTGATATTGTCTCTTGTGCCATAGTCTTAGTTGAGAACTCATACAGCGGCCTTGTTTACTTTAATGATATGACAACACACAATACAAACAATCCCACAGACACATGGGCCTATTATATGGCTTTCAGCTACACGATCATGAGATGAGTTGCTTCATTCATCCCTTATCGACACTAGTTGTTGGGCTGAGTGAGCATGGACATGTCATTTGGTTATGAAGTGGGGTCCTCTTTCAAAGGTTTAGTTTCAGTTTAAATGGCTATGTATGTGTGAAAATCCCTTTTAACAAGTTTTATACATGTTGTAGATGGAATTAGGAACATAGCCAGTGTACTTTCTTAAAGATGAATACATATATTTTATCCTTCCCCAAATGCATTTTTAAAAAGTTCTACAAATGAATTTGAAGTGTGTGCTTGATGAAAGCATGAAATAACTACATTTAGAATGTATTTTCAGTTAGTATAGACATGCCAATATATTTTTTGTATATTTATCATAAAATAAATATATTTTAAATACAATTAAGTATATTAATTTTTCACTAGGGTAAACAATGAAAAAGTTATATTTTTGGGTGAACAATTCAGTTGCTGGATGCATTTTAGAATGAACACTCAAAAATGACCGTATGAATCTTTGTAAAGCTGCACTTTAATGATATTGGTTGTTTTCTTCTGTATAAAATGCAGATGGAAAAAGAATGGTAGAGACTTTGGTAACTAAACAGTAGTTACCCACAGGCATAAATGGGTCAAGTGTCTTTCAAGGGCACAATGGTGTTGTGATGGTTCATGGATCAACCCTTCTGAGGTTTGAAAATACACCTTTTCTTTTGCCAGCCGAGATCATTAAACACTACTAGACTACACCACGCCAAGTTGCTCATTACAGGTCCAGGTTATTGTTCTAAAAGTGTCAGATCCTTTCTAAAATTTTCCTACATTTTTCAAAGTTATGCTGTTGTAAACTAAATGTTCCTGTTTTAACAGCAGGACAATTCAGTTTTTCTGACATCCCAAAACTAAAACATTAACAATGCAAAGATTGATGATTTTTCACTTGCTGCTCTGGAACTTTTTTACAAGACACATGTGCAGCTTCAAAAATCAATGCAAAGTTAAAAAATAATGGCCATCTTGCTTTTGGCCATCAAAGTCTTGATATTCCTCTGCATGTCACAAAAACTTTGCAAACTCAGACCAAAAGAAAGCACAATGTGTGAAAGAACACAAGAGACAGAACCGCAGAACTGCTGATGCCCTTCTCCTCACGGACCCATGTTGAACCCCAAACCAAAGACGAGTCTACAAAACGCAGCAGTCATTATGACAGATGCTCAACACCCTGGCTTGCTGATAGCTTGCTCCTCCTACTTTGAAGTCATGGTGCTTTTGATCTTCTGGTTTTCTGACTACAGAGGAAGAGGAGGGTTGAAAAAGTGAAGTCTCAGTGTGGTCTTCGTGCCTGTGTTGACAGCTTTGAGTAAGTGTGTGTGGGTTAGAGTACTGTACATGACAAAAATCATGATTTTCAATTACTTTCCTTGATATCATAGATGTGATTAATAGAACTTGCAATAAAATGTTCATATTGTTTCCTTTATTTCTTTTCATTTGCTAGTTGCATCCTTGGCCCAACCTGGTTTTCCACTCATCCAGCCACTCATTTAAACCTCTTTTAAGGGGCTCTTCTGTGATATTTTTCACCTGCTGTCAGCATGATGGTGAGGCCATGTTGTCTTTTCCGGAGCACATGCAGGTCTGATCTGTCAGTATTGGTAAGGGGCCTGTTTACCTGCTGGTTTGGTACTGTAATAAGGAATATGCCTTTCCCCATGTGCAACATTGGTTTGAAAACTGGGCCATTTGGGTCATGCCCTGGGTTCTTAGAGTGACAAGAGCCTCCACAGCCTCAGGCTCGACCCTGAACTGCCAAAATAAACTGAATATCAAGACCCTTTGCACTTACAGTGCAAGCTGACCACTATTTTCCCAGGCCACTATAGGAACATACAACATAAACTGACCACTATAGCTCCAAAGGCCCTTGGTTAATAAATGCATGCTAACTATTAGGGACACCAAATATTGTTTTTAGCGTATTGAAAAAAATATCTGAAATGTAATTATTCACATTTATCCAAACTATCCAGTCACACAGCAAAAATATGTATTTTCATACGTATAAATAAAATAAAAAAGTAAACAAAAATGGCCATATAAACATAAATAGATGTTAAAATATATTTATAAAATATTTGTTATAAGTTTTATTTACTGATATATTTATTGGCCATGCTTTCAATGTAAATGTTGTCTGAAAAATATAGCATTCACCCAAAATGTAATTTAAGACTGTAAACTTGCCCCTTGAATTATATTTTCTAATATATTTTCTAAAAAACTGAATATATTTTTTTGTTATAACATATATAATAATTGTTTTTTAGCTGTGCTGTTAACAACATATATTTAGCTTATATTCAAAATATACTGAATATCTTAAATTTTTTCCCCCTCAAATCATTACAAAGCTACATAACACACATGCACACGTTTGGAAGCTAATCAATGCTTTTCAATGACCTCCTTCCCAGAATAATGACATTTTGGTTCTCTGACACAGGCATATTGCATTATTGCAATGTAATGTCAAACAAAATAAAACATGATAATAATGTCAAACTGCTCTTTAGATACCAGATTCCATTCTTTATCGCTTCAGTTTACCTGTTTGTTTTTATCTTCCCTGTCAAGGCAGGGCTACTCCTAAGTGGCCCAAGCTTGGCATTGTCACATGTCTTGTGCTTTATTGTTTCTGTCTGATAAGGCAGAGCAACCTAAATAGTTTTACCTCAGACATTGTCTTCAGTCTGAGTTTTAACCTCCCTCGCTCTCGCTGAGGCAGGACTGCCACAGAAACTGCCATATGGTTGCCTAAGCAACAGCTTCAAATGAGATTCTATTATTAATGACTTGAGAAGAAAGTCTCTCACACTATTTATCGATTAGTCAAGCCCAGCCCCTACGATCAAAATGTCACCCAGGATTTTTCTCTAGTCAATATAGGAAATCAAAAGTGAGATACATTCGGTAGTTATAGATTGTTTACGTACGTAGGGTTGCTATTCATTTGACTGTTATGAGCATGAACTAAATCGAATGTAAAGGATTACAGAGGGAAAGAGTGGGAAGAAAAGTTTGTGTGTGAATAACATTCGTGAGGTGGATGGATAATCTTGACAAAGGAGAGTGCTCACTAACACATATTTAGACTGATTTGAGAAAGACTTTTGAGAGAAATAGGCCTTTTGTGCACATAGAAAATGTCTTAGATCTTTGAGTTCAGCTCATGAAAAATGGGGGCAAAAACAAAAGTGTTGCGTTTATAATTTTTCAGTGTAGTTTGTACGTGAACTTCCTGTTCTCACATAATTAAAATGATTATTAAAACTTTATATTCATTGTTATCTGCTTGACAAATCTGACACATCATGTTCTAAGGGTCCAAATCAGATGCCAAAAGCAAACAACAAACAGCTCTTATACTACTGTAAAAATTCATGATCACAACCTTTTGATTTCCACTCCAGAACTTCACACGATCAGTGATTCATCTTTTATTTACTGTAAAAAACAGTATTCCTTGTAACAACTTGATAAGCGGACAGTTATCATACTTTGTGTGAATAGCCCTTAAAGCAATAGGTCACCCAAAAATGAAAATTTCCTGATTATTTACACACCCCCAGGCCAAATAAGTTTCTTTCTTCAGTCGAAGGGAAGTTAAGTTTTTGGAAGAAAACATTTCAGGATGTTTCTGATTTTATCTAATGCAAGTGGACAAGGCTCAATGTGGACCATTTTTGATGGCCAAAAAAATCCACATTTAAGCAGCTTAAAAGTAATCCACATGACCCAAATGAACTGACAAATAACTTCTTCTCTAGCAAAATAACCAGTCATTTAAAATATTTATAAATAAATAATCACCTTGGTCCAACTCTGTGCTGCATCCCAGCTAACAGGCAACGTTCCCACAACTTCCATTTGTTTCTTACAAGCAAATGCCGTTTCTAGTATAAAAACAGGAAAATTGGAGTGCCATAAACCGTCAAATAACATGAAATTACCTCATCTTTTGCAGTCAGAACTGACTGCATCCACACAAGCAGCATGCGTAAAACCAGATGCCCGCTAAATATGCAGCTTTAGCAAATCACGCTGTTGTTCATTGCATCTTTTAAGTAAATTTGAAGCACTTAGTAGCATGAAAAACAAATAGCCTATTGATTGACTGTACATTGAGATCGATTTATGAAACCCTCGTTGATACAGAAACACCGTGTGCGTGTTTTATTTCATGTTCAAAATGTGAGTAAGAATGCAATTTTCCCTGAATATCCAAACGATTGCAAATGTGACATTGATTTTAAATAACAGTTTAAAAAAGACAATATTAAGTGAACATTTTACGTTTGAAATTTAACCTACATTTTAAAAACAATATTGTCAAAGTTGTTTGTTATATTTTACAATGAAATAATAACAGTTCCAATGAAATCCGCAACAAAACTGGTGTGTGTCTCCAAGCAACAGCGGTGTTTCGTTAGTGAAAGAATCTACAGCGTTGAACGACTCGGAGAGTCAGTGATTAATAATCCATTCATAACAATGACTTACCGCCACCTACTGGCGAATTTAGTTTTAAATCTACAAGTAGGCTATCACTTCGTTTTGCCATCATTTATTGCTTTATTTATTGTATTAATAATAGCCTACACTTAATGGAATGGTAAGAATATGACATAAAACATGACACACAATTAATAAGGCTAGAAAAACATTGCCTAAAGGTAAAAAATGCACCTGTTAATCAATTTAAGGTGGCAAATATTATCCCTTAATGGCAAAGGTGTGACTGCGGTCTAAGTGGGGGTTCTCAGAAGAATGTTAAATGCCCCAGGGGGTACGCCACTGCAAAAAGTTTGAGAACCACTACACTCGCAGTGCGGATTACAGTATAACTGCACCGGAGTGAGCATGTTTCAGGTTTTTTGGACATATTTCATAGACTCATTAACGTCTGTAAATGAAGAAATTAAATGTAAATATTAGTTGGGGTATTTTAGTTGTACTATAAAATAAAATGATTATTTTTCTTAATTTCTGCCATATTAAACTTTTAATTAAGAATAAGCTTCCAGTCATTTCAATCTTTTTTTATTGATTTTTTTTATCTTAAATATTTTGGTGGGTCTCGAAATAGATTATACCTGTCTAGGTGGGTCGCGGAATGGAACAATTTGGGAACTCCTGATATATGCCTGCCCATACCATAACCCCACCGCCACCATGGGCCACTCGATCCACAACGTTGACATCAGCAAACCGCGCAGCCCCACGATGCAATACACGCTGTCTGCCATCTGCCCTGTACAGTGACAACCGGGATTCATCCGTGAAGAGAACACCTCTCCAAAGTGCCAGTCGCCATCAAATGTGAGCATTTGCCCACTCAAGTCGGTTACGATGACGAACTGCAGTCAGGTCGAGACCCTGATGAGGACGAGAGCATGCAGATGAGCTTCCCTGAGACGATTTCTGAAAGTTTGTGCAGAAATTCTTTGGTTATCGAAACCGATTGTTGCAGCAGCTGTCCGAGTGGCTGGTCTCAGACGATCTTGGAGGTGAAGATGCTGGATGTGGATGTCCTGGGCTGGTGTGGTTACACTTGGTCTGGCGGTTGTGAGGCTGGTTGGATGTACTGCCAAATTCTCTGAAACGCCTTTGTAGATGGCTTATGGTAGAGAAATGAACATTCAATTCACGGGCAACAGCTCTGGTGGACATTCCTGCAGTCAGCATGCCAATTACACGCTCCCTCAAAATTTGCCACATCTGTGGCATTGTGCTGTGTGATAATACTGCACATTTTAGAGTGGCCTTTTATTGTGGCCAGCCTAAGACACACCTGTGCAATAATCATGCTGTCTAATCAGCATCTTGATATGCCACAGCTGTGAGGTGGATGATTATCTCGGCAAAGGAGAAGTGCTCACTAACACAGATTTAGACAGATTTGTGAACAATATTTGAGAGAAATAGGCCTTTTGTGTACATAGAAAAAGTCTTACATCTTTGAGTTCAGCTCATGAAAAATGAGGGCAAACACAAAAGTGTTGCGTTTATAATTTTGGTCAGTGTATAACAACAAAGAACAATATCCATGGAATCACTTACTAACTATATCTGATAAACGATATAGACATTGACAGTCAAACAAAATCCGCCCAACTTAATGGAGCCTGAGCTTTTTAATGTGGCAGACTGCAGCACGTGTTTATAATAAACAGAACATTGTCTGTCGGTGTAGATTCTAAGATTGTTATTGCTATAGTTATCTTTATAGCTATCATTCTTGGTGTGAACAGGCCTTTAGTGTGACCTTACCCAAGATTTTCAAGCGTATCTGTCTTACCTAAATTCGCTACTCACATTTTTTCATACCCATCATCTATCCTCATGTGCTTTTCTCTTTTTTCTTTCACTTTCATTTTCTACACTCTCTTCAACATCTGAGCCCCTGCTCAGCTGTAATGGAACATTTACCCTAAAAGCCCGCCTGAAATTGTCATATCTCCTCTGTGTGTCATCCCGTGGCTGCTTAAACCCCAGCACCCCCTCTTTCTCCCCCTCTTATCTCTATGACCTGTAATAGGGTGCTGTTCTGTGTGAGTGAACATTTAATCTCCAAGAAAATCAGTCTCTGAATGAACAGGACATTTCTGGCTGTTCTCAGCAGGTGAGCTCTGTGGCGGCAGGTGAAATCCAACATGCAGCGATGCTCATGAATCTGATGATGAAACACACTCATGCATATCCTGGCATGCTGGCTGTGGGCCCAGAGTGCTCCTGTTTGCCGTGAAAACCGATGTGTGTTGTAGGCTGCTATGTGTGGAGAAAAGCAAATTTTAAGCATATTTGTGTTTTGAATATACAATCTGAGAGATTCAAACTGCAAGGCAGCATTGATACTGATGCTGGTGGCATAGCAAATAGGGTAGCTGTTCTTCATCCAGACTCGCTCTAGGTTTGAGACTGAGAACATCTAATTTAACCCACAGCATTTATCCCAAAAATAACTCCAAGGGTGTTGGAGACTGGATGACCACGAATTCTGAAACTTCTGTCCTTCTCTGTGTTTTTAATTCTGAATATGCATACAGCAGAATTTTTATTGTGTGTGTGTGTGAGTGCGTGTGTGCGTGCGTGCGTGCGTGCGTGAAAATTATAGATTTTTCTTTTATGCCAAAAATCATTAGGATATTAAGTAAAAATCATGTTCCATGAAGATATTTTGTACATTTTACTTCATTTTTGATATTTGACTTCATTTTGACAAATTTAAAAGGCGATTTATCAAAATTTTTAATTTTTGGAACCCTCAGATTCCAGATTTTCAAACAGTTGTATCATGGCCAAATATTATCCTATCCTAAAAAATATCCATAAATCAATGGAAAGCTTATGTATTTAGCTTTCAGATGATGTATAAATCTCAGCTTCAAAAATTGACCTTATGAATGGTTTTGTGGTCCAGGGTCCAATATATAATACACAAGGAAGTGTCAAAAATGGCTAAATGTATGAACATAAATATATTTTGGATAATTATTTTAATTACTTATATTTTACTTATATATTTAATTACTTATATTTATACATTTTGGCTATTTTCATATATATTTAATCCAAGATTGTAAATGTTCCATTTTCTTAATATTTACTTAATCTGCACTATATACACAATATATCTAGCACATAAATATATTTTGGCCTGAATTTGTTATTTGTTTGTTATATGGGTCCATCATAATGCCTCTACCGTAATTTACAGCACACACTAGAAGCAAATTTGAATCATTCAACGTGTTTTAATGTAGGTCTGCTCTTCGATTCTGAACACCGGCACTCAGCTGTGAAGCCACAGGGAGTGTCCGTAAAGAAAACTGTCTAGACTTGTTTTGTCTGCATGTTTTGTTTACATTTTATTTTGCTCTTGTTTTCCTTTCTCTCACACAAACTGCAGCTGTTTTGCATGTAGATCCCATTAGACTCATCGCACCTGTGCTTCAGGTGGACACCCACTCCAGCACATCTCATGAAAATTTCATATGCAACGAGAACAAGGAGCGACGGTGGGAAAAGAGACGGAGCAAGGGAGGGAAAGAGACCATTCGACGAAACCGGTTACCATGGTGAGACTGTCAATGTCGATATCCGACGTGTCATCTTTTAGGCCCTAATTGGGTACCCCAAGTATTTTTCTCTTTTCTTTCTAGCCAAACCCACTCTTCCTTCCTCCCACTCATTTATGTGGATAACGCGCAAAAGTTTTTGCGAAGAATGACTCAACCTCAATGGCTGTTGAATCACCACAGTTTTTCCCTGGAAATGAAGTCACCATACACTAACAATGCTTTCTCACATTATGGTGCTGTCACCAAATTGACAAATCATTTCTAACAAGGAGTCTTTTCCTTGGCTGAGAAAACTACCTCCTTTAAATCTCAAGTGACTTCAAATGCGGTTAAACGGAAAAGATGGAGAACACGCTGCCCAAAGATGGCATCTCTGTCTTTATAATGAGATTTTCACCTGATGTCAATCTGCAGACAGACTATCTGTGGAAGTTTACAGGAGAGAGGCAGACGTTTGGGTGACAATGGCACCAATTTGAATCCCCCAATACACCAAAGCAATCTCAGGCCTAATCTACAGCAGACGATTGGAATGAGACGCCCTGATTAAGGAGGTTTCTGTCTGTCACTCTTCCCTTTTTTCTGTCTCTATCAATATATTTCCTTTTTTTCTTGTATTCTATCCCACTAGGCACCTCACAATTCCATTTGGTTTTGATTCAGGGAGAAAAAGCCTTTTTTCTCCTGAACTGAAGCCTTATTCAATCACGCAGTGAAACTGCACGACTTCGCCTCCGCTGATCCCATAAGCCTGCTCGCCGTTAACACGCCTCGCAGCTGGACCCAGCGGCCGCGATCTGCTTGGCTGATCCGCCGCCTTTTCCTCACACCCCAGCATCGCAGCAGTTCCAGTACCGTTCACTGCCGCCATCCTGCAAGCTACACTCTATCTAAAAGAGCCGGCGTTGTGGCAAATGCAGCGCCGTTATTGCAGTTTGTGTAGGTCTCCCCTGCACACCGAAGACGGCCACAGCGAGTGTTTCCTGCTTGGGGAAATCTCATGCAGACGCCACGCTCGCTGGATCTGATTGTTCTCATTGTGAGAACATCAGTCTCGCCTCTCTGCGCTCGCGGATGATCGCGGATGATCCCAGGGACATGTAAGGAAAAAACAGCGGGGTAGAAGATCTCAGCGCCCAGCTGAGAGCGACCTCACGTCAGCTCAGATCCTGCATTTCTCCTGTCCGCACCCAGTGCCGCCAAAGCTGGGATGGATGCCAAACTTCTCAGTGTCCTCTCAAAAGCAGTTTAAGAGCTGAGATTGGAGTGGTCTCCACCAGAGGAGCCCTTTCGCAGCTGTCTGGAAGAGTGGTTCCTGCTCACAGAGGTACAGAAGTCGTCACAGGGCATGCAACACTCCCTGCCAAAGCGCTCCAGCTCCGCAGCTGCTTCTAGTCGCCCTACGCCTACTCCAACTCATCAGCCCGCTCAGCCAGACGCTATCCCTTTACAAAGCGCCAGGGTCCCCTACCTAAGATAACGTTGGACATGGCGTATCCGGCGTCTTCCTGATCTGCAGAACAGGAAGAGGAGAGGCGCAAGTCCCGCCATGGCCGGACTGCCCACCAAAAAGCCTCTAAGCCTCTTTTCACCCCGTTCAAGGTTCAAGGTTCAAGGTTTCTTTATTTGTCACATAATAAATTATGCAGGGTATAATCAGAAGTGAAATGTAGATCAAATCAGGTCCGCTCAGTGGACAGTGCAAAAGAAAAAAATTGAATAAAAGTAACACCACACAAGAGCGCATATATATATATATATATATATATATATATATATATATAGGTAAAAAGGGAGAAATAAAGAGTAAAATGTGCAATGGAATAAAAGTGCAAAACAAATAAGATGTGCAAAAAACAGTATATTGGGACTTAATAAATAGTAATATGAACAAGAGGGATGAGAGGGATGTGCAAACGGGTTGTACCAGGTATGTACACATAGCAGCAATACAGAAGATGTTAAATGTAAATGAGTCTTGTAAATGTTTATGAAACTGAGTTTGTGTTAAGGAGCCTGATGGCCTGAGGGAAGAAGCTCCTCCTCAGTCTCTCAGTTTTTGCCATCATGCTCCTGAAGCGCTTGCCAGATGGCAGTAAACAGAAAAGATGGTTGCCGGGTGGTTTGAGTCCTTGATTATTTTAGCAGCTCTGCTTTTGCAGCGTTTGAGGTAGATGACCTGCAGAGAGGGGAGAGCAGACCCTGAGATGCGCTCAGCTAAGCGCACGACTCTCTGTAGAGCTTTGCAGTCCTGGTTTGAGGAATTTCCATACCACACTGAGATGCACTGAGTCAGTACACTTTCTATGGCCCCTGAGTAGAAGGTTTTCAGGATTGCTGGTGAGACCCTGAATTTCCTCAGCTGTCGTAGATGGTACAGTCTTTGCCTGGCTTTCTTAACCTGAGTCTGAATGTGTGTAGTCCATGTCAGGTCCTCGGAGATGTTTACACCGAGGTACTTGAAGCTACTCACCCTCTCCACAGGGGTCCCACTGATCATAAAGGAGTGTAGGGCCGCTGCTGTCTCTTCCTGAAGTCCACGATCAGCTCCTTAGTTTTGCTCACGTTCAGAGAGAGACAGTTGTCCTGGCACCATGATGTGAGTCTCTCTACCTCATCCAAGTATGCTGCGGCCTCATCATTGTTGTTAATGAGGCCCAGAACCACAGTATCATCAGCATATTTAATGATGGAAGTGGAACTGTGAGAGGACACGCAGTCGTGGGTGTATAGAGAGTATAGCAAGGGACTCAGGACACAGCCCTGTGGGGCTCCTATGTTCAGGGTGATGGAGTTGGAGGTGAACTGGCCGACTTTCACCACTTGTGGTCTGGCGGAGAGGAAATCTTGAATCCAGTCACAAAGTGAAGAGGTTATGCCGAGGTCTGAGAGTTTAACTGCCAGCTTGGTGGGGACTATAGTATTAAAAGCGGAGCTATAGTCAATGAATAGCAGACCTGACATAGTTGCCATTTTTACTGTCAATGTGTGTGAGGGACGAATGCAGACCTGGGAGATGGCATCATCAGTAGACCTATTTGGCCGATAGGCAAACTGAAGAGGGTCCAAAGTAGCGGGGATGGAGGAGCAAATGTGTTTCTTTAAAAGTCTCTCAAAAACCTTCATGACTGTCGATGTGAGGGCAACTGGACGATAGTCATTCAGGCAAGAGGTTTACTGTTCTTAGGCACAGGGATTATGACAGATTTTTTAAATGGGGTGGGAACAACAGAGGTAGCGAGGGACTCATTAAATATGGATGTAAACAAACCAGCAAGCTGATCAGCACAGGACCTCAGAACACGGCCAGTAATCCCATCGGGTCCTGCTGCTTTCCTGACGTTCACTCTCTTTAGTTCCCTTCGAACCTCGTCCTCCGACAGAGTGAATACATGATCATCGCTGCTCTGTCTCTGCTCTGACGTGCTGATCGGCAGAGTCGCGCCGCCATTTCCTTCAAAGCGGCCGTAGAAAGTGTTTAGCTATTCGGCCAGCAACGGATCCGCTCTCACCTCTGCAGAGGAGTTGTTTCCAGAGGAACAGATGGTCTTTAGTCCCTGCCACATGCGTCGAGAGTCATTGAGCTGGAAATGTGACTCAATTTTCTCACTGTACCGGCGTTTTGCGGCAACTGCCCGACGGAGAGAGTAGCATGATGCCTTTGTACTCACTCATGTTTCCGACAAAATACCGGCGTTGTATGCGGCAGTGCGATGGTTAACCGCATCACGATTGTTCTGTCCACCCACGGTTTCTGATTTGAGAAAGTCTTTATTGTTACCGTTTCAGTGGCCTGTTCGGTTAGCGTGGAGACAAAGCTCAATGCTACCTCCGTGAATTCGCTGACGTCAGATGAACTCGCCCGGAACATGTCCCGTCGACGTCATCAAGAGACGCCTGTAGCGTGGCTTCAGAGCGAGGACCAGCGCGCCACTTCCTTCTCCACCGGGGAGCCTGAACTATCCGTTGTTTGTATTCCGGTGTGAGGAAAATGGCGACATGGTCTGATTTTCCTAAAGCCGGCAGTGAGTGGGCTTTGTAGGCATTTTTGAACTGGGTGTAGCAATGATCGAGAGTATTCAGTCCTCTGGTTGGACAATATATGCTGAAGAAAGTTAGGCATGGCCTGCCTGAGGTTGGGTTTGTTAAAGTCCCCCGTGATGATACGTCACGTCAGGATGTTTGTTTATATATCCGCTGAGCACGTCGTGGAGATTGGACAAAGACAAGCTAGTATCTGCATGTGGTGGTCTGTAAACGGCAGTAACGACGATTGATGAAAACTCCCGGGGCAGATGGAATGGGCGGCAGATAAGGGAGAGATGTTCCAGGTGAGCGAGCAGGATTGCGACAGAATGGAGATATTTCTGGGGTCGCACCATTTTTTGTTAATAAAGACACACACAAATTTCAGTTCAAGGTTCAAGGTTGTTATTCGTCACATACTAAATTATACAGGGTATAATCAGAAGTGAAATGCATTTTTGTTCAGGAATAGAAGAGAAATACAGCATAACATGAGGAAGGGGAGGAGAAAAAAAATAACCCCCAGACTATGCTCCTTAGGAGTACAGTGTGAGAGCAGGTAAAACACCTCAGCAAAAAGCCACAAAATACAACATAGACACACGACATTGCAACAGGGGAAGTAATCCAGCTCGGCAAGCAGCCATCCGACCCGCAGCCGAGTTTAGCGCTGGTCACAAACCGTTTGTCAGGCTGGCGGAATAAAGCAACGGAGGCATGGGATCGGGGTTGGGGAGGTGAGTGCGTATATGTGTTTATGTGTGTGTGTGTGTGTTTGTGTGTGTAAAAGTTTGTAATCAGCAGGTGTCTGTAGAATTGGGGGAGGAACGCAAGAGCGTCTCCCTGCAGTGCTCTTCTCAGGGTAGATTTTCCAACAGCGGCCTTGCCAAGGCCAGTGCTGTTACGGGGGAGCCGAAAAGATAAGATTGCGATTGTTTGGTCTTGGGGCGAATAGCCGCATTCCAATTCAACGGCTACTCTCTATTGTCCGTTCTGGTCTCCAAAACCATCAATTTTCCTTTGCAAAGCCGTGAGCTTCTCCGTGATGTAATCCATATTGCGGTTAATAGTCTCAGTCTCAATGCTGACCGCTTCTGCCCACACTGCTTCAATCATGACGGGCAGCCTTGTGAGGCTTTGGACAGCTGTTCCCGTTTTTCTGAATTCTTCGATAACCCAGGGCAAAGCCTAATCCAATCAGCAGAAGACCTGTTATCATGGTTCCGAATAGGTAGATGTCTTCAACGTCCTCCACGGAAAGAGACCGCCAGACACACGACCCGCCACCTCTCCCACGCGTCCATCGTATAGCCAGCTGCGAACGTTCCGGCAGGGCAGTCAGGTTCCCCCCCGAACCCAAGCTTCTCGTCGAGAGATGTGTCAATTGCGTTGATTTTCAGTTTGGAGTGCAGTGCAGGGAGAGTCTCTCAGTATAGATGAGACGAGACGAGAGAGCAAGCAGGGAAGATAAGGCAAGGACGGGGAGAGAAAAAAAATGCGACCGCCTCCGTTGAGTGCAGAAAGAAGAACACTCCACCACCTTTGACCGCTCTGTTGCAATCTCTAATGTCCCGTTGGAACTTATATCCTGGCTCTAAGATCGTCCATCTTATTCTCCAAGATTGGACATTAGCGAGCAGAATACTCGGTAGAGGAGGTCTGTGGCCCTTTTCCCTCAGTCTGTTACGAATTTCCAGCACATTTCCCGCTGTGTTTTTTTCGCCTCCTGGTATTATAGAGGTGGGCCTTAACTTCGGTGCTCCCCGAAGTATCTCCAATGGCCACGCTGGATCCGTGGATAAAGTGACCTGGATCAGGTTAGTGTAGCGCTATCCAATGTCCAAAATGTCTTTTATCGTACATAATCATTGCAGACGTTACACGTTAAAATGAGAAGTAAAAAAAGGTAAAAAAAACACATAAAAGCACATAAAAGCACAATTTTGAGCGGAGCTAATTCACAGGCGACTGAACTCAGCAGCGCCACCGGAAGAGGAGGTGTCACCGTTCATCTTCAGGTGCAGAGGGAAATGTGTTTGTTGCAAATACAGGGCCCGTACAAGCGCCCAAGCAACAGCCCGCTGTGATAGTGGGAAAAATGAAACACAAACATTTTCAAAAAGAGAGCAAAATTCCTCTTCTGTTCCTCACGAGTTCCCTGCCCCCGTGCAGCCGGTCACTTGAGTTTATCCAACCCCTTGCCACGCGGGCCAAGGCCTGGCAGGCCATTCCCGCAGTGTCAGAGTGTGTTATGGGGATAATAAAACAAGGTCGTTCACTCCAATTAGCTCGAAGACCCCCACGTTTCAGCGGCGTGGTCTCCACCTTGGTGCAAAGTGAGAACGCTCACGTTCTATGCTCAGAGGTGATGACTCTGTTGGAAAAAGGAGCCATAGAAAGGGTTCCTCCAGCTCAGAGCGAGTCAGGCTTCTACTGCCGTTACTTCCTCATCACCAAAAAGGATGGCGGCATCCTCGATCTCAGACGCCTGAATCACGCCCTCATGAGGAGGTCGTTCAGGATGATCACGCTGAAGCAGATCCTCTCACAGATTCGCACAGGGGACTGATTCTTTTCTCTAGACCTGAAAGACACATACTTTCACATCCATATAGCCCCCATCACAGACGATTCTTGAGATTTGCCTTCGAGGGAGTGGCTTATCAGTACACGGTCCTTCCCTTTGGACTATCTCTGGCCCCCCGCACATTTACAAAGTGCATGGACGTGGCTCTTTCCCCTCTAAAACAGATGGGAATCCATATTCTCAACTACCTCGACGACTGGCTCATCCTGGCCCAGTCAGAGGTGGAGCTACAGAACCCTTCTCCTCAGCCACCTAGAGTGCCGATAGTAACCGAGTACGTTTTTCAGTATAGGGGGAAAATATTTTATATATAGGCCTATGCTAACGTTCAAAAGTTTGGAGGCAGCTTTTTTCTTTTGAGGGAAATTAATATTTTTATTCAGCATTAAAGTGGTCATATGGTGACAGTAAAAACAGTTTTTATCAAAAAAATTATGAAACAAAAAATATACATCCCAGTTTCCACAAAACATTAAGCAGCAGAACTGTTTTCAACACTGATAATAATGAGAAATGTTTCTTGAGCACCAAATCAGCATGTTAGGATAATTTCTGAAGAATCATGTGACACTGAAGACTGAATTAATGTTGCTGAAATTTCAGCTTTACCATTATATGTATAAATTACATTTTAAAATATATTAAAATAAAAAGCCCATGAAATAAAATAAATAAATAAAGGCAATTGTGACTTTTTATCTCATAATACATTTTTTGTCACCATTAAGACTTGCAAAATAATAATAATATCGAAGAATATAGTCAGAACGGCCAAATGCAACTTTTTTTTGTTTCTGAGTTTACATGTTCCGTTTTTTATTTTTAACAACATAATTAACTGTCACATTTTTTGAGGACTTTTTTCCTCAAAATTCTGAGTTTATATCTTACAATTCAGATTTGTGAGATATAAAAGTCATAATTACAAGATATAAACTTCTAAACTTCTGATATAATTTTATTCTGAGATTATATCTTACAATGCTGAGATTTTATCTCACAATTCAACTTTTTTTCTCAGAATTGTGAGAAAACAAGTCACAATTACCTTTTTTTACAAAAAGTACCATGTGGCATAAACAAGCTTCCATAGAAAAAGAAGACAGTTATTTTAAAATGTAAGAAATATTATAAAATGTGTACTATAGTTAAAAATAAATGCAGCCTTTGTGAGCATAAGAGACTTTTAAATGGTATGTATATAAATTATAATATTATATTCATCAACAATATTTCCTATTATTTTTAATTTTCCTTTTTTAATTTTTTTTTTTATTATTTTTTTTTGGCAGTTATATTTTCCTAAAAGCTCCATCATGTGTTTGTTTGCGTGTGTAAACACATTTCGTCAGTGGTAGAAATGCTGCTCCAAATGTGCCCTCTGCCGCTTTCACAGTGTTATGCAGTCCATGGCAATTATCTGTCATTTTTAGCTCTGTATATGCTTTTCAATAAGAAGATTTCATTAATATTCCCTTTTCTATGGCTCAATCCAGAAACATTTCAGAAAGCATCATGATGCATCAGTGCATGAATTTTTCCCCACCCTTAAAAGCCAGCCTCTGCTCTAGCTAGATGACATCACCATCCCCGCCATCCCACCACACATCCAGACAACCCTCCAGTCTTCACGCGGGAACATCTGTCCTATCATCCCTGCATTTATTAACTCTGACAATATGTCATATTTAGCGGCCACCTGTAGCTCAGCCCAATGTGTGGACACACAGAGCCGTGGCACATATGAATGATATGGGCCATCATTCTTCCTTTTCCATCTGTTCAACACACTCACGGTCTCTATAACATCCCCAGCCCCGCTCTCGTCTCATACAGATTACTCTCCCAACTGTGATTTATGCTCTTCTTCAAATTAGCTCAACTTCGCTCAGCAGTGTTGGTACATATTATAAAATATAATGTCCCTACAGTGTCCTAAAAGTCATCAGGCTCTCAGGAAGGAGAGAGGCTAGAAAGAAAATATGGGATCTACAAACAGTCTCTGACAAAACAACAGCCGAGTAGCCAGATGTCATAGCGTGAGATGCTGAGTTCATACTAATTAAACCCTATAGGCGAGAACAGAGAGAGAGAGAGAGAGTTTAGAGGGAAAGAGCAAATTAGGACAGGGAAGTAAAGACTTGAAGAAAATGGTGGAGAGAGCTAAATTAGAAGAAATTAAGGTTTAAATTTGAACATATAAAAATAAATAGTTTATGAGAAGAAGAAAGGAAAAAGCTGGGGGGGGCTGAATAGAACTCTAATCTCCCCATAATATGGATAAAATAATAAACTCACAGTTTTTAAAGATGAATCATATAACAAATCATATTTGCTTTCTTTTATCATAATTAAGTGAAATTTTGCTGCTTTGTTTTGAGCAGGTGTTGCCATATTTTCTGTGTAGCTTAACTAAAAAAAAATAAGTTAATAGGAAATATTTGACGTGTTTCTTATTTTTATCCTTTTTCTAATCGAAAAGTAAACGCATTTTTCAAGTTAATAAGTTTGTTCTCTTTATACACTATACCGGTTAAAATTTTTGAATAACTAAATGTTTTAATATTTTAGCCTCTCCAAGACTGCATTTAAAGATATTTGATTAAAAATACAATAAAAACAGTAAAATTGTAAAATAAAATTACAAAGTGGGACCTAATATATTATATATTTATATATATTATCAATATTAATTATTATTTGTATTGTATTATTGCTGCTGCTGCTTAATATTTAGCTTGATACACTACAATTAATCAAATCAAAATAAATACTATTCTTTTGAACTTTCTATTTATCAAAGAATCCTGGAGATTGGCTGCTGAAAATTCAGCTTTGCCATTACAGGAATAAATTACATTTTAAAATATGTTAAAAAAAAAAACAATGTTTCACCCTTTTACTGTATGTTTTATCATAAATGCAGCCTTGGTGAGCATAAGTGAGCATCTTCCAAAAGCATTACAAAATGCTGGTCATCAAGTATAACTTTCTATCATGTTAATCTATTGTAAGCTGTTCCCCTTTAACTAACAAAAGAGGAATATCGTAAAGTTACAGCGTGCTGATGTGCCACCAATAATCACCATTGATTTTTACAGCCAGCCATATGTCTAGCTAATAAATGATTTATAATGTGATTTTTACTGCATCCTTCTAACCAACAATCTTTGTCTCTCTCACACATACACACACACAGCAGTACTAACACACCTCTCTAATGGGATATTGACTGGACGTGAATTTCAGGACACGCTTGGGAACAAAGTAATACTCAGTTATTACAGCCAACCCAAAGCCTGCCACTGAATTCATGTTATGATCAATATCACATTAATCGCTTTTCTCACCACTCAAAACCCATGACGCCTTTAGAGGATGGCACCGGCATGCGCTTCGAGGGGCGCGGGGCAACAGAGCGCTCAAGCCTGCATCTGCAACAAGGTTTCATCACTCAAAACGCAGCAGACTCCTCAGTCACCGTCTGGCAGTCCCACCAGATCTGCCAAAACTTCTTCAAAACAAGAAGGCGGCCTTGGTTTATCCAACCACTAAGGATTGATCACTCAAAAATCTTCATGAATTATTTATTTGAATTCCCAGTTGACTATTTACGAAAAAAAACCTTGACTCAATGATAAGATATATGATGGGACCATGTGAAGATGAGGAGTGTTGGGTTTCATGGCTGACTCCTGACTGAACAATAGCACAGATCGGGGAGAAAAGGTGTCCGTAGCACACCTTCGTTTATCTGTTATTCCTGTCACCTTGACAACTGCATTGTTGTTAGTTTGCATTTCGTGAGTTCTACTCTTATATGTTTTGAATTGTGAGCTGTTCTGTTCTGTTACTGAGCAGATGTTTTAAGGAGCTTTGTTTTGATTTAAAGTGCATTGAGTTTTTAGCGGCATCAGCTGTTGAGTTTGAATTGCAACCAACGGCTCAGTCCCGCGCTCACCCCCTCCCTTTAGAGACTACGGTGGCCGATACAGGACTGATTTTTCGCGAGAACAACATAGCGATACGCGCTCGGTAGAGCAGTTTGTCCGTTTAGGGTTTAGAAACCATGATGCGACTTCCATGTGAGGAGCGGTATATGTAGTTTAAATGCTCATTCTAAGGTTAAAAACATAACAGTTCATTAAGAAAGGTCTTTATACTCCTTGAAAACGTAGTTATGTATACTATATGCATTTTCTCTGTAGAATCCTAAATATTACAAGTGCACCTTTAAAGGATAATTTCTCAAAAATACAATTATTTGCTAACCTTCAAGCCGTTCCAAACTTGTATGAGTTTCTTTCTGTTGAGCACAAAAATAATGAATGTTAGTAACCTAACGGTTGACTTCCATAGGATTTTCCCCATACAGTGGAAGACAATGGAGACCAGCATTCGTCAGAATATCTTCTTTTGTGTCCAATCATACAGGTGTGGAACAACTTGAGGTTTAATACATTTACATTTTTTGGACGAATTATCCCTTTAAATGAGAGAATATTATTAAGAACTTAGTTTTAAACAATGCTGTGATTTAAAAATGTGAAATTCATGTAGCACTACTTAATAGATTCTGAGTATCGCTCAGGTTTGGCGCATGAAAGATTTAACCTTGTTACATTCAAAATGTATCCTGCCGGAGGGTCAATACAAAATGGTCAATAGTAGCCTTAACTACAAAATTTCATTGTACAACACTAAATGATTGATCATCAATATTTTGTTACTTTTTACCTTTGAAAAAAGGTAAAAACTGTCTTTTAAAAGACAGGAAATACAGTACACAGAGTAGCAGGTTGTTAGATACACAACAGGGGCTACAACAAAAACAAATTCTGAGAAAACTGAGAAAAGTAACAGTAAAATTAATTTCAGTAATTAATTCAGGCATTTCATTCATAAATTCAGAATAAAATCACAATGAATCTATATGACATTACCATGAATGAAAATATTTTGCTGAAATTTAAACAAACATGAAAAAACAATAAAAATCGAACACATAAAAACAATATATTGTGTTTTTTATGGTTCTCTTAAATTATACACTAAACAGTTAAATCTGTTAAATGTGAAGTTCAGTAGCATCTGTGATTTTTCCTATTAATTATTTCTGTAGGAAATTATGTTAAGTACAAATGGCATACTTTCCTGAGAATGAGCATTCAGAATTCATATTACAGAGGTCTCAAAGGCACTGAAACATTTCGGTCTGATTAAGCAAAAGAAACACAGGAAATTACAATGAGGAAAAAAGAAAGAGTAGGAAAAGGAAAATAAATAATATACTGAATAATATTTTGTGTCATTGTAAGGAAACTGATAATACATACAGTATATTTAACTTGAATGAATGCCTGTTGTATAATGTATAGAGGACACTTTATTCATCCTCTTGTGTTCTCTTAGGAGCCTGAAAACAATTGCAGTGCACTACTAACACAGGACTGGACATTTCACCAGCTGAACCCGCTCACTCAACATCTTTAACTCTGAGAAATTCAGTTGCTAAATGGAAAAGGGAGAGGAAAGACGGGAATAACTGGCTCTTAGATAAAACCGTATAAATCCATAAATAAAAAGGTGTGTTATCTTCAATGAGAGCAGACTGTTTGAATTTCCGTTTTCAACCAGCAGAGCAGAAAAGAGACACGTTCATTATTTCTCATGCAGAGAATTTTAATGGAATCACGTCCCTGTGTGCGAGGCTGTTTAGCTATTCATAAAAATAAAATTTTTTCCCTCACTAGTGTTGAAATATTTATTTTTCTACGAGTTTCTAAGTGAGATATTCCAATTAAAGCATTCCAAGCATGCAAAGATAATCATTATGAATTCTACAAGACGTATGATCACGAAAACAGTCGAATTATGATCGAAATACAGATTATTCCTTTTTTGTTAGAAATTAGTTATTGAAACAGTACATAAAAAATTGTGTTCAAAACTGCATTCTTGCCTTACCTGCAAGTCATCATGGTAAGTCTACAATGAGGATTTAAATTGGGAGCTGTTTGGTTTGATTTTGTGGGACATTTCTTTCCTTTGTCCTTGTGTCTTGATGTCACGTCCATGAATAGGTTTGGTAACTACTGTGGCAGATATGCAACTTACTCGCTCAGATATGTAAAATGTATAGATTTGTGAATATTTTCTAATGGTTTTGGCAGCTTATTTGGTGATGAAATGAGAGACAAATGACAATTAAATGTGTAGTGTCATTGAGCACAATTTTATTATTTTAAAAAGCTTGGATTTCAATGAACAAGCAATTTACATAATACCTTAATTACCATAATAATCATAATAAGCACGCACACAATATTTCTCCCTCACACAGTGATAAATCCCCACTTGATCACAATCTGAAGTTATTTCAGACACTCGCTAATATCTAAACTTGATTTCTGAGCTAAAAATTGTTTTAAATGTCTTAAATGTTGAGCTTAGCTGATAACCTGGTATGAAAATATGAGATATGAGCAGAGTCTCTTGACGTTTATAAACCTTTGTTCTTGACCACTCCACGAGCCCTAGTTGGCCTGCTTTGGACCAAGGTTATCAGCGGTTGTTGACTGGCATAAAACCCTGGCTGTTGGCCCCAACGAAGCCCCAAGGAAGCCCCATGGAGTCTCGTTCAATCCTTGAGACTGGCCCAGCTCGCACATTCTAGCGCGCTTGCTCTTGGCCTGACAGTGGAAATACGGCTAATGATGATATCAGTTGGCAGTATAGTTGTACTCTGATATATACAATGGTACTATTTAGAATTCCATGGTCTATCATATCAAGGCAGTCGTGGCCTAATGGATAGAGCGTTGGACTTGAAACCCAAGGTTGTGGGTTCGAATCCCGGCTCTGGCAGGAAGTGTCCACGACTGAGGTGAGACCCTTGGGCAAGGCACCGAACCCCCAAACTGCTCCCCGGGCGCAGCAATGTCAGCTGCCCACTGCTCCACTTGGATGGGTTAAATGCAGAGAACACATTTCACTCCTCATTATACTCTGTATAATTGTGTATGTGACAAATAAAGCTCATCTGAGCTTAAAAAAAATATATATATATATATCATGTCTAAAAATCTATGGTAGTAGGCTACTATAATACAATTTGTTTTGAAAGTCTAATAGTTCCAATAAAGTATGCTGAATCACAGTAGTTTGCTGTTTACCACAACACCGCAATTAAAACCAACTCGCAAGATTAGAACTTGCATATATATTGCATTGAGCACAGATTTTGAGGTGTATTTGTGTGGTTAGCTGATTTGCATAATTCATTTAGCGAATCTGGTGCTACATCAACACTTGCAAATAAATAAATATCTGCAGGTGCAATTCATTCTTACTCTACTCTACCCTAAACAAATTTATGAAAGAGGCCAACAACTAATGTAAATTAGCCCAAAAGATTAAATTGCAGTTACCCAAAAGCATCTAATCCTAAAGTTAGCTTGCTACAATCAAAGCCCCATTAACGTTGATTATCCAGCACACTTATACAAACAGCATGTCTCTTCGAAAGCAATAATCTCTGCTGAAAAACCCATTCACAAACACACAAACAGACCTGGGACATTTATAATACCACATTTAGTGAGGTCTATGCAAATACTAGTATGCAAACCAAACATAACTATAGCACTAATATTATTTGCACTGCAAAGTAATTAGACTGGTCATTACTTAGCAATATTTACCGGGCTTAAACAAAAGTAAAAACAAGGCAAAAGGCTCAAAATGTTCCTAATGTCTCTCTTCATCTTTATCTTTTCCTATTTTATATTATCCAGACAAAACCTACAGTTTCATTGGGGGAAGACGTGATCTGATTTTTATGTGTGTAAGTCTGTGAGTGAGGGAGAAAGCAAGTTGGGGAACAGACCTCCCTCTAGAAGATCAAAGGATGTTCAGAGGGGGTAGGAGGCAGTGCTCCTCTCTGGTTATGACCTATCAAAGTGATTTCTACTCACGGCTAAGTGCTATTCAGTTCGCGTTTAATGTGGATGAACTCAGAGCCACTATAATAACACTGAAGCAATGAACTTCACAAGAAATCTTAATCATCTGAGAATGCTCTGAGTGACTGACTGATGCATTGGGAGGAAACCCACTGTTTTTTTTTTTGTTTGTTTGTTTATTTGTTATCAAAGAACAAGATTTAGGCCAAGTGGTCACAATTTGACTGGTTAACATGATTAATCCATCCATCCATCAGCCTACCTAATCTACCTGCCTGCCTGTCTAGTTACCTTTGTGTTCCTCTTTGGGAACTCGAGCTGCGTCCGAGGACGCTAGGTGAACGTCTCCAGCATGAACCGCACTCTGACACAGATGTAATCTGTCCAAAGGATGGGCGAGACGTCACAGGCAGGTGACGTAATGGCCAGGAAGCATTAAAGCATGTGCGGTGAAACCGGCGTCAGCTTTTGTCATTCAGCAACCGCTACTCTGGTGTGTCTGTCGACCTGTGTGGTGAGTAAACTTATTTAGTGTTGTTTGTCCCTCACAGTCACTTGAAAACTAAGCTTGGGCGAGAGCAGATCACATTACAGGCTGTGTGTGGTCTGCTTGAAAGCACACAGAGTCAGCTCTCAAGGGAGCTGACTGCCCACTTTGTGAGCGTTTGTCACTGCGTATGCTTGCTCTCGGACAGCTCTCTTTGAGGAGGGAGCCTTCACCAGCGTTCCTCGTGGTGCTGGCCCCACATTCGCCAAGGCGGAGCGGTGGCTGCGCTCGTGGGAATCGCGGATGGATCAGGTGGAGGGTAAGAAGACGGTTGAGCCCCTATCTTCTTCCTTTCCCATCAGATCCAGCGCCCGCTCTCTGGGATCGGAAGCCCGTCCCGCAGTTTCTTCCCCCCAGAGAGAGGGCTCGACACTCCGCCTGTCTTCCTCCGAGGAGGTGGACGTGAAAGACGTCGATAAGCTTTGTAAAGTTGCATTGTTTGCACAAGCATATTATGAACGAGGAGGCTGATCGTGCTTCTCCCCATCGTATGATCTCGAGGTTCCGGTTCCGCTGCTGCTGAGGCATGGCGGCGAATAACATCGCAGGGGATCGCACATAGATCTGGCAGACAGGTCCATCAACGGTCCAAGGTTGGAGACGGGTTCGCCCTATCTCCACCTGCTTTCCCCAGATCTAGCGCTCTCGCTCGGGGCTGGAAGCCCACGGTGCGGTTCTTCCCCCTTTGAGTGAGAGCTCACTGTTGCAGCTCGCATTGCCGAGGTGACGCGTGCATTAAGTCATTCTCATTCATTTCATGATTCCCTTTCATATCAGACCGTGTTTACTTGTCTGGTTGTTTTTCTGCATTTAATTTTGAGGAATGAAATGATCTGTTTCATCTAACTAGGGAAAGTTAGATGTATATATATATATATGTATACATATATGTGTGTATAGGAGCACAATGTTTTACCTCTCTTCCTCTGAGGAGGTTGAGGTGGTCAGCAGGGGCTGCTGGGTGGAGCAGCCCCAACTGTGTTCCAGCTCCTCATTTAGGGAGCGTCACTTTTCGTACTCCCCAGAATTCTGGAGTCAGAGTGGCGCTCCCGGGCCAAAGCCTTCTAGCAGAAGGCGGATCTGCGATCATTCTCGCTGGATAGTCTTCGGCTAAAACATCCTGCTGCCTATGGCCCAGGACTTTTGAGGGCAGGCCCCACAGGGGAAGAGCGGCGTACACCGTGGTTTACTGTGCCCGTCTCTCCTCAGTGCCCTCAGGAGATCGGTCTGCCAACCCTGCCACGTTTGGTGTTCCAGGGCGCAGCCATCTCCAGCGAGCATACATCCCAGTTTCTTCCACCCGGAAACATAGCGGAAATGGGATGCTGGGATGCGGAAGAATGAGTATGCATGTAAATCAGGAAATGAGCTTCAAGTATCTTGAGCCTTTACACATTATGCATGTGGGCGGAGCAGGGGGAGTGGCTTGGTGATAGATAGTAGAGGAGAAAAGAGCAGTGTGAATGCAAAAAGGTAGCAAGCAGCAAAGGCTAGGATTTGTTCACTCTATATTGGAGCTAGAAATTGATTTTGTGAGGTGGAATGCAAGAGTTCACAAAGCCAGGCAATCTTATATTAATCCTGTTTGGCGGTAATGACTCTCAGGGATAGGGGTGGAAAGCCCAGACACGGACTGTTTTAAAAACAACAACAAAAAAAAGTTACGTCCACAGTAAAAATCATTCAGCTGTGGTTGTCAATGAAAGAACTAAAAAATTTAATAATAAGAAGATTAAACATAAAATATTACAAGACGCCACGAGAAAAATAAGTAAAACATTTTATTTGAAATATAATAAAAAGGCAGAGTAAGAAAGGCGGTAAGGCAACTTGTAAGTTAATACAAAGTAAATGAACAGAAATTCAGTAAAACCTTTTGTGCCTTTATGTTCTTTTTTAATATGTTCTGTAATACAACTGTAAAACTTGAAATTCACTGTAATTATCTTTATTAATTAAACAAAAAGTTTGGACAATGTTAAGTTTAGGTTACACTTTATTTTAAGGTGTCCTTAAGGTGCTCCGTCAGGCCACAGAAGATGCTTACAGAAAAGGGGGATATAGTCTTGTATAAATAGGCCAAATACACACACAACCCTCCCCACTCTCCAAGAACTGTACTTATCAAGAGTGAGCAAAATGGCTGGCAAAATCACTGTGGACCCCTCACATCCAGCACACTCCCTCTTTAAACTGTTGCAGTCTGGTCGACGCTACAGAGCTCTGAGCATCAGAACGACCAGACACAGGAACAGTTTCTTTCCCCAAGCAATCCATCTCATGAACACTTGACATTAAACATGGAACACACAGTTATTTATTCACCACACATACTTATTTTTTTATTTCAAATTTGCACATGTCAGACCTCACTCATAATTGTCTGTATTCTATATTGTATTTTTGCCATTTTGTACATTGCCTCTATCATATATTTGTATATTGTTCTTTTGTTATCTGTGTCCTGTCCTGTCACTGTCATTCTGTTTCACTGTGGAGCTTCTGTCACTAAAACAAATTCCTCGTATGTGTAAACATACCTGGCCAATGAAGCTCATAAAGCTCATTCTGATTCTGAATGTACATTTAAGTACTGAGAAATATTAATTACCTACATGTACTAACTATATGGTTAGGGTTAGGATTAGGTTTGTCTTACTTGCATGTATATGCATAATTTATTGTTATTATAATAGTAAGTATGTGTAACATGTAACAAGGACACTTTAAAATAAAGTGTTTCCTAAGTTTATAACACCAGACTGTTTAACATGGATGCATGATAATACCAACAACAATATAAAAAAGGACTAGGGGAAAAATTTATTTTGTTTTCACACCAATGAAACTTTCAAATTCTCAAACACTAAACCCAGATTATGATGGATAGGTTTATTACAAGCTTTTTACAGGTTTATTACAACATCAGAGTTGAACATATATTTTCCTCACAGTCCTCACAGTTGCTGTTGTACGCTGTTGCTGTTTATGGATTATGAATTAAATATATGTAAATATTTGTGGATGTCAGATATGGCAATGTCTGCTGACTACAGATCAGTGGACCATAAATTATTCCTAAGACTTGGTACAGATCAAAAACAATCACTGAAGTTTTTCTTGAGACCACTTCTTGCTTTTGAATTTTCTTCCATAGCTTCCCCCTGCTGATGGTCATAAATATAGTGGCTGTGATGAAAAAGTCACGTGACTGAAACAGATGAATATACTAAGAGATTACACAAGCCATTTTATATGCTGAGGCCAAATTATTGATACTCCTAGATGAAACCCGCTTTCTGATTCTCAGAGACCAAACTGATCCTCTTGTATTAATAGATTAAACCAGCCCTCTGAAACTAAACCAGGCTTCTGGCACTGAGATATTAAACCTGCATTTTGACATTCAAAGATTTCACCAGTTATTTAATACAGACAGACTAAAGAAGCCCTCTGGTCATTTAGATATTAAACACGTCTTTTGTGATTAAATCTTTCTGATAGTTGGGAATGCAGAAACAGACAAAGCCAAAAGAACAAAGAGGGTTTAGACAGGATCCCTTGTAGTATCAGACTGAAACAAATTTCCTGTGTGTTCTGTACTGAGTCATACCACTGCATTTACAGCTAGTCTAGAAGTAATATTAATAGAATGTTATTTTTATTAATGTACATTATAAAATGTAAGATACTTTTAATAGAGTACAACTGTTTTCTATTTGAATATATTTTAAAATGTAGTTTTATTTACTCCTGTAATGGCAAAGCTGAATTTTCCGCAGCCATTCGGTCTTCAGTGTCACATGATCCTTCAGAAATCATTCTAATATGCTGATTTGCTGTGCAAAATACATTTCTAATTGTTATCAGTTTTAAAAATGTTTGTGGTGCTTAAAGTAAAAGCTCACCCAAGATTAAAATTTGCAGAGCAAAATTTGAACAACAATTTTGAACAACAAGTGCCGTCAATGCGAGAGTTCAAATAGCTGATAAAAGCATCACAATTATCCACAACTCCAGTCCATCAATTAAGTTAAAACACCTTAATTATAGATTTTTTTTCTTACAAATACATAGCTTTCTGCTTCACAAGACATTATCTGATGGACTAGAGTCGAGTGGATTTCTTGTGTATTATTGTGATGTTCCAAATCTCTTCAGATGAAACAAACTCTTTCACTTCTTGAATGGCCTGAGGATTAGTAGAATTTCAGAAAATGTATTCCTGTAGTATTTATGTGGAAATTTAAGATTTTTCAGGAGTCTTTGATGATTAAAAATATGAGAATAGCATTAATTTGAAACCGAAATGTTTTGTAACATTGTACCATGTCTTTTCTATGTATATGATGCTATGTATAGCATTCTTGCTAAAAAAACAAGTATTAATTTCTTTCAAAATAACTCTTACAGACCCCAGACTTTTAAACAGCAGTGTATATGTTATTTTAAAAGGATCATACTCACAGCAACGGTGATGGAGTCTAAATCGAAGTAAACTGTTTTTTTTTTCAAACTTAACAATCTGATCCATTGTGCAGTAAATTATTTATCTATTATATTATATTATTCAATTGTGCTACAAATACAGGTGCTTACCAAGGTTCAAGGTTCAAGGTTTCTTTATTTGTCACATAATAAATTATACAGGGTATAATCAGAAGTGAAATGTAGATCAAATCAGGTCCGCTCAGTGGACAGTGCAAAATAATAAAAATTGAATAAAAGTAACACAACACAAGAGCATATATATATATATATATATATATATATATATATATATATATATATATATATATATATATAGGTAAAAGGGAGAAATAAAGAGTAAAAATGTGCAATGGAATAAAAAGTGCAAAACAAATAAGATGTGCAAAAACAGTATATTGGGACTTAATAAATAGTAATATGAACAAGAGGGATGAGAGGGATGTGCAAACGGGTTGTACCAGGTATGTACACATAGCAGCAATACAGAAGATGGTAAATGTAAATGAGTCTTGTAAATGTTTATGAAACTGAGTTTGTGTTAAGGAGCCTGATGGCCTGAGGGAAGAAGCTCCTCCTCAGTCTTTTCTCCGTTTTTGCCATCATGCTCCTGAAGCGCTTGCCAGATGGCAGTAAACAGAAAAGATGGTTGCCGGGGTGGTTTGAGTCCTTGATTATTTTAGCAGCTCTGCTTTTGCAGCGTTTGAGGTAGATGTCCTGCAGAGAGGGGAGAGCAGACCCTGAGATGCGCTCAGCTAAGCGCACGACTCTCTGTAGAGCTTTGCAGTCCTGGTTTGAGGAATTTCCATACCACACTGAGATGCACTGAGTCAGTACGCTTTCTATGGCCCCTGAGTAGAAGGTTTTCAGGATTGCTGGTGAGACCCTGAATTTCCTCAGCTGTCGCAGATGGTACAGTCTTTGCCTGGCTTTCTTAACCTGAGTCTGAATGTGTGTAGTCCATGTCAGGTCCTCGGAGATGTTTACACCGAGGTACTTGAAGCTACTCACCCTCTCCACAGGGGTCCCACTGATCATTACCATGATAGACCTTAGCTTTAAACCATGTCAGATAGACCATGAGTTCTGTAAATGGAGTGAAATGTCATTGCTCCATGCCATGCTGGATTGTATTAAGAAAATATTCACATCAAAAGCATTCACACCAGGATAAAAAGATAGCCATATCAGCCACATATCCCAGCCACGTGACTTGGATATGGATGGATGTTTTTCTGAAAGGTCCTCTCAGCTTGCCTGAGCATGGATATAATGCATGTCCAAGTGGAAGATGCAATAGATTTTCAGAAACATGGCTGTTTCAAAACCCACAATGCTGATCGTCGGCGATCAGTTGATTGGTAATGACACAGCACTGTCATAACAACACCATCAGTCTGTATTCCTCGCTCTCCCTGATGGAAATTCCTCAGAATGGCCTAAAGCTCTTTACTGGCCTGGAGCAAATTGACTGGGGTATTTATTACTACGGCGATAACATTTGTTTCCTCTGACATCTGGGTCATTAGAAGAAGCGGAGGCTTGGACTCGGCCAGCCCATTATGACCCTGATGTGTTTCACAATGTCATTATGGGCGGATTAATGCCAACCATCAGAGCGGCTATATCACACTTTAATCTGAGAAGGAAACCAGAACTATGAAGCCTACTCAGGAACCAAATTCAATCATTCTCCATTCTCTCATGTTCAGGATAATCATCATTACACTTTAGTTTAGATTTTTTTTTGAAATAGATAAACTAATTATGACAGTGGAGAGCCGTTTATCTCCGGTTGAACAGCGGCACTCTCAGACTTGCCTTCCCTTTCTGGAAGAAGACAATCTGTGTATACACAATATGCCTCGGGTTTGAGCCTCTGAATTGTAATTACCTTAATCGCAATGTAATATTGTTCTGCCGCTCTGTTTTGTGCTTGTTGTTACATACAATAAAAATACTCAGAAATGTCCGTGTCTTAATGAGTGGAATTCAAACACCGTTTCTCTAAGACCTCAAACAAAACACACCTCAATTCCAGACGAAGGACAAAGTGATTATGAATGCTCCATTAAGACGTGTCACTGGTTGTGCCCGCAGAATAGACAGAGTAATTATGCACGGAATTAGGATGCAAACGATGAATTATAAGAGTGAAGCCACAATTAATTAAAGTTACAATGACAGATTTTATATATAAGAAGCTAAGGTTAACAGGAAGTTCTGACATGAAAACACTTTTTAGTAAGTCCATAAAGTAACAGTTTGTAAAACCAAATTATTAAAAAGGGGGTTGATTTCAATTGATTTGAGTAAATGTGTGATTACATTTGTTACTATTATAAATAATCGACTGATAAAGTGTGTTTGGCGTATTGTCTCATATGGATCCTAATGGAAAACATGAAGCAGACAACTGTTGAAACATGACAACACGACTTGTTTGTAAGCATTTAGCACACTCATTTTTTTTATTTGTAATTTTTTATTTATTATTTTTTCTGTGTTTGAATTACAGACCCTTGATTTACAATGTTGCTGAAACATATTAAAGGAACAGTTCACCCAAAAATGAAAGTTTGCTGAAATTGTACTCACCCTCAATTCATCCAAGATTTAGACGAGTTTGTTTCTTCACCTAAACAAATTTGGAAAAAATGTAACACTAAATCATATGCTCATCAGTGGATCCTCTGCAGTGAATGGGTGCCGTGAGAATGAGGGCTCAAACAGCTGATAAAAACATCACAATAATTCACAAATAATCCACTTGACTCCAGTCTTTCAATTAACGTCTTGTGAAGTCAAAATGTGTGTTTGTAAGAAACAAATCCATCGTTAAGGTATTTTAACATAATCCATAATCCATTATAACACTTACCACAATGAAAAAGTCCATCCTCTGTTGTCCTCTCATATCAAAATTCACTGATACATTTGTTTAGAACTACCTTGTAAAATGTGCTTGATCTGTGCATATTTCACCCCTGATTCAGATGAGACAACTTTTTCACTCATATTATGGATAGCCAGAAGCAACAATTTTAAGTCTTGATGGAAATTTTTTGTACAAACATATTTTTTTTGCATTGATAGAATGTTAATTAAGGGACTGGAGTCGTGTGGATTATTGTGATATTTTTATCAGCTGTTTGGACTCTCATTCTGACGGCACCCATTCACTGCAGATGATCCATTGGTGAGCAAGTGATGTGATGCTAAATGTCTCCAAATCCTTTGATTTGCAGTTCAAAACCAAATGGAACGGTTAACCCAAAAATGAAAATTATGTCCAAACCTGTATGATTTTTTCCCTTCTGTGGAATTTTTTTTTTTTTTTATGTTTTGGATCTTACAAGTCAATGAGGTCCAGACAAACCATGAAAAAAATCTAACTATCTTCAGGAAATGATACGGGGTCGGAATGACAGAATTCATGATTTTGGATTCACTTTTTTAATATCAGGGGTCAGACCCCTCAAAACCTTCCCATAATTCACAGCCTCCAGTTATTCTAGCTAGTTGTTAAACAGTGAAATAGCTCAGTCAACCCTGTTTGTGCTAGTCAGATATTTCTTTCTTCATTTCTGCTTCATACCTTTTCTTTAGAAGTAAAGCTCAGCTGCAGTCAGTGAACAGGAGTCAGGGATTGCCGTGGAGAGTCGGTGAAGGCGGCGAGGTGTTCTGGGGCAGCAGCTGCACAGATGCTTATTTCATGCTCTGAAGGCTGTGCCTTCTTCTATTAAATGATTGGTCAATTAATGTAGGTTGAAAGATCTGTTAAGATGCTTTGATCTCAGTGAGAAAATGCACATTCATTTCCGTTCTGGGGGGCTCTGTACCATTAGACAAGACTTTTACCCAAAATTAGCAAACACAAAATAAGAATAAAAAAAAAAAATTGTTTTGCTTCTTAGGTCAGATATTTTATCACAATTTTATATTTTTAACTGGAGACAGCTTATTATATCTTGTTAATTTGATCATATTCTCAACGCCTTGTCCACTTAACTTGACATGGTTATGCTGCTTTTACACTTCACACATTTAGCCCTGAATATTTTAATGGAGATTGCAGACAAAAACCTGAAATTGCAGATGTAGAGAGATATTTAGCACATTGAATATGTAGATCTGTCTGTGACTCCATATCATTAAGTGTCAAATGTGTTTAGACTGAAATTGATACCAGTTACAGTTAGAACAGCACTCCAACGACCCTTAGCATTAATTGAGATACAGTATTAACTTTGATTAGAGGTTAGTAGGTTTTTTCTTTTCAAATAATCCCTAAAAAAAGCTTGCAACTGCCAAAATGTGTATATATATATATATTTAAAAAAAAACTTGAAATCACTGGCCATGGCAACAACAGGGCTGTGTTTCCCAAAGGATCATAAGCCTATCAGCCGATCAAAGAACCACTGCCACAAATGGCCACCACGATAAACTTAATGCTTTTGATCAACACAGCCCAGGTCAGTAGGGCCAGTGGCCCGGGGCCTCAAACTGCAAAAGAAAGTTGACCACTAAGGGCCCCACAGCACTTGAGAATACACTGAGCATTAGGTTCATGACAACTATTTAATTTTTTTTAGTATAGTTTTAAGTCTAATGTTAACATGTGCCCCCATTCTGTAACACAGTAGATCACAGAGCATGCACGGTATTGTTATTTAACTTTAAAAGACCATGAATAATTCTAGACAGAGTACCTCACTACAAACTGGACAGATTTGTACCACGGTCGAGAAGCATGGCTGAAGAAGTGAAGAAGACTGGCTGAATGAAAATGACAGTTTACTCTTTGACAGCACTGTAATCTTTTTTTTTCCAAATATTATTAGAATAAAAAAAGTTATCAATGGTGAATTTTAAGTAGTGGATAGGTGGCACTTAGAGAAAAGCAGAAACAATACTTACTGTACATGTCTGTACCTTAATAAAACACCATGATCATAGTATGATAAAACTTTAGCAGTTATCGTGATATGAAAGTCACAATGTTAAGCTATACATTTTTTTTTACTAATTTAAGCAAAAAATTTTTTTTTGTATTGTAGATCCATGACAAAACCATTAAAAAGAAATAAATACAAAGGAATAAAATACAAATTTCAAAATGCCAGAATGCAGAAAGCTTCAAAATAACTACCAATTTGAAACTCTCAAAATGATTGAAAGCAAATACAAATGTTTAGTCTGAAGCTAAAACTTTTAAAAGAATAACTGAAAGTCTCATCTAAAAGACTATACATTTGTTTCTCTACATTAGTGAAAGTGCAATAATGAACATGTTCAAACAAAACAAATTCTTCTTATTTCGACTTTGACTCTGCTCACATTTTTTACTAACAGCATTTTCTTCTGGCTTCAGAGCTGACCACTCGTGCAGCAGTTGGGGTGTATCAGCAATTATAGATTATACCATTAAAGAAAGTCTCTTTAAAGCATCCCAGAAGGGAATGCAGTTTAGTGTGCAGGGCTCATCAAGGCCCTCACTGATGGCTCTTTCTCTCTCCTTGATGTCCACTTTCAGCTCGGATCATTTATAAACAAAATGGAGCCTGCCAGATGCAGAAAGCTTCAAAATGGCTGTCCCTCCGCCTGATTGAGATTAATGCTCCCACCCCGGCACAGATTAGAGGAGTGAAGTAACCGTGTCTGGTTTCAGCTCAAACTGGGATTTATGATAGAAAAACACGGAGATGGGGTTACGCTTGTCATTGATCCGGCCCTGACTCGGCTATGCTAGCGAGTCTGAGAGATGACCCGCTGCTAAATTTCGATAACCGATAAATAATATGTCAGAGCCACATGACTTACAACCAATGGTTTAGCCTTACAGTCAGAACTTAAGAGGTTTATGTAGCTCTTTTTATGGCCCTTGGTGTGATTGTTTCCTTTCATACTTTTAAGTACAAATCATGTTTTATTCCTAGTCAGAACATACAAGATATGTTATAAACTGTTATCTAGCATAAGATTAACCTAGTAGTAGCTTTTAACACATTCTTAATCCATTTTATTTACCAAAAACATGATGCTTGTTATTATTAACGTGTTAACCTTGTAATTGTATATTTTCTCATTACTCCTTAGAAAATATTGTTACCAATATCTCAATTATTAACATTCTAACAAATTATAGTGCTGATTGTATTAGTCAAACTCTAATAATTTAACCCTGTCACTCAATTTATTATTAAAAAAATTATCAACTAATTTCATTTATTGTAAATTATCTAAAAATTTTTAATCCTAAATTGATCTAAAACCTCAAATAAATCTCACAATGTTGACAATCAACATAATATAATCAAATAATATTTATTTTGTAACAAAAGTCAAGTCACTGAAGATAAATATCACCTCTTATTGATCATTTGTTGTAACAAAATGAGTTTTTAGAGTTTTCAGAGTGCATTATCACATTTTACCCTACTCCGTGTCTTGTGTTTCACCATGACCTGTTCATTTGTGTTCAAGTGCCGTATCACAGTTTTTTTAGAGCCCTGTGTTTCTGCCCTCTGTGCACTTAATGGGTGTTTTATGATGTATAAATGCTTCTTTAGATAAAGACATGCTGACATATAATGATATTTATGAGTGCATATGCGTAATAAATATTTATGGTATCCTGCATGGCTCAGCAGCGTAGCAGTGAAGAGGTGTGTGACCACACACGTCCTGTCTCCTCGAAGAAGAGCGAGCATGATGCATAAACATCTGATACATTTTACATAGTAATCTTGCAGTTACCTGCTGCTCCTTGCCCTACATTTTTAAACATAAATCAAACTGAAAAGTGGAGCAGAGGTTTGGGTGATTAGAATATTGAAATATATCTGAGAGAGTTATTAAGATTATTATATTATTCATTTTGGTCCAAGATTGATTCTAGGTTAAATGTTCATTTTAAAGGAATAATTTATTCAAAAATGAAAACATACTTAGGATTTACTTACTCACCCTCAGATGATCCAAGATGTAGATGAGTTTGTTTCTTCATTAAGAACGGAATTGGAGAAATCTAGCATTACAACACTTGCTCACCAATGGATCCTCTGCAGTGAATGGGTGCCGTCATAAAACAGCTGATTAAAACAATCCACAAGTAATCCACATGACTTCAGTCCAACAATTAACGTTTTGTGAAGTGAAAATCTGCATCATAAAGGATTTTTAACTTTAAAACCATTGCTTCTGGTCAAAATATCAATCCATAATAACATTTCCTTCAGTGAAAACGTTTCTCCCCTCTTACGTTCAGACAAGACAACTTTTTATTTTTTTACTGGAGAAATCAAAATTCTGTGTTTTATTATAGAGGGAAGTTATTATAACCGGAAGAAATGGTTTGAAGTTAAAACATCTTTATGTTGAATTTGTTTATTACAAATATACAGCTTTTCGATTATACTTTATTTTAAGGTGTCCTTGTTTCAGTGTAATTATAAGTACTGAGTAATAAGTTATTAACTACATGTACTTACTTTATGGTTAGGATTGGGGTTTGGCTTAGGGTTACATGCATGTAGTTATGCATAATTTAATGTTATTATAACAGTAAGTACATGTATCTATGACACCGTAAAATAAAGTGTCACCAGCTTTTCACTACCAAGACTTGCTGATGGACTGGAGTTATGTCAGTTACTTGTGGATTATTGTGATGTTTTTATCAGCTGTTTGGACTCTCATTCTGACGGCACCCATTCACTACAGAGGATCCATTAGTAAGCAAGTGATGTACTGCTGAATTTCTCCAAATCTGTTCCGATCAAGATACAAACTTATCTAGGATGGGCTAAAGATAGAGTTAATTTTCATTTTGGGTGAACTATTCCTTTAAGCCTCCACAATCCTTTGATTTGTATGAATGGCTAAAGAGTGAGTACATTTTTGGTTTAACTATTCATTTAAACCAGCATAGATTTAACCGCTTGCCAGTGAGAACTTGACGGGAAAGGACTTAATACATCCACTAAAAACATCCACCGAATACTACTTGGTTACAAGGTTACAAAAAAATCCAGAAAGTTATAAGATCTTTTGTTTATAGATGCTACTTAGTTTTTCCTAGCCCAATGACATTCAGTTAAAAGGGAAGGTAAGTGTCCAGATACGTTAATTTCACTGTGTACATCAATTGAAAGTGCACTAATGCCTTCCCCTTCCTCAACTCGCTCTTAACTTATTCTCTTTTTCTCATTTAAAACATCTTCAAATCAATCGACTGCTTTCAACAGCAACGCCAAACACTCTGAGTTACTGCTGTCTGTGTTATAGCTAGTTGTTTAATGTGCCGTAATTATCGCTCATGTTTTTTTATGTATGGTGCGAAAACGTGTTGTGAAATTGGCATTAAAATGAATAGGCTGTTAGATGATTGCATATAACAATTATCTGCTTTGTGCGTGGGCAGGCATAAAGCACAGATATCACTACAACAAAAAATAAAAAGCCTTTTACTGGGTTTCACACTGCATTTGGGGTTTTCACACCGCATTGATCACCAAATGTTACATTTCTTTTACCAGCTTCGCTTCTCTCTTGAAACGACAGCAGAAAGCTCTTTACTTTAGTTCTATTGTGCTTCAGATCTGTTCAGAGCGGCACAGCATGCAATGGTATTCTGTTAAAAAAGTATCTGCCAGGGACTGGTTCATTTCTCTGAGCACTTAAACTTGCTCATTCTTATTTCAGAGAACCTCTCCGTTTTTGGATGAACAGACGGGAAAAAGGGGCTTTTACTGGCTGGCCACCTGTTCTCATCTTTTCTAAAGAACAGGAGAAAGAGAAGCCTGTGTGAATGTGTGTGGCAGAGACAGATAGAGAGGGAGAAAAGGAGAAAGAATTGGCGAGCTGAAGGGAGGATAGGGAACTCAATGTGATTGAAGCATCTGTTTTTCTGTTGTGTACTGGCCTTTGGGGAGAAAGGGATACAACATTTTGAGCCACACACACAAAGAAATGCTATTTTATATCCCCTGACAGCTACACCATTTCTTAATATTCAGAGCTTTGCATACATACATAAACACACATAATGGGTTACAGGATTTCAGCCTGAGGACAAAGTCCCTTACCCGAATAAGAGATTGTGTGGTTTAGATAAAAGACATGTTCACAGAGACAGTGATTTTATCGCAGGAGGTCACCAGGTCACCATACTGTTGATTGCTATGGTCAGTTGAACGTCACTGTGCCATAAAGCTGTTGAAAATCTGATTTCAAAACTGTGTGTCTTGCCAGTAAAATAAGATTTTATTCTATTTAGTCAGAAAATCTTACTTGCTGCTTAACATTAATATTTTCAGGGGAAAAATGTATAGAAATTGCTTATTCAGGGTTCAATGTCTTTTAGTGCTTTAAGAACAAGGCATTGCAGCAACTCCCAGCAACACATTTAAATATTTCTATGCAGCAACAAATCAACAGAAAGTCTTTCATTTTTAATGAGAGTTACCGATTTCTGTTGCCATGACTTATTGTGGACGATTATGCAAGTACAATTTTTGTGTGACTGACAATTTTTTAAATCACCAATTAAAAATTGCATCTGTTCATCAGCAGGTGTACAGATGTGTTTTTTTCCAAACTGTATAGTTTCTGTGTGCAGTGGAACACAATTGAACCAATGTTCTTGTCCATAATAAAAATCACTAGGGTCCAAATCAAAACTGGACTCCACTTATATTCATTACAAACAAACAAACAAACAAAAAAATGCATAAAGACGAAGATAAGATAAATAAATAATATAAAGTAAAATAATTAGGTTACTCATTTGGACAATGAGCAAATTATGAGTAAATCATATTAGAATTTATATGTTGGGGTGAACTATTCCTTAAACAATATCCCTAAAATAATAATAAGATTTAGTTTTTTAATTGGTAAATTATAATTGAAAAATTATTGCTTTTATTGATTGCATGCTGGTAAAATAATCTGAATGCTGTGGAAACCAAACTAAAGTGTTTAGATTTCAGAATTGGAACAAATCTAACAGCTGGTTATTGTTATGGCTGCAATGATATTTTATTGATTTTTTTAAATAAAGAAAGAAATTCAAATGATAGTATCATATTAACTGAATCTCTGGTCCGTGCTGAGGTCTAAAATTAATTCATTAGAAAACTGCAGATCATTGCAGAAAATTGTAAATCTTTAGCGAGGAGTCCGAGTGGTCCTAAAGCGGACACCTGGGGCATGCCGCAGCCAGACTCAGCAGACCAGAAAAGATAAGGAATTTTGTGGGGTTGTACATTCACACTCACCGATCAGCAGAACAGATAGTGAGCCAAAGCATGCCGCAGGGTCCTATTAACAATGAAAGTGGCCAGGCAAGCGTGCGAGCATTTATGACCTCTGTGAAAAGAACAGAGGGAATATTGTTTCTATTATTCTCGGTTCATCGTTTCACTTTTCATGTGAAGGTCAGTTCCAGAAACGAGGTCGAACTAAGAGGTGGGAAGGGAGGAAAGGAGAATAATTCATATTCTCATAAAAAGGTCAGTGCGAAAGCCCATTGAGTCAATCTCTATAGTTCTCTCTCACTCTTTCCCTCACTTTCCTTTTCAAAGCTTAGAAGGGATCTACTGCTAGCTGGATGCCTTTAGTCAAAGACGCCCATAAAAGCTTCTTGTTTTATTCCTTATAGCATTAAACAAATGCTTCTTGTTCACATTTTCTTATCAAGAACCATTTTTCACTGCAGGGCATCTAGTTGTCAGCGGAGGAAGTAAAGGATTTACTAGTTCACCCAAAAACTTCAATCTATTTACTTGCAATTCCAGACTGTCCTGTGACTGTGCTGTTAAAGGCAAGAGAAAATAAAAAAATAACTCTTTAAGAGCCTAATTTCTGTTAATTTTTGTAAAGAAAGATGCATTTTAGGTCTAATTTGTGCAATGTGACAATGGAGGCTGATGGTACAATGCCAACCAGCTAAACTGAGTACAATTTCAGTGGCTGGTTGCATAAACTGCTTAGATTAGTCTTAAAAGTTGGTCATCTGTTTATTTATTTAGCCTGTGTATTTTCTTCAAGACTGGCTATAACTTTTTTAGGTTAGTTACATAAAAAGGTCTAATTTGAATCGTGGCTAACTGCTAGCTCTTAAGACACAGTCTTAACAAAGTGGCCATGTTTATCCAGATCTGCATATTGCTTTCTATGTTCTATAAAGCACCAGTAACCATTCAATGCTTCACAAAAATACATTCATTTAGAACTATTTTTAGGACTGCCATTTTTTCTTCATAATACAGTTTTAACTAAAAACAAAAACGTTGCTCTTACAAAAATAATTATGTTAGGTCAGGCCTCTTTTCTTATATTTAAAAAAAAAAAAAAAAACATCAGTGCGCTGTCAAGCTTTTATAACACTTGAAAATACAGTATAATAAACAGTAAAATTAAATGTTTTATGAAATCAGCATTAAACAACTTTTAAACTCTTTTTCTTTCCTTAGTTTTTTAAGAGTCAATAAGTAAATACTACTGTATATAAAGTGCCTAACATTTTGTCTGTGGTCCATCCTCAGAAGGACACAGCTGGACACACATACACACCAAAAGTCACTCACACACAACATGCTCACACTAAACACAGCTGATGGACAGGCCTGGGGCTTTACTTCTGCAGTCGTGCCGTATCGCCACACTGCCTTCTGTCTCTGCATCTGCTCACTTTGTCAGAGTCTATTATCATCCTCTATATTATACCTTCCAACTATTGACACATAAGACTACATGGATTTGTCCCTCAGTATACAAAATTGTATCTTTAATTTAAAAGACTTAAACCTACAAATAACAATGGACAAATAATCCCTGGGAAAAGGTAGAAACATGTAATATGTTCTGTTATTGCCAATTAGATCATCATATTATCACTATGTAGAAAAGAAGAATCAAGAGCTGTGGGTTTGGTTGATTTGACATGCAGTTTATGAACTCAGGGAGTTTATTAACGCTTCCGTGTTGCAAAACAAAACACGTATTAGCTCTCTCACCAGAGTTGTTAGTCATGGTCCACTACACTATAACATCATAAACACCCACAAAAATGAGAGGAACTATATGACGCAAGCATCATCTTCTATCAGAGGAGTAATTTGTGCTGTGGCCTGTTAATTAAGGCTCAGAGTTTCTCTCTAAATTACCTGAAAATAGTTTTGTTTGTAACACTGTAAAAAATTATTAGTTCAAGCTTATTTTTTTATGGAAATCAATTGCCTCCTTACATTGTTGGTGACTTATTTAACTGATTACTGATGACTTTCTCATGAAAAACGTACTCATGTGCATAATTAGCATAAAATAAAACCTGTCAAAAACATTCTCACCAAATGTGTCATTGATTTTAGGGTTAAACCTTACTTGTTCTTGACAGGTTTCGAGAGAGTCACCCCATACCTCAACACAATTATTTGAGTTAAATAGACAATGCTCAGAGTTACATTCAAAATTTCTAAGATTTATAATGTGATTTATATATTTTTTTTGTATGAGTTCTGTTTTCCTTCTTCAAAGAGGAATATTTAGATATGCCTGATTCACTAAATGGAACTAAACCTAGATAAATGTTTTCAGGGCAAGAAATATCATTAACAGAAAAAGAAATCATGGAATGCACATTATTATTGTCACGAATCCGGGTTATGAACTTCCGTCCACTCACCGCCAGAGGTCACTCACTCACTCACCACATGGACTCTTGCACCACACAGACTGTTACATGTCACTCCGGACTACAGTTCCCATCATCCATTGCACTGATTGCACATACACAGCTGAATGCACTGATCACACAGCTGTCATCAATCACACGCTCACCTAAGAGCTATTACACACACTACATAAGACCCACTCAGATCCTGTTCAGATCGCCGAGTATTGTATAGCGTATATCACTCTCCTAGCGAATAGCTACTCTACAGAGCCCACTTAGTTATCATAGTCTTTCCCTGCCTGTTTTCTCCGTGTTTTGACTCCTGCCTGTGTATCTTGGATTAACCCTTTGCCTGTTGTTTCAGACTCTGTTTGCTCCTCGCTTAGACTATTGCTTGTGTACCTGAATTATCTCTCTGCCTCGCCCTGTTGGATATTGTTCGCCGATCGAAGACCCACGCTTGCCCTAGGATTACTCTTTGTCTTGCCTGTGTTATACCTGTTTGCCATTGCATGAACCTTGCTTATTCTGTGTAGTGATGGCAAAGTGAAGCGTTCAACCCAATTGTATCGGGAAAAGGTTCATTACTCAAGGCTTTTTAAAACGGTTCATGCTGTGGCCGTCTTGTGGTCATAAAAATGAATAACACCATCCAAAGTGTTGTGATTCATTACAGCTGCTGGTTTCACATCTGGTTCTACTACTGATTGCTTGTATTAATTTATTGTATAAAAATAATGGCCATTGTCAACGTCATTCATTTGTGTTGGTGTACTGCCACAAAAATAATTCAAATAAATCAAACATAAACTCATGAATTAAATCTGTGATCTGTCAATGTTAACTCTGCCTCAGTCCTTAGACTGTTATTTCATGGGCAAAGTTCATTTGAACTTAATAAATAAATTACGATAAAAAGAAAACAATGCTAACGCCTTATAATGTAAAGGAAATGGCACTGAAGTTCGCTTCGTTTGAATCAGATACTGAAGCAGTCACGTGGTTTTCAGGCAAATTAAGCTTCGGATGTCATAGATCACATGCTTTTGGCAAAACGAATCAAGCCTGATACAATGTTTCAATGTGAAATGTTTCGTTTTTTTGATACAAACTTTCGAAGCCTCTGTGTCGAATGTTACATCACTCATTTTGTGACCACGTACATGAATAAAAGCCTTGCAAATGGATCTGCAAATGGCATGTGTGGTTGAGATGAAAGAATGGATGCAACGCAGTTGTCTGTGTTTCACTTCGTCTCGAATCGTGCTCGCGGAAAGCGCTCATCTCTTCCGCAGCTCCGTACGCTTTCAAATCGTTTTTTTTTCGAGCAAGAGATTAGTATGATATTCATGTTACATGATTTAAATAAAACTAAAACATCTTTGGGAGCAAGGGTGTTTCGGGGACCCTACGCAGCTTGCATATTCTGCGTATAGGGAGGATCGGCTCTGCCCACTGGGCAACTCTGATAATGGAATTAGGGCGTACGTGTGTCTTAAACACGCATTACACTGAAGGACGTTTCTGTTAGAATGAAACTTCACAAAATCGGTTTGATTGTTCTGGCTTTTTAGTTAATTTGTGTTTGTTTTGAGGTATCTACAGGTGCATCTCAATAAATTAGAATGTCGTGGAAAAGTTAATTTATTTCAGTAATTCAACTCCAATGAAGTGAAACTCGTGTATTAAATAAATTCAATGCACACAGACTGAAGTAGTTTAAGTCTTTGGTTCTTTTAATTGTGATGATTTTGGCTCACATTTAACAAAAACTCACCAATTCACTCTCAACAAATTAGAATACTTCATAAAAAAAAAAATTGTGAATTGTTGGCCTTCTGGAAAGTATGTTCATTTACTGTATATGTACTCAATAATTGGTAGGGGCTCCTTTTGCTTTAATTACTGCCTCAATTCGGCGTGGCATGGAGGTGATCAGTTTGTGGCACTGCTGAGGTGGTTTGGAAGCCCAGGTTTCTTTAACAGTGGCGTTCAGTTCATCTGCATTGTTTGGTCTCTTGTTTCTCATTTTCCTCTTGACAATACCTCATAGATTCTGTATGGGGTTCAGGTCTGGTGAGTTTGCTGGCCAGTCAAGCACACCAACACCATGGTCATTTAACCAACTTTTGGTGCTTTTGGCAGTGTGGGCAGGTGCCAAATCCTGCTGGAAAATGAAATCAGCATCTGTAAAAAGCTGGTCAGCAGAAGGAAGCATGAAGTGCTCCAAAATTTCTTGGTAAACGGGTGCAGTGACGTTGGTTTTCAAAAAACACAATGGACCAACACCAGCAGATGACATTGCACCCAAACCATCACTGACTGTGGAAACTTAACACTGGACTTCAAGCAACTTGGGCTATGAGCTTCTCCACCCTTCCTCCAGACTCTAGGACCTTGGTTACCAAATGAAATACAAACCTTGCTCTCATCTGAAAAGAGGACTTTGGACCACTGGGTAAGAGTCCAGTTCTTCTTCTCCTTAGTCCAGGTAAGACGCCTCTGACGACAACAGCTGTAGCCAAATTCCTTGACACGTCTGTGTGTGGTGGCTCTTGATGCCTTGACCCCAGCCTCAGTCCATTCCTTGTGAAGTTCACCCAAATTCTTGAATCGATTTTGTTCGACAATCCTCATAAGGCTGCGGTTCTCTCGGTTGGTTGTGCATCTTTTTCTTCCACACTTTTTCCTTCCACTCAACTTTCTGTTAACATGCTTGGATACAGCAGTGAACAGACAGCTTCTTTGGCGATGAATGTTTGTGGCTTACCCTCCTTGTGAAGGGTGTCAATGATTGTCTTCTGGACAACTTTCAGATCAGCAGTCTTCCCCATGATTGTGTAGCCTAGTGAACCAAACTGAGAGACCATTTTGAAGGCTCAGGAAACCTTTGCAGGTGTTTTGAGTTGATTAGCTGATTGGCATGTCACCATATTCTAATTTGTTGAGATGCACCTGTATATGCTAGGGTAGTGCTTCTCAGCTGGGTCATCATGTGCCAACATGGATGAGTTGTATGACATAAACTCATCCTTGAAAACCTTGAACTATGCAAAGTGAAAGAAAATATGACCTAGATTACATGAAATATGGGTTCACTTCCAACCAGATTGAAAATGGTATGTACCAAGCACAGTGTGTGATGAATTACTGGCGACCGAGAACATCAGGTTGACATTCAGTTGACATTTAGAAATAAACCACTGAACATTGTAAATCCCACTTCTGTCATTACATGCATTTACACATTTTCTTATTCAGTCTGTCATGTTAATAATTTGGAATGTTTGGTTGCTGCTTGATATCCAATGTATAATCTAATTTTACAGCAAAATCAACTGAGAAGCACTGTACTTGTGCAAGCCAAAAAAAGGCAAACTTCACTTTTAGTATAGAAAGCAATATCGCACAAGCAAGAGTGTTTTATGGACATAAATCAGAATGGCTGTGATTCAGCCTCTGAGGCATTTATATGCTGGTGCAGTTGAATAGCATTTACAGTATGCTATGCAGACCATGCTCAAAAACCTTGAACTATGCAAAACTATAAATTCTATATAAATAAACAGCACTTTCAAAGCATGGTCCTTAATGGAACCTTTTAAAAAGCTCAAGATTAAGTTTTTTTTATGGAGGTACCTTTTGGACATGGATAGTTTAAATGTCATATTTGTTAGCAAGGATGGCTTGGGTTGTTTTGGAGCAAAATGGAGACAGCACGATTGTGGGATATTGCTTTTATACAGGAGTTCAATAAACAAGAAGTTAATACTGAGGAACATACATGCTAGTGCCAGTTGTTTTGTCTGTTTTGCTCCACTAGCTAAAATAGTTTCAAACAAGCCACTCACACAAACAAACAGCAGTGTTTTGTTCCTGAATTTCTAAAGTTTCTAAAGGCAAGTCGAATTGTTGCTAAATGACGTTGTGACGTCATTGGAGGATAATGTCAATATGTAACCATGAGGCAAAACTGTGTAGTCAATTACTAAAATTTCAGCAAAGAATATCATTTGAAATATGTTAATTTAGATTTGTTTAAAAATATATATATTCACCTCAGTCGTGGTATTGAGGGTGGAAGAGAGCGTTTATTACTTTTTATCAGGTGATAGAACTGGTACACTATGAATAGATTAGTTGCAAGTCTCATAATTTCTGTATTACCTGACTCATAACTAATAACTATGTTACACACACAGACATCAATTTCCTCTTTTTGGAAGTCCGGAGAACAAGGTTTTCTCTGAAATGTACTGTAGTTTACCCATATTACCCAAAGATACTTTAAAAAGAACAAACAAAAACAAGGACAGAAAACATCTTTGTGGTAGAAATGAATAAGAAAAAACAGCATCATACAGTATTTCTGTGTAAACTACATTTCATCAGTGATGGTCATATGTAGGTGTAACTATAGTGAAATAAGAATATTTCTGTAAGTATTTTTCTAATAACTAGTATATTTCTAATGACTATAAGAAAGTGTGCTAATAATTTTCTGCCAGGACATTATGCAGTAACTATCCAGAACATTAATCCTAAAACACAATGAAATATTCATAATACAGATTCCTTCAAAAAACAGTACATTATGCCCTGTTTTTACGGTATTTTAACAGGTATTTACAGTGTATGTTTGCATGTAAAAACATCACTAATTGTGTTATTTGTAACTTTTTACTATTTATACTGTGTGTATATGAATATTTCATATAATTGCATTAGATAATTTTTCTTTAAGTGAATTCAGCCCATTATCAACTTGTTGCAAGTTAATTGACCTCAAAGGCTATTGTGTAGTAGACTAAACAATAATCACATTAAACTGTAATTATAAGTGAGAAAATCACACTGCCATTAGCAAGAGCGGTTATTTATATACTGAAGTGCTCGACCAAATTGGTCTCAAAACAATTTCCTTGATGACTGATCGCATTTCAAACACACTGAACAAAGGTGGACATTTGTTGCCACATTTTGAGGTCGGGCTGGGAGATTAAAGTGATATTTCATTTGAAAAAATACATCATTCCAAACTTAGTATTAGTTTGTATTTTATGGAACACAAAAGGAGATGTTCAGAAGGATGTTCAATGCCTTTAGTATTATTTATGTCATCTTGTTGTGTCATATTAATATAAATCACATTTGGGAACATACTAAATATACTGTTCCATGGAATAAAGAAATAATCCTACATATGTTCAATGATATGAGAGTGACATCTTTATATGGATTCTTTCCAGGATTCATTTTTTCAGACTTCCCCAAAATGAGAGGGTTTCTCTTCAAACGGAGGTGTTTTCAAGGACATCCACGTGTGCAGACCAGAGCTTGACGTTCTCTTTGCTTAAAACTGGAAAGAGAGGTCAAACAAAACTAACTAATTGAAAAGGTAACAGAATTGATCAAAAGTTAACTTCTGTTTGAATAGTCGTTTCAAATTCATTAATTAAGTATGAGGATAGCATATGACAAGTTCTTTCATAATATTAATTATAGATAAAATCCACCCCCGGATAAAATATCTTCATGCAGAGATGCGTTCTCGCCTCTTCAACTATACAGTGTTTGATAAGATTATAGAAAATATCTATACAGTGTAATACCATTATGTATTGAATCTTTTCTTGAGTGTAAGAATGAGCTCTGTATTTTTGAGCTGTGAATCTCCTCCTGATCCAGGGTAAATAAGGTACATCGGTTTAATTAAAAAGCATCCGAAAGGAGATCTGGTGAGATTTACATTTCAAAGCTCCTCCGTCTCTGCTGTATATCCTCCTGGAATGGAAAACAGGGTTGTAATTTGGTTAGAACACCCCTCTGAAAATGATTTGGGTGATTAAGTGACCTGAAATGTTTGAATATCAAATGAGAAACCATGTGAATTAAGCATGAGAAAGAGATGAGCTGCAAGAGGAGGAAGACGAGGTTTGACAGTGAGGAATCGACTGATCAGGCAAAGATCTACAAAAGGCATAGGAATAGTCAGTCACCAACCATTTATTTGTATTTGTCCATGAAGTAACAAAGGCTGAAAAGGTAAAACCGTATATTGACATCCCTTCCCTCCAGCCAGTCTGCTCTGGAGAGCTCAGACGTTCTCTATTTGGCCAAAGGATATTCATTTTGAGGCCTCATAGCAAGACCATGTCTTACCGGTGTGTGGAGTGCATAATATGCGCTTCGATAAAGAAAATTTAATTTTGATCCTTTTTATGTTTTCAGACAGTGTGCCAGGCCTTTTTGGTTTACTCAACGAATTGTATGAAGGTATCTCCCACAGCTTTTCCATTTTCAAATAAAAATAGGCTCAATTATTCTGACAGGTTACACGTTTTTATCCACATTTTTATTCCACTTCACATTTATTTGTGTTGTACCATCCAGAGGTCACCCAGTTAACATGCAGAGGAAGCACCAGTTATTCAGCTCAGTACATTCAGGTCACAATGTCACAGCAGATCATGCTGTAGGTCACAGAGGCAACGTTTTATATGGAAACTTTGTTGAAGATGAAGACAACATTAAGTTATAACTTCAACCATCAGTGAAATAAGTTGTGAGTTATGAAAAGTTCAATTACATATAATTATTCCTCCCACATTAAAATGTATCAAGTTTCATTAAAACTTACATATACGTGTTTTGATTACATCAATAATTATTATTTTAATGCCTTTGCAATGTAATAAATCAATGTAAATACACTACACTCTAAAAGTGTTTTGGCGCAGCAATAAAGAAAATAATTTCATTAGAAGTTGTCAAAACTCAAAAAGATTGATGCAAACTTTTTAGCACAAGAAATTGTTGTGAGTTATAACATGATGAGTTATAACAAATTCGAATGAAATTATGCTTAACAATAAATTACACTAAACAGTAAACATTAACACGTCATTATGAGGTATTTCCATTAAAAACAACACTTAATTTAATCATTTACTCTCCTTATCTAGTCCTAAGCTAAGCATCATGGGAACTAGAAATCCACTGCCATTATATATTAAATAATCAATTATCACACAAATTTGAGTTTAAATCACACACAATATTAAAATATTGTAATTATCACCATTATGTTTGCAATATTTAACTACAGATTACTTTAGAATGTTTCACTTGCAACCATGCGTGTATTTAAGTTGTGGTAATAGGTCCCATTGAATTCCTTTTTAGAGTATATAATATGGTACTATATGCATGTTACTTTAGGCCAGGTTTACATTACAACAATTAAAAGTTTAGATCACAGATCATTTAAAGTCAGTAGAAATGTATTGTTTATTGTGTCAAAAGTATTGCACTAGATTTGCATAGTATATTGGCTAGATATTAAAATATGATAAATGATTTCCATCTGTATCAAAACGCATATAAAAATCGCTTCATAATGGAGCAGGCAATAATTTGTATTAGATAGGCATAAGCCCCAGACTGGTTTTCAGTCTCAGTCCATCCCAGTATGTGTGTGTGTGTGTGTGTGTGTGTGTGTGTGTTTCACATAAGCCCATGCACTGCATCATTGTGTACGTCCATAACACAGACACCTGAGCCTTATGACTCTCTGAGTAATGACTCTGCAGGGAGATCTTTCCCAAGACTCCACCCCTCATTTCCAGTCCAGGTGGTCTGATGCCAAACTGCGTTGCTTCTCCAAACTCCGATAACTGACGGGCCTTTTTCCCTCTAATCTGATTTCTATTGAGTGAGTGCGGCCAGCAAGTGCTACTAAAGCCTCTCCATGGTGTGTTATAAATTTTACCACTGACACCTTAAAAGCCAACAGCCCCCACCCGCGCAACCCCGTCCCGCTCCGACAGACCGTATAAACACATGCGCTCCGCTCTTGCCCCTTGCCCGTATACTGCTGCCCCTCCACCGCCCTGCAGCCTAATGGGGGAGATAGTGTTACGAATGGAGAGGGAAGTGCCCCTATCATGATGTCAGACTTTCCTAACGGCTGCTTAAGTGCTGCTTAAAAATGACCCCAGCACTCTCTGAATCTGAGCGCCTTGTATCGAGGACTAATGATTACACGTGCAATGAGATGCGGCTTAATGAGGAAACCTTTTACGGCGGAAATGACTTCAATCTTCTTCTCCGGCTGTGGGCTAATTTGGTATTAAATGAAAGTAGTCCAGGCAAATGTCTGATGCATGCTGGGAAATGGAGATTCTGTGTTGCAAATCACCTTTGCATCGTTTATACTCTTGTAGTTTGTAATTTATTTATGCTGCAGGAGGAAAAGAGTCAAAACTAGTAAATATCATTTGTTTGCAGATGCCTCTTGGTTTGATATGCTCTTGTACACTACTACACAAATGTTTTGGGGTAATGGCTGCTGAAAATTCAGTTTTGCCAACTCAGGAATAAATTACATTTTTAAATATATTAAAATACATAATGGTTATTTTAAATTGTAACACACACACATACATACATATACTGTATATAAACTGAATAAGCAACATTTTCCACTAAAATCATGTTAACAGTCTTCTGTTAATCTTCTGGTTATTTCGAAATATTGAAACTGAAATATCCCACGTCACATCTATCAAGAATATTGAAGTGAGTTATTGAAACAATATTTTTTTTTCAATGTTTACATTTGCCGTTATTCACTTCCATTGTAAGAACTTCAAATGTAACCCAGATTTTTGTGCAAAAGAGTAGAAGAAAGAAAGAGAAAGAAAAAAAAGAAAGAAAGAAAGAAAGAAAGAAAGAAAGAAAGAAAGAAAGAAAGAAAGAAAGAAAGAAAGAAAGAAAGAAAGAAATGAGGGATAAGTGGCAGTAATCAACATTATGCCACAAATGCTGTCGATTGAGCTTTACTGAACCTTTCAGGTTTGTCCCTTAGACATTGAAGGAAAAGCTTTCTACTACGGAGTAAGATTGGGGTTATTTTTAAAGAAAGACCCACTCCAGCAGAAGAAAGGCGCGTGTCAGTTGACATTTGAGAAGTAGGCACTTTTGCACAAGCTCTAATTCTCTTTCTTTCTGGCTCTAAGTGTGTGAGTGACAATGGCTGCTGTGCAGGCGCTGATGGATGGTCTGGTTTTTCTTCTTCATCAGCCTGATCAGAAATGTGGCAGCCACCATAGATAACCCCAGAGCTGCCGCACTCTCTAAATCACTGGCCACAGAGACAAAGAAACATATACTGCACCAGTACTGGAGCGAGTCACAAGCCCTGGCAGCCTCCCTGTGTGCTCTTTAACTCACTGTAAACACTGCTCAGGTGCAGCGATGCTTGTTTCAGCTTGAATCAATACTGGAAAGCCTGCGTGCAATGATGTTTATATGATTCAAGGTGAACTAGTAGAAAGTCAAGATTACCCAAAACAATCTCTTGCACCAAGCCTGCATTTATTTGAGTAAACATATAAAAAAATAATATATTTTAATTATATAAATATTATAATTATATAAATATTTTAATATATTTAAACGTTTTCTTTATTTCTGTGATAGCAAAGCTGAATTTTCAGCAGCCATTGTTTCCAGTCTTTGGTGTCACATGATCCTTCATAAATCATCCTAATTTGCTGATTTGCCCAAGAAACATTTCTCAATGTTGAAAACATATGTGCTTCCTTTTTTTGTGAAAACCATGCTGCTTTTTCAGGGATTATTAGATGAATAGAAAGTTCAAAATTTATTTTAAATCATTAGAACTGTGTATGCATCCTTGCTTTAAAAATAAATACATAATTGAGAATGAAGGAATAAAAAAATGAAGAGTATATTTATAATTTGTATAGTAGCATAGTATTAAGTATATAGTATTAAATATAATTTATTAGGAGCTAAAATTCTTCTTCTTAATAACCATGATTATAGGGGCAGCTTGGCATGTTCAGCATTGTAAGCATAAATAATGACATACTTTATCCCAGTAAGGCTACATAAATTTAGCCTTGCTTCTAGCTACGGTGAAAAATAAATGCATTTTTCTCACCAGACCTCCTCCTCTCCAAAATCTTCTTTTGTCATGTCTTCTTCCATTATAACCACTTATGAAATGTGGCTAATTATAAAGAATGACTAACAGATTTTTGATTGTTTTTGAGTTTCCCGCATATTATTATATCTTAGAATTAACAACAAGGCGATGCCTACTAAACAAAATACCAAAATTGACAGTAGAATCTATATCTAAAATAAATGTCCATTAATGAAATGATACACTATATAAATTATACTTATAAGTATTATTGTTAATAAAAGTTTTATCCTTCAGCTAATTATCTATTTGTTTTGTGCTCTTTGATAAAAAAGAGGACTCCTAGTCTTCTCATTTGATTGACAGTTAAATAGTCAACCCCCAACCCCACAAGACAAGAGTATAATTATAGCAGGACTGCTTTTGTAATGTTAACAATGATGCGATTTTGAGACGCTCAACAGCAGCATGTTATCTCCCAGAGCAAAAGTCCTAATGATTACAGGCTGCTGCATTCTAGCTGAACGAGGTTGCATTTCAAAGAGATCCTCACAATACAAAGACAGGAAGACAACAGCTAAGCACAGACTGATTCCTAATATTATGTACGTATCAGCCTTCGTTTTAAACGCCAACACACCTGCGCCATTCTTCTGTGCGTTCCTGGATGAAACGACACAACAGGTGTCCATGTCAGGTGCGCTGCAGCTGTGGATGGATGCGGGACAGCAGCGACACCATGTGGTAATTATAGTAATTCATTATTCATCGAGCGGCAAATTCCTGTTGAAGAAAAAGGTGTCCTCCTCTGGGGGTGCGTGGGACTTCAAGCACTTTCTAATCACTGGTAACTGACCTACAAATCGAATACTCCAGAAACGTCTTATCCTCAAACGACTGACCGGATTTTGGCAGCGCTGAGAAAAGTAACAGATACCACGTGACAACGCAGTCTATGTGCTACGTGCTCAATAACTGCGCAGATACACAAATACACTTATACTCGTTTAATTGTAATTAACAGAATTAAACATTTAAATTATTAGTATCGTGCTTGATCAATTAGAAACAGCATCGAGGTCCTTTGACATTTAGTAGTAGCCTGCTGTAGTGTTACTTCCGAAACACTAGTTGGCGCCAAACACAAGCGCTGGTCTCTGATCAACGCCATCATAGAGCCAGAAGAAGTTATAGGAATTATAGGAAGAGATGGGCGAGGAAGAATTAAATAAACGACACAATAAAAATATAAATCCGAATGCTGCGCTAACTGGGACATTTATCATAAACTTAAACATTTGACATCGTTTCATCAGGAGAGGAGGACATGGCGTTTGTCACAGCGAACTGGAACCCTCTGGGCGAGGTTTTTTACAGGTAAAAAACAGAACAGCGTAATCATTCTGTTTATTAAATGTGCAGAATATGTGTATGAAATCATCATCCTGCACACACGCGCTCATTTAGGTCGAGAGAAAGTGTAGCTAAACTGCATGTTTGTTTTGAATAGTTTCGGGTGTCATGTGACAGCTGTCATGAGTGGCAGACAGTGAATCAGTTCATAAGCAGCACAACTGCCTGTGTCTCTCCTTTATTAAAGTAGCGTGGGTTTAATTCTAACTATGACTGAATTAACTAGGGTATTCTGGAAACGTTCATAATGCTGTTAATCTATTAGTAGAATAACTTTTCTTACAACTAGTTTTTAAATGTTTAGTTTACAGTTCTCAACGAATGCCTTGTATGTATAATCACAAAACTTGGCATCAAGACAATAAAATGTAGGAAAAACACTGCATAAAAATTAAGCTTCTAGCTTATTTTGTGCAAATTATCTGCACACGTTGAATAGTTTAGAAAAATATTTTCAGTTAAAGGTTACACGATATGTTTTTGTTATGTACAAACCCGATTCCAAAAAAGTTGGGACACTGTACAAATTGTGAATAAAAACAGAATGCAATGATGTGGAAGTTTCAAATTTCAATATTTTATTCAGAATACAACATAGATGACATATCAAATGTTTAAACTGAGAAAATGTATAATTTTAAGGGAAAAATAAGTTGATTTTAAATTTCATGACATCAACACATCTCAAAAAAGTTGGGACAAGGCCATGTTTACCACTGTGTGGCATCCCCCTCTTTTTATAACAGTCTGCAAACGTCTGGGGACTGAGGAGACAAGTTGCTCAAGTTTAGGAATAGGAATGTTGTCCCATTCTTGTCTAATACAGGCTTCTAGTTGCTCAGCTGTCTTAGGTCTTCTTTGTCGCATCTTCCTCTTTATGATGCGCCTAATGTTTTCTTTGGGTGAAAGATCTGGACTGCAGGCTGGCCATTTCAGTACCCGGATCCTTCTTCTACGCAGCCATGATGTTGTAATTGATGCAGTATGTGGTCTGGCATTGTCATGTTGGAAAATGCAAGGTCTTCCCTGAAAGAGTCGACGTCTGGATGGGAGCATTTGTTGTTCTAGAACTTGGATATACCTTTCAGCATTGATGGTGCCTTTCCAGATGTGTAAGCTGCCCATGCCACACGCACTCATGCAACCCCATACCATCAGAGATGCAGGCTTCTGAACTGAGCGCTGATAACAACTTGGGTTGTCTTGTCCTCTTTAGTCCGGATGACATGGCGTCCCAGTTTTCCAAAAAGAACTTCAAATTTTGATTCGTCTGACCACAGAACAGTTTTCCACTTTGCCACAGTCCATTTTAAATGAGCCTTGGCCCAGAGAAAATGCCTGCGCTTCTGGATCATGTTTAGATATGGCTTCTTTTTTGACCTATAGAGTTTTAGCCGGCAACGGCGAATGGCACGGTGGATTGTGTTCACCGACAATGTTTTCTGGAAGTATTCCTGAGCCCATGTTGTGATTTCCATTACAGTAGCATTCATGTATGTGATGCAGTGCCGTCTAAGGGCCCGAAGATCACGGGCATCCAGTATGGTTTTCCGGCCTTGACCCTTACGCACAGAGATTGTTCCAGATTCTCTGAATCTTTGGATGATATTATGCACTGTAGATGATGATAACTTCAAACTCTTTGCAATTTTTCTCTGAGAAACTCCTTTCTGATATTGCTCCACTATTTTTCGCCGCAGCATTGGGGGAATTGGTGATCCTCTTCCCATCTTGACTTCTGAGAGACACTGCCACTCTGAGAGGCTCTTTTTATACCCAATCATGTTGCCAATTGACCTAATAAGTTGCAAATTGGTCCTCCAGCTGTTCCTTATATGTACATTTAACTTTTCCGGCCTCTTATTGCTACCTGTCCCAACTTTTTGGGAATGTGTAGCTCTCATGAAATCCAAAATGAGCCAATATTTGGCATGACATTTCAAAATGTCTCACTTTCAACATTTGATATGTTATCTATATTCTATTGTGAATAAAATATAAGTTTATGAGATTTTGTAAATTATTGCATTCCTTTTTTATTCACAATTTGTACAGTGTCCCAACTTTTTTGGAATCGGGTTTGTACAAAAGTATGAATTTTCAGTGTCGTAGCTGTTTAATCAAATGTTTTTCAGTATTTTGACAGAGGAATCTCAACTTCCACTAAACATACATGAACGAGGACTGGGCAACGCTGATCTAGGCAAACATATTAACCTGGCTTTTGCAGTATTTTGTACAGCAGGGCAGCCATGCCAGGTATTATTATGCTTTTAACATTTTGCCTCCCCTTCTTTGTTTATTTTTCCTGAAACAGAAAGATTGAGTTGTATGAGATGGGCTGGAATCTGAAAGAGGGTCTGAGAGACTGTCTGGTTGCTGCAGCTCCATATGGGGGTCCCATTGGTGAGTTTTGGGTGAGATCAGCCCAGCAAATTCTTGTTATATATGATTATATCTCGGTACAGTTTTGTGGAGTTCAATGACACTTCTTTCTCTGTCAGCTCTCCTAAAGGGTCATAACCGACGCTCTCCCAGTTCCAGACCTCAGTTAGAGATCTACTCTTCCTCAGGACTGCCCCTGGCCAGTTTTCCAGTAAGAGCACACAGCTGCACAGCAGGGCTGCCCGTTTAATCACAATACGGCTAAGTGCGATTATCAAATCACAAAGACTGCCATTTAATTGAGTAAATATGCACAGCACTGAGTTCTTACATGTTAGTTGTTTGTGATCCAGCCATCACCTGTTTTCAGATGGAGCGGCAGCTAATACACAGAGCCTTAGTTCACTGACAAGCTACGCAATATTGCGTTCATAATCGAAGGCGATACGTCTGCAATTACAAGGTTCAAGGTTCTTTATTATTTGTCACATACACAATCATACAGGGTATAATCAGTAGTGAAATGTAAGTCAGGACAGGTCTGCTCAATGGACAGTGCAAAAGAAATAAAAATAAAACATGAAACATAACACAAGAGAATATACATTGGGGCAAAAAAGTATTTAGCCAGCCACCAATTGTGCAAGTTCTCCCACTTAAAAAGATGAGAGAGGCCTGTAATTTTCATCATAGGTATACCTCAACTATGAGAGACAAAATAAGAAAAAAAAATCCAGAAAATCACATTGTAGGATTTTTAATGAATTAATTGGTAAATTCCTCTGTAAAATAAGTATTTGGTCACCTACAAACAAGCAAGATTTCTGGCTCTCACAGACCTGTAACTTCTTCTTTAAGAGGCTCCTCTGTCTTCCACTCGTTACCTGTATTAATGTCATCTGTTTGAACTCGTTATCAGTATAAAAGACACCTGTCCACAACCTCAAACAGTCACACTCCAAACTCCACTATGGCCAAGACCAAAGAGCTGTCAAAGGACACCAGAAACAAAATTGTAGACCTGCACCAGGCTGGGAAGACTGAATCTGCAATAGGTAAGCAGCTTGGTGTGAAGAAATCAACTGGGGAGCAATTATTAGAAAATGGAAGACATACAAGACCACTGATAATCTCCCTCGATCTGGGGCTCCACGCAAGATCTCACCCCGTGGGGTCAAAATGATCACAAGAACTGTGAGCAAAAATCCCAGAACCACACGGGGGGACCTAGTGAATGACCTGCAGAGAGCTGGGACCAAAGTAACAAAGGCTACCATCAGTAACACACTGCGCCGCCAGGGACTCAAATCCTGCAGTGCCAGACGTGTCCCCCTGCTTAAGCCAGTACATGTCCAGGCCCGTCTGAAGTTTTGCTAGAGAGCATTTGGATGATCCAGAAGAGGATTGGGAGAATGTCATATGGTCAGATGAAACCAAAATATAACTTTTTGGTAAAAACTCAACTTGTCGTGTTTGGAGGAGAAAGAATGCTGAGTTGCATCCAAAGAACACCATACCTACTGTGAAGCATGGGGTGGAAACATCATGCTTTGGGGCTGTTTTTCTGCAAAGGGACCAGGACGACTGATCTGTGTAAAGGAAAGAATGAATGGGGCCATGTATCGTGAGATTTTGAGTGAAAACCTCCTTCCATCAGCAAGGGCATTGAAGATGAAACGTGGCTGGGTCTTTCAGCATGACAATGATCCTAAACACACCGCCCGGGCAACGAAGGAGTGGCTTTGTAAGAAGCATTTCAAGGTCCTGAGTGGCCTAGCCAGTCTCCAGATCTCAACCCCATAGAAAATCTTTGAGGGAGTTGAAAGTCTGTGTTGCCCAGCGACAGCCCCAAAACATCACTGCTCTAGACATGGAGGAATGGGCCAAAATACCAGCAACAGTGTGTGAAAACCTTGTGACGACTTACAGAAAACATTTGACCTCTGTCATTGCCAACAAAGGGTATATAACAAAGTATTGAGATGAAATGTCGTTATTGACCAAATACTTATTTTCCACCATAATTTGCAAATAAATTCTTTAAAAATCCTACAATGTGATTTTCTTATTTTGTCTCTCATAGTTGAGGTATACCTATGATGAAAATTACAGGCCTCTCTCATTTAAGTGGGAGAACTTGCACAATTGGTGGCTGACTAAATACTTTTTTGCCCCATGATATAAATATAGGTAAGAATAAAATAAAATAGGAACAAATATAAATAAGGAGTAAAATGTGCAATGAGATAAAATGTGCAATACAGTATACTGTGGATTAATAAATATTAATATAAACAGGGATGTGCAAGAGGAATGTGCAAACAGGTTGCTGAATTTCCTCAGCTGTCGCAGATGGTACAGTCTATGTCTGGCTTTCTTAACCTGAGTCTGAATGTGTTCTTGAAGCGCTTACCCTCTCCACAGTGTCCCACTGATCATAAGAGGAGTGAGGGCCGCTGCTGTCTCTTCCTGAAGTCCACGATACGCTCTTTTTTTGCTCAGCAAATTTAACGATAGAAGTGGAGCTGTGAGAGGACACGCAGTCGTGAGTGTATAGAGAGTAGAGCACTCAGGATACAGCCCTGTGGGCTCCTACGTTCAGGGTGATGGAGTTGGAGGTGAACTGCCGACTTTCACCACTTGTGTCTGCCGGTGAGGAAGTCTTGAATCCAGTCACAGAGTGAAGTGTTTAGGCCGAGGTCTGAGAGTTTAACAGCTAGCTTGGTGGGGACTATAGTGTTGAAAGCTGAGCTATAGTCAATGAATAGCAGCCTGACATAGTTGCCATTTTTGCTGTCAATGTGAGAGGGACGAATGCAGTACCTGAGAGATGGCATCGTCAGTAGACCTATTTGGGCGATGGGCAAACTGAAGAGGGTCCAAAGTAGCAGGGATGGAGGAGCAAATGTGTTTCTTTAAAAGTCTCTCAAAAACCTTCATGACTGTTGATGTGAGGGCAACTGGACAATAGTTATTCAGGCAAGAGGGTTTACTGTTCTTATTAATCGAATTAGATTAATTGCACAGCCTTAATCCAGCGGTATTTGTGGCATCTTAGAGTGGCTTGGTTCTCAGTAAATGCTGCTTTGCGTGAACTCATCTATGCATCTGCTCTGAGCCAGTGTTGTTTATAACATGCATTTGAGAACGGGATCTTCCCATACTTGTTATAAGACAAGTATGCTTCCCATATGCTTTATGGGCTCAGTGTGGTTTTCTGTTCAAATAAAAGTTAGTTTAATATATAAACTAAAAATAAACATTGAAAAATAAATATTACAGTTGTAATTGTGTACTTGTACTGTAAAAAATAATTGCCTACTTTTTACTGATTTATTTTACGATGAAGTTATAATACAATATTTCTTATTTTGTTTTTATTTAATAATTTTAATATTTTTTGTGTATTTTTGTTACTGTTATTATGATTGTAATATCATATTAATATAGAAATAATAATATATATAATATACAAATCAATATTTACATTTAGCAAACTTAAAATTTAAAGCTCATTTTAAATGGGAATTTTCCCCTATATTCTGCAGCCCTAAAATTGACTATTAGTTATTAAAGCATACTGTTCCTTTTGAATACTTTTTTGAACAAAAAATCTTTATAGTAACTTCTGTCTTTGTCTGTCTCAGTGGAAGAGTGGAGTGGTGAAGCAGCTGGGTTGGACGGTGTCTGATGACCTACTGTGTGTCCAGGAGGATGGCACTGTGCTTGTCTATGATCTCTTGGGTGGCTTCAAGAGACACTTCAGCATGGGCAATGTGAGAATGCATACATTTTAAAAAGGATGATTCTTTAATTTAAAAGCATTGCTTCTTTAAATCAGTATTGATTTATAGCTGAGCCATAGCATTGATTCTCTCACAGGAGGTTTCTCAGAGTCAGGTGCTGGAGACCAAGATTTTCCATTCACCGTATGGGACAGGTGTTGCCATATTTACAGGTGCCATGCGATTCACTTTGGCCACAAATATTGATGACATAAAATTGAGGCGGTTGCCTGAGGTTCCAGGTAAAATATGCATTCTTTGTGATGTTATAAGAAAACCAAATTCTCACTTACAAGATAATATGTAAGTGAGATACATTTATTAAGGGTTTGTTTTTCTAACCCTGAGTGGTCTTTTTTTATTATTTCAGGTCTACAGGGGGCACCCTTATGCTGGGCAGTCCTGACTCAAGACAGGCAAAGTAAAGTGCTGGTGGCCAATGGATCTCATCTGTTTATCTTAGACAATACAGCCTGCACACTTGTGGTAAAGACCACTCACACAGACTCAAACTACACAGATATTCAGATATTATCAGTGTTTTATTACCTCATAAAAGATGCCAGTCTTATTTGCCCTCAATCTAAATAATGTTTTGAAACCCATGTGGATGGCACAAATGTACCAGACCAAGCAATCAAAACAGTGTATTGTGTGTGTGTGTGTGTGTGTGTGTGTGTGTGTGTGTGTGTGTGTGTGTGTGTGTGTGTGTGTGTGTGTGTGTGTGTGTGTGTGTGTGTGTGTGTGTGTGTGTGTGTGTGTGTGTGTGTGTGTGTGTGTGTGTGTGTGTGTGTGTGTGTGTGTGTGTGTGTGTGTGTGTGTGTGTGTGTGTGTGTGTGTGTGTGTGTGTGTGTGTGTGTGTGTGTGTGTGTGTCTTTCTCTCTCTCTCTCTCTCTCTCTCAGACTCCCCCAGGTCTCTCTCCACAAGCATCCAGTATAGTTCACATGTGTGTCTCATTCAGTTATAAGTATCTGGCGCTCCTCACTGACTCTGGCCATGTGTGGATGGGCACGTCGAACCTTAAAGCAAGTGAAACTCAGCAATATCACTTTGTATTTTATGTATATTCTGGTCACAGAAACTTGTGGTCAGTGGTCTAAGTGATTGTTTTTCCATCAGTTCATTACTATGTCTACTTTAATTGATTATTTAACTAATTGACTAGTTAATGAATTGCTCTGTCTTAAGCCTTAATTACAGCCATAATACCTTTGCACAACAAAGCAGCATCAAGGGAATGTTTTCTTGTGCAGGAGAAACTCAGTGAGGTGGACACCAAAATCAAAACTCCCCCTAAACAGATGGCCTGGTATGGCACATTTTTACACTTTGCATAATTTACAGTGGGGGAAAAAATTATTTGATCCCCTGCTGATTTTGTACTTTTGCCCACTGACAAAGAAATGATCAGTCTATAATTTTAATGGTAGGTTTATTTGAACAGTGAGAGACAGAATAACAACAAAAAACGCGTTTCAAAAAAAGTTATAAATTGATTTGCATTTTAATGAATCAAATATGTATTTGATCCCCTATCAAATCGACAAGATTTCTGGCTCCCAGGTGTCTTTTGTCCACAGAACAATCTCCTGGACAGCAACCAAACTGCCTTCAGAAGTGGACATTCAACCGAAACTGCCTTGATCTCAGTTGTTGAAGCCCCAAGTCTTCATTACTTATCTTGCTGGATCTGTCCGCTGCTTTTGATACGATACCAGATCTTCCTGTCAACCCTATTGAGAAAGGGCATCTCAGGAAACGCACTCCAGTGGTTTGAGTCTTACCTCTCAGATAGGTCCTTCAAAGTATCTTGGAGAGGTGAGGTATCCAAGTCGCAACATCTAGCTACTGGGGTGCATCAGGGCTCAGTTCTTGGACCACTTCTCTTTTCTGTCTACATGGCTTCACTAGGTTCTGTCATTCATAAACATGGCTTTTCATATCACTGCTATGCTGATGACACTCAACTCTACCTCTCATTCCATCCTGATGATCTGACGATAGCTGCTCGTATCTCAGCATGTCTAGCGGACATTTCTAGCTGGATGAAGGACCATCACCTTCAACTCAACCTAGCTAAGACAGAACTGCTTGTGGTTTCAGCAAACCCATTACTTCATCACAATTTCACCTTCCAGTTAGGCTCATCAACCATGAATCCTTCAAAAACAGCAAAAAACCTTGGAGTTGTGATTGATTATAAGTTGAGTTTCTCAGACCACATTGCTAAAACTGCCCGGTCCTGTAGATTTGCTTTATACAATATTAAGAAGATCAGGACCTTTCGGAATAATTATTATTTAATTATGATTAAGCTCAGATGAGCTTTATTTGTCACATACACAATTATACAGAGTATAACCAGCAGTGAAATTTGTTCTCTGCATTTAACCCATCCAAGTGCACACACACACCTGGAGCAGTGGGCAGCCGACAATGCGGCGCCCGGGTAGCAGTTGGGAGTTCGGTGCCTTGCTCAAGGGTCTCACCTCAGTCGTGGACAATTCCTGCCGGAGCCGAGATTCGAAACCCACAACCTCAGGTTACAAGTCCGACGCTCTATCCATTAGGCCACGACTGAATATGCAACACAACTCTGTGTTCAAGCTCATAAGCTGTCCAGATTTGACTATTGCAATGCTCTCTTAGCAGGTCTTCCAGCCAATTCCATCAAAATTCTACAATTAGTCCAAAATGCTGCTGCAAGATTAATCTTTAATGAGCCGTAAAGAATGCACGTCGCGCCTCTGTTCATCAATTTGCACTGGCTACCAATAGCTGCTCGCATAAAATTTAAGGCATTAATGTTTGCCTACAGAACCACATCTGGCTCTGCACCCCTTTACCTAAATTCATTACTTCAGACTTATGTGCCCTCTAGAAGCTTATTTAGAATACTTATTTACCTCATTAAAATGAAAATCAATTTATAACTGTTTTTTAATGCATTTTTCTGCATTTTTTTTTATTCTGTCTCGCACTGTTCATATAAACCTACCATTAAAATTATAGACTGATCATTTATTTTGTCGGTGAGAAAATGTACAAAAATCAGCAGGGAATCAAATATATATATTTTTCCCACTATGTATATTTGGTGTATGCTGTATTTTCACTCACATTATTTTAAAGGACAAGTTTTTGTTTGCAGGTGTCGCAGGCCCAAGAGTCAGCAGCCATCCAGCTGTGGTAATGTGGGATGGGCTCCTCATAGTAGTGGGAGAATGTAAAGAAACAATTCAGTACCACCTGGACGATGACTCAGTTCTGGTGCCAGAGCTAGACGGGGTTCGTATAATCAGTGGAACACACCATGAGCTTCTGCAAGAGGTCCCAGGTTAGAAGATGTATATTGAGAAAATTCCACACTATCGTTTAAAAGTGTGGGGTCAGTTAGATTTTGACAGGATTAAAATAATATATTTCTGTGATGGCAATGCCACATTATTCTTCAGAAATCATTCTAATAAGCGGATTCGGTGCTCAAGAAACATTTCTTATTATCAGTGTTGAAAGCAGTTGTGCTGCTCAATATTTTTCTGAGAACCGTGATGCACTTTTTCAGAATTCTTTGATGAATAGAACGTTTAAAAGAATAGAACAGAATTTATTTCAAATGGAAATCTTTTGTAGCATTATAAAGGTCTTTAGTGTTACTTTTGATTTAATGCATCCTTGCTAAATAAAAGTATTAATTTCAATCAAAAGCAAAAACCAAATCTTACTGACCCCAAATATTTGAACACTAATAATGTATATGGATTGCTGCCAGGATCTACATCCCTCAAGCCCACGAGTGATTTGATTTTCCCATGGTTCTCTGCAGGTGCATGTGAGGAGATCTTTAAAATTGCCTCAATGGCTCCTGGAGCATTACTTCTGGAGGCTCATAAAGAATATGAGGTAAGACACATTTACTGGGTCGAATACACATTATTAAAGTTCGACATGGTGTGAAAAAATGTGAACATGTAAAGTGAAAACTGTAATGCATATAAATGGCAATATATTTACAATTACAGCTATTGTTGAAAATTACATGCTTTTGTTAAAGTTATTGGAAAAAAAATAGTTGTAGTTAATTTGTCTTAATGGTAAATATTTGGAAAATTACATTTTTATTTTAATTGAATTGTTGCCAGCAGAAAAAAAATGATCTGTCAAAGGTATGGTTAACTCAAAAAGGAAATTTCTGTTGTCATATACTCACCTTTAAGTTGTTCCAAATCTGAGTTTCTTCTGTTGAACACAAAATAAGATATTTGATGAATGTGGGTAACTGAACAGTTGCCGGTAGCCATCGACTCTCATAGTATTTGTTTCTAAATTTTAGGTGAACTATCCTATAGTTGCTAATTATGGCAGGTATATTATCTAATGCATTTTGTGTTTGAAATATTTGCAGAAAGAGAGTCAGAAGGCAGATGACTATCTGAGAGAGATTAAAGAGCAGAGTCTGTTGAGCGAGGCTGTGAGGCAGTGTGTGGAGGCCGCCGGACATGAACATGAAGCTGAGACACAAAAAACACTTTTGAGGGTGAGCCACGAAGCCTAAATGCTGCAGGAAGAGAGACCTTTCATTTACAGAAGGAATGACAATACACATACTCTCTCTCTCTCTCTCTCTCTCTCTCTCTCTCTCTCTCTCTCTCTCTCTCTCTCTCTCTCTCTCAATTGGTGTCTCTGCAGGCAGCCTCATTTGGGAAGTGCTTTTTGAGTAATTTTCCTCCAGAGCAGTTTGTCAGCATGTGCAGAGACCTGCGGGTGTTGAATGCAGTCCGAGACTATACCGTCGGCATTCCTCTTACCCACACTCAGTTCAAACAGATGACTGTACAGGTGCTCATCGACAGGTGAGACATAAGATAATCTATTTCTGTGCAGAACAATTGTCTCTACATTGCAGATAATTGTTTTGTGATCACTTCCTTTTGAAATGAGTGAAGTTGTAAAATGAGTGCGACACAGCAGATTATTCATCTTAATCTTTATGGCTCTTTCTGTGTTTCAGACTGGTGTATCGTAAATTCTATTCACTAGCTATTGAGGTTTGCCGCTATTTAAAGACTCCAGAATATCAGGGAGTGAGCCGAGTACTCAAACACTGGGCCTGCTACAAGGTGTGTGTTTGCTTATTTAGTTATTTAAAAGTCTAAAAATATGAATTTAAAAGTCTAAAAATATGAATGTGATGTTTATATTTATAGATAAAACTATAAAATATAATTACATTTTTAATATAATATATTTTTAAATTTATTAAATGTTTATTTATTCTAGAAATACAGTAACAACGGTAATATAGTGAAATATTATTAATGGTGAGTCTTTACTGTCAATTTTGATAAATTTAATGCAACTTTGCTGAATATAGCCTTCAAAAATTTGGGTTCAGTAGATTTTTTTTTTTTTTTTTTTTAAGAAATTGAAACTTTCATTCAGCAAAGTTGAATTACATTTTCAAACTTGACAGAAAAGGCTCACCGTTATTTGAAACCGTAAAAATATTTCAATATATTACTGTATTTCTGATCAAATAAATGCAGCCTTGGTGAGCATAAGAGACTTCTTTAAAAAAAAATTAAAACATCTTACTGACCCAAAAGTTTTGAATGGTCATATGTACTACATTTATAATAATTTTATAGCACTTTGTGTCGATTTTGTGTTGATTTGCCATTCATTATGAGTTTTATAAATCCACAGACATCAAGGGGTTTCACAGATGTTGTTTACAGATCCAGAGGACATCTGCGGGTGCAGATGGGTTTCATTGTACTTGCTAAACCTTGTGAAGATGTGATGTTTTGTTCAGTCTGATAGGTTCTGATGCAGCACAGCGAAGCTTGTGAGTGAAGTGTCAATTAGCTATACCCCATAAAAGTTTGTTTTCTTTGTGTGTGCTTTTGTAGGTCCAGCAGAAAGAAGAATCAGATGAAGTGATAGCAAAAGCTGTGAGTGTGAAGCTTGCTGATGCTGCTGGAATCTCCTACTCTGAAATCGCCACTAAAGCGTATGATAGTGGACGCACAGAGCTCGCCATTAAGGTGCACGCACACACAGTCTATGTTCTAATAAAGACCAAGGCCCACTGATATTATGGGTTGTCAGTCTGTTTGTGTTGGCCTTTCTCTTTCAGTTGTTGGAGTTTGAGCCTCGTTCTGGCGAGCAGGTCCCACTGCTGTTAAAAATGAAGAAAAGTCCTCTGGCTTTAAGCAAAGCCATTGAGAGTGGAGACACAGACCTAGGTACACACTCATTCACATACATGTTTCAAAACCTTGTGAGCTGCCTTGCTGTTCAATTTTGTTAAAAACAAATGAAAATCTTACTAACCCAAAACGTTTTAACTGTTATTTTGAGTGGTAGTATGTCATTAATTAAATTTGTCAGCAAATAGTAGCTTGGTCAGATCACCTATATGCATCAAAAAGATTTTATGTACTTTAAAGATTTCTCTCCATTGTTTACTCTCCATTTGACAGGAATTGAAATAGAAATGTTATCTGATGCTAAACTGAGCAAACACTCACATAACATGCTTATATACTTCATCCTTACATTTACTCTGAGCCAAAGCATTAGGAACACACACTCTGTTACAGATACACACTTTGAATAGTACCCAGAATCACTGGAGATGGGTTACCTGCATGTTTTCTTGCGTGCTAGTGTACACAGTGGTCATGTACCTGAAGAATGAGCTGAACAGAGGAGACTTCTTCATGATGTTGAGGAACCAACCTGTGGCTCTGAGCCTCTACAAACAGGTATGCACATCTGCACACACCTGCTTCCCAAAGACACACACAATCTGCGGCTGCAGAACTGAGAACCACAGGCATTATTTATGACAAGAACATGCAAAAATCTCTTTTTGAGCTAACCTAAATAATATTCATGTCTGTGAACGTGGCAAAGGGCCACAATAAAATCTGATTGGTCCAAATCCCTCTGCTCATATATGTACATCAAATCTGTTCTGATTGGCTATGAATTTGTTGCTTTATATATGGAAAAATTACTTCTGACTAGTTAGGACAATAGTTCATAAAAGCGATTCACGTCAGCACCATAGCTTCAGTGTTGTTATCGTTAACTACAGTAAAACTGAAAGTTCTTTTCATAATTGAAAAAATGCTGAAATAAAATGAAATATTATATGAAATTTTGGAAACTTACAGAAATAAATATGTTGAAATTGAAGTTCAGCTTTCCAAAAAAAAAAAAAAAAAATTACAGGCAAATAGAAGTTTTTTTAAAAGACATAAGCACAAAACAAAATTCCTAAAATACCAAAATCCTAAAATAAAATTAAATGAAAACTATAAAAATAAAAGCTAATGCAAAATATTAATAAACATTGTGATATCATATCAGCAATATTAAAATAACGCGGCATGTCTTTTACACTGTTCACATTGTCTTTGTTTATTTTGTGTATGTATGTAGTTCTGTAAGCATCAGGAGCAGGAGACACTCAAAGATCTTTTCAATCAAGATGACGATCATGAAGAACTTGGCAATTTGTATGTGAAGGCCAGCTATAAAGAGCAGGTAGGTGTTTACAGCTTTTTCTTCCTCATTTTCTTTCCACTTCCATGATTTGAATGACAGAAGTGCTATAAAGGGTCAACAAATTATGGTAGCTCCATTTCCACCAATGGCTTGGGTTTGAAAGCATGTCTTCTCTGCCTTCCGCCTTCATTTCTTAATACTCTTCTGTTATTTTTAGTAACCTAATTGTGCTAGTTGCTTTGGTAAGAATGCATCTAATGAGAAAATACATGTAATGTGCATGTGTGTGTAATTGCAGAGACTGGAAGCTCGGATTGCTCTATTACAAAGTGCTGTGGACGAGTACTACAAAGCCAAGAATGAATTTTCTGCCAAGGTGAAGACCTCCGACTCTGCTGTTACAGGCAGATTAGCAGCCTGGGTCAGAGTTCACTGTCAGTGTAGCCAGAACATTACATCTGTGAATGATCAAAAGGAATTATAGCCTTTCTTTCTCCTGTCTCAGACAACAGAAGATGAAATACGTCTGCTGCGGTTTCAGAGGAAGCTAGAGGAAGAGAAGGGTGAGCCTCTCGTGGGATTCTCTCTTCATAACACTTTGACTACGCTGCTGTCTGTGGGACTGCACAAGCAAGCCGAACAACTTTACAAAGACTTCAGAGTGCCCGACAAGAGGTGTGCCAGCTGTTTATTGTTTTACCCACATGATTTATAGTTTCTCCTTCTGTGGCAATGTTTTATTTTGTTTTAATGAAAGAATATACCATTGAACAACATTAATTAATATCCCAGTGGCAGTGTTGAGAATCACGAAAACATTCTCTGAGCTTCAGTGGTGACTCTGAGCTAATAAACCAGAGCTAATACTGTCGACTGTAATTAAAGACTACAGTTGTAATGCTACCTTTAATAAAAATAAATAATATTTGCTCTCATGGGTGTAACCATGGTAATCATGTGTGTAATCAAAATGAACAGGTTCAGCTGCAAACATCTAATTCAGCAAGTGGTAATACATTTCAGTCTAAGGATGTCTATTTTTATATATAAATAAATGTATATAACCCAAAAGGCTGTGTTTACAAATCCCAAATAGGGTGTTATAATATATACACTGAACAATCACCTGGCTAATATCATGTAGCCCCCCCTTGTGCTGCAAACATATCTCCATAAGACCTCTGAATCTGTCCTGCTGTATCTGGCACCAAGACATAAGTTGCAGATCCTTCAAGCCTGGCAGGTTGCGTGGTGGGCCTCCTTGGATCAGATTTGTTGGTCCAGCACATCCCATAGATACTCAGTCATATTGAGATCTGGGAAATTTGAAGGCAAAGGTAACAACTTGAACTCTGTCATGATCCTCAAACTATTCCTGAACAATTGTTGCCAGTGTGGCAGAGTGCCACTGCCATCAAGGAACACCATTGCCATGAAGTAATCTTTTAAGTAGGTGGTGCATATTCAAGTAATGTCCACATGAATGCAGGACTCAAGTTTTCCCTGCAGAACATTGGCCAAAGCATAAAAAACATGTCTTATCAGACCAGGAAACCCTCTTGCATTGGTCCATGGTCCATTTCTGACATTCACATGCCCACTGTATGTGGCCACTGAACATTGGTTATCATGAAAACTCTGACTGGTCTGCGCTACGCAGCAATCTGCAATGCACCGTGTGTTCTGACACTTTTATAATCATGGCCAACATTTAGTTTTTTAGCAATAAGGGCTTCAATAGCTTTTCTGTTTGATTAGACTAGACAGTCTAGATTTCGCTCCCCACATGTGCCCATGACCCAGACTCCGACCACCGGTTGTCCTTCTACGTACCAACCACTGCATACTGCCCACAAGAACATCCCACAAGACTTGCCTTTTTAAGATGCTTTGATCACTATTTGGTCTTCGTCAAAGTCACTCAGATCTTTTCGCTCGTTCATTTTTCCTGCTTCCTACTCATAAAATTCAATAACTGACTGTTCACTTGCTGCCTAATAAATCCCACCCCTTGACAGGTGCCATTGTAAAGCTATAACCAATGTTATTCATTTCACCCGTAGTGGTTTTAATGAAGTGGCTGATAAGTCTATATTGTATGTTTCCAAATGAAGAATAATATAATGTGAATGGTGGTCTGAGACTCTGGGATAGGCCCCATCCTCCCGCAACCCTGCAGAAGATAAGCAGTGTGGAAAATGGATGGATGGATAATGGTTATGTCATGATGATATGAGTGAAGGTGTTTCTCTTTATCAGGTTCTGGTGGCTGAAGTTAAAAGCTCTTGCTGAGAAGGAGGACTGGGAAGAGCTGGAGAAATTTGCCAAAAGCAAAAAGTCTCCTATTGGATATCTGGTAACTTGTGTCCTGATTATCTGAATTATTATTAGAGTTATTGTGGTGAAGTATTTCTAATCTTTTTTTTTTTATTTTTATTACAGCCATTTGTTGTTGTGTGCATTAAACACCATAACAAATATGAAGCCAAGAAATATGTGTCTAAAGTCACACCTGAGCAGAAGGTCAAAGCTCACCTTGCAGTGGGGTAAGAGTGTTCCAAAATGTATTTGGCCATTTTTTTAAAGACATTGATACTTAATTTGCAAGGACTAATTCAATAGGCCAAAAAAAATAATTAAGCAGCACAAGTGTTTTCAACATTGATAACCATAGGAAAAGTTTCCTGAGCAGCAAATCGGTATATTAGGATGATTTCTGAAGGATCATGTGACATTGACGATGGGAGTAATAATGCTGAAAATTCAGCTTTACCATCACAGGAATAAATTACATTTTAATGTATTAAAATAGAAAAAATATTATAAATTGTCATGTTTCACAGTATTACTGATTGTACTTTATTTTTGATCAAATGCAGACTTGATGACTTTTTTCAAAAACAAGAAAAAATCTTTCTTACCCCAAACCTTTGGACAGAATTGTACATTAATGTTCATGATTAAGACAAAGAACCACAATTAATATTGTTGTCTCTTACACAGGGATGTGGAGGGTGCCGCAGAGGCTGCTATCGAGAGGCAATCAAGACAACTGTTCTGTCACACTCTTCAAAATCATTGTTGTCTCTCAGGGATGGAACGTGGAGGGTGCCGCAGAGGCTGCTATCGAGAGGCGTAATGAATCAGAGATCAGTACTGTTCTGTCACACTCTTCAGCCACCACGGATCACTGTGTTTGCTGCCCAGTGAACCTTCAACCGTGTGCACCCATTCTCCTGCGCATGCAGCTCGCAACAAGTGAGCCTGTACACCTCTGTACTGCTCGTCTCAACTGTGTTTGCTGCCCAAAAGTGAACCTTTGTGCACCCATTCTCCTGCGCAATGCAGCTCTTTAAAAAAAAGATGGACACAATCTGCTTTCGGCTGTGTAATGATAGCGTGTGTTTGTTTTTCTGTGTGCACAATTAAGAAAATATCTTTAAAAAAAAGATGGACAGCAATAATATTAGTTCCATCTTGCACTTCCCTGTAAACCATAAAAAGCCGTTTGTTTTTGCTGTGTCTGAACCTATAACTCAGACAGCTTTATGAACCAGCGGTTCCCATCTTGCACTTCCCTGTAAACCATAAAAACCTTTGTAAATCATACTATAACTTTGATAGTATGCATGCCTGTGTTCTGAACCATTGTTTGTGTGAGCTCTGTCTTTGATAGTATGTTGCATGCCTGTGTTAACAAAACACTTGTTATTTTAATTAAACTATGATTGGATATCAAAACGTGTTGAATGCGATGCACATAAATAAACAGAGATCAAAACGTGTCACTGTTCACACTGGGTCACTCCTCTCTCTTGCACTTTTATCCTAATTTTAGGGTGTGTTTAAACGTATGGGCACAGAGGGCGCTCTATTGTCACGGTCACGTCACATTTACAGACGGAAACGTTGCAGTTTGCAAAGTTGGAAACTTCTTGGAAGAACAGAGGAAAAGAGGATATAGTTTATAAAGGTACGACAGTACAAACGTCTTGGTTTGCAGGAAATATGATGTCCAACAAACACTGTTTGCGTGAGCTACATGACTTCTTTATCACGTGATTTCTGCCTTTCAACATTTCGTATTCGTCAGTTAAATGAAACATTTTAACGGCGTCTGTCTTAAATATTGATATGTATACGAATAACGGCGTCTTTTAAAAACAGCTGTTGTGTGTAGACGCGCGTGATACACGACAAATTAAGACCGAGCAATGATTCATTTGTAACACATTCTGCATGACTGTCATTCAACATTATTCGTCAGTAAATGTCAAATTAATTAGCGAGGTGATTACGGTTATGATTATAAATACAGTAAGGTTACATAATGTACAATCTGTCACATATTCATTCATGGCTCATAATTTAATTTATTGAGGTTGTATTGATGATCTATACCAAATGGTAACACTTTCTATTAATGTCAATAAATGGTTAAACACTTACGCTATTCTCCTGACCCCCCCCCCCAATGTATTTTTTCATGTCATTACATTGTTTAGCCGCAAAAAAAATAACAGAATCATGTCAATCATTACATTGTTTAGCATAAGAAAAAAAATAGGATTTTTGAAAAATTATAATTTTTTCTATGTCATTTTCTGTAGAGGACTAAACTAGGATGTTACATCCAAATGTTATGTCTCCCAAAATGCAATGGATTTTTTCTCACCAATCAATTTTTAGGTTTAAATTTTCTATACTAAACTTTGTTTAAGGATGATTCTCAACTATGTTATAAATATTAACAAACAACAAACTTGAAAACCCATAACATTTTAAATTTATCTTTATTAAAAAATATTATTAAATGCATCTGTATAACACTGTATTTTCTAATTTGCTATTCTGGTGACATGTTAAAAAAAAGAATAGTCATTATGGGAGTAATAAATGGCCAGATTTTCATAATAATATCTAATATTTCATAAGACAATTGATAAATAATTAATTTCCCTATTCAATTGTTATGTCTTCCAAAATGCACATACTAAACATGCTTTAATGTCCTGGTGTCCTTACAGTGGAAATGTATGAATGTCCTGTTTCATAACAGGAAGTCATAAGGATTTGAATTTGAAAACCCATAACATTTTACTTTATGACCTGATGATTGCAGGATTTAAATGACTATTACAAAATAAACTTCATATTTCCATGGTGTTTGACTAAAACATGATGGTGTCACATGAATGTGCTCTGTACAGGACATCCAGACTATCAACAGAGAAATTCACTAAAATATAATGTCCACTACAGAGGCTAAAACTGCATAGCTTGGTCTCAGGAGGATATAGTGCTCAATTACAGTATGTTGATGTTGATGTTGGGGCGGGACATTTTTTTTCACGACCAATGGCAGGTGTTCTGGGGAAACCGGTTTGACAACAGATTATTTTTTTTGATCGGATGTCACTAGTGGCGCAGAGGTTATACACTTCACTATCAACAGATAAGAAATTCATGTATACATATAAATATAAACATTATACAAATTCTTATGTGTTTATTTTTTATGTATTTTTAAGCAATGACCTGTTATAATGCCATAATGTTATAAACCCTGCTAAAATAAAGCTTCAAGTTTAGTTTATTCTGGAGTGTACACTACACCAGCATGTTTCTTCTTGTACTGAACTTTGTTTTTCTTGGTCTTAACTAAGCAGTTTCTAAGATAAAGGTTGTTTGAGGACATCATACTTTACATGAACTGTATTTGTGTGTTTCAGGTCATGTCGTCCATAAAAGTTGAATGTGTTATCAAAGAACAGAACGAAATCGGCGAGAGTCCGGTCTGGGAGGAGAAGGACTCCACTTTGTTGTACGTTGATATTTTGGGTAAAAGGGTCAGCCGGTGGAACTCACTGACCAATCAAATAGACAGTATTGCCACAGGTAAGCCTGAAGACATACAGCGAGTTTAGTGTGGGTTGCATTTTTAGTGATTTCAAGGAAAATTCCCACAATACTTGTAGTCAGTGTTTGCATTATAATGTTGATGAATTCAAATGTCTTATCTTTGCACAGAGAAACTTGTAGGCTGTGTGGTTCCACGGCAGGCAGGTGGTTATGTCATTGCAGAGGAAACACGGTTTGCATTTGTTGACTGGGTAAAGCGTTCAGTTACACCTGTCGCCAATGTCGATGACAAGGAAAAACCAAACACCCGCTTCAATGATGGAAAAGTAGATCCAGCTGGCAGGTTTTTTGCAGGTACTGTGTGAGAGAAATCACATGTTCAAAAGCATATTTTCACTCTGCATATGTAAAGTATAAGAAAATTGAAAGTATTATCTTATCACAGTTGTAACTTTGCATTGTAGTTTTTGTTTTTTACAGAATTTACAGACGCTGATAATAGTTTCTGGTTCAACTTAAACATGTAGTCCAACCAAAAATGGACATTTTTGCATCATTTACTCAACTTAATGTTATTCCAAAGCTGTATGCATTTTTTTTCTTCTGCTGAACACAAAATAAGATATTATGAAGAATGCATGAAGGACCAAACAGTTTCGTTTCACATTGACTTCCTTTGTATGTATCAAAAAACCAAGTCAATGGGAACAAAAACTGAAAAAAAGTCATACAGGTTTGGAATAACATGAGGGTGAGTAAATGATGACAGAATTGTCATTTTGGGGTGAACTAAACCTTTAATTGTTTTTAATAAACCATTTGAATTATTCCCATTGGGACTGTGCCATTTACTCTTCTCCTTAACTGTGTGCAGGTACCATGGGTTTGGACATGAAGCCTGACGTGACGGACGGGGCGCTGTACACCCTCCTTCCTGACCACTCTGTTGTCCAGCATTTTGACCAAGTGCGCCTCTCCAACGGTTTGGACTGGTCACTGGATCACCGCATCTTCTACTTCATCGACAGCCTGTTGTTCACGGTGGAGGCCTTTGATTATGACATCAAGACTGGAGGGCTGTGTGAGTTTGTTTTGCATTGCATGTGGTTTTGATGTAAAAATTATGATTGTGTGGTTTTGTAAAATCTGTGTATTTATTGATTTATGTCTAAGCTAACCGCAGAATGGTGTACAAGATGGAGAAAGATGAAGGCATACCAGACGGTATGTGCATAGACACAGAGGGCAAACTGTGGGTTGCCTGCTACAGTGCAGGAAGAGTGCTGCGTATCGACCCACAAACAGGTGTGTGAGTTTATAGAACTATAACATAGCTGAGGCAAAGAGATTTAATATGAAAACGAATAGTTATATGTACTGAATCATTTGTTGTATTGTCAAAATTCACATTTGCAGTATAACTTATGTTGATCAAAATATGAAAGCCTCCTCATAAATTTTAGTCATAATTGACTCATGAACCACTACTTTAAAAAATCCATTGAATAATCCTGAGGGAAGTCAAAAAGTGTCCACACTGTTGCTTCCATAATCAGTCATAAAACTCATGTTTATGAAAGAAACATTCCCATATTTAAATGTTCATACAGAGAAAGTTCATATCTCTGTTTCCACAAAAAAATTAAGTATCACAACTGTTTATAAATTGAGAAAAAGTATAATGGTTTGAGCAGCAAATCATCATATTAGAATGATTCTGAAGGATCATGTGACCCTGATGTCTGGAGTAATGACTGATGAAAATGTGGTTTTCACAGGAATAAAATATATTTTAAACATATTCAAATAGAAAACAGCCATTTATTTTTGTTTATTTTACCATATGTATGTATGTGTATATGTATGTTTGTATGTATATGCATCATTTTGTAAAAAAAAAAAAAATTTTTTTGCTCTCATCTTAGACTAACATTTCCAAGAGCTTGCAAATGACCACCGATCAACTGAAAAACAAAGAGCAGTCCAATGTTTCAGTAGTTGAATTTTTCCGTGCTTGAACAGTAATGAACTTCCCGTCTCAGGCACACGGATGCAGACAGTGAAACTACCAGCTGAGAAAACCACTTCATGCTGTTTCGGAGGGAAAGACTACAGTGATCTCTACGTCACCTCGGCGTATGCAGGCATGGATGCAGATTCACTGGCCAAGCATCCTGAAGCTGGCTGCACATTTAAGGTAGACATCTTATTTCATATCATGCTCAACTCCGACATATAATGACATTAATTATATGCTTTATTCCTATCATAGGTGTCTGGTTTAGGAGTGAAGGGCATCCCACCATTCTCATACACTGGATGAAAACCATGTAAAAAGTGATTGTTAATGAAAGCGTCATGATTATTTTGCAGTCACAATACAACAATAGTGTTCTAATCATGCAGATAGAGTATCAGTGATACTCTCACCTCATATAATATTAGACAATCTTACCATCATTCCAGATGATTTCCATAATATTTGACATTTCTAATAGTATACTTAGAATAATAATTGTGTCTAATAGTAGACACAATTATTATTCTAAGTATTAGAGACAATAATTTTGTCTAGATGGCTCAAATCACAGATGTAATTGTATGTGGAATAATATGCATTTCAATTTAATTTACATTAACTACACAATTGTTTTACTACTTTTTTTTGTTTCACTTCCAAATCAAAATGACAAACCATTCACAACCTATTTTACACCCATAATCTGTACTTCGGAGTATACTTTTTCAGTGAGAAAATGTAGCCAGGACTTGATTTTTCTGGGAATTGATTGGATTGTAAAAGGTGTTATATGCCAGAACGGTGGTTGGAAGGAAGGGGCTGAACAGAAAGGGATTTGTGGCGTCAGCTGAAAGGTCATTTCAGACCGTGCATTAAGAGGGGTGAATAGGGTCGGTTTCATGTTGACTTTAAGGATACTAAGTAAACCTACCGGTCTTGGTGCAAAGGTTGAAAAGATTCATTCGTTTCGTTTGTTGGTTTGCTGTAATTGTGAATCTTTCTGCATAACCTGAAATAATAAGATAAAAGTTTAAAAATTAAATAATGTCTGGGGTTCTAGACTTTTATTCAAGAGTTAAAATAAGGTGTTTGAGGATAAATATTTAAAACAAGCTCCACCTTCTAATAATATATTTTGTTTAGTCATCAACAGTTCATTCAAACAGTAACACAAACGGTACTACATATATAAGACGAACAATAAAAAACAGATGCAAATAAAGACAATTAACATTTAAGATATGTGTGGTCATTAACAACCGTTGTGCTTTGGTGTTAATTCATATATTGAAGTTCTTTTCCATATTCACTTTCATTCATTCCCCTGTAAAGGTTTGTTAAGTTTGTTTGCAAATGCTCCAAAATGGCAACGTTTGCAAACAGTTTAAAATAACCTCTGCCAAAGGAAGTGAATTAGCTGTGTTGGCGAGAACTGCAAACTATCCTAAAACTGTTTGTTAAGGGTGGAACATTTTAGATTTAATAAAAAAAATCATTATTGGGGCCATAATTATTAGGGCAGTCGTGGCCTAATGGATAGAGCGTCGAACTTGTAAGCCGAGGTTGTGGGTTCGAATCTCGGGTACGGCAGGAATTGTCGGTGGGGGGAGTGAAGCACGAGCATCCTCTCCACCTTTCAATATACCTGTATACCTCGACTGAGGTGAGACCCTTGAGCAAGGCACCGAACCCCCAACTGCTCCCCGGGTGCCGCAGTATTGGCTGCCCATTGCTCCGGGTGTGTGTTCACTACTGTGTGTGTGTGTACACTTGGATGGGTTAAATGCAGAGCACAAATTCCGAGTATGGGTCACCACACGTCACTTCAAAAAAAAGAATGGGTGTTTTTATAAAGAAAAATAAAACCGATCATTTGGGGAAACTCTTGAGCCTTATGTTCACCAAAGTTTGCATATAAAACAGTAATAATATTATAATTTGTGTGTCATTTATTGGCAAAGATGAATTTCCAGCTTCCATTAGTTCAGTCTTCAGTGTCATATGATCCTTCAGAAATCATTCTAATTCTGATTTGGTACTCAAAAAATGTTTGTTATTATTATCAATGTTGACAACTGCTGCATAATATGTTTGTGGAAACAGTGATGTTTTTGCAGGTTTCTGATGGGTAACTTTTATTTGAAATAGATTTTGTTGCCGTTTTTAATGTGTTTTTTTATTCAATGTCACATGTGCCTTTTTTAATTTCACAATTTAATGCATTCTTACTGAATAAAAGAATTGCCCTCTTTCAATAAATAAACGTCTTACTGAAACTAAACATTCTTGGGAAATTCTTGTGAGTATTTGCTGGGAAACGGGCAGTAGAGAGTCTGTTATTATACTGAGGTGACCTCTCTCTTCTTAGCCTTACAATCTAGAGCAGGGTTCCTCAAATCTTTCCCTGGAGGGCCAATCTGCTGCAGAGTTTAGCTCCAACCCTGATCAAACTCACCTACCTGTGATTTTCTAATGATCTTGAAGACTCTGATTAGCATTCTCAGGTGTGTTTGATTAGGTTTAGAGCTAAACTCTGCATGAGTGGGCCAGATTTGAGGATGCCTGAATAGAGGAACTGAAAGAAAACATGGGAGGGATGCACTGAATATGGATGAGTGATTCATAATGACCCAACCAGAGGGTGTTGTCTAAACAACACATAAAGCAATGCTATCAGATTGCTGTGATTGTCAAACACAAAAAGGTATGATGTGATAATACTTAACTAAATGATCTGCTTGGGTAGCTGTAAACCACAAAGTGTCTTTTTCTTTTCACCTAGGCATTTGGACCACTGAAAAATTGGATAAGAACAAGAAAATGGCTGAAACAGAGAGTCTAGCTGACTGGATGTCGAACCTTAATGAGAAATTCACAAAAATCCCTTTGAGCCAACTTGCTATTCCAGGTAAGTAATATGAATATTAATAACATCTGTCAAACTATTATTCAAAGCTCTCAGATATTAATAACCATCTTCCAACTTAAAACTAATAGATTAATTAATTAGCATTTATACAGTTATTCAAAGTGACTTATAGTGCATTAAATGTATAGGCTACATATCAAAATCAAATACAAATTTTGCAGACTTTCCATCAAACTTACATTAGCGTATCATCACATAGAACAAACAAGAAGTGAACATAGGATGCTGTGTGACTTGAAGAGAGCCAAAAACTGAAACAACAAACATTTCTTTTAGGGAGCCATGATGCTATGGCATACAGCTTGGATACGAACTCTTCAGTACTGGAACCTAAAAAATTAAAGGCCTTGGACAAGATGTTCAGTACTTTCTTAAGGCCCATTGTCAAAAAATGGGGTACTGCCCAGGTAAAATACCTATTCAAATACAGTAATATCACAATAAATGTTAGGAGCCAGTCTATGTTCATGTTTTCAAATGATTGTCCAGGAAAAAAACATCTCCGAGCAGCTTGACGCGGGTATGCGATACTTTGATCTGAGGGTTGCTGGGAAGCCTGAATCGAGTGATTTATTCTTCTATCATGGACTATACACAATAATGACTGTAAAGGTTGTTGCCCTGATTCATTTTCATGTTATTCTTTATATATTAATTGCATTCAACTGCTTAATGTGTAAACCGTAATGACAGCTAACCTTAATACATTTGAATCACCACAGGAGGGAATGACAGAACTGGAGAAATGGTTAGGACAGCATACTAAGGAGGTTGTCATCCTTGCTTTCTCACATTTCAAAGAAATGTCAGCCGATCAACACACCGACCTGACCAACTTCCTCAAAGAGCACTTCAAAACAAAACTCTGTCCTAAGCCTCAAGTGGTACATGCCCTTTGCCATGACCTCAAAGCCATATCCTCAAAAACTGAGGGAAATAAATAATTCAGGGACCTGATGCAAATGGTTCCAGCAATGATTTAATAACCATTTAAACTTTTTCAATTTATGTGCAGCCCTCACTCAAGGACTGCTGGGAAACTGGCTACCAGGTCATCCTCTCTTATGACAACAGAAGTGTCGACGATTCTGTTTTGTGGCCTCAAATCGAGTACTGGTGGGCCGATAATTCAGACCCCAAGGAGGTCATTTCATACCTCTATAACCAGAAACAAAAGGGAAGACCAGGTGAGCTAAGAGATGCCAATAGCTTAAAAATACCTTACATTTACTGAAGTCTGATTGGTTGAAACAAGAACAAATGTTGTATCCCTTGCACTTAATGTGTCCATTTGGTCAACAGAGGGATTGTTTGTTGCTGGTCTCAACCTGACTTTTGATGGGAATGACATGCTTCTGTACCTCACAAAGTCTTTAAAGGAGAAGACCATGTCGGCCTACCCTCTGTTGCTTGACTGGGTGAAGGAGCAACGTCCAGGCTCTGACAAAGAAAGTGTTAACATCATTGCTGGAGATTTTGTTGGAGTGAATAGCTTTGCTCGGGATATCATTCAGCTCAACAATGGTTCATGAAGAGGGTATTTTGAGTCTGCATGAGATCACCTTCAAACAGAATAAGAAGCTTTAAGAATCGTTCTGTATTTTTTTCTTATTAGGCTAACGTTATTCGTTTCTGAGATAAGGTTAGTAGCCTATATAGGGGAATATATGGTTGGTTACAGGAAAAGTTGAGCATTTAACATATTAAACAAATAACCTTGGTTACAGGAAAAGTTGAGCATTTAACATATTAAACAAATAACCAAAGTAAAATTTTCAAATAAATAATAAAAAACTCAAATGTGAGCCAGTGTTTTGTTGTTTTGTGTCTCTTCAAAAAAACTGAGGAAAAAAACGATTTTTTTTTTTTAGACGGTCCCTAACATCGTTGTCATCCAGGTTCAAGAAACTAAAAGTGTCACTTGTTCGACATGCTCATGGAAAATCTTCCAAACTCTTAACAAAATCATATTTCACGGTTATAATGATCTCGTTAAACACTCAGTGCACTTCTGCAGGTTACATCATTTAACAAGGGGTTTCTGTCTGCTATCGCATGAAGAAAAACGCGGAAACAATGGTTATTTTTGGTTTCAGCGGCCGGTGTGCAGTAAATGATGTTGGTACTGTGAGGAGTACAAGTGTTTGGGTTAATTGTTCATAGAAAACGTAACAAATGGAGGATGAAGAAAGATTATACATCTCCGGCTGTTGTTCGGACTGGATGTCCGAGATGCCCTCCCGTTTGTGGGACATACCGCTGTGGAATCTCGCTATACCCGGTACGTCAGCTACGTCCGATTATTTCCATGTTTTATTTATTTTTCGCAATTTATTGACATTTGTACTGCTTAATAATTTCAGCATCTGTTTTTCAGGAAGTCATGACACCATGACTTACTGTTTAGATGAGCGGTCCTCAGTACTGAAGTCTTCGTCGAGGGTGCTGCAAGTGTTAGACACTTGGTTTCCTTGTATCGTTCGGCCCTGTATAATCAAATGGGCGACAACACAGGTACAGACGATGATGAGATAATTTGTTGTTCTATGAAGTACCAATTTATTTTGAGCGTCATCAGTGACTAACAGCCTCAGTCACCTTCATTGCACTCTTGCATCTTTGACATATGACAAAAGTTAATCAAGGGATATCAACCGAAAATGAAAATTGTCATCATTTACTCACCGTTAAGTTGTTCTAAATCTATATCTGCATATGAGTTTCTTTCCTCTGTTGAAAACAAAATAAGATATTCTAAAAAATGTTGGTAACAAAATTGACTTCCAATTTCATTGACTTCCTTATTATGGCAATAATAGGCTACTATGAAAGTCAGTGGCTACCGTCAGTTGTTTGGAAACACATTCTTCAAAATATCATCTGTTGTGTTCAGCAGAAGAAAGAAACTTATACAGGTTTGAAACAACTTGGGGTAAGTAAATTATGACAGAATTTTCATGTTTGGGTAAACTATCCCTAGTGAGTCATTCTGCCTCCTTTGGTTTTCACAGAGGTCATGTAGGTTTAAATCAACTCTGGACAAATTGTGACAAAATGATGGGTGTTGATGATATACAGCATTTTACATGGCTTATTTTTATCTTTTTATCCAGGAAGATAGCATCTCTAACCAGCTGGATTTTGGCATTCGGTTTCTCGATTTAAGAATTGCTCATAAGATAAAAGACCCGGATAAAGTTTTCTACTTTGCACATGGGATCTACTCTCTTCTGACAGTGAAGGTATGGTTGATCGGAATTTTAGAAGAATGTTAATTCCTCATTCCAAGTCAAAAAATAACTTGTGTTCTGGTTTTGTTATTTTAAGGAAGCGCTCACAGAAGTTGCTCGCTGGTTAGATCAGCACACCAAGGAAGTGGTCATTATTGCACTTTCTGCCTTTGATGGCATGGACCTGGATCAACACAAAGACCTCATTCAATTCCTCATAAGCACGTTTGACAATAAAATTTGTCCCAATAATGTAAGTAATTTCCAAATATTTTAAAACATATGGACATTTTATGAAATACCTTGAATCTTGAGGTATGTGTTGTCATTTATTTATGTAACAAACGTAAATGTAACCAAAAAATAATCTGAATATTTCAGAGCACTGCATATAACATTCTGGACAAAAATAGATACTGTGACCACAAATTAAGATTTCATCCCACAAATTATTAATTCATGGACACTTAAAAAAAATCCTTATTTTATTTAAATTGTGGCCACAATGTACTAATGTGTGCCCTTGGTTTAATTTAATAAAATCGTGACCACGATTTACATTAAACAATGGTACAAATTCTTAATTCGTGGCCACAATACCTTTTTAGATACTATATCTGCATCTAAAAATACATACTGTCTAGTAGGTGCAATGTTTGCTTTTGAAAATTACTTTATGACCATTAATATGCTGTTCTGGCTGGACTTCCATAAAACACAATCAAACCTCTACAAATGATTCAGAATGCAGCGGCACGACTGGTCTTCAACGAGCCCAAAAGAGCACATGTTACACCTCTCTTTGTCTCCTTGCACTGGCTACCAGTTGCAGCTCGTATCAAGTTCAAGACACTGATGCTTGCATATAGAACAACCACAGGCTCAGCACCCTCCTACTTCCACTCACTATTACGAATCTACATCCCCTCCAGAAGTCTGAGATCTGCTAGTGAGCGACGCCTCGTGGTACCATCACAGAGAGGCTCAAAATCACTCTCCAGAACATTCTCGTTCACTATTCCTGGCTGGTGGAATGATCTTCCCACCCCCATCCGGAATGCTGGATCCCTATCAATCTTCAAGCAACAACTGAAAACTCATCTCTTTCAACACTACTTGACTTCATCATAAACTTAAAAAAACCTTAATCTTTCTCTTTATCTTTCTCTCCTTCCCTTGCTAGCTTGTATTTATTTGAACAATGCCTGAGACTTGGTGTTATGAGCACTTCCTCGGTCTGTTTGCTTCTTCAAGATTAATCTCTTTTTGCATTCCCTAATTGTAAGTCGCTTTGGATAAAAGCGTCTGCAAAATGACTAAATGTAAATATAATATGTCTTAATCAAACTCAGTATGTTCTGTATAGTATGAATATGGGTCATATGAATGAAATTCGGATATACTGCATCCGCCATGTTGTTACTGTCATGTGATCTACCGGCATCAGTTGTGTTACTTCAGTGCCATTCACAAATCATCTCCTGTTGCCTCATGGGATAGTAAAGTGTCAATCAAATGTGCACTTCTGAATCTCAGTGGTAGTAGTTGGTCATCCGGGTACTTTTCGCCTACTATGACTTCTGACATGTTACTTTTATCACGTACTGTTTCTCACATATACTATATATAGTAGGCATATTTGGACACAGCGTATATATCAGTAAACTCTCTATTATTATTTTTTTCTTTCAGATCATACCCTCACTGTGGCACTGTTGGAATCACAATTATCAGGTTATTCTGTCATATGATGACTCAGTTGCGTCTGGATATGAGGAATTGTGGCCACAGTGTGAATATTGGTGGGCAAATACATCAGATCCAAAACATGTCATATCCTACCTGGAGGAGAGAAAAACAGAAGGAAGACCAGGTCAGTAATCATTACAAAACAAGATAGATAAAGTTAGATGACAAACTTTTATGTTGGCTTGAAAGTTTGAAACAATTTTGCAAGGTTTGAAGTTTTGAAGTCTTAATTTATTTTCGACTGAAGAAAGAAATACATAAACATCTTGGATGACATGGGGGTGAGTAAATTATAAGGACATTTTCATTTGAAAGTGAACTAATCCTTTGTCTCTGGGATTTTTTCATAGTTTTGATCATCTGGGCCGGTATTCATAAAAAATCTTAGTGCTAAGAGTTGCTCCTAGTAATAATATTCTTAGAAAATTCTTAGAAATGTGGGCGTTTCCTCTTAAAATTAAAGAAAAGATCCTAGTAAAGAAAGTAATTCAGAAAGCATCTTAACCCTTAAAAGAGGTCTTAAGGTCCGAAATTGTTAGGAGTACGGATGAGGACTTTTAAGGGGCTTAAGAGTTTCTTAACCAGAGGAGAAAATGGACAAAACATGAAGAGGGAGAAGAAATGTGTTGCACACAATGCATGACAGTGAGTTAATAAGACGCTGCACGCAAGTATGCTGCAGTGATGATTTGGGTCTGTTACTTATGCCACTTATGTCACTGTTCTTTTCCTATAAAATACGTTATGTATGACAGCATGGTAAATAAAAGATAAAGTATATATATATGCATATATAATTGTGCGTGCAAGAGAGAGAGAGAACGGATAAATTACGCCTGTAATTTCAAAGTCGTCTTATAATAAACCCTACTCTTAAAAGCACCCTTTTATTTCCTTCTTGGACAACCAACCAATCACAGTCTTCAAAAGACTGTCATATCTAGCAGTGGGGTCAGCCCCGCTTCCTCACTAAGATAAAAGTTTTTGTCTTTTCCTCGCTCCGAGTTGCTCTCAGATTGGTCCTGAATCACTTTTAAGCCAAGACTCCTAGTTAGAAATGTTTAAGCTAAATTAGGAGCGCTCTGAGAGGATTCTTAGAATCTTTAGGAATACGGGCCCTGTTTGTTTTTTAATCGTATGTATGATCAGTTAGAAAATATATAGTATACCAAATAAGTACAGTCTGAAGGTATGTCCTGAGTTTGATGGTTGTAGCCTAAAGGAGAATTTACATTTAGAAATTGTCTCAGAAGAAGAAGCTGATTGGAAGGAAAGAAAACTTATTTAATTAAAGCTTGTTTTCCTTAAATAATTGCCCTTCATTTGTTTTCAGGTCAGTTTTTTGCTGCTGGTCTGAACTTAACTGAGGATGTCAAGTATGTTCTTTCTCATCCGTGCCAGTCATTACAAAGCATGACCTTGAGCTCCTATAGTCTGCTTTTGAACTGGGTCAAGCAGCAGTGCCCAGGCCCGGACAAATCATGTGTCAACATCATCTGTGCAGATTTTGTGGGGGCTTTCAGCAGTGAGTTCACCCAGCTGGTTATTGGACTCAATCAAACACTCTTAAAAGAGACTTGACTCACTAATCTGCCATAAACAGTACCTTTATGACAGTCCCTAAACTGTGAGGAAACAATGTTTTGTGCAATACTGCCATCTACAGGCACTCAATATTTAGGTTTTTGTTTGATACATGTCTCAAAATAATGTTATGTGCAACTTTACAGTTACATCAAACTATTGAAATGTCAGAAACTAAACTTCTTTCCTGGTTGTTCTTGGATATTTGACAAAAGGGCAGATTGATATAATCAAAGACTAAGTGGCTCAATAGATTATAGCATTACCTGTCCAATGAGTCACTCTTAATTTTAGTAACATCTAATGTCCTGTCATGACTTTATCTATAGTTGACACTCTGTTTGGCTTTCAGTCTATGTGGGTTGCATGTATCTGTGGGGTCTAATTTTAGACGCCCCTGTGAGTGCACTCTCTAAGGTGCTTAACAGTTATAGTATGTACTTAAATGATAATCCAGTTCAACACGTAGTTTGTGTAGGTTGTACGAGGTAAATAAACATGGGTTTTACTTGTATGCCTGTTTTTACAGCCTTTTGAATATCTGATAATAACCACAAATAATTTTCAGAGGTATTTTATTTATTCTTTTACATCTCATTAATCTGAAGAGAACGGCCAAATATGTTTCTTTGGCAACGTTTTTTTCATGCCAGAGTTACCAACCTGGATATAATTTTGCAGATTTTTTTTGTCTTTTTCAAGAATGCATTGTATTAGTGTTCTCTACATGCAGTATTTATAACATTCTGAATAGATCGAGCGGGATTCTTCCAGAGAGCTTTGAGTATCCCTCCCTCTTCTTCCAAGTCCCCACCTCTCTCTAAGCAGATTATTGAGGAGTTAAAGGAGCTTGCACCAGTCCCTGTGTCGTCTCTATGAGGCTTAGAGTTCCAGAGGAAACAGATGGCATAAGAAAACCAAGGGATAATTACAGAGGCTTAATCAGCAATCCAAGGCCCATCCAGAACCCGATCGCAAGCTTCAAGCCGCTGCTCCTCGCAGTTTCTCTTTCAGAGGTATTCAAAGCCTTGAGACAGCTTCGGCTGTTTAACATGGAGAACGAGGAAGAGGAAGATGAAATCTTTACCACATTTCAGGGAGGATATGAAAGGCATGAAGTTGTGGAGGAGCAGGAGGAAGAAGAAGAACAAGAGGAAGAGGAGCCAGAGGCTGGGAGGAAGAGCAGTTGGGATGTCCCAATTCCAAGTCGATCACTTGCCAGTCGCAGAGCTTCACTTCCATGTCCGGTTAGTACCCTGTGTGTGTGTGTGTGTGTGTGTGTGTGTGTGTGTGTGTGTGTGTGTGTGTGTGTGTGTGTGTGTGTGTGTGTGTGTGAGTGTGTGTGTGTGTGTGTGTGTGTGTGTGTGTGTGTGTGTGTGTGTGTTGTGTGTGTGTGTGGTGTGTGTGTGTGTGTGTGTGTGTGTGTGTGTGTGTGTGTGTGTGTGTGGTGTTGTGTGTGTGTGTGTTGGTGTGTGTGTGTGTGTGTGTGTGTGTGTGTGTGTTGTGTGTGTGTGTGTGTGTGTGTGTGTGTGTAGTTTGTATGGCATACCGTCTTTTAATTGGGAGCAGAAACGCACCAGTCATTATGATGCAAAGCTCTGGATTTTTCTCTTCCAGACAGCTAACAACAAGCTTTACAATTAACTTGTTTACAATTTAATCTAATTGTTTACAATTAACACTTTTTTTTAAATAGTATCTTAAAGTACACTTGCTTAATAGGGCTCTTCCGAAAGCAATTTAATTATCTTACCTTAATTAATTTTGCTTTTTTTTATTCTATAGAATCTATATTATAGATTGTATTCTATAACTGTGTCATCCTTACGCACTTAAGTAAGTTTTCTTACTTGTCTTGCAAGTATTCAGACGTCTCAACTCAGTTATATGAATTGCATGAATATATTAATTAATTTTTGTAATGTTTTTTTTTTTTAGTTCACAGGACTGAAGCCATAATAATTTTAATACCACTGATTTGTTAAAAAAATATTATTCAGTAAAATAAAAAGTTTGCCTACAGTAATGAAGACCATTTCTCTTACAAATGTATCCTAATTGTAAATTATTATTATTATGTCACATTTTGTACAGAAAAACTGCCAATTTAGGTTGTGAATCAAAAGCATTTCAATTTTCACTTTGATTTACAGGTTAGTGATATCATAGATCAGTGCAGGACACTTTTGCATAATCCAAACTCTTAAAAGCAGTTTATCCTGAAATTACCTTGCACTGTTTGGACAAAAGTGATTAAATAGAGCTCGACGTTTGATAATATGGTGTCTATTTGTGCTGTGTCTGCATCAAAAATGCTTAAGAAGTTTTTTCATCATATAAAATGCTCTTTGTATCACTCTCACATACTGTATAGTATGGACCATCATATTTTACACAAACATGTGGATTTCTGCAGCTCAAATACTGCTGCCATTAAATAGATACTCTTTCCAAAAAATAAAAAAAGTTCTATCATCATTCTTAATTATCAAATTCTATTATCAGATTTGGTAAGCATTATTCAAAGTTACAAATAAAACAAAGATTATTTGAGTACATTGAACTTTCACTAATGCTTTTATACTGTAGTAACTTCATTATATAATGAAATAAATTGTATGTGCTACTTCCTTAATTTTATACATGCATGCATATTTTTCAGGCTCAGCTGAATGCGATGCATCTGAGCCGTCTGCACACTGCCACCACGAGCCCTAGCCCAGCGTACCTGAGCCACTGGCTTCAGAGCGGTGAGGCAAGGCCATGCTCTCGCTCCAGCCATGTTACCAATAGTGAGGAGGGAGTGCACACCAAGAGCAGCGCATGCGAACGACGCCCACATGCCATCCCAACCATCCCTGAGGTGCACGAGCCTCTGGAGAGAAAAGCTCGGTTTAGGAGCCGCAATGTCATGTCTCTGGTTGGTGTGATATGATTTTGCTTTTTAATGTGTACAATTGTGAATGATTACCATAGGTTATGCAATCACACAAGCATTTAGATACAAGAGAAATATAAGTTAAGATCATTTTATTGCTTGTATGCTTCGGCAAGGCTAGAGAAATCTGAGGCTATATCAGTGTAAGTACAAGATGTTATATCCTGAAGCAAAAACTAAATGGACAAAGCTAAAAAACAGCAAACAACCTATTGAGAAAATGTATTTTCAACAGGGTTTATGCTTGTTTTTATTTACTTTCAATCAAGTATGTTTGAATATTTTGTTTAGATACTAATAGTTTTGACTTGGCAATATATTTGCAAATCAATTATACTTTCACTTAAGTATACATTCTTATACACATTCTATTGTATGGAAGTCTGCTTCCCAAATACATTGCAACTTTCTAAATCACAATTCTGACTATATATCTCAAATTGTGACCTTTTTGTCTGCCATGGAATAATAACTTAATTTTATAAAACGACTTTTAAAAGTCCAAACTGAGATATAAACTCAAGATTCTGAATTTATTTCTCAGAGTTGCACGTTTATCTTGCAATTCTACATTTATATCTCGCAAATCTTATTCAATTATACAATTCAGAACTGTGAGGGGAAAAAAGTCTGAATAGTGAGATTTAATGTAGCAATTTCCCTTTTATTTTTCCCCATTTTTGTTTATTTATTTATTTAATCAATTCCCATGGTGGAAAACAAGCTCCATACTCTTAATTTGTTCATTTTTTGGAGAACTATCACTTTGTTTAAGTGGTTACTTGACAGAAAACAGAGAAATGGAATTGCATTTTTGTAATGTTATGATCAAATGAAATGTTTTGTAATGTCTGATGGCTGATATGAAGGTTTGTTTGTTTTGTAGAGTGATGCAGACAGTTTGTGTCTGATCTGCCATGACGACCTACGCAAAGGAGGAGTTATCAGAGAGCTTCACTGTTCCCACAGCTTCCACAGTGAGGTAAAGGTTCAGACTTCAATCAAATTCAACTTCAGAAAACATACATTTCCAAATATAAATGCCCAGAAACCAGGACATTTATTCTGCATTTGTTTGGCTGCTGAGCCTTTGTTTACTCCTAAGACTTCTTCCTCATCCCCATAACCACCTTAGAGAGTTTCATACTTGCCGTTGTCCCCTGTGTTTTGTTCACTGGGGTATTGAGATACTGTCCTATGAAAGCACTGTACAAAACAGCTGAATGTAACTAAATATTGTGCTCCTCTGGTGTAGTGCATAGAGGAATGGCTGTGGACCAAGCAGACCTGTCCCACGTGTCAAAAGCATGTTGCCATGCCAGAGCCCCTGTACTGGACATCTACCAGAGTAATAGTGCCCTGAGCTCTTCCAGCTCCAATTCAAACTACCGTGGACATCAGATGGGTAACCACAACATCAGACATGATGGTGGATAACTGAGCATGGATAAAGAGCCAGCTACAAAAAAGGTGGTCATATGACTAATCAGATTTTGTTATTCAGGAGAAACAGATTGGATACAGAACATTTCTGATTTTAACATCACTATGTGTTAAATAGTTTGTTTTTTAAATCATATTTACATATTAAGAAAATGTTATTTTCTATTGTGTATATATTTTTCTGCACAAATTTAAGTAAACTGAACAAGTTGTATGAAGTTTGTTCATACTGTACTTCACTATATTATCAAGTAATTTAAAATAGGCCTATTCGCAATGTTTTCAAAACATGTAACTAATGCAATACTGTCAACTAAAGTGAAGGCCCAAGTGTGTCCTTGAGTAAATGTACTTCTTGTAAAAAAAATTATACAGTATTTCACTGATCATCCTGACATAGAAATATGATTATTCTTCCTGAACTAACAAGTCGAAATAGCATTCCTAAACGTTTACAGAAAAACGCCAATAAAATCTATTTCAATGTTGTCATCATATTTGTCCTTGAGTTTTTTATGTTTTATTTGCATTATAAACGTCATTGCATTTAAACAACTATAGTGTGCACTGTAATTTTAATTTAACATCTGTGTCTTGGAGCCTTACATAAAGCATAACAGCGAGACAATTGTGGTTGAACAAGTTATTGTGGGGTTATTTTGCACAGTTTAAGTTACTTTAATGTAAATACCTAGCTAAGCTTTCACTTGAGTATGTTATGTTTAGATACTTAAATGTGTAAAACAATGGCAATACAATTCCACAAAGTACATTCTTCATACTTTTTACACCTCTCTTATTCAATTTTCTACATGGATTGTTTAGAAACATATTGAAACCTACTTTATTCAATCGGTGTGAATATAATACAAAATGCAAGCGTTTTAAAGATTAAACAACGAAAGCAAACAAAACACGTTTGTGTCGATTCAGAACGTCGAGCGTAATGACGTCACGTAATTGTTGCCGTGGCTACGCACGGAAGTTATCGAGACATGTTACACTTATTTTTTTTTTTTTTTTTTTTTTTTTTTTTAATTGATTGAACATATATACCTCACAACAGAGAAATACAACTTTACATAAAAATGCCATCAGTAACAAAGATACAAAAAATACAGTAAAATACAAATTTAGCCATCAGAGGAATGAAACAAAATAATAAAACAAATAAAATAATGAAGATGTTACATTTTTACTTGTGTATTTAAATTTGAATATGTTAATCCTGAAGCACTTTTTGTTAAATGTATACCGATACAAGTTTAAATTCGTTAATAAAATTTTAAAAAAAAGTAAAATTTGTATCCACTCCGAACCAAATTTTTGATTGAAACTTCCCCAGTATAACAGTAATTGAATAAAAAATGCTTATCCTTTTCTATCCCATTATCATCAAAGTATCATTATACGTCAACACCCGTTTAAACTGTATTAAGTTTCGTAATAAATTTGAATCAACCCAAAATATCTTGTAAACGCAATGAAAAATAAAGAAAAATAGTTTCTTTTCATTACTAACAAAATCACAGGAGTAGGGCAATATTTAATTTAAAAGATCCAAACGTCGATTAATTCTAGCAATAATTTTATAGAAACTTCCCTTACTTTGTTATCACAAAGAATTTATCAACCATTTCACGCCTTTTACCCAATTTATCCCAAATATTGTGACCAAAACAATCTTGCTGGATGTTGTAACATAATTTACTTCCTCGAATTATTTTATTCGTGGAATTTTTTACAATATTAATATTTAAATTAAACAACGAAAGAAAATAAATCACGTTGTGTCGATTCAGAACTCGATTTTAATGACGACGTATCGTACTGGGAGTGCACCTGTTACACTTTCAAACAGGAAAAGGAACGAATCAATACTTATTTACTTGAACGAAGTAGCTTCGAGACAGTATTTGTAACTTGAGACGTCTTTTTTGGATTGTTTCTAAAAACCCCATCAACCTGAACCTTTATGGACAAATTAAAGAAAGTTTTGAGTGGCCAAGATGGCAATGACGACCTCAACGTACTGCAGGTAATTTAGTTGCGTTTGACAGTTTAACGTTACTGCTTCACGCTGTTCAATGTTTTTAAGTCTTAATTGTGTCTAGAGTGATGGTGGGGTATCGTTTTGAATTCCAATCTGTTTTGTAGCGTGCATGTGCTTACCCGACTGCCATTAGCAAAAGCTTAATATCTGCCTGTTTATGAATATCAAATTGATTGACATCTCTGTTAATGGTGAACATGAATATATAAACGCTGTTTTAGGCAGCGAATGAAGCGTCAACGCTGGGATGGGGCACGCGCGTCAAGGGATTCGTCGCGTGTTTTGTGGCGGGCGTCTTGTGTTCAGTTTTGGTAAGACGAGTCCACGAATCGTTTTATATCGTTATATTTGAATTGTAAGTTACATACAATAGTCAAACTTTTGTCCTTCAGGGAACCTGCTTGCTGTGGGTGCCGAGAAGCGGACTGACACTCTTTGCAGTCTTTTACAGTTTCGGTAATATAGCTTCTCTGTTAAGGTGAGTCATGCAGCTTTTATCTGTCCACCTTTGATATTATTTCACCCAAGGTGTGTCACTGGCTACATTGTTTATACCATGTTTGCTTTGGCATGTGGTCAGTGACAAATACGGATGTTTGAGTTGAAAAACACCTTTTTTAACAAATGAAAGTGACTTTAAAATGTCAATTTATATAAGCACACTGAAAAAAGTATGTAGAAACTAATTTCACTCAGAAAGTGCTAGTAGAGTTCACAGATAATTACAAAGACACTGCAAATAACATTGAAATGAAGTGGAATTAATATTTTCTTGTAAAACGTACTCCAGAAATCTTTGTTTTATTCACAACTTCGTAATCGTTTTTACAGTAAAATGGAAAGTATCAACTATTTTCCTTATCGCATACATTTTTTTTTTTAAATATGAAGATTTCTTGGGGTCATACCATTTGACATTTAAAAACCCAAACTAACCTTGCAGTGCCATGAAGACAAAATATCTTATATAATGTCTGAGAAACCATAAATCTGTTTTAATGGCTCAAAAAATAAAAACACATTGATACTCCAGAATTTTGTCTAATCATATGAGAACGAAGTAAACACAAAATGACAAGAAGAAATAATCAAAGATATTATTATAATTATTATAGAAGCCCATTTTTCAGCATTTTCATGTAATATGCCCCCCAAAATATATCCAGAATTATTATTTTGAAGATTTAAAACATGTTCACCACAGATGAATGTATTTAACTCATTTTCTGTATGAGTTGCAAATGTTAAAGCATTTGTGAATAAACGAATAGAAAAAAGAAATGTCACCGATTGAGCATGTACGCAGTGATGTGTAGCATCTGTGAGACTCTGTAAGTCAATCCTGAGCTCTTTTGGGTGTGGATTGTTTTCAGCACAATGTTCTTAATGGGTCCATTAAAGCAACTCAAGAAGATGTGTGACAAGACGAGAGCTTTGGCAACTGCCATTATGATTGTGAGAGCACGCATACATATACAGATATCATAGACTAAAGCACAAAGATTCAGTGTTTCAAATAATTCACCAATTGTCCTTTTTCTGTAAAACAAACATTTGTGTTTTTGAAGACATGCCTGGTGCTAACCTTCTGTGCTGCTTTTTGGGTAAGTGGGTTTCTTAATTAGCATGATTTTGTTTTGTTATGCTTCTAAAATTGGTGTCATAATGTGTTATGTAACACAGTCCGTAAATGTGCATGTTTATTATGATAAGTAATTGTTTCCTTTTATCTTTTTTAATTCTTTGTTTTTGTATTTAGTGGAAGAACAAAGGCCTTGCTCTGCTCTTCTGTATCCTCCAGTTTTTGGCCTTTACATGGTAAAATACCAGCCATAGTTACATTCTTTATATATACTGTATAAATGTTGTAATTGTATATATGGAGTATATTTACATACACACACACAAACATAAATGTGTGTATATATAAGAATGAGTGAAAGTAAGAAAACCAGTGACATAAGACAATAAAAAACCTCGATCTTTGAACCATGCAGTGCTGTAAGTGATATGTTTTCTTTTGAATGGACTGGCATTATTACCTGACAGATATCACTGTAAAGGATACATGTAATTTCACACCTGTCTCTGTGATGGCCCAGGGCTTTGGAAAGCTTTCAGAAGTTATGTTCTGCTTTCAGTGGGCCCACATATTAGAAGCAGGAATCTGAGAGTCGAAGCGGATCTTTGAATTTAAGCGCCAGAATGCTATTTTGCTGCTATTGATTTTGGCAGCACTGAGATGATGTTCTTCTGCCCTCTTTCTTGCTCCATCTCTGATTACAGTGGTCTCAGTGGGTGGAGTTTGGAAAGAGGGGATTTGTGCTATATAGTCACTAAGTCTAGTAGAAGTTTCAGAATGGCACCTTTAAATCATGATAAACAAATCTAATATACAATAAGAGTTAAATCAACCTTTCAATCACAGAACAAGAAACTCTAAAAAAAATGTTGTTTATTGATGTCTTCAAGAACTTGTAGATGCAAAAGCCCATGAAACGGAGCATGGAAGAGTTATATCAGCAACAGTTGGGATTTTGACACCTGGACAGTGTTTATATAGTGTATCTACACTGCAGATATTTAACAGACATTCTGTTATTATTAGACATTAACAGACAAGATGCTATAAAAAATAGGACGTGTGTGTGTGTGTGTGTGTGTGTGTGTGTGTGTGTGTGTGTGTGTGTGTGTGTGTGTGTGTGTGTGTGTGTGTGTGTGTGTGTGTGTGTGTGTGTGTGTGTGTGTGTGTGTGTGTGTGTGTGTGTGTGTGTGTGTGTGTGTGTGTCACGACCAAATTGTGCATATTTTACGAGGTGGTTAATTAGTATGACCTCGCTCATGTGATTTTGTATGTTTTCTGTGAGGGGTAGTTTAGGGGGCGGGCTTAGGGGGGGTTATTCTTACGAATTCCTACAATTTTGCCACCTCCTGAAATACTTGTTTTTTTCACAAAACTTACATTTTTTTTGTTTTGTGGGTACATTTTTTGTTCTCCATGAGGAAAGCAGCATATGAATCACGATTGATTGATTGATTGATTGATTGATTGATTGATTGATTGATTGATTGATTGATTGATTGAAATTGTATAAATGCAAGTTATTTGTGAGGGTTAAGGTTAGGACTGAGTTGGGTTTAGTAGAGAATATACTTGTATGGTATTCAAATCATTATGTCTATTGAACGTTCCCATACAACATAAGAGAATGTAGCTTTCGATTTGTATTTATTTGTCTCTGTTTAAATCTTTTCCCTTTTATTTCACAGGTATAGCTTATCCTTCATTCCTTTTGCAAGGTGGGTTTCTTTATATTTTTGAAACCATACATTTAAAAAATGCTGTTGACACATTGACAATCATTTGAGGAGACAAATTACAAATAAATTAGCTAAATGATATAGCAACATAAAAATATTACAGATGTCAAAGACTGTCACTGGACCAATCTACCGAATAATTTTATTGTAGTAGTTGCTTTTTATTTGCAATATTATCTGTTATACAATATATACATGTATAATTGTGAAAATCTGCCGTTTCCATTTTGAAATATCAGTTTTGCAATTTAAGTGCCTATTGTGTATAAAAATTCACGTAATTGCTTTAGACTCAAATCAAAACTCATTCTGTCACAGCCAAAAAAGACAATTTTAATCATCTATTTTTTGGCTTTGGCGTTTGTTTACCTTTGGCTGTTTGTTTTTATGTAGGGATGCGATTATTAAGTTGTTCTCCGCGTGCTTCAAGTGAGATGCCTCTACGTTTGGCCTTGGCTGTCTCTGTGTGCTGCTTTGGCTCCAGCTTCGGTGCTGCCTTCAATGCCACTCATGTACCCACTTTGCAAACTGGCACAGACACCACACCACACTACAGGCTCCCCTTACTCTCCAAAACGAATGGACACTCTCCATCTGCGTGAACAAGCACACACAGACAAGTACTCTCTCTCTCACACACACACACACACACACCTGTGCTTTACATTCAAGTAGGAAAATATGAAGGATGAAACAATCTAATTAAGTCGAGTTTCGGACACTGCCCTGTAACTAGTGACATGTTTGGTGCAGCAGCTTATTTTACATTGAACTGCTGTGTAATTGCTTAATAATTCCTCCCTACGTGCCTTCCTCTCTGCTGTCATCCGAGGATTACTAGGACTAGATTGAGTAGAAATGTAACCAGTGTTTGCAGGTTTTTTTTTTGTTTAGTTTTATTTTTTACCAGAACAAGACAATGTTGAAGGGTTTTCAAAATAATTAATCCAATTATATTTTAGTTCAGAAGTTATCTATTAATTAAAAGGATGACAGAAATGTCTCATTATTATTTGCTAGATAAGTCAAATATTAAACACTCGTTAGGGTGCCAATGTTTATCTTCATGGTCCATTTGTCTTCAAACAACTATATTTCTTTCTATTTAGGAGCATATTCATGTGGCTTTTTCTGATTAATGTTTCATATTTTTAAATCATGTCAGACACATTTACTTTTAACTGTATTAATTAAAACAATTATAGTGGTGTTTTCCTTGTTGTCTTTTTAAATTGTTACTGTATAGTTGCTGCAGAGGTTAATTTTATATATATGTATTAAAAAAATTCTGCCTGAAAAATACATTCCAGAATGATTTTATCATGACTGAAATATAAATGTTCCCTACATCATGACTATTAATTGCCCATGTTTGTTTCATTATATAGATTTGCATTATTTCTATGAAAACAATTTATATATGAGATGTTTAAGAATTGTTATGCTGTATGGACATTATAACAATCGTTGCTATTAAAAGTTATTGTTTCATTTAGTCTGCGTTAATCAATTTCCCTTCCCTTTAATTTACAGTTTCGTGTGAGTGCATCGTATTGTAATGAATAAGTGCGTATGCTGTCATTTAAGAAGCCCCGTCCCACAGAGCACCTGTGAGTCTCAATGCGACTTGTATAAGTTGACTGATGTGCGTAAGTCCTCTGTGCTAGTGAAAGGTCAGGCAGGGTTGGTTTGATATGCCGGAGGATTCTCCGCTAATGAGACTCGTTTTTTCGGGTTTAAACGCTTTGAATCCTCTAATCTCCGTGCGCGTGGCTCTGTGATTAGCGCGCGGTCGCTGGATCGGGTTTCCGCGGCAGAGAACATCCAGTATTTGATTTCTGCTCCACGTGGCTTCCACAATACTAAAGCTCTTTAACAGTATGCCCTTATTTACGAGTCCATCTTGTGAATCACAGTGGATGTTCTGATGTTTCAGTCCGACTTCAGTAAAAGGTTTAATGCATCAACAGCTCCATCACTCACTTAAAAGGAAATATATGGATTTAGCCTTGTTGTTGAGTTATAATGTAAAGATATATATCAGGTCATAGCAAATTGAGGCACATTTGTGTAAACCGAATGCTCTGATCTGTTTTAAGCTTTAAATATGGGTCCGTGACAAATAAGAATGTCCGAAATTGAAAGTTAAAAAAATTCATGTGCTTAGTCTTTGCAATCAGTTATTGAAAAATAGTCTATTCTGACGTAAAATGATGTATGTTATGAACACAGCTAGCCTATCAGTATTTCCGTTTGACCCGAGCAAAACGTCCGTTTTAATAAAAGGCACAAATATGTGATCGAGACTAGTTTTAAAATCTTATACAGAAGGGGTGCTTTGTGTTATGTTTCTATCGTCGGATAATTGTAGTCGTTTGACAATCATTCATATTTATGATCTTTTAAATACAACTTTTTTTCTGCTGATAATTTTAAGCCGCACAGAAAAGGAAATAAAAAAGGAATTTTTCAAGAACTTAGAAACATAATAAAGGAGCTGTACTCAAGTCTTTTTTAAGTTTTAGCCTATGTATTTTTAAATAACTAACGTTACATCACGCCGTTGATACATTTACAATTTTGATACATTTTACACACACAAAACAAAACAAATTACGAGCTGTCCATGGGTCTGAGAAAGCAGAGAACGTCAGAAGTCATTTATATAAACGAAATTCGGAGCGTGATTTTCCATCATGTTGTTCATTCCTTTAGTTGAATTAAGGTCGCGTTTATTAGCCTATCATACGTCAAGTGTTATGCCTGTAAGTTTCCTTTGAACTTTCTGTCCAGGTTTTCCTGTTATTTAAACAACATGATATTTCCTAAATATAAATGTGAAGACTGAAAATAAACTTGAACGTAGAACATTAAAATGGGTTTTGAACTGAGAACAATAGGTCGTGAATGAATCACTTAATCGGAGAAGCCCACGTGACTGCAGGTTTTCCTCCGGTCATAAGAACAGGTGGTCGCAGAGAGCTGAAGGTGCAGATCAAACCTGCACACTGCCAGTATACTAAAGAGAGTCGTTTTCCTTGTATGATTGAAGACACCCAAAAGTTGTGTTAGGCACGTTACGTCTAAATCTCCTCCTCAATAGAGCGCTAAAGTTAAAGTCCAGTTCTTTTGTACTTGTCAAGCGCGTGTGAGATTTCCCCGTCACTCATGAAGGTGGAGGAAGAGCTGAGGAGCGGCGGTGGCGGTGGTGGAGCGGTGACCGGTGCTCGGGGCAGCAGCGACTGCTGCATCTCCAGACTGCTGAGCGTCGTGGAGAGCGAGCTACAGGCCGGCCGAGAGAAGGGAGACCCCACTGAGAAACAGCTCAAAGTCAGCCTGGAAGATTCCGAACTCTGGAGGAAATTCAGAGAAGTGACCAATGAGATGATTGTGACCAAGAACGGCAGGTGAGCCACCATCCACCTGATGATAAAGCTGTACAAGTCTTTTCATAAAGCAGTGGTGTTAATTCATTCATTCATTTTGAATGTATTAATTAAAACATTTGTGATGCATAGAAGCTGCTAGAAAACTGATTAGTGCGTTTTACTCGAACTTAACGGATTTATTTTTTCACAAATTACATTAAAGTTGCTACATTCAAGTAAATGACAAGTTCTCATTGTTTATACAGTAAAGCACATATGGTTATAATTATATCGTATTTAATTCGTATTCTGTCAGAAATTAGGTATTATGCGTTTTTTAGTAATTAGCATAAAGATTATTAAAAAATAAACATGGAATTCGCGTCTTAAAGACAATTTTTTAATTTAGATTTTTTTAACCCCAAAAGTTTTTGGACACTGACGTTGTGTATAGGCTATGATTCATTATAGTGTTTGCATTATTTGACTAAATATCAAATCAAGTGGCATTTATTTGAAAGCAAGATAAAAACACAGCTTTAAGCAAAAAGTTTCACAAGATATATTTATTCGTTTTTAAAGTGATAAAACAATGTTTTTTCTATAAAAGAAATACCTGCTTCAATTTGATCTTTCAAAAATGGCTCAGAAAAGTGTGTCATGGAAAACAAAAAGGGTTGCAGGTGCCAATGCAATGACATTCAAGCATTTTTAAATGTTATAGGTATCTTAATATTTTTAGGGGTCAGTGTAAACATAAAATGGACTGTAATATTGTGTCTTGAGAGAACAAAAAAATCTAGTCTAATCCTTACGAAAATGTTTATTAATTTGTCCGTTGTAGTTTTGGTGGACATTTTTTAGAAGTGCTCTCATTAATAAAATCAAACTATGTCCCTGTGGTCCAGTTTTCTATCTGTTCTTCTATTAAAATGCCTTGTCATCTCTAGGCAGGTTATCATTTTGTGTTGCTGGTATTGGCACATGGTGGTGTTTTTTTTTTTGGAACAGGCAATATTTTAATTGAAAAGGCTTGTTGTGGTGTTATCGAGCTGAAGGGTGGCTTGACCAACTCATTCAGTAGTTACAGGTCAGCTCTGCAGGTGGGTGTCCTTCAATTTGCAGCGCCTCTTAAATTTGTTCTCATCCATAAAAAAATAATCATGGGGGGGAGTGGAAAATGACTAGCGTCCAACCGCTCATGACGTTCGTGCTTGTAGAGTTTTGGCTGGCAGTGTGAATCCTTGTTGGGGATAACTTTTTAATCGTGTATGTGAGTGTGTGACAGCGTTTAGACGGATTGAATAAGATTTTGTCTTAAAGAGATAGTTCTCCCAGAAATGTCAATTCTGTCATTTACTCATCCTCATGTCATTCCAAACCTGTGACTTTGATTCTTCTTCATGCTGAAATCCATGTCAGTCGAGTCCAAAACAACGTTGGAAACCTTTGACTTGCATTGTATGGACAAAAAAAGAGACATTAAATAAAGCACAAGATGTTTCAAAAGTTTGTTCCTACACTTATAAGGTACTTTGAAAAATGTCTTGTGTTTTTGTTTTGTTGCAGCAATGGTGTAGAAGAACCGTTTTGGGTTCCCCAAAGAACGCTTCAGTACACCATTCTTAGTGTAACGAACATTGTAATAATCTGAAGAACACTCTTAAAAATAAAGGTTCTTTATTGGCATTGATGGTTCCATGAAGAACCTTTAACAACCACAGAACCTTTATATTCCACAAAAGGTCCTTTATAGTGGAAAAATGTTCTTTAGATTATTAAAATGTTGTAATAAGAAAAAAAATGTGGTTTTTTAAGAACTGTTCACTGAAAGGTTCAAAGTGGTTCTTCTGTGGCGTCGCTTTGAAAACCCCTTTCTGAAGCTTTATTTTTGAGAGTGAAAGAATCTTTTGTGCAATGGATGATAAAGGTTCTTCATGGAATCATCAACACCAATGAAGAATCTCTATTTTAAGAGCGTACAACTGGTTCAGAAAAGCTTTTTACTCAGAAATTACTAGTACATTTCTCAAATAATTACCAAGAAACTACACGTTGATTAGAAAGACTGAAATAGTATTTTCTTGTAAATAAACTCCAATAACCTTTGTTTTATTTCCAGCTCTGAAAAAGCATTTTTTGGAGATTCAGTAAGCATTATTCTGTCTTTTGTAGGAGGATGTTTCCAGTCCTGAAGGTCAGCGTGACGGGTCTGGATCCCAACGCCATGTATTCGTTCCTGCTGGACTTCAGCCCTGCAGACGGGCACCGCTGGAAGTACGTGAACGGCGAGTGGGTCCCTGCGGGCAAACCTGAGCCTCACAGTCACAGCTGCGTCTACATCCACCCCGACTCTCCCAACTTCGGTGCGCACTGGATGAAGGCCCCGGTGTTCTTCAACAAAGTCAAACTGACCAACAAACTCAACGGAGGCGGTCAGGTGCTGACACATACAAGACACACATAAGCTACCACTGTACATTCTTCAGCAGATTTCTCAACTAAATCGTTCCCTGTGAAAAATCTGAGAAAACCCTTGCACATTATGCATACATAACGCTCATGTTGTGCAGGTGTGTAATACCATGCGTGACCCGTTCGGTAATCTTGAGCAGCCTCTCATGGCTCTTGTGTATCCAAACGGGCTTCTATAGCTTTTAGGAGTCTTGGCCTGCCTTTAATCACCCTGTGAGCTGCCACGGGGAAATTTCAAGTGTGCATTTATACAATTAGTGCGCTCCTCTGCATCCACTTCACCTATGGAGCCCCTTTGTTCAGCAGGGACTGCATGTAAACAGGAATAAACAGCTCTTAATTGCCACTTTTCTCATTTAATGCACTTCCTGCTGTTCAGACAGAGAGTGGTCTACTTCAGCTAGCCATCCTGGCTTTCAGCGGGGCCGCTGTGAGGTGCTCCAGCCCGCTCCATTCGAGTATGACTCCACCACCAAATTATTATTGGTATTTACATGACCCCTCCCCTGCGCCCTCCCCGCCACCCCATCCTCTTCTCCTCTATTCCTGTCTGTTCCCTATTTACCGGGGTTTTTAAACGCAGAGCTGGCAGCGGAGAGGACGATGAGAGAGAACCAGCTCTAAATGAAATAATTGCTGTGGTTAGTTGTACATTATGGTAATTACCTCTGTTTTTTCTATGCAAAATTAATTTAGCCATCAGTCCTTAGATGTTCAAAAAGGCAACATATTAAAAAAGCAGCGGGGAGAGAAAAGCACACAAAGCTCTTTATGTGCCCTGTAGCCATGCAGATGAGTACCTGCCCCTCATCAGTCATTGTAATCTACCAATTACAGTAAAAAAAATATGCTGCTTTTCTCTCTCGTTCTGTCTGTCTGTTTCTCAGAATTTGGTTCATAGATTTATTTGTGCTTGATGTGGTCACTGCAGTCATCTGAATAATTTTTTCACACAGAAACAAAGGCAATGCAGAATCTAAATGTAAAGACCGAACAATATACAGTACAGTATGATGATAGTGTCCGAATTTTCAGCTGATCCCACTGTTTTATGACCTAAATAATTACATATTGATTAAATAGTCTACAGTTCTTCTAATCTTAGTAGGATAGTAGTTCACCCAAAAATGAAAATCCTGTCATCATTTACTCACCCTCAAGTTGTCCAAAACCTATATGGTGTTCTTTCAGCTGTTGGACACAAAAGAAGATATTTTAAAGAATGATGGTAACCTAAGAGTTGATGGTAGCCATTGACTTCCATTGTATGGAAAAATACTATAGAAGTCAATGGCTACCGTCAGCTGTTTAGTTGCCAGCATTTTTCAGAATATCTTCTTTTGTGTTCAGCATTTGTGTGAAGGCATACAGGTTTGGAACAACTTAAGGGGAAGTTAATGGTAACAGATTTTCAGTATTGGGTTGGGTGAACTATCCAAGTTCAGTACTGTCAAAACAATTAATACAGCCATCATTAGAGTTTTAATTTTGTCACAGCACTGCAAAAAAGCCACCATTTATGTCAGGTAACTTTATACAAAGAAGTTGACATTAAAATTAGAATTTATACAATTAGACATTAAACTATAATTGACATTCAAATTTGAATCTAAGAAATGTTTCCTGCATTTTTCACCAAATCAGCATATTATGATGATTTCTGAAAGATCATGTGACACTGAAGACTGGAGTAATGATGCTGTAAATTCAGCTTTACCATCACGGGGAATAAATTACATTTGAAAATGTATTAAATGCACATATATGTAAAATACATGATATATAATTCATGTAATGTTTGTGGATTTATGGGTAACTTATAACTGAAAACGAAATGTACTATTATTGCCATTTAGAACAGTTGAATGAAATATTACGAATTTCTTAAAGTATTCATTCTTCTTTAAATTCAAAACCTCTTTGCAGTTTTGCATCCTGTTTGATACCTCATTTTAAATTCACAAAATTCGTCTAAAAATATACATTAGTACAGTATGAACCTGGATTTTTAACGTCTGTATGTTGTATATCTTATAAAAGTAATCTTCTGTAAAAATATAAATCTATATTTCTGTCTTACTGGGCTTTTCTCTTCTCTCCTCTGTTCTGTTTACCTGGTCCAGATCATGCTGAATTCTCTCCATAAGTACGAGCCTCAGATTCACATTGTTCGTGTAGGAGGCAGCCACAGGATGGTGACCAACATCTCTTTCACAGACACTCAGTTCATCGCTGTAACGGCCTACCAGAATGAAGAGGTCAGAGCATCTTCACAAACCTTCACGTCTAAAGAGATAGTTCACCCAAAAATGAAAATTCTATGATTGAATCATTCTGTGATTTAGTCAATCCAAAAAACAGGCCACATTTCTTAAACCGTAGACCTTGAAAAGTGCTGTTGTTGCTGCTCTTCCCCAAGCAATGAAAGTAAATAATCAAGCTCCTAAAAGTAGTCTATATAAACGTCTTCTGAAGTAATATGACAGAAAATAAGTGTTTTTCAATGGGTTCAATCTTTCTGGGTGAACTGTACCCTTAAAATAAAGCTTGCTTATGTTTTTCTAAATCCAAAATATAATGACTATAAAATAGTTGATGAGATTTTATCCTCACAATCCTTTTCTTGTTTTCACAGATAACTGCACTGAAGATAAAGCACAATCCGTTTGCCAAAGCTTTCCTTGATGCAAAGGAAAGGTACAATTCATTTAAATGACATTAAACAACAAACACACTCAGTGTCAGAAGATAAGTTTTCTCACCGAGTTAACAATGCGTATTTCAACTCATAATAATATCATAGCAGGCATTAGCGCTAGTCAAGCTAGCATGACTGTGCGAAATCAGCCGTGATTAGCGACCAATTATTAAGCGTTTATGCTTTGAATCGAGTGAGTGTGTGAGTAAAGGAGCTTGTTGGAGAGGCGGTGTGAAGTGAGAGTGAGAGATTTTGAGCGGCTACAGTGAAGAATGTGTGAGATATTACACAATAATGTTGGTGGAATGAGCACTGAATTATTGTACTGCAGTAAATGTAGTCATAACTTCAGCAGAGCAGAGGTACAGCACTCCTCTGAAAAACTACTCCAGTTAGACTGTACAGTGTACATTTAAACTATAAGAGGGTGACGTATCTTTTGACATTTAAAATTAAAGAACAATTTATGTGATATTCAGTGATTTAATTAATGACAATTCAGTTTATGAATTTACCTAAGATTACACATTTTATTACTGCTGCTTACATACCAATCTTCCTGTCACCTATTGACATTCAGAACCGCAGTGTTTGACTCTATCTCAAGGTCCTTAATCTTGGAGATATATCCAGTCAAACATCTAGTTACATTGCCACAGGGCTCATCTTGGAACTTCTCTTTTCTGAACATGGCTATATTCTGTATATAAACATGGCTTTTTCATATATTTTGACACTTAACTATTTTTAAGATACATAGCTGCTTACAGTCTAACAAATTTTAGCTGGAGACATCACCTAACTAACCTAGCTAAGACAGAACTGTTTTGTGTTTAGCAAAAGATCACAATTATTATTAGTATAACCAAATAAAAACATAAACCTTGAGTTATTGATGATAAGCTGAATACAATTACTAAACATGTTGTAATTTGCATATATAATATTAAAATATTTGGAACAGCAATTTTTCATTTTTCAATACTATTCAATGCTCTCTTGATTATTCTATCAAAACAAATTATAAATAGAAAATCTTTAATGATGAAAAGAACACACATGTTTAAATTTGACTACAAACTCTTAATTTTGTCTAAGAATATATTTATAAATTCATTATTTGACTTATATTAAAGCTTCTGCAAGTGAAGAATTATGTACCAAAAGAGAACAAAATCTTTCACATACTTTTTAATTAACGTATCTGGTGGAAATTATAAGAGCTGAATCCTACCATCTTCAGAAACTAAAACCCATTCTATCTTTATTGACAAAACTCTGCACTCTATTCAAAACATCTGTCTTAAAAAACACATTCATTTGACTCTATCAATTGCAATATTCAAGCTAGATTCTTGAAATTAACACAGTGGCTTTTTATATAATATCAATATTCAAAAAAACAAAAAACCAGGACTGTCATACAGGAGGCTCATTTTTTGTATTCTTTATAATGTCCTCATGAAGTATAAAAGTGAAATGAAAAAAAAATTTACAAAACAAACTGACAGTGAAATTTTGCTTAAAATATATTAGTAGTGGAAAAAAGTCAAAAACAGACTGTGATAATTTAGGTAATCTTTGCATACATTATACCATTCAGTATTTTTATACTTACATTAATGAAAACATGCATTAAAAATTAGTGACAGTAAAGATATTTGGATTGTTAAAAAAAATCAGTTTCTAATGAATGCTGTTTTTTTTTACTTTCTATTCATCAAAGAATTCTGTTGAAAGAAAAATGTGTCAGTTTTCACAAGAATAAGCAACACAGCTGTTTTCAACAAATAATAGTAACAAATGTTTCCTGAACAGCAAATCAGCACGTTAGAATGATTTCTGAAGGATCATGTGACACTGAAAACAGGAGTAATTATGCTGTAAACTTGTTACATGAGCATAAAATACTTATATGAAAAACATGAAAAATCTTACCAATCCCAAACTTGAACAATAGTGTATGTGTATTATTAACCATTATGATATATTAGCTCTATATTTGAGGTTTGTCTCATGCATGAAGCTTTTTCTCTCTATAGGAGCCATTCTAAGAATCATCTGGAACCAGCTGAAAACCAGCATATGGGCATACCACACTGTTAGTCATTCATTTTCCTGTTTTCCGTTTACATAGTCATTTTTGTCTGATTTATAGACGTATTTAAGAAATATTTACAGCATTGTGTTATGTGAATCATTTCGGTGTCTATTTGTTGGCTGCAGGCGGATGGTTCATATCAAATCCAGACACTCTGTGTTCTGCTAGTGGTGGTAACTTTCCGTACCCAGGAGGTTTACCGCTTACTCCCCACCATGGGTACAAACACTACCCAGGCCTGCACGGGCACCGAGCCGCCCCGTACCCATCGCCCTACCTGCCCCGACATCATCCCCCCACCGTGGCCATAACTCAGGTGATTTAACAGTGCAGTTTAATCACGTCTGTAATTACAGATAGTCATGCTTTTTTGTATAAAGACAGGGTTTCCCAAATAGGGGATCAAGAAGGAGGTTTGTATGCTGATGAAAAGCTAATAATTAATACAAATGAATTTTTGGTTCACGGTCAAGGCTGCTTCTCACAAACTCTGTTTCTGCATTTAATGGATTTGTGAACGCAGTATGCACTGGATTCTCTTTTATATTCACGTTTGCATAATTTTTGTGGATAGAAGTTTACTGGATTCCACCAGTATTTCACCAAAATTAAAGCTTGAGGAATTTCAAAAAGAAGAATTTAAAACATAAGTATTAGTATTGTAACTTGCAGTTTAAAATTAAATTGTTATAATTATCAAATATTTATTTTTGTACTTTGTAGCACAATTGTAATTTACAGCAGGAATATATTACTGTATATTCTTCATTTTTTATAATTAGTTTAAACTAATAATAATTATTATTAAATAAAACACTAAATAAAAAAATATTAAATATTTTATGCATTTACTTTCATGTCATACAATCATTAACAGTCATCAATGAACCAGAAATATAAAAAAATATTGGGGTTACTTCCAAATATTTTATGTTGAAAGGGCTTTGCTGACAAAAGAATGGGAAGGGAATAATGAATCTAAAAACCAAAATCACGTAATTGTTCACTCACCATCATGTTTCAAACTTGTATCACTTTCCTCTCTTGTGTAACACAAAAGGAAAATGTACCCAAAAAATGTACCCATCATTAATTTCTGTATAATAAAAGTAAGGGGATCCATTCTCAAGCTCCAAACATTTTACACCAAATATTTTGCATACCGTTTCACGTCAGGTTTTTCTTTGTTAACTAACTTCAGTTTTCTAATTTTCCCTTGAAGTGTCTCTATCTGAGAATCTGAGTCCAGGTGCTGTGCAGATGTTCTCTGGTCACGAGGGATGGACGGGTATGTCTCCTCCTGGTCCTGCTGCAATGCTGTCTATGCAACCGGCTCCAAGCTCACCTGGAGCCAGCAGGTCAGAGAGAAAACCGACTTTTACGTCTTGCACAATATGATAACATTTCCAACAATAAGGTGATGTAAATAAGCTCCTGTGATTTTCAGTCAGTATCCATGCCTGTGGACTGTGAGCAGTTGCACTGTATCATCCAGTCCACCAGGGGGCATTGTGAGCGCCACACACAGCCAGGAGGAGCCCGCAGATGGAGGCTCCATCTCAACATCACCCTGCTCGTTACTGCAGGGCCACGGACCAACCAGCTCTGGGGGTGGTGTAGATCAAGCCAATCACATTAGGGCAGGCGGGGTGAGCTGGCATTCGGTCTCCACTCACTCATTTTGAGTGTTCTCAATTATTTGCCAAGAAAGAGGTGTACATGATCTTTGAAGATTACAGCTGGTTCTGACGTGTCAATGGTCCTGTCCCAAATGACACCATCAGCCATTTCTCTGCATCTACGCTTGCTTAATAGCTTTGTTGGAATTAAAATTTCCTGTAGGAGCTCTACTGTCAGGAGTTCCTCCAGTAACCCCATCATAAGAAAAAGTCGATGTATTTGATTTCCCTGGAGTAAACCGTAGATAACTGAGGCACCTACACTGTAAAACAAATCAAATTAACAAAATGTTGGAAGGGCAAAAATATTTCTGTTAAGCTATTTTTATTGCTTGGCCTTAGTTGAGAGGACATGTTATATTAAGTCTACACAAATATATTTGAAAAACATTGAATGAATGGTTATTTTCAAATCCAGTCAACAATTAGCTATGCTAATGTTGACTAAACTAATAAAAACATGTGCACTATAAAACTTCAGTAAAGGTTGAGCCAACTATAAAATAACAATTCAAGCAACACTTTGAAGTCAGAAATTGACTGAACTTGACATTTCTGTGGAACTAGTTACTAAATAATAATTAGTTGAAACCGCTTGAGATTTTTTGCAGTGTACCAGATTTTGAAAGGGTTCTGCCAGACTGGAGTTTCTAAAGAGAAAGACTAATGGTCTCTGTAAGAACGAAGAAGCATAGTCCATCAGATCACAAATCTGGACAGGGCCTTCTTTAATCTTTTTTGGTAGTTCAGTTCAGTGTTGTAAACGTGTCGTAATATGGTATTTTGGTGTATTACAAGTCATTGCAATGGATCTGAGCACAGCTTTTGTGTGAATGTTGTCGTCAAAGATCATCTAACAGCAGCACAGAGGTCATGGGTTCAATTCCCAGAGGACACATAGTGATTCAAAAATGTAATTTGCATAAAAACATCCGTCCTATAGCTATAAATGTTCATTAGCGCCCAAAAGTATGGGGTCGGTAAGATTATTTTTAGATTTTTAGTTTATGTAAACCAAGGCTGCTTTTATTTGATGAAAAATACAGTAAAAGCTGCATATTGTGAAATATTTTTGAATTAACTGTTTTCTATTGTAATGTAATTTAAAATCTAATTTATTCCTGTGATGGTAAGGCTGGATTTTCAGCATCATTACTCTGGTCTTCAGTGTCACATGATCTTCAGAAATCCTTCTAATATGCTGATTTGCTGCTCAAGAAACATTTCTGATTATTATCAATGTTGAAAACCCAATTACATTTTTCATGGAAATTGTGATATTTTTTCAGGATTCTTTGATCAATACAAAGTACAACAGAACAGCATTTAATTACACATTTTTAACATTATAAATGCTGTTACAATCACAAGTATTAATTTTGTTTAATAAAAACTTACTGTCCCCAAACTTTTGAAGGGTATTGTACATGTAACAGAAACTCGTTCCTTTATCTTACTTTATTTCTTTTCACAGTCTGGTTTTGTAGTCTGGTCAAAAGTTCAAAGCTGTTATGTGCACACAGAACATCTGACTGATGTGACTCAGAGAGAAAGCTTAATACAACTGTGGTGAAACTCTACAATTAAGCCCCAGCATAAATGGTTAATTAATCAATTAAACCACTTTGGCTTGTGGAATGAGGCAGTGTTTTGGCAGGCACAGTGATTTCGCTCTTACCTGGACTTTTTACCTCCACAACAGCAAACACATTCATTCACAATCTCTTTTTCTCTCTGTCTCACACACACACATATTCATTGCATTCACACTTTCACAGACAGAAACACAAACACATTACAGTTGCATTCACACAACTACACACAGCTCTGCTTCCTCCAAAAGCAGGCCTCACTTAGCCGCAGTTTTAAAACGCTGCATAAAGAGAAGACAATTATTCCCCCATCATATTTTTCCGCTCTTGAAAATGTTATTTTAATCGTGCCGGTGGAGTGGACCACTCTGTTGTTTTCACATGAGTGTAAAAAATAATGATGGCTGTCCAGTGAATGGGCCCTTGGCATGTTTAAGCCACTATGGGCATGCAGCAGACTCTCACACACACACACACGCCTAATCAGTCACATAAACAGTAGTCTCAGCCTCAGACGTCACGCCCACGGACCGTTGGCTAAACGTCTGATGCATATGGTACACTTATCTGGAAACTCTTCAGTAGTTTCGAAGTCGTCATCGGATTGGTTGAATTATACAGGATTTCCGGGAGACGTGTGTCGCGTTCTTTAACGTTCCGCCTGGAAACAAAAATGTTTTGTTGCTAAACCCCCTCACGAAAGAAAGCCGTTGTGTTTACAACTGTGATGACAATCCTCAGGCTTATCAGGGTCATCAGCAACCAAATTCCACAGCTGATATTCGACCCCAAAGACCTAAAAATAAATAAAACAACTAGCACTTAATATGATGTGAAGTGACTACAATAGTCTTGAACCTGACTGCTAGGGCACTATGTACCTGATATTTCTGATTAAAAAAAGACAAGAACTTATGTACAAGACAGTACTTGTATTGTTGTGCCATTTTGTAAAGGACAGTTCACCCAAAAAGGTGAAAAGTATCCTCAAGTCATGCCAAATAAAAAAGAAAAGTCTGTTTTTGTTGTTTTTTTCATCCAAAGGTTTACCAATATTCTTCAAAATATCTTATTTTGGTTTTTGCAGAAACCAAGTCAGTCATACAGGCTTGGAATAACATGAGGTGGAGTAAATAACAGAATTTCTATTTATTTGGGTGAACAGTTCCTTTAATAAGAAACATTTAAAATATTCTGTATTAATGTAGCTAAAGCTTCAATGTGTTTGTTCTGTTATTTGTAATCATATTGCTCTTAAATCACATTGGAAGCCCTAACTTGCCATAAAACCTGTTAAATGTACCATTCTTTCATATTGATATGAACGATATATTGCTAATAAAGTCTGAGTTTCATCATCTGTTAGTTGCCGCCTAGATACAGTGACTCTATGTCCATGTCATAGTCTTTCCTGGGAGGCTGCTCTGGGCTGGAGAACTCCTCTCCTAGCATCCTCCACCACGGGAGACGTGTGCTCTGCATCCAGGCATTGTGGGATTGACGGGCGCGTGTGGCCACGGGGCAGGAGCGGCTCAGGAACAGATTCATATCCTCCGCTCTGGCATCCTTCAGCGACGGCGCATCTAAAGTGAAAAACCAGAGTGATTGTAGATTGGTGATTTTCAGTGTTCACAATAATATTCAGATGCTCCAGAATATTTCCAGTTGTTCATGATTTACTGGATAAGGATTTTTTTTTTTATTTTTACTCTATAGTTTTTGGGTTTGGTATAACTACAAAGAGAAATATTCATTTAAAGATGCACATTGAGTTATAAGGGTAACTAAAGGATTTTTTTTAATCAAATTTAAGATTTTTTAAGATCGGCACAAATACAATTAATACCATATAAGTGAGTGGGGCAATGTCTATGGTAACATTAAAATGACTGTAAAAAGCATGATTTACTGTTCAGATTTTCACAAAAAAAGTTTTATTTCAAAATTTCAAACAATTTTTAAGGAAAGCAATGACTCAAACGTATCAATTACTACATAATTTTAAGCTATTATTATATTTAATAACAAATAATATATCTTAGTGTCTTAAGTGTTTAGATTTTTATATGCATTAGCAGCATTAGCTTCTTGTCGAACCACCGGTTCACATTTACAAGTGCATGTTTGCTGCATAAAAATATGGGTCAATTTTCTATGGAAGCCTGTTTCCGCCACTAAATAAAACAAGGTAATCGCGACTTTTTATCCCACAATTCTGACTTTTTTTCTCAGAACTGAAAGATATAAACTCGCAATTGCAAGTTAAAGAGACAGCATTGCAGTATAAACTTGCAGTTGTAAGAAATAAAGTCAGAAATTAAAGATTAAAAAATGTGTGAGGTATTGCACCAGATACATAATCTATGCAAATTTGCTAATGTAGCCACATCTGAAATCAGGCTTGCACAGCTACAGTTGAAGCTTTTGCGTTCACATACAGTATTTGGATGTGTTTCGGGCCTTAAGCTTTGCAGAACTCCTGAAGTCACACTTCAGATTGATGTACGTACTTCGTAAAAGCTCCAAGTCTGTGTTGATCTGTGCAAGCAGAGCCTGTCTGTGCTGCTCGTGTGCTCGATCAGACCCTCTGTTGATCAGGTGCTGGTGCAGGAGACTCTGGGCTCTCTGATGGAGCTCCACACTGCCCTCTGCTGACGTCACTGATGACTGCACAACAGGAAAAACACCATTTAGAAAAGAAACTTTTAAAATGAGACTATGGTTGAATACAGCTTAATTGATGCTTTAACCCCAAGGCATAAAACACCAAAAGAGAACAAGATTTCATTTCTTCAAGGCGACTCACAGGATGTAGAGAGATGTGCTCCTGTATGTGTTGCTTGAGCTCCGTTCTTCTACTGTCAGTCAGTCCTTTGGGTCCTTTTAACGGCGTGAGGATACTTCTTTGTGCTCTACGACGTTTTAAAAACAGCAGAATCTGACAAATAAGAGCATGGTCAGAGAATAAAAACCTCTTTAACGTATTAAAATGACAAGTGTACAATGTTCATTTATTCTTTTCATATATGTAATAAACTGAAACCATGAAAAACATTTATGCTACTTGAAATAAACTTAAATCTTAACTAGAATAAATATAAATTAATAAAAAACGCTTATTTTATTTTAGCTTATTGCCATGGTAACATTCCAAATTTCTGTTAAAACTGAACTAAAAATAAAAACTACAAAGACAAATAAAAAAAAATCTTATTACACAGCTCTGTAGAATACTCGATTCCGATTGGTCAGTCACCACATTCCGAGGTATGTTATTAACTGATAACAACTGGTAAAAACTAATAACACAGCCTCATCCGGTAACTCTGATTCGTGTTGGGCTTTATCCTGCGATAACAACTGGCTGGATGTACATTATCCCTTACTTAATAATAATAATACAATTAATTAAATAAAAAAACAACTACTTTTTTTTTTTTATTGAAATGAAAATGGAAAAACTCATTCAAAATTATAGGCAAAAATATAATAGCATCTCAACAATATGAAATAACAGTGACAGAGTCTGAGCTTCTTACACCTGTCCTTTAGTCACATTAGCTGTACTCACGGCTCTCTGTAGACTGACAGCAGCTCTGTGCTGTCTGAGCATGTATCTGTGCTGCTGGAAGTTACGTCTCTCTCTGTGTCCTCTCCACACGCTCTGAATCAGCACGGCTGCCTTGTTCTCCAGCTCCCCCAGATATCTCTCCACCTGGGCTGAGAGAGGAAGACATTATATCAGTTACCTCATAAACTTATCTGACATGCAGTGTTCTTTCATTTTATGACATGCCTGCTCACCAATATTTTCAGTCTTCATTCTAATTTGAATTATTGTAAATGTGCTTTCGTTTTTTTTTATTGCATTAAAAATGTTAAATTCACACTTAAATACATTTAAATTTTAGTTCTTCACCTTATTATTATTTCAGCTATTTGCTAATGCATTTTCTAATTTTAGTTTAGTTTAAGTGTTTTATTTAATATTTCTTTATTTTATTTAAAAAATATATTATAGTATTTCTTTAAATAAAAAAAAAAGAACCGTTTTAATAGTTTCAGTTAGAGTTTTTAGTAAACGGAAATAACCCTGATATGTTTGTTACCAGCTGGTAGTATCTCCATCAGGTGAAGCTGGTGTTGGCGGAACCGTCTCATGGCTCTCTGTCTTCGCAGACATACTTGATGACGTAATTCTTCTTCTGCACGTAGTCTCTCAGTGTGTTCCTGCTGTCGTCTGCGCTTTGCCCTATCACACAAACATAAATCTCATGTACCATATATAGTGTCCCTAAATTGTACATGTCTTCATTTCATAGAGGGACTGACTGAATGGTTTTCTTACCTGAAGCTGCGCTGTAATGTGCTGACCGCTCTGGGGAGTTTCCTCAGTCTTTTTCTGGTCTGATGGGCTCTCCAGGCTGCCTGGATAATACAAGCTGCTCGCACATACTCCTCAGACGACTCCTTCATTTATATACAGTGTGTAGGGTAGAGAAATACATAAGAAACAAAAAGAATACAAGAAAACAGCCAGTATATGACCATATATTACGAGTTTTTAATGAAAGAAAGAAACCTTGAAGAAATGGTTCATCCAAAAATGAACATTTGCAGAAAATTGTACTCTCCCTCAGGTCTGTCCAAGATGTAGATGATTTTGTTTCTTTATTGAAACAGATTTGGAGACATTTTGTATTACATCACTTGCTCTCCAATGGATCCTCTGCAGTGAATGGGTGCCGTCAGAATAAGAGTTCAAACAGATGATAATCTTGTGAAGTCAATAGCTGCATGCTTGTACGGTAATAAACAAACGAATCAATTAAGATAATTTTGACTTCAAAGCATTGTTTCCAAATCTTTATGCATAAAACAGTTCTATACGAATATTTCGGACTTTGATGAGAAAGGACAACAGTAGACTTTCATTGGAGGAAGCGTTATTATGGATAAAGTTTTTTAAAGCCTTAATGATGGATTTGTTTATTACAAGCACACAGATTTTTGCTTCAGATGTTAATTAATGGACTGGAGTGGTGTGGATTACTTGTGGATTATTGTGATGTTTTTATCTGCCGTTTGGACTCTCATTCTGACGGCACCCATTCACTGCAGAGGATCCACTGGTGAACAAGTCCCATATTGCTATTTTGGATTTCTTCATATCTGTTCTGATGAAGAAACAAACTCCTCTACATCTTGGATGGCCTGAAGATGAGTACATTTTAAGCAGATTTTCATTTTTGGGAGAACTATTCCTTTAACTATCATCATAAGTGGACTTTGAAGGACAAAATAAACTGCTACCACATGTAAAATATGTCTACATTAAGGCATTTAGCAGACACTTTGAGCTGGTGGCCACTGACCTTAGTGTCTCTCCATGGAACGTCTGACCGCAAGTGATCAATAAGCTGATCCAGAACAGAGTCGAAGCCTTTTCCACGCCAGTCTTTCACAGCCAAATCAGCCAAACCTGCAGCACCAAACATTGGAAGACTGGTCTAAACACTCAGCAACTAAAACTTGAAGATGCTCTGAGATCTAAAGAGTGCGACTGTACCTCTGTATCGTCTGTGAATGAGCTGATGGGTTGAGCTGCTGTGGTCCATTATCAGAACAAGGGTCTTTACAGCTGCTCTGCCAATCACAGGATTTGAGCTACTGGACATTTTATACACAATATCATCCATGATGTCAGTCAGAGCCCTGGTTCCCATCTCAGCTACAACAGCACTGTAGAAACAAAGGGAGAGGTATTTGAGTATTTGGAAGAGAAGCAGTTACATGGATAAAGACTGTTTTATGGACCAGGTGGCTTTCTGTTGTACCTGTTTGCTCTGAAGATATTGTTCCACATGGTGACCGTAACAATGGAGACATCATCGTCTTCGCAGATTTGGATGTTCTCATAGTGTTTAGATCGCAGTACTGAGAAGATCATGTTAAAAACGTCAGTTTCATTTCAGTTCAAGCTAAAATCTATCTCTAAACACATCTTGTGATGGTCAATTTGCTAAATTGACAGAAGAAGTTGTTTACCGTGATGAATGAGATGTGTATGAGCCCGGAGGAGCCAGCCAATCGAATCAAAGACTTTTCTAAATAAACGAATCATCTCATTATGTGCCTTGTCCTGTTAAAACAAGAAATGAAATGATCTGGCTGGTTACTACTTTGTTATTAAAATTATGTTCTTAGAACTTTTTGCTAACATTCCCATTATTTATGAAAGTTCAAAAATCCAACTACGTTTTTGTTTTTGGTTGAATTTGAGTGAAAACATAAAAGGAATGTTTTTATTTTCAAACATAATTATGTTATCGGAAACAAATAGTTTGTTTTAATGTTAACATACATTTAAAATTCCATGAATGATGTAAACAACATTAATCAAGACTTAATAACTTTGAACAAACAGTCCATCACGGATGGAAGAACAATACTTTCAGAATGCTTTGTAAACATTTGAACATTTAGAACGTTTCCTGTTAGCTGGGTCTATTGCATGCTCTCTCTTGTAATCAAAAATCTAGATTAATTACAAGAGTAATAAGAGAGAACTTTGAACAAAACAGTGTTAAGATTTGTCAATTACGGTTTATTTTGCATTAATAATCAGCTGACTGTACAATAAAAACACCAAACCTTCCTACTTAATGTTTTCTGTGATTCAGGAGACTGTCATATCTTACCCGCAAAGCTCTGTTCATTAGACGGTCTGCAAGAAAAAGAAGGCTTTCCACCACAGAAGGCAGAAATTCATGACTAAACACCTCCACGTCTCTGAAAGCACCCAGACCCACACAGCATGTGCTAGTTGGACAGAAACACACTTTAAAACTCTGAGACTGCGAATGACAATAGTACTCAGCATGTATTTATATTTGAACACCTGAGGAGGTCTGCCATCTGTGTCAGAACTGCATAGCCTCCGTGAATCTTGGCTGGACTGAATCTCAGGGAAGAGGAGCAGTACTGCAGCACACCGTGAGAGTAAAGACTCTGTTTACATGCCTCCAGATCCCTCTGATCTCCTACAAGATCTGTTCATGAGAGGTGTTTGAGTTCATGGAGGAGATACGTGCTTGTGTTCTAGAATAGCTGACATGTAACCGGTACGTAATCCAAAACTATTTTATAAGTATAGTCAAAAATGTACATGCAGTTTTATGAGCTTACATGAACCGAGAGGTTATATTCTGTATACCTTATAAAGCATTTGTCACACAGCATGACTATTTGGGTGAACTGCAAAAAACTAACCGCTTTAAATAAACGAGATTCTACTGTGATAAATGTAGGAAAAGACAGGACTTTCGTTATCTTTACCTTTTAGTTTTGAAAGCACGTCGTTAACCTTGTTTTCAGATTTGTCTCGGGTGTCTGCGACCAGATCCCTCAGTTCTGGGCTCATTCTATCTCCTGATGGACCCATTGCACTCACCGGCTCGGACAAACGTGTTAGATTTCATATATACAAACCCATGTCGAATGTCAAGAGTTTATTTAGTTTATTACTTCTCGTATATTGGGTGAAGAAAATACTACTGATCCCTGACATGAACACGAAAAAATTGACGGCAACATACAGATGTTCTTGTGTCGGTAAGAAAAGCGACAAAAACAGACGGCAACAGACAAGAGCCAGTTCGGTTTCTACGGTAACCTTACGTCATCATACTGCGACCCGTACATCGTGTTGAGAAAGTTATATATATTATATATATATATATATATATATATATAATTTTACACACTTGATGTTGTATTATAAAAATAATCGACATTTTTGTTAAAATAAAAAAAAATTCACACATCTTTTCATATTTCTGACTGACTGTTGTGCATTTATGCCAAAAAACTCCAGCAAGGGTAAAAGCACAGCTAGTTTGACGAATGATAACATGTATTAAATGTGCTTGTTTGAATATATTTTTAGTTTTTGTGTTGATTAATTAAATATCCTCTAATCTCTAACACAAGTCAAGTTGCCAACCATGACCATGACGTTATTTCCGTGACAACGGCGCCTCTAACTGGATGAGTCGAGGTTTAGTTATAGTTGTAAATTGCTGATCTGTTTGCAGGGCCTTCACATCAAAATAAGTATTTAAAGCATGACAAAAGATTATTAAACATTAATGAGGATGAGTTAAAATGTACTTAAATTAAGTACACTTTTTAAAAGTATAGGCTATTTCCGTGTGTTAAGAAACATTGTCATGATGCACTTCACGAGCCTCGAGTAACGTTAGCCTACAGGTTTTAAAATATATGTAGCCTACTTCTTTTTCATGAGGGTATACTACACAATTTAATTTTGCACTATTAACATATTAATATAAAGGAATAGTCATGTGTTCCGTCTATTCGAATGATGATCTGTAGATTATTAGCTACGTAGATTAACGTTTAAATAAACACATGTTAAATTTTAATTGAAATTTGAAAAGCGTTTTAGACTGAAAATGCAAACGAACAACATTTTGTGTTAACATAAACGTTTATTGTGAGGTAGGTATAGAAATTGAACAAATACAGTCAAAATACATAAAACCGGGGTTAAAACTTATGTAATAGGCTAACAATGGAAATTCAGTGTTATAGCCTAGACTTATTTATTTACCATAGAACTAGAAAATCCAGTTTGCTTTTTAAAACATATAAGACTGAATCACACACACACACTGGTTTCCATTTTTTGTGGGGACTCTCCGTAGGCTTAATGGTTTTCATACTGTACAAACCATATTTTCTATCGCCCTACACTTAAACCTACCCCATTTAGGAAACATTCTGCTGTTTCAGATTTCCAATACACACAATGCTGTATGATTTATAAGCTTGTTTCCTCATGGGGACCAAAAAAATGTCCCCATAAGGTCTGGTGTTTACTATAACTGTGGGGAAATTTTGCACACACACACAGGTCCTCACAAAATACCCCCCCCCCCCCCCCCAACACACATCCACAATCACATTTATTTATAGAATTTATATAGTTGACATTTTAATAGCTCAAATAAAAATACTTTTTCTTTATACATTTATGAATATTTTTAATTATTGGTTAAATCCATGTTTCTTTTGCACTGTCATAGACGTGTGTGACACTAAAAGAACAAAGATGAGAGCGACACAACCCCCCCCCCCCCCCAGACACACACACACACACACACACACACATCCTTCTTTTAATATATTTAGATTTCATTTGATTTTTTATTATTTAGGGGAAACTTTTCTGTCCCACAATTAGGATGCAGTTTTTAACATCAACAATCTAAAATTAATCTAACATTAATAATTTACTTATTTATTTCATTTGATTAAAACAATCGAACAAATACCTTTTATCCCAATATAGCCTTTTGTTTGTTTGTATGTCCAATCTACACTGTTTGCACAAGACCTACATGTAAGACATTTTAAAAGATTCACACAACTGTACAAAAGGGACATAACATTCCTTCCTTTAATCTTTACATTTATTATCAGAATTTTTGAAAAATCTGTCAAATATAAAATCAGCAAAACGTTTTTTTATTTAATTTTTGAATATATATTTTGTTTGAATTATTGTTGTAAATCCATGTTTCTTTGCACCTGTCATAGACGTGTGTGACACTTTTAGAACATTGAGAGCGAGACAACAGATGCGCTGCATACATTTTCAGTAGATTTTGTATTATTTAGGGGAACATTTCTGTCACCTATAGGATGATTTTAACATCAACATCTACCATTACATCTAACAGTCAATAATTAATTATTTATTTCTATTTGATTAATTGTTGATTGTTATATGTCAACATCAATTTTATTCTAAATCATACAAAAAAAAGTAAAAGTAACAAGTCAGAACTGTTTTCCTAAGTGTTAGACCTTACAGCTTAGAATAGTCAAAACCTACAGTTAGGACATCGTGTTTAAAGGAATAATGAGAAACTCTTCCCTTCTCGTCCCCATCTTTCTGCACAATTGTGGCCATTCAATGAATTCTGAAGAATGATTTTAATTTACACTAGATTTAATTTACACTATGAATCTACCACCATATTCACTTTCTAGGGGTGAGCTCCTCAGCAGCCAATTCCAAGTTTAGCTTAGCATCTGGCAGGCTGACGCAAGTCAACGCCATTCCTCAATGCCTTAGCATCTTGCAAGGCTGGAAATGTTCCTGCCACAGTCAACCAGGCTTACTAGGCTTTACTCCGCCTAGAGCTCACTGTTTTAGTGGTTGTAATGGCTGTCCTGGAGGTACCTACAGTATGAACTCCCCCTCTCAGAGCTCCCTGTCAGTCATTCCAAGCTCCGTTTCAAAGCCACCCCCAGTTGCAAGGGTTCTTAGCTGCTCTAATGGTTCCTCGAAGCAGATCTCTTTACATCAGTGTGCTTTTGGTTAATCAACTCAAATAACATCTTTATTTTCTTACTGTCTCTTGGCACCTAGCACCATGTGAGTTTCAGTTACTGAATTACCTAACACGGCCTTGGAGGACTTTATGAATTTAATAAATAAACCTTTAATAGATGTCTAGAAGTTCAGGAGTCCCTAATAATTAAAGCAAGAAAATAAAAACAATGCTTGGAAGAACAAAAAGGAAGTTGAACACTCACATTCATATGCAAAGTTATTCAAACAATAAATTAAGAGTTTAATATCAGCTTTGGGAATGTATAATGTTAAAATACAGGACAAACTGTGCCCTGTATGGATTTAATATGGAACATTTCTGTTGATTCGCTATTATACATGACTGAATCCCAGCAAGCTTAGGACCAAAGAAAAGAAAATCACAGAGAAATTTGATAATCACATAATAATTTAATAAATAAAAAATATAGGCATTTAAAAACATCCACTAATTACATGTAATCAAATTAAAATACAATTAGCACACACTGAAATGCTGAATTATTTCTTTAGATCAACTCTCAGGGTCTTCTGCAGACTCTCTATGCTGGCATCTAGTGCTGCAAGCCCGTCCCTGAAATTCTGCTCATCCTGTGTGTTAAACGTGGACCAGGAGTTTATGCTCCAATCAGAGGCTAAAGATTTAATATCACAAGAGGAAAGGGTGTTCTCCGTCACTGAAGGGCGTCCAGTGGATGCTGACTGAACACCCATCCTTAGGCATTGACGGGCATGTTGGGATTGCACCAGCTGAGTGTTCAGGCCCTTATTTTTCAGATTTAAATGATCTGAAACGTAATCTCGGCCATCATTCTTCACATCCTGAACGTGAAGCCCATCTGAGAAGTCCAGCTTTTCAAAAGCACGGCCCATATATTTCACGCCTACATGAGCATCCACATCTTCCCTTTGATTCTTGGATGTTATCAGCTCATTACACTGAGTGAGTGGATTACTGTGAGCAACTCCTGAGGCAAGCTGCACCACTGGAGTCTCTCTTAAAGGGGCAAATGGTGTTCGTTTCTGCTCTTCTAACTGAGCCACATTCTCAGCTATGGTTTCCAGGGTTGGTTTGTGTATATATGGAGAGCAGACTGGCACAAAGTTCTCTTTTCCAACATTAGTCTGACCAGGAGAGGCCGGTTGTAATGTCTGGGACCTACAGTAAACTCGAGGGGGAGATGAGGCCTGTCCGATGCCCTCCAGAGTCTGAAGGTAGGTCTTCACAGAGTTTGAAAGTGTATCTGACACAGCGGTCTCCCTCTGTGCATTTTCATGCAATTCCAGAACACTCTTGGTAAGCTGAGAGTTTGGTTGACATAAGTCCAGCTGATGAGAATATTTGCTGGTGTCTTTTGTATGACTTATCTGCAGATTTCTGTGTCCATGAAAAAAAAACAGAATTTGACCTACATATTCTGTTATATGCTTCTTTCTCTAAATTACATTTGAAGTGAGTGGCACTCATGCCAGAATTGAAATTACAAGTTATCAAGTGGCACAAAGTACAGTATTATTCTATTATACGGTATTTACAGTATTATAGCTTATTCTACAGTCCACGCACAAAAAGGAGGTTTACTTTTTTTAAATCAAGACAGACAGATGAAGGTTCATCAAAATAGTTTGACTGGATGCACATCATTTAACGTCAACAACAAAACAGAAGCACTTTCTCTTCCCTTTTAAAAGTTGATCATCTTAACTATAAACAATTGTTTATTTGCACGTATAATGTTTTTTTCACTGCTCTCCATGACTCTGAGAACATCCCAAACCCATCAGTTTAGTTAGTTACCTGATGACTTCCTGCAGTCTGCTGATCTCTGCCTCTCTCTGCTGAAGGCTCAAAGTCTGCTCCATCTTCTCAATCTCATACTCTCCGAGTTTACTCTGGGAATTCTGCATTTCAGCTAATGTCTCACTCACCTCTGCATGAGTAAGTAACATGACAATTACTCACAGCATAAAGAAAAAGGCTTAAAATATGTATGTACATTTAAAAGCAGTCATGCTTTTTTTAATATTACTGAAATAAAGATATCTTGGAATGTGCAACAAATGTATAATGAGCAGGGCTTAGACTAACTTTTTGCATGGGTTGCACTGGTGCGTCTAACTTTTTTCTTGGTGCACTGGCACAAAAGTTAGGTGCACCCAAATTTTTATATAGGCAAATCTTGACTAATTAACGACTAACAACTATTGGTCAACATAAGTTCTTATTTGAAGCACATCTAAAGAAAGGTAAATTACTGAAAAAGTGTGGTGCTTAAAGTGATTCACTGAGCAGTGATTTAAACTTAAAACATCTCAAGATAAATAAAATCTAAATTAGGTTCTTAAGGCGTTCAAACTGAACATCTCGTGCTCAATGTATTATGGACTATCCTCCATTGCAGTTACATGCCCCTCGAATGGCCAACCTCCTGTATTTAGCTTTCTTGTCTTTGTCCTTGGCTAAACCAGCTGGCCACACTCTCTCTAGCATAAAAATCTTCCAGACTTGACCTCTACACTGAGTCTTTATCAGATCTTCCACTGTGTCTGAACGAAGGGATGCTTTATTGCAGGCTTCTCAAACCCCCCCCCCCCCCCCCCTTAAACCCATAAAACATCGGTGCCCATCCCCCACAGACTACCAATTAATTGCACTATCATAATGAAAAAAGAAAGTTTTACAGTTATTATAAACCAATTCTTACTATGCAAAAAAGAAGTTACTAGGCCTTTAGTGTTATGTAGAAGCTTTTTATACTCATACCTTTTCTTGATTAATATTTGATTTTTTTTAGCTTTATTTTCATTTAAATGTTTAGTTTTGAAATGTTGTATGAATTGTCATGTTTATTTCATGTCTTTATCTTTTAATGTGTGTATATAATATGTATAGTTTAACTTTTAATTTTAGCACTTTTTCTTTTTTGTAAGCGCTTTGGATGAAGCATCTGCTAAATGGACTAAAGTATAGAAAAAAATAACTCTCAGTTCTGTCTAATCGTCTCTCTGTACTTACTGTCTTTTAATGCAGCCAAATTCTCATAAAACTGTTTTTCTTTATATATTTGACTGTTTTGTTGTCAGTCAACAGGATAAAATATGAAATATGCTGAAACACGTCCTTTAAGAATTCATAACCAGCTCTCCCTTCCAGATCTAGTCTGACAAAACATAATTTATAATTGTATTGAGCGTTGTCTGATGAAATCAAATAAGACAATATAAGACAAGACAATTCCAGTGCTGTGATTCTTTATATTTGCATGTACATTTAGAGAACCAATAATATCTGTTTTACTGAACGGGCCCCTCTCAGGCGTCGCTGAACAGAGCAGATGCAGAGAAAGCGCGGCGTGATCTCGCGCCGTTGCGGCGATCAAGAGACACTCTGAGAGACTAAATTTGTCACTAGTTGCTTTTTTGGAAAACAAAAAGTTGCTATGGGGGTTACAAAGGCGCTAAATGTCGCTAAGTTGGCAAACATGCACGCATCTTTCTACTCACCTCTTTCTCTATTGACTGCAGCAGCACACGTGACGCATTGTCAACGAGCACACACCATACTGGAATATCTGGACCACGGCCAATCAGGGGGGGGGGGTCCACCTTCACTATCTCTGATTGTTTAGACCACGATCAAGCCTAACGGGGTGTTCTTTTGTGAACACAAGTTTCTGAGTCGCGGAGACTTTTTTTTTCTTCTTTTCTTGGAATGGCTGGACGCACAGTGCGCCCTGGGATTTTTGTTAGTCGCCCGAGAGAATTAGGTCGCACGTGCGACCAAATTATCGCACTCTAGAGCCCTGTGCAGTCATACCTGTTAATATAAAATCAATATAGTGCTTATAAAATCAATTCAAGTTTTTTTTTTTTTTTTAAAGAATAAGATCATAAAAAATGCTAGACGGTTAACATATTTACTATACTATAATTTATGAAAATAGTAAATAAAATCATAACAACAATATAATATAACATATACTGACTAAAACGCGATTTAAAGCAACAGTCTAAAAGACTACTCTTACCCAGTCTTAGCCGGCTGTTCTCTAACTCACACAAGTCTTTGTGCAGCTTCAGGTCACGGTCTTTGTCTTCCATGGCTTTCTGTAGTCTCGTGTTCTCCTGTTGCAGATCATCGCGTTCTCTACGGCTCTCATTTAACTGAGTTTGTAGAGAGAGGTTCAGAGACTGCAATGCAACCACTGTAAAACAACCATGCCAACAAACACAAATGTTGTTTTCATACATCCACTTGGCTATAAAAAAGGCTAAATTCTAAGAACATATACATATTTGTACATTTACTCTTTCATTGATTTATTCGTTTGTAAATCAAGCCCTTTATAGACCGCATGAAGCATGAAGCCACTCACCCTCCATGTCGCAGGCCTCCGGCCTGTTCCGCCGTTCTGCTCTCTCTTTCTCTAATAACTGCTGATTGAGTATTCGCAAACGCCTGGGAGTCATGCAAATACAAATTAGACTTGTCAATTGAAGTGTGATTTATTCAGACAAAAATAACATAATGCAAATTTAACATAATTAATCTGCATAATCAAGCTTATGTTCAATGCCATGCAAATAAAATAAACAATGTATTGACTTCTAAGGTCGCTTTTTGTATGCTATTCAATGCTTTTTTTGCCATTCTAAATTAACTTGATTTTGAAGCTTTTCTCAACACATTTTAGATTAATTGGCATATCATGTAATTGATTTAATTGCAGTTTTATACTCTATTGTATTGTATTTTGCAGTTGTTGTTAGTATTCTATACTTCAAGTCACTGACCTTCGCAGCTGTACATTCTCACTCCTGAGTGGCTGTAGCACGAGTGCAATCTCAGCCTGGATGTTAGTGCTGCCCACCATGACAGGAAGCAGTGAGATGCTCTGCTCCACCTCAGAGATCAGCCGCACAGCATCACTGTCTGCACAGAAGAGTGAACAATAATACCATGAGAAACTAACACACACTCTGCTTATCGGACAAGTTTCTAGAATCTGCAAAACCAGCAACACAATCCTTGAGTGATCTGATACTCTGACGGTCTAATATTTTATTATGTTACAGAAAGTGAATTAGATAACCATCTCAAATTTGAAATTGGGTATCAGCTTTCATTAATCAGATCTAGAGATCAGGACAGAAGGGAAGAAAGGAAGGCATCCCTGTAATAAGATCCTGACAACAACAACATACAGAGAACAAGATACATTTCAAAAGTTATGTCGACAAATGTTTTTGTCCTGTATGATGTTGTCCTGTTTACAGTTTTGGAACAACAAAAGTGTATGTACAGTAGATAACAGAATTATCATTTTTGGGTGAACTATCCCTTTAAGGATTTGATAAATGGAATATGATATGAAAGTTTTAAAGAAGGATGGAAAGTCAAAGGAAGGAAAAGAAATGTAATCAAATATGCTCACCCTGATTAGCAACTAAAGTCTTCAGCTCTCCCAGCAGATATTTAACAGTCATCACTTTCTGTGCGGTTTTCTCTGGACTGGTGGTGTTTGGCATTGTGACTTAGAACTGTTAATTTCTCATGGCTGGTCTCACAGCTGATATCTCTGACAGGTGTAGTGTCCATCCCATCTTTTTTGTCATCCTCTGCATTAGTACTATCCTCTTTTGAACTTTCTTTAGAACAGATCTCCTGCTCCTGGTCATTGCAAATAATCAGTACTGGTCCATTTGGATCAGGTTGAAGCTGGCTGACCTGGGGCTGGTTGGGCACCTGTGTTGTTAGCACTGCAGATGAGGGATAGGTTGAGGACCCAGTGGATGATGCCAAAGGGGCACTTGGCTCTACAGATCCCACCTGATGATGAACACTGCAGATTAGGCCAGTGATTACAGGTACCCCATGCCCTACTGGAGCGCAGATCCATTCTGGAAAGGAGATACAGTAAGTGGAGACTGCTGTTGGACTGCAGGAGGCATGGAGAAAGAAGCACACCCATGAGGGCAGGATGAGGTGGCAGCACTCATGGCCCTCGACTGATGACACTCCCCAGATGAGCTACCACTGCTCAGCACACACTTTGAAGTAGACTGAACAACAGAGAAAGACAAAAAAGAGAGTTAAGACAAGTAGGGAGTTAAGTGTCAACGAGTGTAAAAATAAAACAGGAAACGCACCTATATTATTAGAACCATCAATTAAAGTGCTAATTCAGTACAATTAGGTAAATTAAACATTTTACACATACAGCATGTGTATTCAATAATGAGGAATAAACTGACCCAAGAAAGTTACCAGGACCATTCAAAAGATTGAGGTCAAGTTTTAATGCTTTGAGATTAATACTTTTATCCAGCAAGTATGAATTCAATTAATAAAACCTAAAAGGTAAAGACTTTCACATTATTACAAAATATTACTATTTCAACTAAACACTGCTCTTTTGAACTTTCTAATCAAATTATTTAATTCTGGAAATGTATCACGGCTGTCAACTGTTCTCAGCACTGATAATACAAAATGTTTCTTGGGCACCACATTAGCATATTGTTTCATTTCTTTATCTTAACAAATTATTTTAATCTTTAATTGTGTTATTCGTTAGTTTCTGAAGGATCATGCAACACTAAAGTCTGGAGAAACAGCTGTTAAAAATTCAGCTTTTATATCACAGGAATAAAATATATTAAAATAGAAAACAGTTAAATTATTTGCATTTTAATATTTCCCAATATTACTGTTTTTACAGTATATTTAATTTTAGAAAATACAGCCTTGTGAGCAATAGAGACTTATTTGGGAAACAAATAGAATGACATTGTATGTCTGACACATATGAACAGCACAAATAGGCCAGAAAGTTAGTGTACTGTAGTAGACTATGAAAATGTGATCTGTGTGAAATTCTGTGGTGATAGGCTTATGTTCATTTATAACAATAAACAACAATATATTGACTTCCACATGCTTTACTCATCTGCCACATGCTTTACTCATCTTAATTCGGGTGATTTTGTTATTAATTACACACACATATATATATATATATAGGAAATGTAATTAAAATGATTTTTATACATTTTTAATGAATCAACAGCTCTCATTGTTTGCATAGTGGATTATATTGCAGTAAACATACAGGTTCACTGTGAGCTGATCCCGGTCTCTGAGGGCTCAGTGCAGGTGTTGATGTAGTCAGCCGACAGTTAAATACAGTGGATTTGTGAACCTGACCTGCAAACAGAGAGAGGAAACATAAATTACATTTTTATTTAATAATTATATGTACTATGTTAAAGTCATACTGTGTGTTAGCGAGTGGATTATTACAGATAGCAGCAGGCTCAGAGTAGGCCGGGGGAAGTGAGTTTTGCTGTTCAGGTTCTGCTTGTGTTACACGGGTCAGTCCTGAAGGACGATCCTGTGACACTTGTGCCTGTCTGATCCCAGGGTTCTGGTCACGACGCCCTGCTGAACTCAGGTGACAACTGGCAGATGGAACTGTCTTCTGCACTGGAGCTACAGGAAGCGAAGAACAATATGTTGAGATCTTGAAGTACATGTGCTTCTGAAAATGACTTTAACTAACAATAATCACCTGTTTCTACTGTGGCATTCACACAGATTGTACTAGGCATTTTACAACAAATGATGGAAATGAAATATGATGACTGATAAATGTGTCACATTTAAAAAACACAGGTACTTTATAGGTTCTAGCAGAACTTGTTTTGGTAAGATGAAAAAAGCACAAAATATCTGAAGATATTACCTGGCCTTTTGTTTGCATGTATAGCGGTGTTTGTCTTCTTCCCATGCCTTTTCTTGTCAGTTTCCATTTTTCTTGATATATTTTTGGGTTTGGATTTGAAGGTGCAGTTTTTTGTTCCCTGTGGTTTGGGCTTTGATTCTGTTGTGTGAAGATTATTGATCTCATCACTACACAAATGCTAAACAAAGAACTTTTATTGATTTTGTAAATACAATACCTGCTTGTTCAGCTTGAAGTATCCCATTGAGTAAATTAGCACATCGGTCGAGTCCCTCGTGTATCGTCGTCACCTGGATGCAATTTTCAATGTGAAATAATGTCACAGAAGCTCAAAAATTATTATACCAATTTTCAGTTCTGTGCAGCTTATATGCTACTTCTAGTATGTGGCTGCTTTACCTGATCTTCAGAGTCTGTAGAATAAAGAGAATATGCTGGTTCAAGAGGAAGAACACATCTCCAAGCAACCCTAAACCAGACACCATTTCTGTATATTAAATGTTTGTTTCAGATATTTAGAAGCGTCTAAATTCATTCAGTATGAACAGGATTTCTCTTATCCAGTGTGTTACCTTTTCTTGTGCATCTGTCCACGTCCAGAGGCTGTCAGTCTGCCGGATGAGATCACCTGCGATACATAATTTGCTTGGTGATAAAACAAAACCATGTACAATAACTTATATAATATATATTAATAAAATATATATAATAGCTTGCAACCCCTACCTTTGGTCTTGTTACTCCCTGTCTTGCCATATTTGATTAACGTAAATCTGCAAAATTCACCAACCAAGCAGCAAATGTTTATTCATCATAAGTCTAATAATAGTTTGCCATTGCTTATGTTTATTAAGTGAATTAACTTCAAAACCGTAAAGACCAAATGTCAAATCAAACTGCACTCATCTAAAAACTGAGGAATGAAAAGCAAAACAAACCGCTGCTGTAACAATCACCCCAGTAGTTCAGTTTGCGTTCAAAACGGAAGCTGAGTGCCGTGGACCAATAGGAAAACAGTCCGTTTTAATCTGTGGATTTCATTGGTGGATTACGGTGAAAAAAAATCTAATCTGTCATCTATTGGTCTCGGACTATGTCAATCAAATAAACACTAGCTACTCAGATTCAATCAAGTTTAGCCGACGCCCATTACGGCTTCAGACGCCGAAAAGGTGTTTCTATGGAGATGGAGAGGCAGAATAATCAGTATATTACTGAAATTTCGCGGTTTTGTAAACTGATGTTCCCGCGTGTCAGTTCTAGAATTAACCTTATCTTTTTTTTGCTTTTAAAAAATTATAAAAAAACATGCATACAGTTATAAACAACTTATTTTATTTTATTTCCAGTATCTTAAATAGTCAATATGTTAGCTCATTTAATTCTAGTGAAATGAAATTGGTCAGCAAAAGTGGTCCAGCATATGTGTTGTCAGAGCAGAGTGCTGAATACCCCGCATTACATCCAGTGTGTGAGAGAACAAGTGAAGCTAAACCCCTGAACGCTATTTGTGACGGGGGTTGATGAGGTTTCATCTGTTCTCTTCCTCTCACTATCCCATTCAATACACACTTTACCACAATTGATGAAATCAGACACCCTCACCATGCCACATGCCTTCGTGTGATGATGAGAGAAATCATAGAGCTTTTCAGAAGGCAAAGGTGACCACAAACTACCCATAAACCGATTTATTAGACAAAAATAAAGAATCAGGATACAGTTGTTTTATTGTGTATAATGTTATCTATCTTTGAACAGCTACATCTGTAAATTAACTTAGGCTATTTTATATATGTTTATATTATTCAGGTATCCAGATAAGAGAGTGTCATGTCATCCTGGCTCTGAGAAATCTCTGTCAGATAGATGTTACAGGTCACAGAACATCTCAAATGGCAAACATACATCAGAGCATTGCTCAGCTGTGGCATGAGCCATGGCATTTATATATATTATGATTTTATTTGATGTAAATCATGAATTCACTTGTATGTGTTTTATTCCGGATCAGCAGCAATTCAGAGTCAAGAATATGATCACCTTTGCATGCACGGCAGTGAAATGTCAGGTTTGAGATCCATTAAATCAAGCAAAGCGAGCCCTTTTCTCACTGATGGAGGGTTTCATTAGTACCTCTGAAGATCTCATTCCCGCAAACTTCCCCATGCTCTTAAGAATATACATCTTCCTTATGAATGTTTGATGACCTATAGATTTGTGTTCTGCTTTCTCAGCAGGTTAAGTACATCTACATAAAGTGATGTGAAGCTGTTCGTGTTGATCCTCACAGCGCTGGCTACTCAGTTATGTTTTCCAGCTGGGTTTTGATGACCTCCTTCTGGAGGGGTCATCACCTGCCTTTAAAGAGCTGGCCTACACAAGAACCAATCCATCTGGTACAGGTTAATTTAATAATAGCAAAATTAGACAAATAAAGTATTTCTACCAGAACACTGCATGCTTTCAATTGAATTGCTTGCACACAGAATAAAAAAGGGAATAAATGTATATCTGTTGTTGTATCGTTTCTTAAGAAGCACTGAGGGATATTTCCTCAAGAGGGCGGCAGTTCATCATCTGCGAACACGTTTTCCTCACATAGCCTCAATCTTTCAAAGAAAGCGTTTGTCTGTCATTGAATTTAAGTTATGTAGAAGACCGATTAATCATTTTAATATTATCTTACAGATCATGCAGTAATACAATCATTCAGTATGTCGGCATTTGTTTTCGCAGATGTTGAATTCACCATGTGTATAATCTGAATCACAGGAAGACCACATTTCCTGGTTAGAGTCGACAGGGCTATTTAACCTCCAGAAACAACACGAGTGTGCCCACGTTCAAGCATACTTTTGATTTCTGAATAAACATTCTCATTCGTTGATTGACAGTAGTGCTACTGCACATTCTAACCAAGCTAAATAATATTGTTTCAACTAGACTTAAAGTTTTTATAGACTGTACTAAGAACCTGATAATAGGCCATACAAGTGTCACAATGAGACAATACAGTAACATTATGTGTACGTTACTATAAGAATAATCATTTAAATGTCTCTTTTATCGGCCTGCAGGTAATTTCCTGTTAATTTGAGGAACGAAGCAGGCTACACGAACTAAAATCTAAAATCTAGAACTAAATCTAGCTCCACTCATATGTGTTCCGAACCAGGAAGCTTTGGTTTCTTTTTTGGAACCATTTTCGGTCATGACTACATTTTTATAAAAAAAATCTTAAGCAAAACAATTCCTTAATATAATAAATGTATTATATAGTGTAAAAAATCTGTAAAAATATTCAGTGAGCAAATAACCACTTTTATAGAAATCTGCAAATAAGTTTTAAATGGGGTTCCAATGATAAGCATCCTAACAGACCGCGATTCGTTGATTCTATTTAAGCAAGATAAGCACCCCATAGGCTATAGTGATGGTTGGGGTTCTCCGGCTTCTTGAAAAATACCCCCCCCCCCCATTAAAGCCATGATTAATGGCCAGGAGGACAGATCGGTCCGGTTCTCCACGCTGCACCACAATAAAGAACCCCTTTCGCGCTAGAACGATTATATATACATCTATAACAGTCGTTGCATTGGTCGCATTGTTTCATCTGTAACAGTGCGGAGCATATCGTGGGAGGCAGTTTGCGGTTCGCTCGGTCAGTGTAGGGGAGCGCTGCCATTATATCCACTGGGTTGTGCGAGACATCGAACGGATGGAGGGATATACTACGGGTGGAGGAGGAACGGATGAATAAGGGATTTTAAGAGACCTGCATTAACATCGCATACGCGTTTTTACGGCTCTCTCTATCGGGGTTCCCCAGCAGTTGTCTTGCAGAGGCGGGTAGGCTAAACAATAGAGCCCCGAGGAGCGCTGGATACAGTATCGCTGAGCGCAGAACCTCGGGCATCATCATCATCATCATCATTCACTACTACGAGCGTTCACCAATGGAGACGGCCACGCGCTCTAGTGTTCTTCACACATAGATTACAAAGATCCATAGGTGTAAAATCCGACCATCATCCATCCGTGGAAACGTATCCTGCCATGATGAATTCTGCCGAGGCGGCTGAGGAAGGACCGAACGATCCGGATACGGAGCCGTTTTTCAAAACAGGTAGTTTTATTATATGCTTTTGTTACATTTGATGTCATTGAGTTTATTTTACTCACTATGTGCATCCATCCGCACACGCACTCAGAGGTTGTAGTACAGAGTTAAACAGCATTAGAAGCTGTCAGATGTGTCCCATTATGTCCGAATGGTATAATTTAGCGGTCTGGATGTGCATCACACCCTTCACATGTAGGCTATTGCATATATCGAGCCTGTGATGTGGGATAAAACTGACATATTCCTGAAAAGCCTGTGCGTGATGTTCATACGTGCTTTGACACGTTCAACGCCCTTACATTGCATGTCTGGCTCATTGTGCACAAGGAGCAAGGAATCCCACTTTAAATAGGATGCTACCTCACCTGTCACTGTTCTCACACCTTCAACACATTCTCTAATTACATTACTATCACCTCTGGACGCGCCGGGGATCGCGCTGCGCGGCGCGGCGCCGCGGCGGGCGCGGGAGTGGCTCAGCCTTTTGTCGGTCGTGACATTGATTCATGTTTCTGAAGCCTGTTGATTCAAACAAACAGCAGATAGTCTTAGTGCTGCACTTCTTTTTTCTTATCACGAGAAACAGAAAAGCGTTTAAATATGAGAATAGGCAGCCTGGGGAGATGCAAGAAGGACATCTACTCTTCTGCATCCAGCCAAGCCCCTGCTCATTTCCACCCTGACACCTCCACCAGCTGTGGTTCAGTGATTTTATTCACTTTTATGTACTAGCGATTCACCAGTGCATGAGCTATGACCCTTAAAACTGACCCACTTCTGGCAACATAAGCCAATAATGCACATCTGTCTGTGTGTTCCCTATGCAAAGCTCTGTGTGCTTCTGTGTTGGAATGTGAACATACATCTATGCATGTCATATGTGAGTATGCATGATATGGTGTTTTGTGAATAAATATATTGGCCTATTATGTGTCATTTGCATATCCTGGTGTGGTGCAGATGGTGTCTGTTTACATGTGAAGATTATAAACTGTATTATACATATCAGTGTCTGCGCACTTACGGTTTATATAATTATTATATGAACAGAGATGGCTGAACATATCGTTTTCTACTGTATATGGATATGTGCTTAGGGCTAGTTGTCATTTTACACTCCTGTTAATATTTCTCAGATAGGTTTATGCCTTAAGTCTTGCCTTTGAGCATTTCCATCATAATTTAACCCATATTGACCCACATTTGTGACAACATGCCCCAGTAGCGGGTCAAATTATATGAGAAGCTGTCACGCTGAGAATCTGCCATAGCACATTTAAACTGTTAAACAATTACTAAGTACAAAACATTTCATGCAAAAGCCAAAATGCTATATGTAACATACAAAAATATCCAAAATATTACCAGTTTTGTTTAATACCATAATATAAATAAATAAATAAATAGCATAAATTATAAATAAAGTATAAATAGCATAAAATAAAAACATTGAAACACCTGAAGTGCTCCAATCTAAAATTCATATAAAAATGCCTTTGTTTTAACAAAGCCACATTTTAACCATTTTATAATTTTTTCAATTGCATTCATATATTCATATGTATATTACATTAATCTATGACAGTGTGGTTTACTGTGTTCACTTTTTAATGCATCAGCTAGAAAAATAGTATATTGGAATTTCAGGCAAGATAGAATTTATATATTTTTTTAAAGTTGACTGCAAAAAAATGTATATAGTTACTCAATATTTTAGTCATTTAGTTTTTTATTTCCTATAGAAAAGTTCAGTTTCATGAGATATTATGAAATATTATGCTTTGAGATATTAAGTCTTGATTTTTATTTAATTCTTTAGAAAAAAATAATTTATATACAGTTTGTATATACTGTATGTAGAACGATAAAATAATTTTGAATTCTGAAACATTTATCTAAATTAAGTGTGTTTATACTTAAAATTTTAAAATTTCTACTTAATTCAAAGGGAAAACAAGTTTATTTTCTTACCCCTTTTGCATACCTTTTTTAGCATAAAGTCACTTAATTACATTTACATTAAATACATTTTTCAGAAAATACTTAATCTCTTATGTAATTTTGATTCTTAATGAAATTTATCTTGATTTAGGAATGTTTAAATATCTGTACTTGAAAACGAGACAAAGTAGAGTAACTATGAACCCATTTTTGCAGTGTTTGATTTTAATGAAGTTCACAAACGCAGGTTTGGGAGGAGCCTAATCATCCAGTCCTGCTAATCACCGCTACGACCATATATTAGCAGCAGTCATTGGTCCGTTCCAGCATCAATTCTTCCGGCATCCCTCCAGCACCCCTTCTTCTCCTCTAAATTCCTCTCTTTTTTTCTCCTCCACACCTTACGATCATAGGGGGGGGGGGGGGGTTCTACTCAGAGCTTGAGCCGAGCCTCGGGTTCGAGCCTCCTTTGCAGACAGCAAGCCAAGTTTGTTTACCATTTTCTGGCAAGGCTGAATGGGCAGGCGAACTCGTGAAATATTTTTTTTTTTATCTATACATTTAAAGCAACATACAAACCACTGCTAGAATCAGGCATTTTTGTGATAGGATTTTGACCCCAGACCCTATAATTACAGCACTCTTCTATAGCCGGACGGACGTCTGTCAGCCTGTCTCTTTGATTTGTCAGTTAGCATGAGGTGAGTGTCTGACTCTGAGTGTCTCCTCCTAGATTGAAATTCTCTGGCATGTTCCTCCCACACCCCCTGCGCTGTTATCAAACATATTCACCATCTGATAGTGCTTGTATTTCTGCTCTCTTCATCGGATTAGCATGATCACACTGGGTGGGATAATCATGTGCAAAAGATTGGACGTCTGGGAATCAGGTTGTCCCTTGTCCGAAAGGATGTCAGACACTGAGAGAGGGTGGCGGAGACAGACACCGCTGTGCCAATGTGGGAGATCACAATCACTGTGTGGGGACGAGCGTCTCGTTCATGCACAGCATCCCTGCAGACGCTCATCTGGGGTCCTGTTTGAGGTGTAAGAGGGAGGCAGAATGAAACAGAGCTTGAATATTGGTTTATGAACATGAATCAACTCATTACCTCTTACACAAGTCCACAGATAGACAGACAGACAGACAGACAGACAGACAGACAGACAGACAGACAGACAGACAGACAGAGAGAGACAGACAGACAGACACAGACAGACAGACAGACAGACAGACAGACAGACAGACAGACAGACAGAGACAGACAGACAGAGACAGAGACAGATAGATAGAGAGAGAGAGAGAGATAGAGATAGAGATAGAGACAGACGATGAGAGTGAGAGAGAGAGAGAGAGAGAGGAGAGGAGAGAGGAGAGAGAGAGATAGAGAGAGAGAGAGAGATAGATGAGAGAGAAGAGAGAGAGGAGAAGACGAGAGAGATAGATAGATAGATAGAGATAGATAGATAGATAGATAGATAGATAGATAGATAGATAGATAGATAGATAGATAGATAGATAGATAGATAGATAGATAGATAGATAGATAGATAGATAGATAGATTTGATACCATTTGAACACAATACAAAAATATAGGCCTACAGCTATTTGGAAAGCTATAATGTAAGTTGGCAAATAAATTGATTTATTTCAAAGTAATTGAATATAGTAAACGCCCACAGTAACTGGGGTTGACAGAGAGCTGGCCTAAAAACCAAGAAGGGTCCCTTGTGTATTGCTCGAATCATTTTAAGCTGCTTAGCTTGTGGGTTTCTCTTGCTCAGGGTATGGACAAAATGTTACTGTTGTCTGTAATGTGGTAATATCTGATATTAACCAATGAAATCATAGTCAAAAATATTTTTTGAAAATGTAATGTTGTAGGATATCATTAGAATAGATGTATGTGTGGTCATGTGTGAGGACAATCTCTTAACGTCCTTGTTACATAATGATGTCTAATCTTTTAAATGGCTATTATGCGTCTGGTGGCTCATGCTTTGTAGAATTTAAAAAGTAACTAGTCCGTAGAGTTTCGCATTTAAGCATTTTGACATTTAAAGTTTGAGATTTGCCAGAGAACGGATGTGTGTAGATTTTGTGACATGATTTCTTAGCTCCAACAAGCAGTTTTTAAATAAACATAGTCTATCTCACACTGTGAAGCACACAGCTGTTGAATTTATGATTGCTCTTTTATTATGTTCATACATTCCAGGTTCATAGATAAAGGGTATTTGCTTTTCCTGATGGACACCATTCAGTTTGAAATGTATCTTTAAACAGTGAAAACACAATAGCGATGCTGTAAATTGTTTTTAGAGGGGGGAAAAAAAAAAAAAATGCTGTTAATTGGATAAGTTACCTTAAAGGGGTCATCGGATGCCCATTTTCCACAAGTTTATATGATTCTTTATGGTCTTAATGAAAAGTCTAAAACATAGTTTGGTTAGAATTTCTCAATGTTAGTATAAAACAACACCCTTTTTACCCTGTCAAAAACAGCTCTTTTCACAGCAAGCCGTTTCAGTGCATTTCCCTTTAAAAGCTAATGAGCTCTGCTATCCGCCCTCTCTTCCGTGACGCGCAGTTCTCTGAGAGACTGTAAACTTTAGCCACATTCATCGTGAAACTTGCTAACTAGCACATTATTTGGGCTAGCACAAAATTCATTAAAAAAACATACTCACTTGGTATAAGTTTTTTTACTTCTGTTCTTAACATGAGCACTGATTGGTGCTTATTAGTACATTTTCAGTTAAAAGGCTGATTACGGTCCAGTAAATACATTGGTAAATTGGCAAAATTGGTAAAAGCATTTATGTATCACCTAATAAATTAACATTTATATATCAAGTTAAGTGACTTTTAAGTGACTTAGAAGTTGTACAAATATACATATTGTTTATGATGATTTTTTTGAACAGGATATTTATACAGTGCATATTTTTAAAAAGAAAATGAGTGGTGATTTCTTTTTGAAAAAATCCATCCCCATTTGCCTGTTATATTTGGGTCTCTAGATACGGTCTCTCTCAATTATTTTTTTTGTGGTCTGCTAAGTGAAAATTGTAAGTCTGTAATGTCCACTAATCATAACATGAGCATGTCCCTGACTAAGCGACCTTAGTAAGTGAGTAATTGTAGTGTTCTGTCTTTTGGAGTGAAAATCCAGGATGTTTTGCTTGTAACTGTGTTCTGTGGAAACAAATTGTTAAGGTTGTGGCCAGTCAACCAGAAAAAAAAAACTTGTGAACTTGTAATGCAGCTTCCTTTGCATGTGTCATCACACATTGAACTAGAAAGCGTGTCTCCATTTCCATGAGTGCAATAGTACACAAGTATAAAAATTAGTGGAGATACGGTTTCAGCCTCGGGAAATCTGTTGGAACTTGATAATGGCATGACCTTAGGGGTCATATCACATTGTTTTGATTTGTGAAGTTCATCTTCCAAGCAAAAAAGAAACTGAAAAACTGTGCAGTAAAATGAACAGCAAAGTAAAGTGTACTACTGTACTTACTGTAGTTATAAGATAGAAGGCTTAAAAGAACTTGCTGCTTACTGAACATATTTTACTGAGCACTGATATCGAAAAAGTGTTATCTTCAGCAAGTAGACCACAAAGCAAAACCACGACCTGTGCTATTATGATTTACTGTAATCCCTGAACATATGGATTTTATAAGATGCAAGAGTTACCCCCTGCACCTCGTTCCACACTGAAGTAAATTAGAAGTTAAATCTGAAACATGGTCTTCAGAGAGGCAAACTTGCACCACACACTTCATCCTCAGCAGGCCATCTCTACTGAATGAGGGCCAGAAGGGTTGCTGTAGCAACTGTTACCAAGATTCCTGCTCAGGACTGGAGTTCTCTGAGCAGAATAGGTACATTCTGTGATTATGTTGGCCAGGAGACAGTGAAATCCATTTCAGAAGTATTTTTGGATTATATCCATTAGGGGCAACTCAGCGGCCACTTTTTCATTACAATAATTCTTCTTCCTGTCATTTGTCGGCAATGCATTGATTGAAACGGTTTCTATTGAAAATCTTTAAGGGACTTTAATGTGACTTTCAATAAATGTAATTTTAAAGGGATAGTTTGCCCAAAAATTCAAACTCTGTCACCATTTAAGTTGTGTGTGTCACATGCTAGAACAAACATCAAACGCGCATCGGAGCTTCCGTGTTCACCATATGTGATGTGCTTTATGTATGTGTGACGGTCATTGTTTAATTTTAAATAAAAGCCTAAATTAAAGGAAACCTATTATGCCCCTTTTTACAATGCGTAATATAAGTCTCAGGTGTCCCCAGAATGTGTCTGTGAAGTTTCATCTCAAAATACCCAACAGATCATTTATTATATCATTTTGAAAATGGCCATTTTGAGTAGAAGCAGAAACACACTGTTTTTGTGCATGCCTCTGTAAATGCAAATGAGCTGATTCCCCGCCCCCTTTTCCAGATTAGGGCTGTGCCTTTACAGCTAGTACCTCAGATACTTACCAAAAAACATCTGTTCGGTTTTGATTACCATGTCTATCGCACTGATATTATGCGTTTTAAACCATATTAGTTTAAACTTCTGATATATGGTTTTCTGAGTGCACACATCCGAAGCAAGTGGAAAGACAGAAAGCGACTGTCACACGACCAGTGAGTACTAAACTAAGTTCCCTTTCATGTCCTATTGTGCTTAAATTGTCAAATAGTGCACACAAGTTTATGTTAAAAACACAAAAACAGTCGGTTATGTCTGTGAACAGCTGGGAAAGAAATTGCATGTTTATATTAGATCTGTGTGGCAGCAATGAAATATTCAGTAAATAAATAAATGCACTGCTTTCTTGTCTCCTCTAAGGTTAGGGCTCTAAAAAGTGTTCTGTGCTCGTCAGTGCAGCCAAAGACTGCTGTGGGTGGAAACTTGCAGATTAAAGGGCAGTTATATTATAATAAGAATAGTTTCCCCTTTTTCTCCCCCTTTCTACGTCACAGGGGGAGCAAAATCTGACTCGATAATTTTTTCATAAGCTTGCACAGAAAGGCTTACCAAAAATAAGTTATTTTTCACGTTAATAATAATAATAATAATTAATTAGTCACATTTATATAGCGCTTTTTAGGCTCAAAGCTTTAGACAGTAAGGGGAATTTCCACCACCAATGTGCAGCATCGGGATGATGCGACGGCAGCCATAGTGCAGAACGCCCACCACACACCAGACTGGTGGAGAGGAGACAGTGATGAAGTCAATCAGTGTAATGATTAGGAGGCCATGATCAGAGGCCAATGGGCGAATTTGGCCAGGATGACGGGGTTACCCTATCTTTTTCAAAGGACATCCTGGGATTTTTATAAACAGAGAGTCCGGACCTTTTCTCATAAGGACCGCTTTTTACAGTATAGTTTCATCACTATACTGGGGCGACAAGCTAGCTAACACCTCTTCCAGCAGCAACCTAGTTTTCCCAAATCCAGGTATGACCAAGCTTACTTCAGTGGGCAACCAATTTTGGGCTAGGGTGATATGGCTGCTGGTTTACTGTGTTGGTAGATGCACCAGGGACCTGATTATAGCACTTAAATATGGAAAAAGTCAGATTTTCATGATATGTCCCCTTTAAATCTGTTCATCAAGTAAAGCAATCACATCTCTTCTCAAGAATTTGATTAAACTGCTCGATTCATATGGATTTGTTTTACAAGGCCTTTGCTGTATGTCTAGTTCTTCTAGATTAAGAAGGTTTTGGACGTTAAACATTTTATATTTACTGAACATTTTCAATTGGCTCAACTAAAGTGCCAGTGTTGAAAGACATTCAGTTCACATTCAACTGAGTCAACTGTACATTTTCAGTGCAGCAAATCAACACAATTTAGAGTTTTGACCTCCAAAATCCTTTGCAGTGTACATTTTGTATTAACTGGACTTTCAATGGAGAGACAGAAACCTTGGGTTTTATTAAACTTACTGTGTGTTTCAAATATGTATTTAGGGTGAATTCACCATTTTTGGGTGAAATATCTTGTTAGTATAAACATACTAAACATACTATTATAGAATTGGTTGCTTCTTGACAATGTAAGGTATTGTATTCCATATACTGTTAACACAAAAAACGCATGTGATGTGAAAATGGAGAAATAGGAATAGAACATAAATTTACATTGGGCTAAAAAAAGCCAAACCCTAGGGACTTCATTTCAGATGTCCACCACATGCCATTGTTGCATATCTATGTAATATTTCAAAGCCGCCTATTCAAAGATATTATCAAACGTTAACAGACTGTTTGATCTCATTACGCATTTCTGCTTTGAATCACAAGCTTTCGCCAGTGTGTGATTTACACAAGTGTTCTTGTTGAGATTATTTTTAGATTTGTTGGAATATGCGATTCATCTTTAAAATATTAAAGATATTGTTTCATTCCTTCTAGGCTCTTTATTTCTTCTGCTCACTAAGGTTTTTTTGTATAGTTGATTTTAATTTATTTGATATTTGATGAGCTGTTTCAAGTAATCTTTCCATTTTTAGTCTCGTAGTCGATTTGTGTTGGGTATTTCTAAGCACAAAGCAGCAATTGTGAAAATAGCCCCCATGCCCCATTCAAACCTACATTCTCCTGAATAGCTGGGCACCTATAAAATGAGGTTATATGAGATCACAGGCCAGTGTTATTGGACTGGGACCAGTTCTGATCTCATAGCTTAGACTTACACAATAGTTCATACTAACACCAAACCTCAGCCAGCCATTGTTTTCTGACTTCCCAGGACTGTAAGGGTCATAATTGTAGCTTTCTGGCCCTGTCACTGTTCTTTCTGTCCTTGGCAAGATTCGATCCTGTGGGGCCATTTGGCAACTTTTTGGCAGGATTGGTTTCATTTAGTAATTGCAGAGAGCAGGCTGTTTCCTGGTACTTCTGTAAGCTTTGTGTTACTGTTTATGTGGATACACCCTGGGACCCTGTAACATGGGAAGTTCAGAATGCTTCATATCCCAACCTTCTCATCAGGTTGCATTATGGGTGTCAGTGTGAGCTCAGTGATTCTTTTGCTGATGTTCAGTGAATATGCACAGAGTTAGTCCGCATTGCATACAGTCTCAAACCTATACTGTACTCACGTGAAGCATACATGATGAAGATCTCATAAAACATGCAGAAAACAGTGCATGGCATGCTTATGAAATATGGATACTGCACTTTGTATGCAGTGGATAATCTCATAACATCTCAGTGATGCCCGTGTCCTTTCATCTGACATCTTAGATGTTACAAATCTATCTGCAGTATTCACAAAGCTTGCAACGGTCCCTGGTTCTGCTGGGTAAAGCAGCAATCCAGCATTTTTGTTAAGAGTACACCTTTGTTTTTAGTTTTGTGGAAAATAATGATACTATTTCAAATACTGTAGAAATACATAATGCATGTTTTGCATGTGTTTTAGTGCTTCAAAGTTTAATTTGGAAGCAACATGGTCGATCAAGTTTGGTAATAAGCTGCGTCCCAATTTGCATAGTTATATTAGGCACGGCAAGTGCAATTGCTGATGATGGAAATATAAGACAGACACACATACGATATAATTACACCTTGCTTCCATGGACTTCTTGTTGCATACTGATTGCATGTAAACATTAGCATCTTGCTAAATTCGTTATCATGTAACTTTTAGATTAATGCATTTTAAAACTGCTAGAAATGAACTGAAACGTTGAAAGAAGGCAAGGAATTGCAATGTAGCTAAACTGAAAATAAACATAAAGAAATATACTGAACAATACTGATAACAGAATATTTCAGTGTTATTATGCTTGTTCAACTCTAACATTGTTAGCATAGCAGTATGCTAATGTAAAACTCCTATGGAATCAATTGTGAGTAGCGTCTGCTTTGCTATTAGTGTGATGTACGGCAATGCTACCTATGCAGAGCATTATAAATCAGTCACTCAAGTTCCTTCTCAGCTTGGACGCTGCTTTAGAAAGCAGACTCACAGTAGGCAGTGAGGCAGATCAGTAGGTTTTGGAACGGAGCCTCTTTTGTTGTGCAAGAGCTTGTGGGCAATACTAGGCCAAAAACATTGATGTGTCCACACTTTAAATATCCAAAAATATTACATAATCTGGGCACATTTGATGTTAATGTATGACACTGACTGAATTTGCTGTACAGTAGTATGTGAATCGATTAGGGATGCAGCATTATACATTAGTTTTGTTTAAATTAGCAATTAAGTAGCAAGGTGTTACTCATGTGAGACTGAAAATAAATACTGTGATTTTTATTGTCAAGACCTTGTAAAACACATCTTTGCAGATACAGTACCTAAATAAGGTAACAATCGATATTTTCGTATTAAAAATATGTATTTTTTTTACACTAGAGCCAAATTTTTTTAAATGCAATTATTCTGTATTACATTTAAAAATGACTGGGTGAAATAAAACATACATAACATAGGCCCTACCTGTTAAAACACATAACATTTGGTTTGATGAAGTGTATTTGATCTGGGACGGTTGATTCTAACATGTTAGTTTTGTGTATTAGTCAACCCAAAACAATTATAATTCTGTTATCATCTTCTCACTTACATGTTGCTGCATGTTGACTTTCTTTCTTTTGTGAAACACAAATGTACTGATCTGTGAACTGGGTCAGTAAATTCATGAACTGTGATGGATGTCAAGATTTTCAGTCTGTTTTTCACACGAAGCTGTCATATGACTTTAGAAGACTTTTACAGATTATACAGCATCAATTGCATGGACCACATTTTGTAATGATTTTGTTGGGATTAAAGGTATTATTGTTTTTCTTTCAAAGTTCTTTCTAACTTTCTATTATTTAAATAATACTAATACATGTATGCACCAAAAACATTGTTTCCACATAATAATTAAACACACAACTGTTTTAAACATTGATAATAATCACAAATTCAATTCAATTCAAGATTATTTGTATAGCGCTTTTTACGATAAAATCGTTGCAAAGCAGCTTTACAGGAAATTAAGTTTCTACAATAGATTTATGTATTGTAGAAACTTAATATATTTAACTTATGGCAAAATGTGGTTAATTCTGTATATTGTCTGAGGGTTTGCATCCTCTGAGGTCCTCTGAGGGGTTGGCATCATCTCTTCTCGGGTGTTTGGTCATCTCAGATCATTTAAATGTTTTTTGAGTAGCGAATCAGCTTATTAGAATGATTTCTGCAGGATCATGTGACACTGAAGAAGACCGGAGTAATGATGCTGAAAATTCAGCTGTACCATCACAGGAATAAACAACCGTTACTTTAAATTAATAATAACAATATTGCTATTTTTACTTTATTTTGGATCAAATAAATACAACCTAGGGGATCATGAGAGACATGAAAAAATCTTACCAACCCCAAACTTTTAAACTGTAGTGTAAATACATATTTCTTGTGAGCGTTGGAAAATGTCCTTCCCCTACACCTCACTGAACCTTGGATAGATGTACCAGATCAGATAGATGTAAATGAGAAATGACTGTGTTCAAGTGTGTTTAAGCTGCCTTGTCCTCATATATGTGTGTGTGTGAGTGAGAGTGTGAAATAGCATCTGCCCTCTAGCAGGAGCTGGGGAAAGTAAGTTCTCACAGTAGATTTAACATGCCATGTTCAGCATCAAACTCTTCCACTCAGGTTTAATAGTTTATGCAGTCTGCAGAGGAGAGCGAGCAAGAGAGATAAAATGCAGACATAAGCAGTGTAAAGACCTTTTTAGGCCTCATACAGACTCAACAGATGTACTGCACAGTAGTGTGTGTGTGTGTGTGTGTGTGTGTGTGTGTGTGTGTGTGTGTGTGTGTGTTGTGTGTGTGTGTGTGTGTGTGTGTGTGTGTGTGTGTGTGTGTGTGTGTGTGTGTGTGTGTGTGTGTGTGTGTGTGTGTGTGTGTGTGTGTGTGTGTGTGTGTGTGTGTGTGTGTGTGTGTGTGTGTGTGTGTGTGTGTGTGTGTGTGTGTTGTGTGTGTGTGTGTGTGTGTGTGTGTGTGTGTGTGTGTGTGTGTGTGTGTGTGTGTGTGTGTGTGTGTGTGTGTGTGTGTGTGTGTGTAAGCAAGTGCATGTGGCGCATCTGTGAGCATGCAGCTTGTGTGTATCCTGTATGTGTTTCTGCTGTCTATGTGTGTTTAAGTGTGATTTAACTTTTCCCTACCGGCTGTCTCAGTGCCCAGCTGTCGGCTGTGGGATTACAGAGCGGGCAGATTACACCATTAATGAATCTAAACAGAAGGAGACGTGCCAACAGCTGGACCTCTCTGCCCCCCCGCTCGACCTACTATGGCCTACTACTCTATTTTCCATGAAGCCAGTATTATGCTTAATACTGTTGTCTGTCATTCAGTGTTTACAGAATGTATGTGTCCCCAGTGATCCTTATACAAAATGTAAAAAGCAGCATTGTTGGTAGCACACCCACACAGCATTCTGTTTATATATATTTACTAAGAACAGAACTGTAGTTGCAGTGTATTTGTTATAGTTGTACACATTTGAATTCAAGGATTCTGTAGTACATACAATGTTTAAGCCAAATATGTAAATATATTATCTATAAAAGAACTGAGTGTCTATTTACACTAAGTGCAATTAGCCCACCTTCTTGGCAAAGCACCAGTTTGCTAGCAAGAACTGTGGTGAAGGGAGTAAAAAGGAGGATTTTGCTTTTGATGAGACCGATTAAAGTTCGAATCTACTTTTTTAAATCTGCCATTCTTCTCCCTTTTTCCATCACATATCAGCATGGAGAGAATTAAAAAAATAACAGAATTGAATAGGTCTATAACTGAAATTGGATGTGGTGTCTTTGAGCAACCACTTTGCAGCTCATATAAATACCATGCTAAAAACCGTGACATTTGCTGCAGGTTTAGTATGGTTAGGGGTAGGTGTAGTGTTGAGCTTTAAGACCTCAATATACTTCTCATACTATGAAATCAAAGAATAAAATGCAAAGTTCTGTCATGAAACTCTAGATGGCACAGGCCGAAAGGTTCTAACTAAATCTGATATAATTACATCATCATTCACATGGCGCAGCTGATTGGTTTCTTTTCACATCAGCAGCCAATGAGCTTGCTGCTCAACATTCAAATACTTGGCTAGCGCTCGTTGTAGCAGTTGCAATGCAGTGGGCTTCAGAAACCCTCCTTGATTTCATCAAGAATATCTTAATTTATGTTCTGAAGATGAACAAAGGTCTTGTGGGTTTGGAACAACATGAGGGTGAGTAATTCATGACAGAATTGACATTTTTGGGTGAACAATCCCTTTAACATCCAGAATGATGTCAAACTTTTTTTGTTTTTGTCACAGCTGTATCATGAATGCCAAGTTTGAATATGTGCATATCAAAATATACAAAAATATTTTCAATAAATGATCCTGTTTTTTACACAAAGTTAATATTTGGCTTCAAATGTTTTTCAATATAGTGCAGAGTTGTATGGGCCACCTTTACGGTACTTTAACTTCATGGTTGCTATTTTGACATTCTTAGAGCTTAACAGGGCCTCGTCACCTTTCATGTTTATTATATTGAAAAGAGCAGCAAGAACATGATCTCTAGCATCTCATTTTACACTAGACAGAAGAAATAAAATATACGGGTTTAGATAGACAACATGAGGTTGAGTAAATGAAGAACTTTTCCTTTCAGAATCATTTGAAAAACACTTCTCAGTTCTCATTTTCCTCTGAAAATTGGAGCATGCATGTTTCCTTCTTTGTCTATGGTGGTTACAGCCCTGTAGCATTCCTCCGTCGAGTTCATAGCAAAGTGGTCATGCTGGATCTGTAGATCTGCTGCATGCTGGTAGCTCACGCCAATGTCTGTGTTCATCTGCAGGAACAGCTCTTTATTGTGTCCGATCCATTCAAACATCTACACAGAGAGAGAGAGAAACGGAGATGGAATGCTACCAGAGTCTATATATAACTTTTATTTCCCTTTCTTTCTGTTCTCTTTTTTTCCTTCTCTCTTAGTTCCGTCTTTCTCATCAGGATCTCTTAGGAATGATGGAATAAAAGCGGCTGATGTTTTAACAGTTTTAAGAGAGAAGGTTGCCTTTGTCTCAGGTGGGAAATGTTTAATTGCATTGTAAACACACACACACACACACACACACACACACACACACACACACACACACACACACACACACACACACACACACACACACACACACACACACACACACACACACACACACACACACACACACACACACTTACACACACGCACACCACACAGGCTCATGGGTATTACCGTAATTAGGGCCATTGAAGAGCTTTGAATAGTAAAATTAGTAATAACTTGGTCCTCTTCTTTTCAGGAGGAAGAGACAAGAGAGGAGGACCCATCCTTACATTCCCTGCACGAAGTAATCATGACAGAATAAAACAAGAAGACTTGCGGAAACTGGTGTCCTACCTCTCTACTGTGCCCAGGTTATAAAATGCCAACATTTATTTGAAACTCCTCACTTAAAATGTCCCTGAAAGATTTCCCTGAAGAAAAGTGTTCAGAGAAAGCAGTCTCTGGGACATCCCTAGACTCAGTAAACAGCATAAAAGGCCTCTGCTTATTTAGCCCTCAAAAATCTTATCAAAACCTCTACAAGTTATTATTATATTATTGCTAAAGTCTGAGACATAAAGGGTGAGATATGGATGCATAAAGACTTTGATTAGAGCATCTAATTTGATCTTTAGGGCATTCTGATGCAATGTGATGCAACTCTAAATATATAGCTTCACTGATGCAGAACTGTGCAAGTTTAAGCAATTGTTCAGAAGATACTGTAAGCACAGTTTTTATGAACATTTCCTTGGACGGCTTTAAGCTCTAACTTTCTCAATCTCTTTATCCCGTGCAGTGAGGATGTAAGTAAACGAGGGTTTACAGTGATCGTAGACATGCGCGGCTCGAAGTGGGATCTAATCAAGCCGTTGCTGAAGACGCTACAGGAGTCGTTTCCAGCTGAGATCTGCGTCGCTCTCATTATCAAACCAGACAACTTCTGGCAGAAGCAGAAGACCAACTTTGGCAGTGCCAAGTTCACCTTTGAGGTATACAAATGGAATTTTGTCTAATAAGAAAGCCACCGAAACTTATTGATTCAACTTATCATATTGATTTTATCAAAAAAAGTAGTTAAGATCCATAAACTGACATAAATGAAACATTTTGCCAGTACAAAGCAGTGTGTTTGTTCGTACAAAAATATTATTTTACACAAATGTGACATATGACTTTTATGTTCACTAAGCCAAATATAGTAAAAACTTAATATTGTGAAATATTATTACAAGTTAAAATATGTTTTTTATTATAATGTATTTAAAAATGTAATTTATTCCTGTGATGTGAAGCTGAATTTTCAACAGCCATTACAGTCTTCAGTGTCACATGATCCTTCAGCAATGTCAAGTAACTCAAGTAACATTTCCTATTATTATAAATGTTGAAAACACTTTAAGCTGTTTATTATTTATATATATTCAGAATGATTTGATGAATAGAAAGTTCAAAAGAACAGATTTAAAAAAAATCTTTGCAACAATGTACAATTATTTTCTTTAATGTAAAAATCGTTGCTCAGTCAACCGAATGTATCCTCGCTAAATAAAAGCATTAATGTCTTTAAACATATCTTACTTTAATATATAAAACATTTGGTTATAATTTGGTCATCATTCTGCAGCAATAACAGTATATTTTTTTATAATGACTGCTAAACTTTATGACTGACCACTGTCATACCTCTGCTTGTTTCATGTTTCATATCTCTCCATGATCCCTTTATTAGTTATTTCATGTTCTTATTATTGAATGTATCACAATTAACCACATCAGTATTTGATGAGAACCCTCCCACCTAAAGATAATTAGACTGACAAAAAACTGAACCCGATATATTGCTTTATTATTTATTTCCTTTATCATTAAAATCCTACCACTGATCTATAGTTCACAGCAATGCATTTCACAGATTTAGATATAGAGGCCATACATACAGCACCCATAAATTCCATTTATTGATTTGTAAATACATTTTACAATGTGCATTCGGTCATTATAACAAAATAAACCTCTCTGAGCCAATGTCCTAATCACCCTCTCTGGCTGCAAAAGTGACCAATGGACTACATACACAGGTATTCCTTATGTATATACGATTTGGTACATCAGTGGTTGTTCTTTTTTCTTTTAGACCAGTATGGTTTCAGTGGAAGGTCTGACTAAGTTGGTGGACCCGTCTCAGCTGACGGCAGATCTGGAAGGGACCCTGGAATACAACCACGTGGAATGGACTGAGCTCCGTGTTTCCCTTGAGGAGTTCACTGGAGGCGCTCTGCACCTCCTCTCCCGGCTGGAGGAGCTGCAGGAGGTGCTTTCTCGCCAGGAGCTGGCCACTAACGCAGAGGAAGCACGGAAACTCCTGGAGGAGCACGCTCGACTGAGGAAGACTATGACGAAGGCACCGGTGGATGAGTTAGACCATGAAGGACAGCGGCTCCTTCAGAAGATCAGGGACGGGGGAGACGGAAGGCTCTCTGGTGGGGCAGACTTCCAGAGTTTGGTACCTAAGATTTCCGCTCTATTGGATAAACTTCAAGTTACACGGCAGCACCTGCTACAGGTCTGGCATAACCGCAAACAGCAGCTGGACCAGGGTTTTCAGTTACGGCTGTACGAGGAGGATGCAGAAAAGGTTAGAGGACAGAATCAAAGCGTGAAATATGGAGAGAAGTAAACAACAAAGGAAGATCAAACTATCAGGAATGAAAAAAGAGCAAATATGAAAAACATTAGAGCAAATATAATCATCAAACTCAAATTTTAAAGGTGTATTTTTGTTGTGATTATACAACACATTTTGAATAACTATTGTCATAATTATTAATGTATTTAAATAATATTATTTTATTCAATTATAAACATAATAATAATAATTTTATATAATTATATTATATAATAATGTAATAATACAATTTAATATTTAATATTCGTTATTTAATAAAAAATAATAATTAACATTATAGATGATAGTAAATCAATAAAATAATAATATAACAATAATAGAAAAAATAATACTAAACATTATTATACATTTTTATTCAATTAAATTATTCAATATTTGTATATTTTACTGTATTAATAATACTATTGTACTATAAACATTTATTGAATAACACTAATAATAAAAATAAAGCAATAACAATAAAATTAACATAATACATTTAATAAATAATACAATTGTGTATTATATATGTAATACAGTTTCTTAAACAAAATTACATATGTATGTAATAAAATGCAAAAATGTACTAATATATATAGCTGTCTTAATGCCTTTGCTTTTAGACCTTGAAGCTTTTCTTGTGTTTTTAGATTTATATAAATTGAGCTTTGCATGTATTCAGAAAAAAAGTATATATATATATAAAACATTAGGCCATAAAATAAAAATTAATTCTAATGGCGTTTTATTGCAACGTTTTATTAATGAATTCCCTATTTTTAGTTCAATTGTGGCAGTACAACATGCTCCTTTGTTTTAATGTAGTTAAACTGCAGCAAGCTAAAGATACATACTCACATTTACATATAGTATATTGCACAAATAAACACCACTCACATTTTTAAAAAGCTACTTCTAGCATGACTCGATGAAAGAAAAATCATGTAGTGATAGTAGAGTACTGTGGATGAAGGTCATGGGAAAGTGTAAATAACGAATGATAGGAATGATAATAGCATGTTCACCGTTCTCCCTTCTGTGGCCTGAAATCTGCAGGAGGCTGTGTATTCGTTTAAGCCCAAACAGAGAGGCAGTCTCACACTCCCCGGTCCTGCTGACTGAGCCCATCTGTGCTCCACCAGAGCCAGAACACAAAGGGGCGATTGCTAGTACATCAGCCAAAGAGAAAATCTGTGTATATTAAGGTTCACATGTAGACCACTAGAACACTAACAGGGAGTTAAATCACCCAAAGCCCTGGAACGACTGTTAAGCAAATTTGCCTGGGCCTTTGTAAATATTTATGCACAAATGTGAATCTTGATTGGTGCAGTATGGTAATCTACAGCCTGTGGTCATCGTTTGCTTCTTTTAGTCTGGGTGTAAACACATTAGAAGGGTGTTTTGAGACCAAACTGTCTGTGAATCCAGCAGTTTTCTCTCCATTTCTCTCTCTCTGTGTAGATGTTTGAATGGATCGGACACAATAAAGAGCTGTTCCTGCAGACGAACACAGACATTGGCGTGAGCTACCAGCATGCAGCAGATCTACAGATCCAGCATGACCACTTTGCTATGAACTCTATGGTACGACGGAGGAATGCTACAAGAAAACAACCTGGATATACTCTCAAACTTGAACAAGCTTTTGTGTCTTCTTGTTGCTTATTTAATGGGATCATCTTCTGCCATCCTGTTTCTCTCTTTTCAGAATGCATATGTCAATATCTCACGTATCGTCTCGGTGGCGACGCGGCTCTGTGAGGCGGGTCATTATGCTGCTGCTCAGATACAGCAGATCTCTGGCCAGCTGGATCAGGACTGGAAGAGCTTTGCCTCACCGCTGGAGGAGCGCAGTGCCATCTTGACCATGTCCTCTGTGTTCCACCAGAAATCTGAACAGGTCATTTTTTTTGACACATTAAAGGGTTAGTTCACCCCAAAATGAGAATTCCGTCATTAATTACTCACCCTCATGTCGGTCCAGACCCTTAAGAGCTTCGTTCATCTTCGGAACACAAATTAAGATGTTTTTGATGAAATCGGAGAGGCTCCCATAGACAGAAACGCAACTGAAATGTTCTCATGTCCCATGTGACATCAGTGGCTCAACTTCAGTTTTGCGACGCTACGAGAATACGTTTTTGCACAAAGAAAACAAAAATAACATAATTCTTCCCCGAGTTATGGCGGAGCGTGCGCATGAACGCAATCTGCATAACAATCTGTTGTTTACACTTGCGTGCATATGCGTTGTGATACTCTCTAAAATGGCGGAAGACGATGTATTTACTACATTTCTAAACCTGGGAACATTTCAGTTGTGTTGCTGTCTATAAGAGGGTCAGATAGCTCTCCGATTTCATACAAAAAAATCTAAATTTGTGTTCCGAAGATGAACGAAGGTCTTAAGGGTCTGGAACGACATGAGGGTGAGTAATTAATTACAGATTTTTAATTTCAGTGTGAACTAACCCTTTGAAAATGAAAATGAATTTGAAATCAATTTTAAAATGAAAAATAATATAAAATGTAAATTTTGAGTCTATAAGTTTCGTTAAATGGAAATATTTCAGTTTAAAAGTATTTTAAATGCTTAGTAATGATTAATGATTAGTACTTTAAATTATTAAATGATTAGTACTTTTAATGATTAAATGATTAGTACTTTAAATGTAATGATGCTCATTTAAATTTCATTTTTTTAGAGATGCACCGATTGCAATTTTCTTGGCCGATTCCGATTTCTGATTTTTTTGAAGTGTGACCTGCCGATACCGATTTTTGCCGATTCCGATTTTCTTTCTAAGAACTATAATTGACAGCATATACAAACAAATATCTATGCAAATTTCAACAAAAATATTTTTACATAATAAAATAAATTATGTTTAATAAAAAAAACATAAAAATCGGTATCGGCAGGTTCCCCCAATTCCCCCAATCTGGACTGAGTTACAGATTTTCTCTCACTTAAACAACTCTAAAATAAAGTGCTCTGTGACTGGAAAGAGGAAAAAATTGTTAAATTAAAATGAGTTGCTGTATGTAACAAAACATGTCATTTCCCACTGTTTACAAATGGAAATTTCTTTCCCCTTACCTTATTAAATGTGTTATCTTTCAAATCAAATTCTTACTTTGTTTCAATTAATTAAGTTAGCATAATAAGAAACTGTAGAGTTGTTACCATTAAAATTAGATTAGTATTAACATACTCTATATTTCCACTGCTGAGGAAACAGAAGCTGCATCTGAAGTGGTATTAGATGCATTTACACAGACATTTTGATGAAGCTGAGGAGCCATAAATGCATTTACACTGGAACATTTCAAATGCATAAATAACTTTATAAGATTAATATTTTACTTTTTTTTTTTAAACATACAAATAAATGTTGAAAAAATGCAATGATACTTTTAAATATGACTAAACCACCAGTAGGCGGCAGCAAATGTTTTAATGAGCAAGTCATTTATTCATTCATTCAAACGGCTGATTCATTCAGAAACGAGGCAATTGGCTGTCCTTATGGGTCACTGAATCAATTGACTCACTCGATTCATTCAAAAAAGTGGATTAATTCAGTAACGAAACAACGCTGTGTGTTGCTCGGACACACAACAGACTTTGATCGCACATTTTCGGATGCGAAATTGAGAAAAAACAGTTCTGCTGTGGCTTTGATCGCAACTATTTTCGGATTTTGTGCGAAATAAAATGAGAAAAAACAGTAAGTCATTTTGTCTAAAATGTAAGTCACTTAATTTGAACTTCTTGTTTATTGAAATACTATTGTATAAAATCAGTGTCACATTGCAGTTGTGTTGATATTGATATTCAGGGCAACATCATGGTTGTATAATGTAGCTTACCTAAATCATTTTTTGTAAATATCTTTTTTTTTCTACCACAGTATGCATCTATACATTTTTTACAGTTACTTTGTGTGTGCTGTCTCTCTCACACACTTACTCAGGCTGTTCAAGCCTCATCTGGCGCGACATAAATGCATTATCAATCGCTGTTTACACTGAATGCCATTCAAATTAGAATTATTCTTACGCGAAACGACATGTATACTCGCGACTGTGATATCTACTGTGAGTGTGCGCGTGGCTGTGACATCTCTGCCTGTGCTGTCTCTGCCTGCGCCGCTGGCAATAAAAGGATCGGCTCGGAATCCAGCTCAATCGGCAAGATGTGAGACTGACTGGCCGGTCAATCGGTGCATCTCTAATTTTATTTTTAATTAATATATTTGTAATTTATATAAATTATAATTTTAATGCATGTAATATAATTTTTGTATATATTTTTAATTTTTATTTTTATTTTACAGTATGTGTAGTGGTGCAAAAAATTGCTCAGACAAGAATGTGATTATGATTCTTTATCAACAATTTAGTCTGAAGTCTGAAGATATTTGGCCTCTTTTTAATTTGATTCAGATTGATTCAGTTATTTTGGTATGTTGCATTACAACTTATATTGTAATATTGTAATCAGTGTGTATGATTTAAAGAACGCATTCAATTTTCATTGTCAGATTGGTGCATTGTGATGCATCATTTCATTTTTACACCCCCAGTGTAATTATTTTACCCTGAGTATTTCTATGCTGTAAAACTGTTTCGGGAGGTAACCTAAACAAGTGTTTAATGCGGTTTTACTTAAAGGTGCACTGTGCAATATTTAGGATAATCTATAGACAGAAATGCAATATAATATACATAACTACGTTTTCAGAGGAGTATAAAGACCTTTCTTAATGAACTGTTATGTTTTTATTGCCTTAGAATGAGCGATTTATAACTACATATACCACTGGTCCCCTCACATGGAAGTCGCCATCATGTTTCTACAGTAGCCCTAAACGGACAAACTGCTCTACAGAGCGCGTATCGTCACTATGTTGTTCTCGCGAAAAATCTTAGCCCTGTATCGGCCACCATAGCTTCTCTAAAGGGAGGGGTGAGCGGAGGACTGAGCCGTTGGTTGCAATTCGCAAACTCAACCGCTAGATGCCGCTAAAAACTACACACTGCACCTTTAAGTGAAAAATATGATTTATTATAGCTGATACATTTTATGACTGCATTAGACTACTAAGAAAAGCAGTTATTTAAAGGGGTCATATGATGCAATATCAAGTTTTTCTTTCTCTTTGGTGTTACAAGCTGTTTGTGCATAGATAAGATCCCTGAAGTTGCAAAGACTAAAGTCTCAAAACCAAAGAGATATTCTTTATCAAATTTAAGACTCTGCCACGCCCCCCTAAAACGGCTCATTCAAACATGCCCCCACATGTCTACATCACGATGTGGGGAGATTTGCATAATGCAGCCCAAATGTTCACGCAAAGAAAGAAGGCATGGTTTCAGTAACCGCAGTAGTGTTGATGCAGCCATGTCAAGGAGAAGCTGTGTGTTTCTAGGCAAAAGCAATGTATTTGGCTTTCCGTAAGTAGATGTATTTATAAAACATTGAGATTACTTACAACAGAACAGCACAACCCAGATGTTATCACAACGCTTTTTATGGACGACCGTTTCGTGAACCTAGGAGAGGAGGTAATTCTAACTTTGCTATGACCATCTGGCGCTTCTGAATCAGTGACTGCAAGTATAGTATAGTATAGCAGTTTAAGTATTTGCTATTGACTGTTCAAATGCGGGGTTTTGCGGGTCGTGTGTGTGTGGTGTGTGCTCTCGTGTGTGAGAGATGGAGACACGGTCATACAACCACGGCTTGTGTACTGCAAACACATACAAGCATCATCACTGTGTCTGTCACGTGACTTTGTTGCCCTCTCGGGCTTGAGCTGATGGTAAAACTAAGGACATTATTAACTGTCTTTACATTTACTTTGAAAGCTAAAGCTCGCGATCATGGAAAGGGGGATTACATTTCCGACTCGTGCTTGTGGTGTTTGGCCAATCACAATGCACTGTGCCAGTTGGCCAATCAGAGCAGACTGTGCTTGTTGGAAGGAGGGACTTTGTTGAAAACTAAAGGCCATTGCACACTGAGTCCGAAATTTTCGCATGCGTTTTTTTCGTTTTTCGTATTATTCATCCTTTAATTTTAAAATGAATGCTACGGATGCGAAAACGTAGAAAATCGAACCTGATCCGAATTGTTTTTGACAGACGAAAGTTTCGGTGGCAGTGTGCAAATGTGATTGACACAATATGAGGTCGTATTTATTTTTTAACGTGCAAATATTTTGAACGAAAATTTCGGTCTTCAGTGTGCAGAGACCTTAAGAGTTTGAGAGAGGGGGGCATAGAGGACCTACAATAATGTACAGTATTTGAAAAAATTATGTGTTTTTTGAACATTAAATCATGTCAACATATTCTGTTACACCAAATACGCAAAATAATGATCTTTAAAAAAAGCATCATATGACCCCTTTGCTCAGATTTAGCTCCTTACTATAACAGCAGCCTGTTACTACTGTTTACGTACTGATGTTATATTTCCCAACTTCTTTGGTTCCTTGATTCATTTGATCAAATTTTTTTATAATTCTGAATTTCCTTTATATGCAACTGTACTTTAAGCTCCCCTGTCAGTTTCAGTCTGTTTCTTCATTAATAACTCCTTTGTCTAAATGTGCACACATAGCTTCTTCATGCCTTTGATTTATGACCCCAATTTGTATGATCCTCAGCAACTCTGTTTAATTATGTCTGAGCTTGTTTTTAATGAGTGTGTACAACTGTGCACCTCTGTCCTCTCTGGTTTTATTACATGGATCTTTTTATGCTGTATAGTTTAAGAGGGTGTTCTCTCTGTTAGTTTCTGTCCAGCATGGAGGGATGGGTGAAGTCATGCGGTGAGGGCGGCTTGCCGACAGCAACGCAAGAGCTTGAGATGGCCATTCACAACCACCAGAATCTGTACGAGCAGGTCACCACAGCATATACAGAGGTGAGCATTTGAGGAGCTGCTCTATTTAGTGCAGTTTTCACATAAAATGTAGCCTACAAAGCTTTGTGTTGGAGATTTTGAGGAAATTTAGCATTACATCACTTGCTCACTAATGGATCCTCTGTTGTGAATGGGTGCCGTCAAAATGATTAAAAACATCACAATAATACACACGACTCCAGTACATAAATTAACATCTTGTGAAGTGAAATGCTGCATATTTGTAAGAAACAAATTTATAATCAAGGTGATTCAACATTAAACCGTAACTTTAAACCTTGCAGACACACAATTTTTCACTTGTAATGTGAAAGTACATTTTCAGCTAATTCAAATTTTTGGGTGAAATATTCCTTTAAATCACTTGCCCTTTAGTTCACAAACAAATGACTGTCATGTACTGTATAACCTAAATATTGTTTTCATTTACAATAAACAATACTAATAAATGGAATTAGCAACTAATTTACCATTAGTTAAATCTTTTGCACACTTGAACTCTGAGTATTATGAGTATTATTATTTCCACATGGCTTCGTGGAACATAACACTTGAGTATTATGTTCGTTCTGGTTCTTGACTAATTTTGAGTCAGACATGATCAAATTAATGAGTTGTTAACCAGAGACTCACTCCTAATGATTCATTGAATCAGTGAGTTGACTCAAGAACAGCTGCAGCTGGATCAATCCCATTCACAAATTAATTGCAGTTTGTGACACAATTTTACAGATTCATTGAAAATAATCAAAATAATAATTTGTTCATGAACTGAACATGTCCTATGTGTCTCAGAGGATGTCTTGAATTCTTTAGTTCAAAATAATGAGAAATAATATGTTTTTGTGAAATGCAGTAGCGTAAAGGCCTGTTCACACCAAGAACGATAACTATAAAGATAATTATAATGTCAACCAACAGACAATAATGTTCTGTTTATTATAAGCACACTCTGCAGTTACTGTATGTTATCTGCCGGTTTAAATGCTCAAGCTCTTTAAAGCTGAGTGGATTCTGATTGGCTATCAGTGTATCATTCATCAGCGGACAATGATTACAACAATTTCGTATCTCTGTTTTATTATCGTTATATTTGTGGTGTGAACTTCCCTAATCTCATAGAATTTAGAATTATTAGAATTTTATATTTATCATTATCATGACTTTGGTTTGAATGGGCCTTTAAAATGTAAAATATTATGCTTATATATTATGTTTATACTGTAGTAATCAGTACTCTAAAAAACACAAATACTTGAAGTATGGGGTTAAAATAATTAGTTGTTGTCCACCACAGACTAACGGATGTTATATTTCTGATTGCAGGTCAGTCAGAAAGGAAAGACACTGCTGGATGTGTTGCAGAGGCCTCAGGCTCCGGCTAACTCCGGGTCTCTGACAGCAGGGGCCGACTACAGTCAAGCGGTGAGGGGGGTTCTGGAGCTGGTTCATGAGGTGGTTCATCAGTATCGCAGCCTGGAGAGTCTCCTGCAACACCGCAAACTCCGGCTGCACCAGAGACTTCAGCTGTGTGTGTTTCAACAAGATGTGCAGCAGGTAAATTAAAACATTATGTCATTCATGTATAGAGCCACTCAGATATGCATGCAATGCATAAACATGCAACCTTGCCCACTATACCCACAGAACTCAACATCTGATGAATGTGACCCCAGCCTCTCAACCTTTCAGCAGCTGTTTTTAGATCTTTGCGTGTAACGATGCTTCTCCTACGGCAGAATAAATATCAAGTGCAGAGAGCATTAGAGGAAGTGACAAGGAAGTGACATAGACTCTGACTCAGAGAGTTGACTGAAATTGCCTCAGCGTCCTCGAGGGACAGTAGTATTGTGCTTGGCCTCTAGTCAATACCTCCAACAATACACTGTACTTCCTGAGGCCGTCGCCTTCAGGGGCTTTTTGTTGTACCTTCACCGGTTCTCTGTCAGGACTGTGTTGTTTCTTTGATGTGACTGGATCTTTTCCAGGCTCTCTTTAGACAGAAACTAGGCCTACTCGAGCACTGAACATGTGCAGTGAACTAAAGAACTTTAACTTCTAACTGACAAAGTTTGTTGAACCTTCAAAAATCCCCTGAGCCTCTTTCTAACTAGCTGTTTAAACTCTGACTTGCTCTTAAGGATGTGTAAAATGTTTTATATAGGAAAGAAACATCACAAATTCAAAACACACTTTAGCATAAAAAATTACTTATTAAGGAAATATTATACTTAAAAATATGCTTAAGTGCAAATTGAATGTAATGTTTTTGGACACTTAATTGCATGTTATTTGAAAATGAAATGAAATCAATTAAAATGTGTTGCAGTTTAAATTTATATTAAATGTGATTAGTTGAACTTAAGAGTGCATTTTGACATACATTTGACATAAATTAGACCTGGTTCATCCAAAAATGAAAATTATGTCATAATTTACTTTCCCTTAAGCTTTTCCAAGCCTGAATGAGTTTCTTTCTTCTGCTGAACACAAAAGAAGATATTTTGAAGAATGTGGGTAACCAGACAGTTGCTGCATGGTCCCGTTTGACTTCCATAGTTCCAATATTGTTCAAAATAACGTATTTTATGTTCCTTTGATGAAAGTTACTGACCCCGTTTGAACCATGTTCCACTGTTCTTACCGTTATGGAGATTAGTTCAACAATTTTGAATATTTGACCCTGTCCACCAGTGAGGTGGAAGGCATCTTGTAGAATATTTGTCTTTTGACATGTAATATGTACCGTTAGTGATTTCATGCCCAACAGTAATTATGACTTATTTATGTGGGGTGATGTGTGTTGTTGTGTGTGTGTGTGTGTGTGTGTGAAGTGTGTGTGTGTGAATGTGTGTGTGTGTGTGTGTGTGTGTGTTGTGTGTGTGTGTGTGTGTGTGTGTGTGTGTGTGTGTGTGTGTGATTGTAGTGATAAACATGCAGTTTATTACATTTAAAATGTAGTGTGTGTGTGTGTGTGTGTGTGTGTGTGTGTGTGTCTGTGTGTGTGTTTTTTCATGTGTGTGTGTGTACATACATATATATATATATATATTTTATGTGTGTTTATATATATATACATATATGTAATATAATACAAATAGGCACACTTCTTTTCACAAGGGAAGATTTGGAGATATCTTACTGTAAATTTGAATCTGGAATATTCCTTTAAATTTGAAATAGACTATCCAGTGTTGATGTGTGTGTATGTATGTGTGTGTGCAGGTCTTGGACTGGATTGAAAACCATGGCGAGGCATTCCTCAGTAAACACACAGGAGTTGGGAAGTCTGTACACAGAGCAAGAGCACTACAAAAACGGCACGATGACTTCCAGGAGGTGGCACAGGTTGGAACCGAATCGGTTTATGTTGTGTTTGTGTGTGTATTTTTTGCTTGATGAGAGAGGAGCAAATGAGCAGTGGCAGTGATATCATTCATCATTCTATTGAGTTTCCTGTTAATATTCAAGGAAGATATTTTTAATGCACTTCTCTCCCTCACTCTCTTTCACTCCAGAACACTTATACTAATGCGGATAAGCTTTTGGAGGCAGCGGAGCAGCTGGCTCAGACGGGAGAGTGTGATCCAGAAGAGATTTACGCTGCCGCCCATCACCTGGAGGTCAGAGTTCAGGAGTTTGTACGAAGGGTGGAGCAGAGGAAACTACTGCTGGATATCTCAGTATCTTTTCACACCCACACTAAAGAGGTATTACACACACACACACACACACACACACACACACACACACACACACACACACACACACACACATTAAACAGAGCTTCTCAAATAGTTTTACCAGTTTTGACTGATCTCTGTGCATGCGTGAGAGATTTAGTTTGAAGCTCTTAACTTCACTTACTGACTGACAGCACAAATTAAAAACTTAACTGAATGTACAAAGACAACCTAATGATATTCTATTTAAACAACCTCTTATCAGACCAGTATTTCTAACTGTAAAGAAGTAGAGAAATCCTTACAGCACTCTTGCAGCATTCCAAAAAACTTCCTAGAACACTAGCAACAGCCTAGCAACCCCCTAACAATGACCTAGAAACTACCCAGAACACATTAGCAACAGCCTATCAATCAACTAGCAACACACTATCAACCCCCAAAGTGACACCCTGACAATTGCCTTCCAATGACACAGCAATGCTCTAACAAGTACCCAGAAAACATTAGCAGCTGTTACTGTGTGGATCCATTCAGAATTACTAAACCATTGACCCTCACATACTCTAAAACACACTTTTTAGCCAGCATCCATTATAAAAACTCTATCATTTTGACAACTACGCAAATATATCTAAATGTGTTCATGCAAAATATAATGTTATAGCAATCAGTGCACATCAGATTTGTTTGTATAATAACAGACTTGCGCATGCCTAATGTATGACTTCTGTATGTTACTGTAATTGTCTTTACCTTGATGACCATCGTCATCCATCAAAGCTTTACTAGCGCGACAATGGTTTGATTTATCCAGCTGAGAGATGCAGTTTGTGCATCATGCTCATGCAGTGGTTGGGTGTTTTGAGCTGCTGTTCAGTCTGTATTTCACACAGCATGATGAGAAACTGCTTGGGCTGCTCTGAAACAGCTTATGAGAGAGATCATGCTTCGAAGCCAAATACACACTGAAATTAATAATTTATTCAACTCTGGACGCGAGTAATTCTCTCCACCATCTCTGATGATGTAATCAGCTGGGTTTTTTCAGCATTAGCTGTTTTTAACTGACTGCTTGAATGCATTTGCTTACTGGATGCTTGGACTGAAAAGTTTCAGTTTGAAATGATCTGATCGCAAACAGAGTTTCTTGTCTAAAAAATCTGCTTATTTTCATTTTTAAAGTATTATATCTGCTACAATGTATCGATTTAGTTTATTAATCATTAATTAATAAAAAAATTTTTACCACACTTTGAAAAACCCTGTCCTAGGAACTACACAGAACACATAGCATCACCCTAATAACCCCCAGAGGGCCCTAGTAACCACCTAGAACATCAATCAACTGCAACAGATGGCCTATCAGCGCCCTGGCAACCACATACCTATCTGTCTGTCCTGTCTGTCTGTAGCTGTGGTCGTGGATGGAGGACTTGCAGAAGACTCTTGTGGAGCCGGTGGTGAACTCGGAGTCTGTGGATGCTGTTCAGGAGCTGATCAGACAGTTTCAGCAGCAGCAGAGCAGCACTCTGGATGCCACACTCAATGTCATCAAAGAAGGGGAGGAGCTTATTCAGCACCTGCGGTGAGGTTTACAGCCCGCTCCTATTGTACAGTATGTCATCATAACCAGTGGTGGGCGAAGTACACAAATTAACTATTTGAGTACTTGATAGCCTTACTTGAGTAGCTACCCTTATAAAATAGTAAAAGTAATAGATACTCCTTTTGCATTTTACTTGAGTAAAAGTACAAAAGTATTAGATTTTTAATATACTTATAAAATTAAATATTATTAAAAGTAAAGTAAATGCTTTGTTCAATTTGTAATTTATTTTTAACTTGTATACTTTTATATTTAATAATTTTACCACTCAAAATACCTGGGGCGGGGGGTGCTTGTTATACACTATCAAAACATTAAATATATTAAATATCAATTTAGGTTACTGATAGCCTACTACACTGAGTGACAAAAGTGTGTGTTGACAAACAATATACTGTAAAAACAGACACCACATAGGGCAAAATGTATACAATTATTAGAAGAACGCTATGAAAAACACTAGGTTTCATTTACAATAATAAATCCCAAAGTTTGGCATTATTAATTATTTTTCGTGCTATTAGTTGCGCACATACTCAGGCTCCGATGATCTCTGATTCCTGGCTCATTTTGAGTCCGACTTGTGAATTTATTGAATTGTTAACTAGAGACTCGCTCTGACTGGATCATTTGAGTCAGTGAGCTGTTGACTCAAGAACAGCTGCAGTCTGATCAGATCAACTGGCGTACAAATCAGTACGATACACAAACAAGCAAATATGCACATCTGTTCGTACATAATGACTTAGGTTCAGTGAGCGATTTGCGAAACAATTTAAGTTTCATTGAAAAGACTCAGCTCATTCATGAATTGCACACTGCTTTCGCGTCTAGCAGGAGACGATTTCTCATGTTCAAAATAATGAGGAAGGGCATATTTTTAAGAAATGTAGTGGAGTAAAATGTACAAAATTATGCTTTGTAATGTAGTGAAATTTCTCAAAATAAAAATATTCTGATAAAGTACAGATACTTGAAAAATGTACTTGAGTACAGTAACAAAATACTTGGATTACTGTCCACCGCTGAGCATAAACCAACTATTTTCACATCTTCCATTCCAGAAGATACCAATATCTTCCCAATATGATACTTGCAACAGCCTTGAACAACGTAACCTAATGAAGAACAGGATTTAGATCCAAATCTGTTACCCACAAGGCCACAGCTCCAAACATTTTTTCTGTTTGCAGATCAATTTTAATAATAAAGTCCTTTCATGTTATGTCATGCTGATATGGTTCTGAATTAACGTGGCCTCTGTTGATATTGATTTGCTCTTGGATGTGTTGGCGTGTGTTTGTGTTGGTTCAAACAGGGACTCAGCGTTGGCCTGTAATAAGCTGCCTCATGCCAGCTCCGTGGCTCATATTGAGGGCGTTCTTCAGCAGTTGGATGAGGCTCAGGCTCATATGGAGGAGGTTTTCCACGAGCGCAGGATCAAACTGGACATCTTCCTGCAGCTCCGTATCTTTGAACAGTACTCCTTGGAGGTGTGTGTGTTTGTGTGTGTTTGATGGCCTGAACCTAAGTCATTATCAGCATAACATTATTTGAACAGATGTGCTTCTGTGCTGTCTGCATCTGCATATCTGCTTGTTTGTGTATTATTTGAAATTGAATGTTTTGAGTAGCCTTGTTTGTTTTACTGAATACACTTTATCTCATAGTTCATCCCCAAATTCTGTCATCATCTGAGTGGCTTACGTTCATAGCCCTGGGAATATATTTAATCTGGGGGGTGCTGGTGGGCGGAGCTTGATGTTGGGGCGGGGGCCACAGTATGTGTGGAGGGGGGTGTTTAGACAAAATCCTAATATTAAACAGCCCAAACTCTTATAGATTAGCATACAAATGAATGAAAACAGACTTATATGCGAACCAATATATATTTGTGCTTTTGTGATTTTAGTTCAATAAATTCTTTAATAATTTATTTCATATTTCTATTATTTAAAGCGAATTTACTAAATATTAACATCATTGATATGCCAAAGTTCAGAAAAACAACCAAGTGTAAAAGTACTAAACTAAGAGATTCGTTCATCATACACTGCAGGCAGCTTCACTTATTATAGCCTGACTGGAGCTGTTTTAGAGTGCTCTAAAGAAAGACTCATGCTAGACTGAATTCAGTGATATTCTTTGATAGTGTTAATTTGAATAATTGTGGACATGCGGCTTATAATTAAACTTAAAATGTTTTTTTATATATTAAACGTGATCAGGTTAAATACAAATTCAGTCTTATTAAAATATTTTATGACATAATAGGGTAGGCTAATTGTCTAAAACGTTATGATTTGCGTGGTTAATAGATTACATGCACCAGTGGTTTGAGCGCGTTTGACCAGAGACTCGAGCGCAGTTAAAGAGCTGTGTTTATGTGATTGACGGTGGCCGTCTTGAGAAGCGAGAAAGCTTCGGAAGACAGCTCATAAAAGAACAAAGACGTAAATGTTTTTTATAAGTCGGAATCTAAAATGAATCATGTGAACATTTCACATGAATTTAAGTGAGGGACGTGGAACGCACAAGAAAAATACAGCCGCATATTTCTGGTCAGTTTAATATAGGCCTATAATTAACCACAAAACTATCACAAACACCAAGTAGGCTATGATGATCGAGGGGCACGAGGAAAATCTCAGGCCCGGTCCTGCAGCAGCACCCCTAGTTCCCCGGCCATGCTTACGTTCTTCTGTGGAACAGTAGATTTTAATTTTTGAAGAATATTCTTTCTACTCTTTTCAATATTATGAAAGTGAATTAAGCTGAGGGCTGTCAAACTTTTTTGAAACTAAAAATGTATCTGAAAATTGGTTCATATGACTCATGCACTGTATTTCAAGTCTTCTAAAGCCGTACATGCTTTGTGTGATGGACAAATCAGCATTTAGGTTTTTATCAGCTGATTATCCTCGCCTCCAGTGCAGTTATTATACTATTATTTATTAATATTAACATTTAGAATTAGTTTAAGTTTTAATAATTTTGTTATGTGCTTTTGTCATTTTATTGCTTTTGTTTTTTTATATTTCTAGTTAGCCTCAGTATATTTTTATTAGAGTTTTAGTAATTATAGTACTTTAACTTAAATTTATTTCAGTTAGTTGCTAAAGCAGCATTTCTTCTTAGATTTTATTTTATTTGTTTTATTTTATTTTATTGTGTTTTATTTTATTTTTCTATCCCTAAAACTTTATAAAGAAAACTTTGTAATAGCTTCTTTTTGTTTTACTGATAACAGCACTGCTCCATTGAGCTACCAGATTGTTGAATGAATGAGTTGAACGGGATCTGACTCAAAGGAATGATTTGTTCACAAATTGAGCATCATGGATGTCAAGACATCTGGCAATTAGTGACTTAAATTTTGGTTTCTGATCTCACGCACCATGAATCATATTGCTTCAAACTACTTTTATGATACTTTAATGGTGTTTTTCGCATCCTTTTCCCATTATATCGCAAATAGTAATAGTTTATTTTATTAATAAGTTGTAAAAACTGGTAATATATGCATCTGTTTCATAGGTGATGGGTGAGCTGGATGCATGGAAACAGGATCTGATGCGACAGGCGTCTGATTTCAACACAGAAGAACTCACGCTGGCTGAACAGAGATTACACAGACACACGGAGCGCAAACTCGCCATGAACAACATGACCTACGAGGTTATACAGCAGGGACAGGATCTACACCAGTACATCATGGAGGTCCAGGCTTCAGGTGAGGAGCTGGTCAGAGATGTAGAGACAGTGAAGGACATGGGAAGAAGTTTCATTCTACAGTTGTAGGGTTCTGCTGAATCAGTGTGTTAATGATTTTGGTGTTTGTTGGCAGTTGTTGCTGTGTGGTATCACTATTGGTGTTTGCTTTCACGCTTGGTTTTTCCGATGTTCATTTTTGCATTTGTCATGGAATATTTTAGCAGTGTGCCATAATTTCTTCCCACAAACCCTGATATAATCAGGGTTCTTGATCAGAAGCAGGCTCCATGACAATGAGATATATTTTTATTAAGTTGAATTAAATGATTAATGACTCAAATGATTAGGAATTCATTAATCAAATACATCAATGTTTATGGATGTCTAGAGATAATGAGACATTGCTGTGGCAGATTGTGGAAAACCATTGAATAGACATCACAAAAAAATGACTTAAGGAGTCAAGTCTATTGTTTGTTTTGTTTCCATTTAAAAGAACATAAGCCTATTGCAAGCATATAGTCCACAGCAATCCATATCTGTCTGCAGTAGACAAAAGACACGTTCTTCTGTGCCTTTCACAACGTCCATGCGTTTTGTTCTGTCTGTTCTCTTTAAGTGTGGATTACTGAGCCGCATTTCCTGTGGATTTCCACAAACATGAATTTGGTGAAGCATGATGGTAGTAAAATCCCTTATACTAGCGTCTGTATACGAGTAAGGGCAAATATATATTTTAGTATTATATATATATGCTATATAGTATTTTTTTTACTACCATAGTATTTAAAATTATATAAAATATATAAATCATTTATTCATTAATAAATAAATACATTTTTAATATCTATTTTATAATTTGAGTTCATTTTAATTTTAGTAATTTTGTTTTCTTTTGTCATTTTTCATAGTTTTTGTTTTTAAATATTTCTATTTAGCTTATCGTTTTAGTCTAAAAAATGTAATCGAATGAATTTAGATGTATGGACTGTTTATTGCAACTGGTGGCATGAATGCATTTACACTGCGATTACAATTGTATAATTAATACCATGAGATTAATGGGTTTTAAAAAAAGGTTTTAAAGAAATAGTTCACCCAAAAAATGGAAATGCTTTCATCATCTACTCACCTTCATGTCATTTCAGCAGTGTTGGGGAGGTATTAGTCACCTGTAGAGGAATTATGTCATTTCATTACAAAATAAATGTAACTGTAATCTGTTTCGGTTACTGGGAAAGAAAATGTGTAATTAAATTACAGTTGCTTATGAAAATGTTTAATATTACAAAGGCAAAGGGGGTTACATCTGAATATTTTCACACACAGATTTGATTGATTTCTTTCCTAAACGGCATTGCTCTAAAATATGAGACACCAATGTTTCAGAAGTTTAGGACACATTCTAATTCGATAACTGTTAATAATAATATTATTGATATTTATAAAATATATTTAAGATGTATATTTAATTTAATTTCATTGCTCTTCTTTTTCCTCTGTCCATTTTTATTTGTGCAAATGCCAGTGTTCTTCTCTTCTAATGTAAGCGCCATTGAATATTGAAAACATCGTTTATTTTTTACCAACTAACCCTTTAAATGTCATCTTGTTGGGGTTCATGTGAACATTCAACATCCGACTGCACAACGTTTGGGATTCTTCTGTTTATTGGGTCAGTAAGACGGCTTGCTAATGTCTGCCGCAGCGTCCAGTGAGAGATGAGAAGAACGCAGGAGTGATGATGAGTTAGTGTTCGGTGGAGAGATAAAAGAGTGTGAATCAGTCATCGCTTCACTCCTCCGTGCTCTGTTGCATTTTATTGACAGTTACCATGGACACAACAGCAAAATCCTGCTACCCACATTATACGCTGTCTTAGATACGTGTGATGAAAGACGAATAGAGAGAAGCGGAGGATTGGGTGGGAGAGATAAGGATGGAAAATGTGTGCATGACAGCCAGTGAAGGTGAAATGGATTGGAAGGAGCGGAGGGAGAAGACGGAGCTCCATACGGCTCTGGGATCTCTCCTACTATTAACTCTGTATGCAGGGGTGAGGTTGCTATGGAAACCCCCCTTTACATCCCACATACCGAGGTTTCCATGGTGACGGGGCCTTCGCGCGTCACTTTGGGGTTGCCTCGGAGGCTTGGGATAATGCAGAGGCCATCCTGTCACTCACGCATCACTTTCCCATTGGAACCGGACTCCCGCGGCCCGCTGTAAGGCTGTATTGGAGACAGGAAGCTGAGGATAAGTGGGGTGATGTAAGGGTTAGTGGAAGAAAACGGCCTGTGCCGTACCTGCAGAGAGTCTCTGTCTCTGGTATGCTTGTTGTCTGTCATGCACTAATGCAGTTATAGACATGCGAAGGCACATGTGATGAATGCCGCTCGGCTGGCAGGCTGGGACATTTCATCACACGCTCACCTGTCTGACATGTTCCCCGCTCACATGCCATCATATCTGCTCACTGAGATCCCAGCGGAGACCTTCAGAGGAGGTTCACAGCACAGCATCCCCTGCTGGACACAGGAGAGAAAACTCCCTGCGATAATCTATAGTCCTCTAAAACAGTTTGAGTTCATGGAGTTCATAAACTAACACTTAAATGTAGAATGTGTCATTGTTTTGATGTATCGCATCTTGACATCCAGTGTAATACACTACTGGTCAATCGTTTGGAATAATTCAGATTTTTTAATGTTGTTGGAAGAAGTCACTCATGCTGACCAAGGCTGCATTTATTTGATTAGAGGAAAAATAGTTTGATTGAGGAATATTATCACAATTTAAAATAGCTGTTTTTTATATATTTTGAAATGTAATTTATTCCTGTGATCAAAGCTGAATTTGCAGCATCATTACTCCAGTCTTCAGTGTCACATGATCCTTCTGAAATCATTTTAATATGCTGATTTGGTGCTTAACATTTCTTATTAATATAAATTATAAATTATAATAATTTTTATATAAATTATACATTATTTTTTACCCTTTAGGTTTTTATGGAAATCTAAAGTTTGGATTATAAGATAAAAAAAAGAAAGAAATTTAAAAAATAAAATAAAATAATACTTCTATTCAGCAAGGATGCATTAAACTGATCAAAAGTGACTTTTATAATATTACAGAAGGTTTATATTTCAAATAAATGCTATTCATTTGAACTTTTACGTTCATCAAAGATTCCAGAAAAAAAATCATGTTTTCAATCAAAATATTTAACAGCATTGTTAAATTCTTTTTAACAGTGATAATAACCAGAACCATTATTCATTGAGCACTAACCATAAATGATAATACTTGAGCAGTAAATCAGCATATTAGAATGATTTATGAAGGATCATGTGACACTGAAGACTGGAGTTATGATGCTGAAAATGTAGCTTTGCATAAATTACATTTTGAAATATATTAAAATAGAAAACAGTTATTTAAATTTGTAATAATATTTCTCAATGTTACTGCATTTTTTATCAAATATAGGCTCTTCATCTCATTTCTTTCAAAAACATGAAACATTTTTCCTAATTTTGAGCAGTAGTGTATACCAAGTTCAACTATATTTATTTGTTGGTTTATTCTACCCAAACAGTGTAAATCCCTTTGGCAGAAAACATGGACTGGTTGAGCATCCCGACAGCTCATGACATGTTCTGGGGAGAGACTGTTTGACTAACACATGGCCAACAGAGGGATTGTTCAGGAAACCTGTTTGAATTCAATCATTGTTTTTTCAATTTTATTTTCTGATACTAGTGGCACAGAAATTACAGCATGTTTAAATTGCATGCCTAATTTTATGCGTTTGTTCATTTGTATTTTGCAAATGGGGCTAATGTCTGAAATTAGGACATGGCGCTGATTGAACTTGTGTATGCATTACTAGTATCGCAAAAATTGCCTGCGACAAATGTTTTGTCAGTCTGTAAAATAAATATGGGACAAGTATAGCACATTTCAAGTAAAACATTTCATGAAAATAAGTTGATTTTGGTTATGATAAAAATGAAATGATAATTTACCATTCATACAGAAAACAAACAGCATTTGGACACTTTCAGGTTGTCAAACATTTGTATAGCATGATATTTCCTAAAAACGGCATCATTTGTATCTATATGGTTCTTAGATTGATGTATTTTATCTAAACAGTGAAACTGATATACTCAGACAGCGTACTTGTGTAAATGTGTATATGCTGATATTTATTTTTAAAATCTCTTTATGTTTTTCAGGTGTGGAAATCACTGGAGAAAAAGACGTGGACTTGGCGGCAAAAGTTCAAGAGCTACTGGAGTTCTTAAATGAAAAACAGCATGAGCTGGAAGTGAGCGCAGAACACACACACAAACGTCTGGAGCAGTGCCTTCAGCTACGACACCTGCAAGCCGAAGTCAAACAGGTGTGTGTTTAAAATCAATTGCTACATCTCAGCTCATGGTCGCATTGAGGGACCCCTTATTTACTCTCATCGTAATGTCGTGAGGAACGCCTGGTTTCTATATTCAGGAAGAAAGCTTGTGCTCTGCTACAAGATCCTTTCTGATACCATTAGCCTTGAGGACAAGTGCCCAGCTAATTGCTTTTATCTTTGACACTTTGAGCACACACACACACACACACACACACACACACACACACACACACACACACACACACACACACACACACACACACACACACACACACACACACACACACACACACACACACACACACACACACACACACACACACACACACACTCATATCCAGAGCAGTGTGTGGGTGCAGACTGCAGCCCTGCATTTCAGAAAAATGAATCACTCAATTCACTTGCACTATTTCATAGACAGCACTGCTTTCTTATTGGCAGTCCTGTCACCTCACCTACATCTACATCTGGTTCTTTAATTATTTGTATCTTGTTTCTATGTGTACTTTTTTGTACATCAGTTTGGTTAGAAAATGAATGTAAATGTAGGCAGGGTGTTACATAATGTGGGCGGGGGAATCCCTTCAGCTCAGCTTTAATGTCTCTGCATCTTTAATGCACATTTTACGGATTTCTTAAGATGTGGAACGAAATTTGAACAGTTTTACCTGCCAGCATTTTCACTTTAATATGAAGCAGAGATGATTACTAGAATGTTTATTAAGCAACTGCATTATTTCATCTAATGACCTCAGAACATGAATACATATTTAATGTAAATTAGGGAAAACTGGCAGTAGTTAAAATATTTGTTTATATTCTGTATACAGTATACTTCTCAAACTACTGTTCAAAAGTTTGGGGTTGGAAATTATTTTTTATGGTTTTGAGACAAGTCTCTTATGCTCACCAAGACTGCATTTATTTGATCAAAATTACAATAAAAACAATAATATTGTGAACTATTATGCAAGGTATTTTAATATATTTTAAAATGTAGTTTATTTCTGTGATGGCAAAGCTGAATTTTGAAAAGCTTTAAACAATCATTCTAATATACCGATGTACACACGCCACACACACACACACACACACACACACACACACACACACACACACACACATATATATATATATATATATACACAGGTTCATCTCAATAAATTAGAATGTCGTGGAAAAGTTCATTTATTTCAGTAATTCAACTCAAATTGTGAAACTCGTGTATTAAATAAATTCAATGCACACAGACTGAAGTAGTTTAAGTCTTTGGTTCTTTTAATTGTGATGATTTTGGCTCACATTTAACAAAAACCCACCAATTCACTATCTCAACAAATTAGAATATGGTGACATGCCAATCAGCTAATCAACTCAAAACACCTGCAAAGGTTTCCTGAGCCTTCAAAATGGTCTCTCAGTTTGGTTCACTAGGCTACACAATCATGGGGAAGACTGCTGATCTGACAGTTGTCCAGAAGACAATCATTGACACCCTTCACAAGGAGGGTAAGCCACAAACATTCATTGCCAAAGAAGCTGGCTGTTCACAGAGTGCTGTATCCAAGCATGTTAACAGAAAGTTGAGTGGAAGGAAAAAGTGTGGAAGAAAAAGATGCACAACCAACCGAGAGAACCGCAGCCTTATGAGGATTGTCAAGCAAAATCGATTCAAGAATTTGGGTGAACTTCACAAGGAATGGACTGAGGCTGGGGTCAAGGCATCAAGAGCCACCACACACAGACGTGTCAAGGAATTTGGCTACAGTTGTCGTCAGAGGCGTCTTACCTGGGCTAAGGAGAAGAAGAACTGGACTGTTGCCCAGTGGTCCAAAGTCCTCTTTTCAGATGAGAGCAAGTTTTGTATTTCATTTGGAAACCAAGGTCCTAGAGTCTGGAGGAAGGGTGGAGAAGCTCATAGCCCAAGTTGCTTGAAGTCCAGTGTTAAGTTTCCACAGTCTGTGATGATTTGGGGTGCAATGTCATCTGCTGGTGTTGGTCCATTGTGTTTTTTGAAAACCAACGTCACTGCACCCGTTTACCAAGAAATTTTGGAGCACTTCATGCTTCCTTCTGCTGACCAGCTTTTTAAAGATGCTGATTTCATTTTCCAGCAGGATTTGGCACCTGCCCACACTGCCAAAAGCACCAAAAGTTGGTTAAATGAATGGTGTTGGTGTGCTTGACTGGCCAGCAAACTCACCAGACCTGAACCCCATAGAGAATCTATGGGGTATTGTCAAGAGGAAAATGAGAAACAAGAGACCAAAAAATGCAGATGAGCTGAAGGCCACTGTCAAAGAAACCTGGGCTTCCATACCACCTCAGCAGTGCCACAAACTGATCACCTCCATGCCACGCCGAATTGAGGCAGTAATTAAAGCAAAAGGAGCCCCTACCAAGTATTGAGTACATATACAGTAAATTAACATACTTTCCAGAAGGCCAACAATTCACTAAAAATGTTTTTTTTTATTGGTCTTATGAAGTATTCTAATTTGTTGAGAATAGTGAATTGGTGGGTTTTTGTTAAATGTGAGCCAAAATCATCACAATTAAAAGAACCAAAGACTTAAACTACTTCAGTCTGTGTGCATTGAATTTATTTAATACACGAGTTTCACAATTTGAGTTGAATTACTGAAATAAATGAACTTTTCCAAGACATTCTAATTTATTGAGATGCACCTGTATATATATAATAAGCATTATTGTAATTTTTGTCAACAGTGACAGTGATGATAATTAAATAGATGGAGCTGAAAGCATACAATCTAAATTTATAGTTTAATGCTAGATTTGCCATTATTAATTATTTGACATGGCACATTATTTCTGTAACTGACAGTGTTGAGACATTGAGTTACAGCAAGGAAAAGCACATTTCTCAAATTGTGTCAGAAAATGGAAAAAGCAGGAGGCTGCACCAAAATGTAAATGAATACCTCTGAATGTTAACAGATTAATCCAAAATAATTTATTGAGTCTCATTTTTCACCTCTGTAGCCTGTTGTCACAATGCCGCTGAGTGTGTGCCTTTTTATGTGTTGATCTGTGCAGGTGCTGGGTTGGATCCGCAACGGTGAATCCATGCTCACGGCGAACACAACGAATGCAGGTTCCCTATCTGAGGCGGAACAGCTTCAGAGAGAGCATGAGCAATTTCAGCTTGCCATCGAGGTACACACATACACACATTTTCCTTAATAGGTTCTGCAGGGGGCAGCTTCGTAAGGCTGCAGTATGCTGTAATATGAAGATTAATATTAAATATTGTTTACACCATTATCTGCAATTAGGAAATTATTTTGTGCTTATATCAAACAGATCATTTATTTAACCCTGTGCGGGGGGGTGGGGGGGGGTAATAAACACATTTTGGGGAATATAAGAAACATCATCCCTTTTGTTGTTATCCGTCATAAACAGAAGGTAAATTGGTCTATAGGTTATAAAGCCCCCCTTTATTATATTCATCAAGAGATGGAATACAAAACAGCTGAGTTGAATTAAAAAAACAAAACAATTACTCAGCAAATTTATGAGCAGTAAGAAGCACATTAGCCTGAAATGAGGACTGAGTTTTAATTCAGCAAATTGCTGCGTATAATTCTTGACTAACGACAGCCTCTCTAAATCAAAGGAAGTCGGCGCTGTCTGCCAAAATCTCCCTTCCGCCAAATATATGTTTTAATCATCTACAGCAGCGGTTCTCTAACTTTGCAGGCCAAGCACCACTTTTCATCAAATCAGACCATCCAAGTACACCAAAGCAAATTTGTGAATCAGGCCTGCTAGTTTTATTCATCCAGCATGTGCTCTTGTGAAAGCATCAGGCTGTGCTTCACCGCTGATTGTTTTGGCCTTGAACGGCAGGACGTCTAACTGATCGTGTCTTAATTGCTCCTTCAAGGAGCCCTCCGTGACCTCACCCGCCTCTCATGTGGTCTTTGTGTACTGCAGTTAACAAACTTAATTTAAGCACACCTCAAGAATTAAAAGGAGCTACTTTTCTCTGCTGTCCACAGTCTCTTCTCCATGCCGACTCCCTGCAGCGCACCCACCAGAGTGCCCTGCAGCTCCAGCAGAGGGCGGAGCTGATGTTGCAGGCGGGTCACTATGACCCAGACGCTGTGCGGGCCTGCGCCGAGACCGTGGCCCTGCACTGGCAGTCCCTCATGCTGAAGATGGAGGACAGATTAAAGCTGGTTAATGCCTCTGTGGCCTTCTACAAAACATCTGAACAGGTGAGTTGTAATAGACTATGTGATGGTTACTGTCACTGCCCACAAATACTAGTGGTGATGACAAAGCTGCTAATTTGATTTATAGCAGTAGTTCTAAACCACTTGTACATATGCATGTGCAGTTCATGTTATGTTTTTTTCATAGCTCACGCTATGAGCACTGCATTTTCAAGATTCCATGTTTTTAAGTAGTTTTTTTAAAGGGGGGTCAAGACCCTTTTACAGTGTTAATAGAGTTCTGTCATGACAACTCTTGGAGGGATTGCCATGGTACTATACATGACAATGTTCATGCATTTGGTCTTGGCGGAATAGATCTGCTACGCTGCTGCTGCGGCAGAGCAAGTACCGAGACTTGCTACTGCCAATACATCCACAACATGCTGCTGTGAGCATGTAAGAAATACTGCTGCTGCAAATATAACATGTAATTATGATGTCTTTATGTCATAAATGGTTAGATCTATCAGACTGCGCTCTCTAGAGTTTCATGCCAGAACTTTGTATTTCACCTTTGAGTCATATTGTATAACCTTAACTTTGAGTAATATTTTAAGTGCAAGAGAATCTGAATATTTTATACACTACCGTTCAAACGTTTGAGGTTAGTAAGATTTTTAAAAATGTTTTAGAAAGAAGTCTCTCATGCTCACCAAGGCTGCATTTATTTGAACAAAAATACAGTAAGAACAGTAATGTACTGGTTCAATTTAATAAGATCATTTGGTGCTAAAGTAGCATTTCTTATTATTATCAATGTTAAAAATGGTTATGCTGCTTAATATTTTTGTGGAAACTGTGATATATTTATTTCCAGGATTCTGATGAATTGAAGGTCAAAAGAACAGCATTTATTTGAAATATATTTTGTGTAAAAATCTGAATTTCTACTGTCAATTTTGATCAATTTAATGCATCCTTGCTAAATTAAATTATTCATTTCTAAAAAAAATAAAAAATAAATAACAGTAACCATGCCCTCTTGTTCCTTAACAGGAATGTTAGCTCCCCTTAGTGTCAGTTCCAGAATCTCCCGAAAATGCACTCAGATGTTATCAGATATTTTTGTAATGAATTCTGGAATAAAAAAAAAATTTGAATGGCAGAAATGTTATACATGTCGCTTTACTGTCATTACATTATATTCTATTATTAATATTGCCAGTATTGTCTACTCTCTGACTAACCTCTGTAAACAGAACAGAGACTTAAGCTTTGTGATGCTGCTGTGTGTAACGTACTGTATGTCTGTCGCAGGTATGTAATGTATTGGAGAGTCTGGAGCTGGAGTACAGGAGAGAGGAGGACTGGTGTGGGGGTCATGATAAATTGGGCTCAACGGCAGAAACTGACCACGTCAGCCCTCTCATCAACAAACACCTGGAGCAGAAAGAAGCCTTTCTCAAGGTACACCTTGCTCACACACACATACATAAACACACACACAGACTCAAACACCTGCAACAGAAGCTCATCAGCTCTCTCACCAAGTTGTCCTTTTTATATAAAAAAAATGCATCTGCAGCAAAACAAAAAAATTGCCATATGTGACCACATATGTGTCAGTTTAAATGGGTCATAGAATGGAAAAAAATCCTTTTGAAATAAAGAAAACTTGTACAAAATGATATTAGTGTATCTATCAATGTCACTGACCGTTTTACATCAGCACTCCTAAAAATCCAGCTGCTATCAATATGGTCAATGATAATCACTGTACAGTTGTTTAGATGCACTGATTCTACAATTTTTGTTTAGATGCACTGATTGTTTAATTTCTCTGGTTCCAGGCATGTACTTTAGCACGTCGTAATGCGGAGGTCTTTCTTAAATACATCCATCGAAACAATGTGAGCATGCCTGGGGTCGCTACCCACAATCGAGCCACTGAGTCCCAAGTCAAAGGTCAGTTCTGGACTGCTTAAAGTCATTATACCTACAGACTGCATGTGATTGTGCCTGAATGTTTTGTAATTGTTTATTGATCTTGTCTTGTGTCTTGTGTATAGCCATTCTGAGTGAGCTGCTACAGAGGGAAAATCGTGTCCTTCATTTCTGGACTATGAAAAAAAGACGTTTAGATCAATGCCAACAGTACGTTCTGTTTGAACGACATGCCAAACATGTGAGTGAGAGAGCGTTATGCAAGCACAGTTTTTGAAGGATTCGATAATGATGATGGTGGTTTGGTTTGGTGTTGCCTTTCCTTGTGAAAACGAGCTACACTTTAGAATGCATTTAAAAAGAGAACCTATTACAGAAATAATATACTTTAATAGAACAAACGTGAGTGTGAACTGAATGTTATGTTTTCTGACACGTAACTGCATGTTGATTGCAATTAAATCAAAATGTATTATAGTTTAAGTTTATATTAAAAACAAAAGTATTTTTTTAGGTTAAGTGGGACTTAATAACATCTTTATATGTAATTACTTCTATTGTTTTTTAAAAGGTTAAAGTATGCTGCTAAATTTATTGGGAAACATTTATTGTAAACTAAAATGTTTATTGTCATTTCTTTTGAAACTTTTATGTCATGTATTTAACTATATTGGTAATTACACATTTGTAATGATGACATTGCAATTTTAAAAAACAAATGTAATGTATGCTTTAGTATGTTTGTCAACAATTTAAAATAAATTCCCTTCTTTAAAGTACTTCTTAATGATTTAAAATGTACTTTAATGTAAACTTTTAATTTGACTTCACAAATGGCACTTTTTAAGTGTTTATGAAACATGGTCAGGAAAGTGTACTCTTTTCAGTGTTTTTATTTCATCCAAATATATTTGTAGGATTTGAAATGCACTAAAACTGCACATTCAGTACAATTAAGTACACTTCTTCTTTTCAACCGAGCAACCTTTTATAATGAACCAATTTGTCAGTTATTTGTGCAGTAGACAATATGCTACAAATATAAAAAATGAGATTGTAAATAAACACATGAAATGGTTTTTGCATTTTTTTAAATGTGCTCTCTACACAGGCCATAGACTGGTTACAGGAGAGAGGAGAATATTTTCTATCCACACACACATCACCTGGTGATACCAGCGGAAAATCTCAGGAACTACTAAAAGAGTATGAAGATTTCCGCGTGTCCGCAAAGGTAAGATCCTCAGTCACTGAGGGCAGGTTTTCAAACTTTTGTCATCATATACTACTGTCATGATGTCTCAAACCTTCATGTTTTTGTGGAACATGCAAGCAGAATTATTATGAAGAATATCCTGGCCATTCTTCCATATAAACACTTCAGAAATGACTGTAACTACCGTAAACATATCTAATCAACCAAAGGCCTTTTAGCCTTCATCTTGAGTGAAACAGCCACTGGGCAGTCGTGGCCTAGTGGATAGAGCATTGGACTTGTAACCCGAGGTTGTGGGTTTGAATCTTTCGTTCATTTTTTTTTTTAAGTATAGGTCTCAAAAGGTGTTTGATCGTTTTATCAGTAAGCTTTGTACAAATTCAGACAAACACATCTATTCACTTACATATATTTATGTATATAAAGTGAACAGATGCAGTTGTGTAAACCTGTCTTATATGACCTGCTGTTGATTCTTCTCTTCTAGCAAACACAGGAGAAGGTGAAGCTGTTGATCCAGCTGGCTGGTAGTCTGGTTGAGAAAGGGCATGTCCATGTGACCGAGCTCAAGAGGTGGGTTTCTACGGTGGACAGAAGGTACAGAGACTTCTCTATGCGGATGGGTCAGTACCGCTGCAGCTTGGACCGAGTGCTAGGAGTGTGTTCTGAGGTGAGCGGCTGAGAAAAGCCATCTCTTTTTAGGAAATATATCCTGCATTTATTTTTCATTTCATGCACGATTTAATATATTTATAAATCTTAATTGTCATTGCTAATTTTTCAAATTTGTTCTACTTTTTTTTACTGTATATGAAGGTTTTATCTCGAGGAATCAAAACTTTTGCTTAAACACATACTGCAATTTTGAGTATTTCCTCTGACCTCTCCAATAGGACAATAAAGATCTAGAGCTGGACATTATCCCAGCCAGCTTGACCCACACTGACCCAGAGGTTAACCTCAATGATGCCGACCATGAGGTTAATGAGGAAAAGAAGAAATCTGCCAGAAAGAAAGAGTGAGTGATGAAATTAACTTCACGACTAAGAGAGATTTTAAATATGACTCAGAATCCTCATAATGTGTTCCAGCTTCCTGTGCGCAGGTTAAGCCGATAGTCCCAAACTAAACCACAGCATCAATAGCTTCATCTTCACACAAAATCCTTTTTAATCTAAATCATTTCCTGAGGAATTAGCTTTGTGTTATGAAGTGCTGTCTCAGGCATTCTTTGCATTTCAATGTCTGTAATTTGCTGGGTTTTCAGTGGGGCGTTTTGGTCTCTGTGCAGGTATATTATGGCTGAGCTGCTCCAGACAGAAAGAGCTTATGTACGAGACCTACAGGAGTGTTTGGAGGTGAGAGTGTAAAGAGAAGCTTACTGATCTCAGACAGTCATGGCTTTTGATTCATCCAAGGTTGCATAGTTACATACTGTACTTTGCCTGAAATACTGTCTGATTTAAAAGAATTGTGAACTTAGGATGAACTAACTTCCCTTGTGCATAAATGTGCAGACTTTTCTCTGGGAAATGACAAGCGGTGCTGAGATCCCATCTGGAATTGCGAACAAAGAACATGTGATCTTTGGGAATATTCAGGAGATTTACGATTTCCACAACAAGTATGTTTTCAAACAAGCTTTCATTATTTCCAGGTTTATGTTGTCACTTTGTCACTTTAATGCAGGCATCCTCAAATCTGGCCCACTCATGCAGAGTTTAGCGCTAATCTTAATCAAACACACCCGAGCATGCTAATCAGAGTCTTCAAGATCATTAGAAAATCACAGGTAGATGAGTTTGATCAGGGTTGGAGCTAAACTCTGCAGCAGATTGGCCCTCCAGGGAAAGATTTGAGGAACCCTGCTTTTTAATGGCTTAAAGCTGTAATTGTGATGTCCTGTGCAAGTATGTGAGGAATTAGTGATGCTTGCCAAGGATCTATTATACTTGGAGAAACCTATCCGTTAGCATTCCCATTCATCTCAATGGCAGTGTCTTAGCTGACGCATTTCTGCCATATTTGACTTAGTTTTTATCCCTGGCAGTGTTATTATAAAAGTAAAGCCATTCATTTTTTTGTTAATTGGAATAAAGCTAAAATAAAACAAAAATAAAATAGAAATATTGAAGATGAAATACTTCAAACTTAAAAAAATGAAAATTAGAAATGTTACCTTGGTAGCTATAATAAAAATATGAAGGACTAATATTACTAACTTTACTCAAAACCAATGCTATTTATATATATATATATAAACTAATAAAAATGCCAAAACACATAACAAATTTACAAAAAAAAAAAATTAAAATAAGAACTGAAAAATATCTCACACAAGGCAGAATGTTCACGCTGATATACTCAAAATGGCAAAATATTAGTCATTAGCAACAACAACAGCCTCATATTTTCTTCACTAAGTGTTCAAATCTAGTTATGTTTTGCCATTATTTGTTTTTGCAGCATATTTCTGAAAGAGCTTGAAAACTATGAGCAGCTTCCAGAAGATGTGGGCCATTGTTTTGTCACATGGGTGAGATACAGATGAATCATCATCTTTTCCTCAAATCTTTCTTTGTTTGGAGAACATATTGTGATTTCAGTATGGACTAGTCATCATCATGTTACTCCGTATGCATATTTAAAAACCAACGTGTGCTGAAAGGCTGTAAAAATTAGCAATGTGCCCATGCTGTATTTTCTTAATCGTTATTTAAAATTTGAAAATCTTCATCCAAAATATAAATTCAGCTGTTAAGTATTAATGTTTAAACAGTAGCTTCTGGTACTCTGGTTCTCTGGTGAGGTTGCCTACAACATAAATAGTGAATGTGTTTATTTTTTCCATGGACTGAAGGCTGATAAATTCCATATTTACGTCACCTACTGCAAAAACAAACCTGACTCCAGTCAGCTCATCCAGGGCCAGGCCGGAAGATTCTTTGATGTGAGTCTGCTCTTTTTTTTCTCTCAGTTCGTTTTGGAGGTTTGTGTGGCATGGGATGACTCAATAAGCAGACAGGGGGCGCCAGATAGCTGCTGTCCTCCACCCTTACTACTCTGCTCCAAATTCATAAATTACATTTATATTATTAGTCAGAATTAATCTGAGAATGTTCTGAGTTTTAAAAAATACACTGATGTAAAACAGTTTACACAGGGTGGTAAATAGGTCTTTTTTGAGGGATTTAAAGGGATTTTTGGGTACTCTCTTCGGGGACAGACTAGCTAGCCAACCAGCTAAATACTAGTTTAACCAGAAAGAGAGACCAGCTAGACCAGCTGAATATCATTTTAGGCCAGAAAAGGCTGGGTTAACCTGTCTTTGTTATCATTTATGCAATAAAATGTTATTTTATGCTGTTTCTCACAGGAGATACAGCGGAGACATGGACTGGCCAATTCAATCTCATCGTACCTGATCAAACCCGTTCAGAGAATCACCAAATACCAGCTTTTGCTGAAGGTGGAGACTCAGAGTTTTTGTACAGTCTTTACCTGATATGAATCAGTTTGCTACACTAAATGGGTGTGTTTGTTTCTCTGTGTGTGTTGGTGCAAATGTATTTGTGAACAGGAGTTGCTGACGTGCTGTGAGGAAGGGAAAGGAGAAATAAAGGATGGTTTGGAGGTGATGCTCAGTGTGCCTAAACGTGCTAATGACGCCATGCACGTCAGCATGCTGGAGGGTGAGCGATAATCACAACAGCTGTGCTGAAAATGTAATTATGTACAGAAGTGCTTCAAGTCTCAAATATATTTTCAAGCATTTTCTTATGAATGACGACTGTCTTGAAAACAGATATTGAATTTGTTCACAAATGGTTTGGTTGTTGTTGTTGTTTTTAACATCATTCATATAATCAGCAATTATTCAACACAAAATAACAGATTTTTAAAACAAATTCAAAGTTTTTTTTTCAGAGCATGCATTTTGCCAGATTTTAAAATAAAATGTGAAAATTAAATTCATTTTTTGTTTGTTTTTATTTAGTTTATTTATTGTTAACACTTAAATTATTATAAAAAATATTCTTACATTTTATATATCATTAAATATTAATATTTGTTTATTTATTTATTTTGCTTGTTGAAGCCAGAATTGGAATTTCAGATCGATGATGAGTTTTTGATATTTTTGCACTTATGCGTTTATCTGTGTAAGTGTTGTTCTGGTTTCAGGTTTTGATGAGAACCTGGCCGTACAGGGAGAGCTGATGCTACAGGACACCTTCCAGGTGTGGGACCCCAAATCACTGATCCGCAAGGGCCGGGACCGACATCTTTTTCTGTTTGAGATCTCTCTCGTTTTCAGTAAAGAGATGAAAGACTCGTCAGGACGCACCAAATATGTTTACAAGAACAAGCTGCTGGTAAGGAGCTCCAGGATGACACGTTGTCAAGAAGTGTAAACGTCATCCACAAAATGAGGTCTTTAGTGCCTTTTTCCCACTTTATTAGTAAGTCGTTAGTGGTAGTGTGAATTCAAATGTGTTTTGACAGACATCAGAGTTAGGAGTCACCGAACACATTGAAGGGGATCCGTGTAAGTTTGCTTTATGGGCCGGCCGGACGCCTACATCTGACAACAAAACGGTTCTCAAGGTAAGATGTGCATTTGTGTATGTCTGTGTGTATCAGTGTCAGAGAAACCCGCAGAGCAGAAACATAGTGGCCAATGCTAATAAGAAATTAATATTTTTACCTTTATGAGGATACTTTTTTAACATGCATTATTGATGATATGACTATTAGTGATTAAAATTATTGCATAAAGTATGTGATCAATTAAATAGGTTATCCCTATAAATAAATATTTGGTACACACATTTATAAGGCCTATAAATTATGAACGGGATTAAAACTTCAGAATCAGAATCAGAATGAGCTTTATTGGCCAGGTATGTTTACACATACAAGGAATGTGTTATAGTGACAGAAGCTCCACAGTGCAACAGAATGACAGCAACAGGACAGGACACAGATAACAAAAGAACAATATACAAATATACAATAGAGGCAATGTACAAAATGGCAAAAACACAATATACAATACAGACAATTATGTGTGAGGTCTGACATGTGCAAATTTGAAATGAAAAAATAAGTATGTGTGGTGAATAAATAATTGTGTGTTCCATCTTTAATGTCAAGTGTTCATGAGATGGATTGCTTGGGGAAAGAAACTGTTTCTGTGTCTGGTCGTTCTGGTGCTCAGAGCTCTGTAGCGTCGACCAGACGGTAACAGTTCAAAGAGGGAGTGTGCTGGATGTGAGGGGTCCAGAGTGATTTTGCCAGCCCTTTTGCTCACTCTGGATAAGTACAGTTCTTGGAGAGTGGGGAGAGTTGTACCAATGATTCGCTCAGCAGTCCGGACTACCCTCCGTAGCAGGAGCGTAGCCAGAAAGGAGACTCTGGGTGTGCATCAGAAAAACTGGGTGTGCCACATTTATTGTCAGATTAATGCGGTATGTTAGTTTAACCATTTCGTTCATGTGCATACTATCCATACTAAATTCTATGTTATAGTGGTAATTTTCAATACTATTTAGGGCAGATAGGGTACATCAGTGGTTTTCAATCCTGGTCCTCGGGACCCACTGCTCTGCACATTTTGTATGTCTTATTTAAACACCTGATTCAGATCACCAGCTCGTTAGGAGAGAGATCCATGAACTGACTTGAGTGTGTCAGATAAGGGAGACAGGGGCGCCGTTAGGGGGGGAAAGGTTAGGACGATTCTAAGGGCCCGACGATGGGAGGGGCCCCCGAGGGAGAAACGTGATTTCTACCGAGGGGAACGCTAGAGCCCTGCATTTCAGCCCGGCCCCGACCGGGCTTCGATCGGGCCAATTTTCAGGTCATAGTTCAGATGCGGGCCGGGCCTCGGGCCTGTTTTAGGCTTCTCCTTATGTTTATATTTTAGACATCCATCAATTAGTGATGAAAAAAAATTGCCGCGCTGGTGGAAACAACACGAGACCGTGCTGCCGCGGCAGTCAAGAGCGGCTCGACGGTGTTTAGTGTCCAGTAAGCGCAGCTGAAGAGTTCTGCGTTCAAATACACGCAATAAAGCTTGCCATAAAGCCCCAGCAAAAGTAATTACCATGAATGTGTCAGGGGAAATAGTAAGGAGATATTTGAATTATTTACTAATAAACTAGTGTTTTCTGTGTCGATGAAGAATCAGATGAAGATCCTGACTCACCATCCCCTCATTAGACGCGCCTTTAGAGATAAGCACATCTTCACGGATTATAATGAAAGAGTTTTTGTTTTCGATTTGATTTATTTCGTTAAGTAGTAATTTAAAGCTTTCTATAGATATATGTATTATGTCTGTGAGTCATGTATTCGCTGACTTTCGGTTAATTTTTGTGAAGTGCTCCTTTTCACGACGAGATGGCTCATCCTTGTTTTCTTTATTTTATAAAATTATTTTATATATTCAGGGCTCTAGACTGCGACCAAAATGCGAACATTTTTTGAGAGTGTGCGAGTAAAAATTTGATGTGGTCGCACTTGTGCTAGTGCATGGTCTGCCTGCTCCAAAGCGCAAGTGCTGCCAGCCGCAGCACATTGTAGCAGGAGAAATATTTCACTGATCAGGTGCAAGCGCTTAAGTAGAGCCTGGTTTCACACCGCATGCGTAAAAGCAGAGCAGAGGGAGCGCAGAAGCGGCGCGTATGCAGAGCAAGAGCAGCGCGCGCCCATTGTGCTTTCACTCGGCGCGTCAGCACGAGCGCGAAGGTACGTGCAGCGGAGGATTTGGTTTTCAAACTAAAGTAAAAGACCAATTCTTAAACCAGAGAAGGTGAACATGTTGGTTTTCTTGTAGAGAAAACATGCAAGTCCTGTCAGCGACAGACAGTTTAGTTTGACTTTTTGTTTTCGTTTTGAAAAGCTTGTTATCTTTACCTCATGTTAAGGTATGGAGGCTTTCCTTATTTTTTTATATTATTATTATTTGATTCCTGTGTTTGCTAAACATTCTGTTATGTATTAGTCTGTATAATACAGCATGTGATGTGTCCTATGCCATACCTCCTCTTATTCGTTTTTGTTAATAAATGTTATGCTAGTTTGTCATTGTAAAGTACTGTTTTATTGTTGTTGTGCTTTTTAATTAAGAATAACAATGAATCCATCTTTTGTTTTAGTCTTAAAAAGTGAAAGGTGTATAGATATAAGCAAAACAGACAATTTTTTATTTTCTTGTAAAGTGAAAGTGATCTTCTTTTCACTTTCAAGATCGTGAAAGTGAAAGCAAAAAGAGGAATTCCTGTCACAAAATTTAAATCACAAATAATACTGATGAAAAAGAACGGGTTGAATGTTAAACAATTTCGTTACCATATAACTATAAACTATGATAAAAGTTCATCAGCATGCATTGATTAATCAAATGTTGTATAAAAAAAAATACAAATAAATTTGCGACCTGTCTGCCGCTGGCCGCTTGGTCGTTACTTTAAGAAAAAATGTATTTAACTAACAAAAAAATGCTCCAAACGTTTTTCTAAATTAACTTTATAAAAAAGCAAAACGAAATATTATCACTTTGCCATTACATACAAACTGAACAATTTTAATAGCTGAAACAGTATAATCTGATTTGGGAGAAGGGAAAAAAAGACGGGCTCGAGAACGCAATCGCGATATCTCTCGGTATCCCCAGCCATAACCAGATTAATGCGGTATTATGTAACCCAGGAAGGCAGGAGGGCCCGAGTGAATATGCTGTCCAGGGGGCCCAGAATCCGTAGCGGTGCCCCTGAAGGGAGACATACAAAATGTGCAGAGCAGTGGGTCCCCGGGACCAGGATTGAAAACCACTGGGGTAGATAGTATGCACATTGGGACGCAGGGCTGGTGTTGTGCCGAAATCGGTGACCTAGCGAAAACTGTGACCAGGGATCGCTGTTCAGCAAATGTTCGTGCGGAAGTGCGCACGTTAGATCAGACGCTGAAGCCGAATGATCAGAAGACGAGCGGACCGGTGCTGTAAAATATGTATAATTTCTTAAGACTAAAGAAAACAAGCAACAAACTAGATATTGTCACGAGCGTCTAAATGCTTATAGAAAAGAAATGAAACATTAATGCTGCTGCTGTTGTGTTAGTCTACTACTAAGAATGGTTTCCTTGTGAGATGTTTTAGTGCTTGTATAGCATCCTGATTAGGCTATCTATAAAAACAATGGGCCTCATTTACAAAACGAAGGTACGACAGAAAAGTGGGCGTACGGTCGTTTCAACGCAAAGTTGGAATTTATCAATATGGACATGAGCGGTGGCTACTCTCATATCTCATGTCTGATCTCAGCTCATGTACACAAGTTATTTTAGCCTGAACTTGCGCGCAGCAAAAATAATATTGTGGAGAACTGTAGAATCACACCATTTTGTTCATTTACACTGAAAGTATATTAGTCGATCACTGACTAGTAAGATTAGAATGTAGCTATTAGATTTTTTTATTTTTTATTCCGGGCTTTTACTTTATAGGCGCGAATAGCAGCGTAACAGACCATGAAGATTCACACACCGTCGCATCACGCACCTGCAGCGCTTCTGTGAAAGAAGAAAAACAGACTAATTACGTAGTCGGAATGAAAAGGTGCATTTCTTTATTAAAGTCAGCGTCGCATTCTGCAACTTTATCTTTTCAGCCGACACTGACTGAGAAGAAATCACTAGTTTATTAACGAATAATTAAAATGTTTTTTTATTTTGCCTTTCCCCAACATTCATAATCATTAGCCTACTTTTGCCGTTGCAAGCTTTAGACGTGCGCTTGGGCGCGGAATAGGCTATACGCCTATATATTAAAGGATGGTTAGTAGCCTAAGTTATTATATTAATCAATTTACGTGTGACTAGTGAAATCTTTAGTCGGGGACAGGCCTTCTTGGCACAAGGAACCGATCCATTTTTTAAATAAAATGCTGACAATTCGAAAAGTGCGCCTGCTAATCACGTCACGTTATATTGCAATGCACGAGTTATGAATGCGTAATAATAAGTCAAATGTTTTTAATTTATTTCATTTCTTATGGGTGCTTTGGTCTTTCTTGGGGGTGCTGAAGCATCTGCTAGCCCCTCCTTTGCGCTGCCCATGTTTATTACAATTAAAAAAATAATAATTCTGCATCTGTTTTTAGGTGTGCCAGCTGCCACTGTGGGTGGCACCGGCACACCCTGGCACACCCGTGGCTACGCCCCTGCTCCGTAGTCTTCTGAGGTCAGATTTGGTAGCTGAGCTGAACCAGACAGTTACAGTGCTCAGTGTAAATGAGTACACCCCCTTTGAAAAGTAACATTTTAAACAATATCTCAATGAACACAAAAACATTTTCCAAAATGTTGACAAGACTAAGTTTTATATAACATCTGTTTAACTTATAACATGAAAGTAAGGTTAATAATATAACTTAGAGAATAAAATGTTCAGTTTTACTCAAATTAGGGTGATGCAAAAATGAGTACACCCCACTGAAAGTCTCTGGAGCAAAGCTAAATTTTAGACTACAAATGTCTAATTTAACAAGAATTCAACCACAGGTGAGTCTAATTATTCATTACACAGGTGACAGTTGACTATAAAAGCGTGTTACTTAAAGAAAACCCCTTCCCATTTCATGCTGTCAGCAATGGCACCACATGGAAGAGAAAAGTCACAAGACCTGAGAAAGAAAATAATTTCTTTACACAAGAAAGATGAAGGCTACAAGAAGATCAGCAAAGCTTTACTTATCATTCAGAATACTGTAGCAAAAGTGGTACAAACATTTAAAAAAGATGGAACTGCAACCATCTCACAGAGACGTCCAGGTCGTCCACGGAAGTTAACACCTCGTCAGGAGCATCTTCTGATGAGAAGGGTTGAAGGAAATCGACATGCAAGTTCACTGCAGTTATCTAAAGAAGTAGAAAGCCAAACTGGGGTGACTATTTCCCGTGACACAATACGGCGTACACTGCAGAGGAATGGCATGCATGGGTGCCGTCCACAAAAGAAGCCTCTCCTAAAGCCCAGGCACAAAAAAGCCCACCTAGAGTTTGCCAGGGCCCATGCTGACAAAGATGAAGACTACTGGGACTCTATACTCTGGAGTGATGAGACCAAGATAAATGTTTTTGGAACTGATGGCTTCAAAACTGTATGGCGTCGCAAAGGTGAGGAATACAAAGAAAAATGCATGGTGCCTACAGTGAAACATGGTGGTGGCAGTGTCCTTATGTGGGGCTGCATGAGTGCTGCTGGTGTCGGGGAGCTGCATTTCATTGATGGCATCATGAATTCACAAATGTACTGCTCTATACTGAAAGAGAAGATGCTACCATCACTCCGTGCCCTTGGTCGTCGTGCACTTTTCCAACATGACAATGATCCTAAACACACATCTAAGGCCACTGTTGGATTTCTGAAGAAGAACAGGGTGAAAGTGATTCAGTGGCCAAATATGTCTCCTGATCTGAACCCAATCGAACACCTATGGGGAATTCTGAAGAGACAAGTTGAGCATCACTCTCCATCCAGCATCCAATCTCTAAAAGAGGTAATTCTTGAAGAATGGAAAAAGATAGATCTGGCAAAATGTCGCCAACTTGTTCATTCCATGCCTAGAAGACTTGGCGCTGTCATTCAAAATCATGGAGGCCATACAAAATACTAGATTTAGTAGTTTTTGTTGTGGGGTGTACTCATTTTTGCATCACCCTAATTTGAGTAAAACTGAAAAATGTGTAATCTAAGTTATATTATTAACCTTACTTTCATGTTATAAGTTAAACAGATGTTATATAAAACTTAGTCTTGTCAACATTTTGGAAATGGTTTTTGTGTTCATTGAGATATTGTTTAAAATTTTACTTTTCAAAGAGGGTGTACTCATTTACGCTGAGCACTGTATTTATGTGCAGAGGATGGATTCAATGATGGCAGAGTAGAACTGTATCAACAGCTCCTGTGGCAGGTTGAACTTCCTCAGCTGGCGAAAGAAGTACAGCCTCTGCTGGGCCTTTTTCACCATGGACTCAATGTGATTGTCCCACTTCAGGTCCTGAGAAAATGTGGTGCCCAGGAATCTGAATGACTCCACTGCAGTCACAGTGCTGTTCATGATGGTGAGTGGGGGAGAGCGGGTGGTTTCTCCTGAAGTCCACGATCATCTCCACAGTTTTGAGCGTATTAAGCTCCAGGTTGTTAAGACTGCACCAAACAGCCAGCTCCTTAACCTCCTGTCTGTAAGCAGACTCGTCACCGTCCTGAATGAGGCTGATCAGTGTGATGTCGTCTGCAAACTTCAGGAGTTTGACAGAGGGGTCTTTAGAGGTGCAGTCGTTGGTGTAGAGGGAGAAGAGCAGTGGGGAGAGAACACAGCCCTGAAGAGCGCCAGTGCTGATCGTGCAGGTGCTGGATGAGCATTTTCCCAGCCTCACTACCTGCTGCCTGTCTGTCAGGAAGCTGGTGATCCACTGACAGACGGAGGTGGGGACAGAGAGCTGTGTCAGTTTATTCTGAAGGGTATCCGGGATGATGGTGTTAAAAGCGGAGCTGAAGTCTACAAACAGGATCCTCACATAAGTCCCTGGTCTGTCCAGATGCTGCTGGATGAAGTGCAGTCCCATGTTAACTGCATCATCCACAGACCTGTTTGCTCTGTAGGCAAACTGCAGGGGGTCCAGTAAGGGTCCAGTGGAGGCCTTCAGATAAGCCAAAACCATTCTTTCAAATAATTTCATGTCCACAGACGTTAGAGCCACAGGTCTGTAGTCATTAAGTCCAGTAATTTTGAGTTTATTTGGGATGGGAATGTTGGTAAAGCATGAGGGGATTTCGCACAGCTCCAGTGATCTGTTGAAGATCTTTGTGAAGATGGGGGCCAGCTGGTCAGCACAGGTTTTAAGGCAGGCTGGTGACACACTGTCTGGTCCAGGTGCTTTCCTTCCTTTGTTCTCTCTGAAGACCTGGCGCATATCATCTTCACTTATTTTCAGTCCAGGTGTGGGGGAGAGGGAGGTATTAATTGTTGTGTGGAGAGGTGTTCAGTGTGGGTGTGGGGTGTTTTACCAAATCTACAGTAAAAGTCGTTAAAATCGTCTGCCAGTTGTTGATTCTCCACAGTGCTGGGGGATGTCTTTCAAACCTTTCCACACTAAAGCAGAATCACTGGAAGATAATTTGTTCCTTAGCTTGCCAGAATAATTCCTATTTGCCACTCTGATCTCCTTTTCCAGTGTGTATTTGGCCTGTTTATACAAGACTATATCCCCCTGTCTGTGAGCATCTTCTTTGGCCTGACGGAGCTGTCTGAGTTTTGCAGTGAACCATGGTTTGTCATTGTTGTAGGTTAAACGAGTCCTGGTAGCACATATCCTATTTTGTAACTTTTTCTTAAACATGTTTTTTGATGTTTGATTGATAGTTTCTACTTTTTTAGCAAGTAAAAAGCCTTTTATTATAAATGTAAAAATGTCCACCTTCAGGTTGTGGTACACGTCTTTTTTATTTTACTTATGATTTGTATAAAGTAAATGTAAGAATAACTTTTTTTGTAATATTTCAAGATGAACACTTACTGGACTGAGGCAACTTAGGTTTACTTCCATATAGCATTTTTTTTTTGAAAACATATTTGCAAATGTGAGCATCAAATATGATAAATCAGGCTTTTGAAGAGCCTGATTTTGTGAGTTTTGCCCCCTCAAAATAAAACTGGCATACGTTTATTCTTCTGAATAACATGTGTATTCCTCTTTGAGTGTGAACTCTATATGATCACTATATCATACTGCAGAAGCCATATAAGTCTGATATATAAAATATGATATATAAAAAAACATGGATTCAAATTTATTTCTAAAGGCTCAACAAACTGTTTAATTGCTAAATTTACTATTATTTCTTATGTCAGGATTTACAGGGTTCAAACAATAGTTTTTAATGCTGCTACCATGTTTAATAAAATAATTATCATGAACAAATAAGTCAAATTTTAATGATTTGCAAAAAGGCCTATTATTTAGTTTTCAGTCCTGAAAGAACTGTAAAAAATATATTATAACTAAAATGAATGAAAGTTGCAGCCCTGTTTGGAATAGACAAAATGTTCTAGAAATTGCTCATTAAAATCCTAACAAATTACATCCTAAATATCTGGGGCATGTTTCTCATATTTAGGCTTAGTCTGCTCTAAGACTTGGTTCATTTCTTAATTTCTGACCCTGTTGAACATGCTTTAAGCCATTTTACTAACTTTGAGTCTTGCAAGTTCAAATCTGGCTTGTGAAATCATGCATTTTCTCTACTCTGTCGTCTTCTCTCACTTTTACCCATCCTCTCATCCACCCGAAGGCCTCCAGTATAGAAGTGAAACAGGAGTGGATCCGGAACATCAGGGAAGTGATTCAGGAGAGAACCATCCACCTGAAGGGGGCGCTAAAGGAGCCCATACACCCTCCCAAAACCCCAGCCAGACAGCGCAGCATCAGCAAGAGGTATTTCACCACATCCACCTGCTGTCTTCATCCCCTTAAAGGGGTCATAGTTTTCAAGTTGTTCTTTCTCTTTGGTGTTACAAGCTGTTTGTGCATAGATGAGATCCCTGAAGTTGCAAAGACTAAAGTCTCAAAACCAAAGAGATATTCTTTATCAAAGTTATCAAAGCCCCCCTTAAACAGCTCATTCAAACATGCCCCCACGTGTCTACGTCATGATGTGGAAATATTTGTGTAATGCCACCCAAATTTTCACGCAAAGAAAGAGGACATGGTTTCAGTAACCGCAGTAGTGTTGATGCAGACATGTCAGGGAGAAGCTGTGTGTTTCTAGGCGAAAGCAAAAGCACTTTAGAGAGAGAGAGAGCGCACTGTCTTAATCGCGGCTTGTATGCAAACACATACAAGTATCATTACTGTGTATCAATTACCGAAGCGAAGAGTGCTTGCAATGTTCGGCCAATCAAAATGCCCTGTGCTTGTTGGCCAATCAGAGCAGACTGCACTTTGGAAGGAGGGACTTTGTAGAACATTAAAGCATGTCAACATTCTGTTACACCAAATATTGATCTTTAAAAAAAATGCATCATATGACCCCTTTAAACGGAGTTCTTTTTTTCTGCTCAGTTTTGTCTCTAATCTGCGTTGAGAGGCCTTGTCCCAAATGGAGCACTTTTGGTCTTGCAGACTTATAATGGCCGCCTCGTGCATGTGTCTGTAGGGTGTCCCGTTCATAATTTTAGCATTCAGAAGGGTGCTCCCGAGCACCCGTTATGTGCCCTCCATACATACTTCTGCTGAGCTCGCACTGGTGCCATCTCAGCCTAATCAAAAACCAGACAGAATTAATCTTTGGGTTCATTCACACCGGTCTTGGTTGGTTCGATTGACCAAATTAAAGTTCATCATTCACTTTCCTGGTGTAAATACACCCTTAATTTAGCACCTTATGTGGAGCCCCAGGTTAGCAACATGAGGGTGGATAAGGGTCATGAGCAATGACTTGTGCAGAAGCTTGGACTCAATGCATAACCTTAAAAAAAGGTAGTAGAACCTTGGTTAAATTGTTTGGCCCAAGAAACTGAGAATAGGCGTGTAATAGTCACATGCTGCAGTCTCAAAACAATAGACAGTTGTTTTGATGCTTCCTAAAGTTTATTAAAACCAATAAATTTACATGACCAGAATAACTTCTCCACTAGAAACCACAGTCTGCTCACTAGAGATGGTTTTGACACGCGTGTCTCTTCCTGTAAGAGAAATTTTAGAAATGTGATCACTAGAGACTTTTCCTTGGTGGTTCACAGGAGCCGGAAGATTGACACGAGTGTCTCAGGGTAGAAAGAGGATTGAGTTAGAACCCTGGAAGATAACATTTTAGAAATGTGAACAACGGCTGTAGTGAGTTGGGAACTTAATTCTCAGTTACTCTAATCAAGTCACAGCAATCACTCACTTTTCCTGGTGCAGCTTTGCTCGAGAAAAAACACAGGAGCCAAGTATAGATTAGGAAGATGGATGGCATTGCCGTGTCCCACCTCATGTGTGTGTGTGTACTGCAGAGAGATAAGTAATAAAGTGTATAAAGATCTGGTTTTCCAAAAAACAAGGTAGAAAGAGGATTGCCGCGGCGGCGAGTCATAGAGCGCGCTCTTTCTTCTGCATCGGCTCTGTTCCCTAAATAGATATTATATGTAGCTAAATTGAAAGCACAGCACAGGAATTGTCTTGTTTGTGTGAAGGTTCAAGTAAATGTGGGGGGCATACAGTTTCCTGTTTTCATCCACAAAGGAGCAGAAAAATATATAAAGTAAAACTGTTTTATTGAGAAGCATTAAAATACACTATGATGTTTTTTTCTTTACTGTACTTTTATCCAAAACGATCTACTATATAAATATTATATAAACATTAATGATAAAGAAATTAAATAAAAATGTGCATACAACAACATTTCAAACAAACATTTAATCTTCAATTAAAAATATTAACAAGAAAAGGTATGAGTATTAAAAATGATAAAACGCTTGTAGTGTAAATTACCTTATATATATATATAATGGTTGGGAAATTAACTGAGGTTTAAGGGGGTTTGAAGACCAGATGATCCAGTCACTGGAACTGGAAGATGTTGATGCAATGCAGTCAAGTAACGGTCATCCTGACACCCTTAAACACTTAAATTAGATTTATCTTTTTATTTAAATTAAGAGCACCTGAAAAGCACCAACACTTTTTCAGAATTAAGAAATGCCCCAGACTAGCTGGCTAAACAATGCCATTACACTCACCCATCAACCAGAAGGTCCCATTGGGGTAGACTAAGTGGACTGGGGGTTGAAGTTGCCCAGCAGCGTCCCAGCATCAGAACAATTTTGGGGTCAGTCCTCTCCATAATGCGCACCTCAACATACACAGGCTCTCGCAGGACTTTTGTGATGGGATAATCAAAGTCACTGTAGTAGGATGTGTAGGCCTCATCCCCTGAGGAAAACCAGTGTTTAACCAGAGAATGGAGATTCAGAAATGTATTAGGCAAACATAGGACAAGCAATTACCTTCTGCACACCCTTTGGTGACACATTGTCCATTGGCCAGTCTAAGCTCCACCCTGAGGGGTCCAGGGGCAGCTACTGGTGGAGGTGGAGGAACAGTGTTGACCTCCATAACAAGAGCTTCCACAGATGTTCCAGAGTACCTACACTGGAAGAGAAGCCTGGACAACAAACGGTCAGATTGCACCATTTGTTAGAATTTAACATTTACACAGTCATAGATCACCTACTCAAAATGGCTGTCCCTTGTGATGGAACCAAATGGTCCAATCCCCACTTCATACGAGGATGTCATTCGGTTCTCATACACCACATATCCACTGTCCTCCTGCAAATAACACTGTTGGCATCCAGTCCATCATAGACCATGCAGAATAAAGCCAGATACAGCTACTCACCATCATGCTTGTGCCACAGGCGGTCACAGGGAACTGGTATATAGCAAAGGAAGGTGTGGACCCCACAGGACCACAAGGTGGGTCATTTCCACCCAGTAGATGGACTGAATCCAGACTCAATCGAGGCAGGGTAACATCTCTAGCCACCACTACAACAAACTGACCATCTCTTATACACTGTACAGTCACTGGAACAAATGTACAGGAGCAGATTAATGATGAGGATCAGTTTAACAAAGAACATAACACCGACTCAACACTCTCACCTGCCTTCCCATAGTAACACTGCTGTCCGTTAAAGCAGCAGTTGATAGCTTCACATTCAGCAACATTGATACCAGGTTGTCCACATTGGATCTGCTCATAATCAGCTACAGCACATTTATCAAGGGGCTCTGCCTTGGCCACTGGCTTCTGAAGCTGCTGAGAAAACTTCTGATTAGACTGTTCAACTGGCTGCTGAAACCGCTTGTAAGTTTGCTGGAGCATCAGAGCTTGAGGGTTCTGGGTCCACTGTGGAAGAGCATGACAGAAAGCACACACTACCAGAACCTGAACCAAGCACAAACTTGCAGCCATCATTCAACAGCTAATCACACTATTGAGATGCTGCCCTTTGGTAGTTTTGTACTCTACAGATTTCAGAAAATCAACGATAGTCCCTCCCTCTTCATTAACACTCATGATTCTCCAGACTTGCACGAGTGTGAGCCTTATGCAACTGGGTGATTCTCATTGAATAAATTGTCCATGTTACGTACATTTAAACAAACTTTATCTTAATTCAAAATGGCATACTAGTATTATTTCTACTATTTTGAATACAGCTTTGGTTTTATCCTTCTTTAGCTGAACTTAATTGTTAATGTTTGACAATTCTGGATTGTTTTATTCTTTGAAACACATCTTTGAATGTACAGGCCTGTATCTTTAGACTGGCTTAAAAATAAAGTCGATTTAACATACTCATGATTACATTAAAGCATTGAGTGATACTTGAATGACTGTCCCAGTCATAGCTGCTCTGTTCTTAAATTTTGCATTATTCAAATACAGTCATTCATATCATAAAGTAAGTGCTTTTAATATATTGCACAACCTGCAAGATCAACATCCTTCGATATAGCCCAAAATTGTATTTACTTGGGAGCAGGAATAATATACCTCATAAAATTGTTGAAATACATATTTATTGTAATATGCTTCTTGTCTTAGGTGGATTGGCTCCACAAAGGCTTTTTCTCTATTCACCTAAACATAATAAGGAATTATTTTAGTCAGAATTCAGAAATAATTGTATTGCCAAGTATGTTTGTACATACAATGGATTTGTTTTGGTGACAGGTGTTTCCATTAAACAGAGACAACAACAACACACAGATAATAAAAAATAAAGATGTGAACAAAATACATATATGTATATATTAGTGCTGGGCAACCATTAATCGCGATTAATCGCATCCAAAATAAAGTTTTTGTTTATGTAATATATGTGTGTGTACTGTGTATATTTATTATTTATATATAAAGACACACATATATATTAAATATTAAATTTTGAAAATATTTACATGTATATTTTTATATTCATATAACTTATATTATATATAAATATATTTAATATATAAACATAACATATTTTTCTTAAATATAAACATGCATGTGTGTGTATTTATATATCCATGATAAATATACACAGTACACACACATATATTATGTACACAAACATTTATTTTGGATGTGATTAATCGCAATTAATCATTGCCCAGCACTAGTAAGAAACAGACATAGAAAAAAATTGTATGTACAGGTGTGCTGTAGATCGAATAGAATAGAATAAGATGTCGGGATGGACTAAGATGTAGAGTGGTATCAAATAAATATAAGTGCATTGCACATATTTTTATTGCACAATGGGGAGAAAATGTAACTGTTCATGAGGTAGATTGCCTGGTGGAAGAAACTTGTCTTGTGCCTGGCTTGTATTCGGTAACTCTGTGCACTGGTATTCAGATGGCTCTTGGATGTAGGGCAGAGTGATTATAAGACCGATTTTAACCAGATGGCAAAAGTTTAAAAAGGAGATGGCTTGGATGTGAGAGATCAGGGTGATTTTCTGAGCCCTTTTACTTAATCTAGATGTGACCTTTTCAACGTTATTAAGTATTACGTGAAGTCTGGGACGTGCATCGCAGAACACGCAAGCATTTGTGTTTATAAAGCATATACATTTATTTAATTATTTTAAATGACCGATCATTTCACTAGATAAGACACATATTCATCTTCTGGTATCGTTTATAGTCATTTGAAGCTGCACTGAAACTGTAATTTTGACCTTCAACCATTTAAATTCCATTGAAACTAACTATATGGATTCAAATCCTGGAATGTTTTCATCAAAAATCTTAATTTATTTTCGACTGAAGAATACATAAACATCTTGGATGACATGGGGGTGAGTAAATTATAAGGACATTTTAATTTGAAAGTGAACTAATCCTTTAAGCTGCTTGTTTCTCACAGTGTCCTTAACATGAGCGCATTTGTCACTCTTAGGGCCCAAGAAAAAATGTTCCGCTTTGTTCGCATTTTGTGGTGGTGTAAAAGTTCAGAAGGAGAAACGCCTGTAGTACTGTGTGGAGTAGCTCTATAATTTTGCAGGAACTCAGTCATTGCATGTTTCCATGGTTTCCCCATTTGTTCAGCAGAAAAAATGCATTCCTTCAGAACTCTGTTCCAACGTTCCACTGCACCGTTGAACTGTTGGTAGTACACACTACTACGTATGTGACTTATTCCCCTCTCTTTTAAGAAAGCTGAAAACACGCTGGAGAGAAACTGAGAGGGCCGTTGTTGGTTACAATACACTGAGGATTGCCCTCCCTACTGAAGACTGATTGAAGGAAGGATATGACGCCCTCTGAAGTAACATTTGGTGCAAACGCCACCTCAGGCCACTTACTGTGGTAACCCACTAAGGAGATGGCAAAACGGCAGTCCGAAGGTCCACTCTCAAATGGTCCGAACTATATCGATTCCTAGTTTCTGCCATGAATCGGATGGCATACTGACAGGCTGAAGTGGAGCAGGTGCAGTTTTTGCTGATTTATCATTCATTTGGCAGGTCAGGAAGGAAGAAACTGCAGATTGCACTTGAGCATCCATCTGAGGCCAACAGAATAAGTCACGCAGCTTCGTTTAGTTTGATCAATTCCTTGGTGTTTCTCATGTGCCAGGTTTACTTGCTGACTGCATAATGCAGCAGGAACATGGACGAGCTCACAAGTGCACACGTCAACACTCTCGAGCTACACCCACAACTGCCACGCGCTTCTAAACACGGAAACCGAACAAGAAAAGGTCGCCGCGTGTCCACGAATTACGGAAAAGAATGGCAAGGAACCTAGGCGATTTGGTGAACACGGCATGGCTAACTCTGGACAGGATTCCGAAGCAGAAAGGAAATCCTCCATAGACAAAGTAGTCAATCCAGTAACAAAAACAACCATTTCTGGTTCCAGAGCACCATCTGATTCTGTTGGCAATGGCAGCCTGGATAAACAATCTGCAGCACAGTTAAGGCTTCCAGGTAGAGACCTTCACCCAACAGGGTGCGGCGCGGGACAACTATCGATGGGCGAGTGTGGGTGCGGGTTCGGGTGGGAAGAGACTTGTGTGTGTGCGGGATGCGGGAGAATACAAAATTTTGCGGGACTCCCGCAAAATAGAAATGATCTAAACATAAAATGTCTAAAACATATAAATTGTTATTTATCTGTTGCACAAAAGCAAAAGGAACAACTAATATTAACATTAAAATGATTAACATGCGCAAACTAGGCAGAGTTTCTATTTATAACACGTGTTTAAAGGGTAGTGCAATGTAGTAAATCACAGACTCAGCTGTTGATTTCTGGAATGCAATGGCCAGTCAGAGGTGACTCACCGCAGTGCTGAAATTACGTGCTCACGAATCGTCTCATTTTAATACACGAAGTGTAGACATTTTGAAAGATTAATTGTGTATGTGTTAATATTTTATAATAAAAGAGCTTTATGAGATTGCGATGAACTGAAATGACAGCTGATAATAAAGGAAGCGCTGCTCTCATTTTGCCATGCCTAACCATGCTGGCAGCAGCCCATGCTTGCTTTTCTGTTAAAAATAACTGTGGTTTGTGAATGTTGATGCTTAACCTAAATAACAAATATTTTATCGGGAGCGTTTATTCTGGGATGTTGTGGAGTTTAGGAGATGTTACAAAACCATTTCATGTAAATTTCTTCGATGTACAGAAAAAAAATCTATATAGATTACTTTTATGTGGGCATTTGCGGGCGGGAGCGGGACAAAACATGAATGTCGCAGGCGAGAGCGGGACCAGATAAGATACATTTCTGCGGGAATGTGCGGGCGCGAGACAGAAACTTGCAAGAGCGGATTCAAAAATCCGTCCCACGCAGGTCTCTACTTTCAGGTCTGTATACTACGACATGCGTGTAGCAAAGCAAGTGTGCTGACCACCGGGCTTTTCTATGGTTTCACCAACAATGGTTTCACCAACAACTGCGTGCAATTCGTCAGGCATGGCATCAAAGTGAAAAGAACAGTTCAAAGCTAGAATTAAGTCAATACCCATCAAAGCAGAGCCACCTTTGATAATGTAAAGACACACAGGTGTTACCTTATCATTCAGTGTGATGTTTGCATGCAAACATCCAAGGACCAGAATATCCTCTTTCAAGTACGTGACTAGTTTCACTTTAGGAACCGTGAGTGAACAGTCTAAAAATGGCTTTTGTATATGGCTTCAGGCAAGATTGATACTGAAGAGCCAGTGTCCACAACTAATTCAGTCTCAACTGAAAGTCCATTTGATGTTGTAACATGAACACTGCATAAAAGTCTTCAGAAGTATTCACAGCATCAGTCAAGAGAACAACAACATCAGGGACTACTTTCCTAACATCCTTACACTTTAGAAAAATTTCACGATCTTACCACAGGTATGGCATTTGGCACAGGCGCAGGGCAATCGCCAGCGTTAGCGCTGTGATTTTTAGCTCTGCATCGATATCACATGCAATTTACTCTCTGAGTAGTATTAGCAACAGGTTTCGCTCCATCTGAACGTGACATGCTTTTTTTCGATGCCGAAAGGACTTGGATGCCACGGCATGAACCTAAATTTGCACACTAAGCATGTCCGAGTTTGAAAGAGCTTGTTCCACCTGATACACGATAGTATCAGTCTATCAGTCTAGCGTCAGTGACGGTTCCAACAACAGTCTGTCTCGTACTGCAGGGTTTTTTTACCTGACAGTGAAGGCAAAGTATGGTAACAGTGCTCTCGTCCACCTTTAAATACCCACAGCTGAGTTGCCCTTGAGCAAGGCACCGAACCCCCAATTGCTCCGCAGGTACCCCAGCAAAAATGACTGCCCACTACTCTGGGTGTGTGTGTGCGCGCACCATCACCACTCATCTATACTCCCAATTGCACAGCTCTTATCTCAGAACTTGCTGCTAGGTGTTTTATTATATATTGTGTATGTGATTGCAATAGAAGTTAAGTTTCTAATCTTATTTAATCTTTCAGGGAAACGACTGAGGATGCGGACAGTCAGGGTGATGCCAGCAGCCAGCCGGACACAATCTCCATCGCTTCCCGCACCTCCCAGAACACTGTAGACAGTGACAAGGTACAACTACACTACAAAATCCAACAATAACTTTATGACATCCACTATGTAGACCCTGAAACTCTATTGCCATTTGGCTTTGTCAGCATCGTGTAGTGACATTTGAGGTCATTGGCTAGACATGCATGTTTGACTGTGAGGACTTTTTACATTTCTCCTCAAACATATAGAAATATGTTGAAAACATATGTGAAAACGTGTGTTTTAAAAATAATTTCTGTCAAATGGGAGTTACTCCCCCTATGAAAAATCTGACTCTCTCATACACACATATATCTGTTTAGACACCAAATAAGTTCCTCTGTGGTGTATGTGTGTGTGTGTTTGACTATATAGCTTGGACATGGTTAACAGGGTATGTTTTTATAAATATTTTGGGTTTTTGAAAGACTTTTATTCTCACCAAGGCTGCGTTTATGCAATCAATATATATATATATATATATATATATATTTTTTTCTGTTCTCTTTCTATATAATATATATAAAAAGAATATATATAAATAGTTCAGTCATGAAACTCTAGATGGCGCAAGCTGACGGGTTGTTAACGTAACTGATGATATTCAAAGTGTTAAATGACTTGGCACAAGCTGATTGGTTCATGCTGCACATGTAGCCAATGAGCTTACTACCTTGAATTTATATGGCTGGCTAGTATTCACTTGAGATTCCTGCAGCGTGCTTTCAGGGTTCTCTGAAGCCCTCCACCTTCCCCAGCTCCACCTGTATAGATCTGCTACGGGTTATTTTATATGCTATTTGTGCAGTGCAGCAGCAGTATGTCTTAAATACTCATGGCACCATATCACCATATGCATTGGCAGTAGTAAGTTCCTGTATTTGCTTGCAGCAGCAGCAATAATCTAGAACTACAGCAATAACCAACAGCAGCAGCAATTCAGCAGCAGTGTAGCAGATCTATTCTGCCAGACCAAATACATTAACATTGTCATA
>CM049800.1:23123885-23538885 GCA_027422405.1 Ptychobarbus kaznakovi
TGGAAGGTTCCCGTTAACCTTAATGTAACCAACATGTGTGTGTGTGTGTGTGTGTGCGTGTGTGTGCGTGCGTGCGTGTGTGTGTGTGTGTACGCGCGTGCGCTGCTTTGTCCCCATAAGCATGAGCTCACATTTGGACTGTGTTTTTTGGGTTGCTCAGAAGGGAGTGGCTGTTCATATTCTACTCCATGTGTTTGTGTGTGTTTGGCGAGTCAGATCTTTAAAGCTATAACATGCTTTATCTTATAATAAGTATCCGAATTAATAACTAGACTCCTGTTTTCAAAGCTGAACAATACATAGTATAATGCATAGTGAAGTAATTAAAAAATATATAAACATATATTAATTATTTAAAACATATTTAAAATAATTTTAATATATTAATAATTAAAATATATTAAATAAGACTGAAATATTAAAATGTTAAATATATAATATAATGGATAAACCAGTAGACATCATGTAAATATATATATTAAAATGTCTAAATATTTAAATGGATGTTAACTACTATATTATGATTGTAAATTACTTTATGATAGTCAAAGATATCAAATTGTTACCCTATTAGTATTGTTATCATTAGTGACTGATGCAAAACACAGCACATCTGTGTGTCTTCTACTACATGTTATTAATTTAACTTGAACTGCACATGTATATTCATGAGTTAACAGTACATCTTGACTCTAGTCTGCATGGCGTCTGTTGTGAAGAAAGGGAAAGTGTCAGCTAAATGCTCTCATATGGCACATATGTAATCCTGTCTGACTCTCTGTGGGGGATTATGCGTTCCTCATGGCTGGGATTTCTGTCAGTATGGAATAGTCTGTTCCATATGGCGGGAATTCCTGTCCAGCTGTAAACAATCAGGGAGGGAAAACACCCTGTGTTCCCTCGAGGAGGGTGTATCTCTCTCCTCCACCCAATCACACACTCCTTCGTCTCAGCCTCGCTCTTCAGGGACTTTTTAAATGAGTTGTAAATCTAGAATTAGAGCCTTTTGTATTTCCATTGTAGCTTTGAGAACAGCATTAATTACACACATAATTACAAACACACTCACACTCATACACAAACTCTCACAGATGCAGCAAAGACAATTAACACTAAAAAAGTACAATCTTCCAAAAAACATTTGCATACATGAGTAAACACACACACATTTAAACAGTAAAGGAAGCACATAGACATTTGTTTTTATATAATTAAGTAGTTTTTAAATGAAGATGATTGCAATTATCACAGACTAACCCTGACACAACTATTTGGGTGTTTTTTATTTCAATGATTCAAATATTCAAATATTTACTATTTTAATATATTTTAGAATGTAATTTATTTCTGTAATGGCAAAACTAAATTTTACTCCAGAAAAAAAATTACTCCAGTCTTCAGTGTCATGTGATCTTTCAGAAATCATCTTAATTTGAGGCTGATATTCCACATTTCTGAATGATTACATTCTTGATATATTACTTTTGTACTACCATGGTAAATGTCCAAAAAGCCATGACATGTTGTCATGGTATTATGTTTTGGTCCTTTTTTGGTCCATTTTTAAGATTCTACTGTGTTTATGAGCACAGCTCCAGTGTTTAATATGGGAAGAAGGCGAGTTTTGTTTTACCTTACAGCTGAATGTGTGTTTTGAACCTCAGTACATGGGGAGTTCAGACATAACTACTTTCAGGGAGCGGCGCTGTCTAGGGTGGGACGCTGGGTCAGAACAGAACTGGTGCAGTCACCCAGCAGCTGAATCTGAAGGTTTGATGTATTCAGGAAGCCGGTCAGAGATGGAGAGACCATAGGAGAACAGCTGTTCAGACCTGGCCTTTCCCTCTTACTCATCCTGTTTCTCTTAGTCTTGAGCTCAGTTTCAGTGTGTGTGTTTGATGAAGATTAGGACATGCTTCTGTGTGTCTGTAAATGTGTGTGTGAGGTGTTGAATTGATTTTCTGTCACTGTAGAGTGAGTTTGACTCTGGTGGTGATGTGTATATTTGTTCAGTGAGCTGGTTTCTCTCTGCAGCCTAACCATCATTTATTTCTCTCAGCCTGCCTTGTTTTTTCTTTCTTCTAGGACGACAGTTCTTTCTTCTACAGTTCTAGAAAACGCTTTTTCTGCATGATATTTTCAGCATTAATGTGTTCTGATCTTCATCCAAATCATAAAACTTCAATAATGCATTCTCAATGCATTTAACATGCTCTGTGACGTATTTCCGGGTTGGACAGAATATTTTGTGGGAAATAACATAGGGTGGGACTTTATATTGGGACTATACGTAAAAAGACTTTTGTGGAGGTTGAGTACTAAGTTTTTAATTTGTATGCAATAGCATTTCCTATAATAGCATATGTCTTTACCGACACTTTTGACCAGTTTGCATCTGTATCTAGATTGTATCTGTGCTGAATAAAAAAATGGTTCACTTTCGATATTTCACTCGTACTGTAAGTATAGGAAAAACCCATTTTTTCCTCTTCACTGAAGCCTTTTTCAATCACGCAGTTATAACTGCACGTGATTGGTTCGTGTAAGGTGAAAGAAACTAACCAATCCACGGCGGTAGCGAGCGAGCCAATGGCTATGCAGCCCGCCATAGGCCGCCAAAATGGGAGGGGCGTCTGGCTATATAGAGGAAAAAATAGTTTTTCCCATACTTACGTCGATATCTCGACGCAGTACTCGTTCCCATATCTCAGGGAACTCGAAGTTACGATAGTAACCGAGTACGTTTTTGTTAATTAACTAATTAAGGGGCAAAAACTGTTTTTAACATTGATAGTAATCAGCATATTAGAATGATTTGTGAAGGATCTTGTGACACTTAAAACTGGAGTGATGATGCTGAAAATGTTGTTTTGCCATCACAGAAATAAATTACATTTTAAAATATATTAAAATAGAAAACAGGTATTTTAAATAGTAATATTATTTCACATAAACATTAAAAACACACAACATTAAAAAACGAAATCTTAATTATTACAAACTTTTGAACAGTAGTGTATATCTAAATTAATAAGGATATATACTCTACCATTTGGGGTTGACTTAATTTGGAGTCAATAAGGTAATTCTTTTAATGTTATTTATTTTAAATAAATGCTTTTCTTCAATGTATTTTAAATGTTTTTAATGTTTTTTTTTACAGTTTTTACAAAACAGTTTTTAGCATAGATTCAAACACATGTCTAACACATCCTTTCTTCCTAGATAACAGTAGAGACTTCTTTAAAAATCTAAAAGCTGCATCTCTCTCTCTGTAGTTGTCGGGTGGCTGTGAGCAGACTGTGGTTCTGCAGGACTTTGTTGCTGGATCGGTGGGTGAGTTGAGCATTCAGTCGGGTCAGACGGTCGAGCTGTTGGAGAGGTCTGGAGAGCGGCCCGGCTGGTGTCTGGTGCGGACCACCGAACACTCGCCCCCTCAGGAGGGTCTGGTTCCCAGCAGCACCCTGTCAGTGTCTCACTCCCGCAGTAGTGTCGACATGGACTGCATTTTCCCACCTGGGAAAGGTGAGTTACACCCACACAAATATTCAACTGCCCACAAACACTTATCATGTGTCCCTTTCTAATGGCTACACTGAATCTCCATCCAAAGCTGCCACTAGCAGTTCAATGGCAAGTACCACTTGGGGATGTAATATGGAACTGTAATGCCATCAGTTTATTAGCAGGTCAATATTTTGATATACTTGTTGAGCATGTCGTTGTCATTTGGAACTATTGGTGCATTTGTGTTCATCTCCATATTGGCTGATGTTTTTATCCAAAGTGTCTTACATTACATTCAAGGTATGCATTTGATCACTTCATACATTCCATGAGAACCGAACCCAAGCCTTTTGTGTTGTTAGCGCCATGCTCTGCTGTTTGAGCTAATACTTTTATAAAATGTTACGCTTTTAAGATCATCATGAGAATTTAGTCAGCTGCAAATCAATTATTCTAATATAATGAAATGTTTGATGATTTGTTTGTTGCTTGCAAAAATAATGATTTTGACAGAAATAATAGGTCATCCACAAAAATAAAAATATGTCCTATAAATTCTGATAATTGCTATTATTAATATAATTAATACTAATTAACATGAATTAGATAAATTATTATTAAAACAATATATTATAATAAAAATAATAAAATAAAGAAATCATATTTATTTTTCCTCAATAAGTAAAAAAAAAAAAAATTCTTAAACTACTTGAAATAAATTGTGGTCAATTTATCTATATTGACACTCACAGTTTCTGTTAATAATATATTGCAGTTAATAAATATAATGACACTGTTCAAAAGTTTGAGATCAGCAAGATTGTTTATGTTTTTTAAAGAAATATATTTTGCTCATCAAGGCTTCATTTATTTGATCAAAACTAGAAAAAGTAATATTGTGAAATATTATTACAATTTAAAACAGTTTTCTGTTTAATTATACTTTAAAATATAAGTTATTCCTGTGATGCAAAGCTGAATTTTCATCAGCCATTACTCCAGTGTCACGTGATCCTTCAGAAATCATTCTGATTTATTATCAATGTTGGAAACAGTTGTCCTGCATGATAATATATATATATATATATATGGAACCTGTGATACTTTTTTATGATTCTTTAATGAATAAAAAGTTTAAAATAACAGCATATTCAAAATATAAATATTTTCTAATAATATGTCTTTACTGTCAGTTTTTATCCATTTAACACATCCTCAATTAAAAGTATAAATTTATTTTCATTATAAAAAAAGACTAATCCCAAACTTTTGAACAGCAGTGTATACAGTATAATTCTGTTTATATTGTATAATAATATAATATATAGGGGGGACTTTGAAATATTTAGTTAAAAAGATTGAGAACCGCTGATTTGTAGCATTTTTGACAGCCCCAGTTAATATTTATATTGCATGCTAAAGAGCAGCTTTCACATTCGCAAAGCCCCACCAAAATATTAATCCACAACATAGACCTCTATATAAACTGAAACAATAATAAATTGTAAATGTGTTCAGCATTCTGCAACAAATATTTTTCAGATTTTCGATACTACTTTAAGTCGTAAAGTAAGCAGTATCTATTAAAATCACGCGCATGGCTTTAGCAAGCATGTATACATGATACTAAGCGGGGCAGACGGTGCCTGAGACCTCCCGAGCTCAACAGCGTCCCACAATTTTGCAACGTAAATCTGTGGTGAAAAGGGGAACTGCAGCGCGCTCTAATTGAGAGCCATTGGGGCAGTTTTGAGACAGCCCCGCTTATTTTCACGTTACCTTACGCGAACCTCGCTCCACCAATACGATATCAATCCGCTTCAGCTATGTGTCTGCATCAGGTCAGTAACTAGTTGGCATGTCTATTTTTTTCTATGTGGAGTATAAATCCTTTAGTTTAAATGTGCTCACATGAATAGCTTTATATGGTTCTATTGGGTTTGTTTTATTATTATTCTGAGAATAGACATATGATCATCTTTCCTCACCCGAATTGCTCCACAACTTGTAACGTTCTAAATCAACATTTGGATGTGATAAATGCTATATTAAGGCAATTATAATACAGCATTTTATGTGTGTTCTCCGAGCCTGTCAATCAACATTAGCACTCCACCCACAGGATAACGCAAGGATATCTCTGCCAAAATTTTGTCCCGATGTGTTCAGAGATTAGAATATAAAGTTTACAAAATGTTTTTCATATATTAGTGCTACGACCCAGAATCTGCCCCACCTAAAGCTGGTCAGGAGCTGCTACTGAATAAAGTATAAGTTTATGATGACAGAAACACATCTCTTTAAGCTGTTACACATGTCCACGGCTCTCTGAACAGCATGTGTTCGGGATTTTTCCAGGGAGCCAGTTCTCAGTGGGAGATACAAATAGGGTTTGATCATTAATTAGCAGGGTGCTAGTGATGCTACAAAAGGCTTGCACCCTGCTTTGATCTAACTCGGGGGATTGGTGTATGCGTTTGGTGGAGCTTCAATCTTGGGACTCTCACAGTCTCATGAGACGTTTCATGCAATAGATCCACGCCGAATCCATGATGAAGCATTTTAGTTTTCAATTCACCTTTCTATTAGAGGGTCTTTTCTTGTGGTAGTAACTTTCAGAGGTCAAATTGAGGACCACAAGGGTGTAGCGTTGGTTTTTGGGTCAGGTGGTGTTAATGTGTGCCTTTAGAGCCCCATACTGTCTGAAGCGGAAGACTCTGTATTGTAGTCCCTTTACTTCCTGTTGTCTCCCTGCACTGCACTTCCTGTGTTTAGAAGAACACATTTCTAAACTTCCCTACCAGAACCCCCCGACCTCAGGACTGGATCTAAGAATAGAGGAAATGGGGAGCTTGCCTTTTCCAGGTACGTTTCTTTCAAGAAAAATAAATAAATAAAACTTGACAGGTCAAGATGACCACTGAACTATGACAAGCTGTACTGTCACATTCATAGAGCTCAAGTTTTATTTAACCTGGAATATTTCTGGAAAGATCTCACTTAAAGAGTCTGCCATCTGTTCCCCCTCTTTTTCTGTATTTAATTATCATTTTATGCCTGTTCAAGCTTCTGCCTTTATATTTTGAGTAGGTGATAGTGGTGTGTGTATGTGTGTGCTGCTCTGTATCTGATTAAAACAAAGTAATAATAAACAGATAGTGATGCAGTTACATGGAAAATCTTTCGTCATGCATGACGGATTCTGTCCAATGACACGTTCTGTTCACTGCATGCTACGCTACACCTCATTCCGTCGACTTGGCTTTTTTCAGTACTATTATTGGAACTTCGTGTTGATGTTGTTGGATTCTAAAATATTACCCTGGCGGTTGTCTCATTGTTAACCTGTACATTTTAGAAATAGCATTCCAAATAGAGCCAGCCCAGATTCTGAAACAAAAGTGTACATACAGTGGTGTGAAAAAGTTTTTGCCCCCATCTTGGTTTTTGTTTTTGCACACACTTGTCACACTTGAATGATTCAGATCTTAATATTTAATATTACCCAAAGATAACCCAAGTAAATATAAAATGCAGTTTTGAAATAATTATTATATTTATTAAGGTAAAACAGCTGTCCAAATCTGCTTGGCACTACGTGAAAAAGTAATTGCCCCTAAATCTAATTACTGGTGGTGCCACACTTTGCAGCAGCAACTGCAATCAAGCATTTGTGATAACTGACCATGAGTCTTTCACATCGCTGTGGAGGAATTTTGGCCCACTCTTCTGTGCAGAATTGTTTTAATTTAGCCACATTGGAGGGTTTTCGAGCATGAAATGACTGTTTAAGGTCATGCGACTGGACATTGACTTGGCCACTCCAAAACCTTAATTTAGATTTTCTTGAGCCATTCAGAGGTGGACTTGCTGGTGAGTTTGGGATCATTGTCCTGCTGAAAGTGCGCTTGAGCTTAAGGTCACAAACTGATGGCCTGACATTCTCCTTCAGGATTTTCTGATAGAGTTTAATGGTTCCATCAGTTATGGCAAGTCGTCCAGGTCCTGAAGGTGCAAAGCAGCCCCAGACCATCACACTACCACCACCATTCTTGACTGCTCAAATGCTGTGTTGGTTTTACGACAGATGTAACGGGACACACACCTTCCAAAAAGTTCAACTTTTGTCTCATTAGTCCACAGAATATTAGCCCAAAAGTCTTGGGGATAATCAAGATATTTTTTGGCAAATGTGAGACGAGCCTTTGTGTTCTTTTTGGTCAGCAATGTCTTTTGCCTTGGAACTCTCCCACAGACGCCGCTTTTGCAGAGTCTCTTTCTTATTGTTGAATCATGAACACTGACCTTAATTGAGGCAAGTGAGGCCTGCAGTTCTTTAGATGCTGTTCTGGGTTCTTTTATGACCTCCTGGATGAGTCGTCATTGCACTCTTGGAGTAGTTTTGGTAGGCCGGCCACTCCTGGGAAGGTTCACCACGGTTTTCTCCATTTGTGGATAATGGCTCTGACTATTGGCTCTGAGTTCTTGATTCAACATGTCTGGAAGTAATCAGGCCTGGGTTTGGCTAGTGAAATTTTACTCAGCTTTCTAAAATAATGTGTTTAATCACAGTTCTTTCATGATTTAACAGGAGGGGGCAATTCATTTTTCATGTAGGGCCAGGTAGGTTTGGACAGCTTTTTCCCTCAATAAATTAAATCATCATTTAAAAACAGCATTTTGTATTTACTTGCATAATCTTTGTGTAATATTAAAATTTGTTTGATGCTCTGAATATTTTAAGTGTGACAAATATGCAAAAAATTTAAAACACAGGGAGAGGGCAAAAACCTTTTCACGGCACTGTAGGTGACCCTAGCAAACTTCAAATGGGCCCACAACTTAATAATTTAAATCAAGCATTCAACTATGCTAAAACAACCACTGCCTTGAACGCATTTATAAAAGTGTGATTTAAAAAAAAAATCATAAAAAGTTTTTCCTCTTTTCCTCATCTAGGACGTATTCCACTCTGCATTTTCACTTTACTCCAGGTGTTTTTGTTTCTCTCACATGTGAATAACATTAAGCAGTCCTGCCTATTGAATAGAGCCAGAACCGGAATCTATCAGCCAGAACAGAGCGCGTTCTGAGGTCTGCGCTGATTGTGGTTTGTTTACAATATTCAATGAGTCCCTCGCTTATCTGTTGTTCCCACCTCTTTAAAAAATCATTAATATTTGCCTGATGACTATCGCCAGTTGCCCTCACATCGACAGTCATGAATGTCAGAAACACATTTGCTCCTCCTCCCTGACCTTGGACCCTTTCAGTTCCTATCGGCCAAATAGGTCTACTAGATGCCATTCCCAGGTCCTGCATTCGTCCCTCGCACACATCAGTCCCCACCAAGCTGGCTGTCAAACTCTCAGACTCGGCCTAAACACTTCACTCTGTGACTGGATTCATACGCCAGACCACAAGTGGTGAAAGTCGGCCAGTTACCTCCAATCCATCACTCTGAACGTGGAGCCCGCAGGCTGTTCCTGAGCCCCCTGCTTACTCTCTCTACACCCACGATGCGGTCCTCAAGATATTTAATATAATTTGAGGAGGTGGAGAGACTACATCATGGTGCCAGGACAACTGTCTCTCTCTGAACGTAGCAAAACCAAAGAGCTGTGTGACTTCAACCTGATATGGGACCCCTGTGGAGAGGGTGAGCATTAAGTACCTCGGGTAAACATATCCGAGGACCTGACTTGGACTGCACACATCCAATCACAGATCAAGAAAGCCACAAGACTGATCTTCGACAGCTAAAAATTCAGGGTCCAGTATCCTGAAAACTTTTTGGCGCCATAGAAAGTGTTCTGACTCAGTGCATCTCAGGGGATAATAATGCACAAACCAGGACTGCAAAGCTCTACAGAGAGTCGTGCGCTTAGCTGGCATCCAGGGTCTGCTCTCCCCTCTCTGCAGGACATCTACCTCAAACGCTGTAAAAGCAGAGCTGCAAAATAATCAAGGACTCAACCACCCCGGTACACAGAATTTTCTCCTCAGGCCATCAGGCTCCTAAACTCAGTTCATAACATCATTACATCCACAGGACAATTTAATAAACTGAAACACATCATATTCTCCATCATCCACACTGTGCCACATTGCACATTTACTCATTTTATTTTACATTTGTCCCTTTTCATTCTCACCTAATTTATATATATATTATCTTGTGTTATGTTCATTGTTTTATTGCATGTTATTTTTATTTTATTTTCTATTTTATTATTATTATTATTATTTATTTATTTTTGCACTTCCATTGAGCGGACCTGTTTGACCTACATTTCACTACTGATTAACATGATTGTGTTTGTGACAAATAATAAGAAGCCCAATGTTTGTGTGTGTGATCTTGAATGCCTGTGTGTAAGTGGGGATGACGATCTTGTGATATACTGTAGACACACACACTGCACATGCACGTAGCTGATTTCAGGATTCACACACACACACACACACGCACATAAAATACACTCACAATGGTACCTTGTACTTTGTAACAACATCAAAACTGTGACTCCTGTTTCTCCAGTCTTGTGTGAAGAGAGATTTTTAATTTTGCATATTGGTTTAGCAGACCTCAGTATGAATTCAGTGGAACCTTCCTGGATCCCTTTTGTGTGTGTGTGTGTGTGTGTGTGTGTGTGTGTGTGTGTGTGTGTGTGTGTGTGTGTGTGTGTGTGTGTGTGTGTGTGTGTGTGTGTGTGTGTGTGTGTGTGTGTGTGTGTGTGTGTGTGTGTGTGTGTGTGTGTGTGTGTGTGTGTGTGTGTGTGTGTGTGTGTGTGTGTGTGTGTGTGTGTGTGTGTGTGTGTGTGTGTGTCCGTGCATGTGTGTGTGTCTCTGTGGCCCCTGGCCCCCGCCCCCTGGCCCCTCCCCTTTATTGTGAAGAGTAGCGCTGTAACTTCCATCTGAGCTTCAGTATTGAAGCAGACAGAGCCAAAGCGTCCTTCACCTCCCAATCCGTCCTTCTCCCATTCTCCTGCTCTGTCTCTCACCTGAGGCACATATGAGACAGTGAGCGAGCAGCATGCGGAGCGGGAGGTCGTGTTGCTCTTGTGGAGTTTGTCTCAGTTGGATTTTGGGAAAGATTCGCTGTTGTGATGGCGCAGGTGCGTAACTCAACAATAATTCAGCTGAATTCTTTTCGCAGTGTGTGGAAGCATGTGAGTCTGTGTTTGTTGCCCTGTGGGAGTTGGGTGTTGTGTGTCTGGGTTAATGATTATGGTTGAGTTTTGTGTGTTGGTGGAATTTTATGTGGATCTTTTCATCTGAACTATTTACTGTAACGGTTCACTGATCGGTGTCCTGGAGATCTCAGATGAGCTCAGGGGTGTTTTGTGTTACTCAGCTGATGGTTATTTACAGACAACAGGGTTTTGTGTTTAATGCAAAAGAATTTATGATTTTTGCAGTGTTGTCATTTCAATGAGTTATTTTGGAGGTCAATAAGCATTTAAATTGTAAAAAATGAAAATGTGCAGTTGTTATATATTTTCATCTAAAACTATTAACAGTACATGTATTTTATCAGTCCATGTGTTTCCGAAGAATAGAACCCATGTCCTTGGTGTTGCTAGCGCCTTTTTCTATGAGTCGCGCTAGTTGTATTATAAAAAAATGACAGAATAAAACTATTAAGAACATTTAAAATGTTCCTTTTTTTGTGTTTTGACTGTCCCCTTTTTTCCCTACCCTTCAGAATACTTTCTTTAGTTCACTGTTTTTTTTTATTTTCAGTTGTATTATAAAATACATATTATTATTATAAAAATGACATGAATAAAACTATTAAGTTAGCTGTTACCCTTTTTTATTTAAAAATGTTCCCATTTTTGTCCCTTTTTTCCCTATCTTTGATGTTTACTGTTTTTTTTATTTTCAAAGCATAATTAATGAAAAGTGTTAGTGAAAAATATAAAATGCTGTGTCTGTCTGTGAGTATGTATTGTATGTTTGAGCGATATACTGCCCCCTCAAGCTTCTCTGTTTTCCTGTAACCTAATTTCTCCAACAACCAATGTGTCTGCTGTTCCCTCTGCTTTGAAGCTCAAATCAAGTTCCCTGCTCCGTTTGATCATTTCTTGAAGAATAACATGCTCTTTGAAGATTTGGCACATTTTGGTGATTCAGTGTGTGAATTGAAATCAGGGGTCTTCAGTCTTTTTCAGTATAAGGACCTCTTAGTGGACAGATTGATGACACAGGGACCCCCTTTACAATTATGGACTGATTTCTTAAATGTTATTCCTCTGTTATAATGTTAATAGTATCAGTAAAATAAAAGTGCTTCACGAAGCCATAGAAGAACCTTTTTTTGTCTAAATGGTTCCATAAAGAACTTTTAACTTCTGAAGAACCTTTGTTTCACAAAACATTCTTTGTGGTAAATAAGGTTCTTCAGATTATAAAAAGATAAGAAAGAGATGGTTCTTTAAAGAACCTTTTGATTGAATGGTTCTTTTTGGAACCAAAAATGGTTCTTCTATGGCATCGCTTGAAGAAACTTTTGAAGCACCTTTATTTTTTAAGTGTATTTACATATATTGCATATACAGTATATTAAGGTAAAACTTTACAATTTGCTAACATTTGTTAATAAATTTGTAAACATGAACTAACAATTAAAAATAGTTTAAAAGCATTTAATTTCAACATTTACTACATTAGTAAAATAATGTAGTATTGTATTTTAATTGAATTCTGATTGTCATGCTTTTGACTGAAAAATAGCTTGAGATCAGTAGAAATAATTGACAGACCCTGCAGTACTGCTGCTGACCCTAAAGAATGTGAACACAATACATTTGTTCCTGCATTTTCTACAGGACTTCTAGTCCTGTCTTTTACACTGTTGTTTTGTTCTGGCTAGAATGCTACATCAGCGACTTGTGTACGCGAGTGTGGCTGACTGTTTATTTCAGGTGGCTGTCTCATCTGGTATTGAGAGAGAAATGTAAATAAAGTTGCAGTATGAAGATTCGGTATGTCTGGAATGCGTAACATGAGGCGCCTGTTTCAATGACAACAGTGGAACTTGAGGAAATAAAATGTAACTCTAACAAAGGAGCATTATCCCGGCACGTGTTCAGCGTGGATCCTCCCTGAGGCTGTCAGGACAAGTAGAGCGAGATCTAATTGGTGGATACCTGTGAGGGGGTGTTGGCGGGGCAGTTTCAGGGGTGCATGGGGGTAAATGGCTCTTTGAATAAATGCCTAACAAGGAAGTGACCTTTGTCCTAATCTCACCCCAGGGGAAGATACTTACGCAATGCCTGCGGTAACTCCGTATCGCAGTGTCTGAAGCAGCATTGAGTTAATGATCTGCACTGAAGCAGACAGCAGTGAGCATGATTACACTTCAGCTTGTTTATTTCGCCTCATCTCTAAGGATTAATCATATTCATGGTTATCTCTTACTTGCAGCAATGTCTATGGATGCTGTTAATTAGCACACAGTATCGTTTGACTCATCCCTTTGCTCTTTACAACAAAAATAAAACACAGTTACTGTAATACGCTTACAGTGCTAGCAGCTATTGGGACTGGTGGGTTTAAAAGCAGAAACATAAAGCTCATAATTTAGATACTTTTTAGCATTTGCATGAATTCCTCCTGAGAAAACAATGTTGTTTGAGCTGTAAAGTTGTCTGTTTGAGGAGGGAATAGTTTTCCAGGTGGATGAACTTCTGTTCTGTTTATGTTTCTGATGTAATTCCCGTTTAGTTTGCAGCTCTGTAATCAACTCAGCAGCTTAGGAGCTCAGAATGTTGAAGGATCATTTGAGAATGGTATCGATAACCTGTATTTATTTTATTTTATTTACATTTTAATGCCGTCCAATTGGTTCTATATAGAGACCTTTCTTACCATGTTTTTACAAGTATTACTCTGTAAGCTGCAGCACACACTACTGTTAAAAATGTGGGCTCTTCTGTTTCAGTATATTTTAGCCATTACTTCTGTCTTATATAATCCTTCAGAGATCTTTTCGGGGTTTTTTAACGAATTGAAAAAACTAAATTGAAATAGAAATATGTTCTTTTCTGTCATTTTTTAAGTATTTATTTGTAATATTAAAAATCTTACCACTGACCCCAAATCTTTGTACACTGAACAAAATTATAAACGCAACACTTTTGTTTTTGCCCCCATTTTTCATGAGCTGAACTCAAAGATCTAAGACATTTTCTATGTACACAAAAGGCCTATTTCTCTCAAATATTGTTCACAAATCTGTCTAAATCTGTGTTAGTGAGCACTTCTCCTTTGCCGAGATAATCCATCCACCTCACAGGTGTGGCATATCAAGATGCTGATTAGACAGCATGATTATTGCACAGGTGTGCCTTAGGCTGGCCACAATAAAAGGCCACTCTAAAATGTGCAGTTTTATCACACAGCACAATGCCACAGATGTCGCAAGTTTTGAGGGAGCGTGTAATTGGCATGCTGACTGCAGGAATGTCCACCAGAGCTGTTGCCCGTGAATTGAATGTTCATTTCTCTACCATAAGCCGTCTCCAAAGGTGTTTCAGAGAATTTGGCAGTACATCCAACCGGCCTCACAACCGCAGACCACGTGTAACCACACCAGCCCAGGACCTCCACATCCAGCATCTTCACCTCCAAGATCGTCTGAGACTAGCCACCCGGACAGCTGCTGCAACAATCGGTTTGCATAACCAAAGAATTTCTGCACAAACTGTCAGAAACCATCTCAGGGAAGCTCATCTGCATGCTCGTCATCCTCATCGGGGTCTCGACCTGACTGCAGTTCGTCGTCGTAACCGACTTGAGTGGGCAAATGCTCACATTCGATGGCGTCTGGCACTTTGGAGAGGTGTTCTCTTCACGGATGAATCCGGTTTTCACTGTACAGGGCAGATGGCAGACAGCGTGTATGGCGTCGTGTGGGTGAGCGGTTTGCTGATGTCAACGTTGTGGATTGAGTGGCCCATGGTGGCGGTGAGGTTATGGTATGGGCAGGCATTTGTTATGGACAACGAACACAGGTGCATTTTATTGATGGCATTTTGAATGCACAGAGATACCGTGACGAGATCCTGAGGCCCATTGTTGTGCCATTCATCCACGACCATCACCTCATGTTGCAGCATGATAATGCACGGCCCCATGTTGCAAGGATCTGTACACAATTCCTGGAAGCTGAAAACATCCCAGTTCTTGCATGGCCAGCATACTCACCGGACATGTCACCCATTGAGCATGTTTGGGATGCTCTGGATCGGCGTATACGACAGCGTGTTCCAGTTCCTGCCAATATCCAGCAACTTCGCACAGCCATTGAAGAGGAGTGGACCAACATTCCACAGGCCACAATCAACAACCTGATCAACTCTATGTGAAGGAGATGTGTTGCACTGCGTGAGGCAAATGGTGGTCACACCAGATACTGACTGGTTTTCGGACCCCCCCCCAATACAGTAAAACTGCACATTTTAGAGTGGCCTTTTATTGTGGCCAGTCTAAGGCACACCTGTGCAATAATCATGCTGTCTAATCAGCATCTTGATATGCCACACCTGTGAGGTGGATGGATTATCTCGGCAAAGGAGAAGTGCTCACTAACACAGATTTAGACAGATTTGTGAACAATATTTGAGAGAAATAGGCATTTTGTGTACACAGAAAAAGTCTTAGATCAGACTAGAGTTCAGCTCATGAAAAATGGGGGCAAAAACTAAAGTGTTGCATTTATAATTGTGTTCAGTATATCTATATTGTATATTAGGTTAATTAATGCTAAAGTTAGTAATCAGTTATTTGGAAGACAACATAGAAGTTATGCTATTTCACAGTGAATATATAGCATATTTGTTGGGTTTTTAAAATGAGTTTTTCAGTTAAAATAAAATGTTTGTTATTTAACTGCTGTAACTACTCTGGAAAATGGAAAACATACCATTAATTTACACATTTAAAACTCATATTTTCAGAAGCATTCTTAGCGATGAGATTACAAAATACATACTAAACCATATGTGGTCAACTGTACTTTTTTATATAGGTGAACAATATACTGTTCGGTATTAAACAGCACACATTTTTCCTGTTTAACACTAAAGCTGCTTTGACACAATCGGTATTGTATAAAGCGCTATATAAAAAAGGTGACTTGACTTGACTTATGTAATATCACTTCCATGTGCGTTCTTGGATACTAATTGAAAGTAACTGGGTTTGCTTCTTTAGCCAGTCGTAACATGAGTCGAAAGATTGGAGATATCTTCACAGAGACAAGACTGATAAGCAGTTCTTTTCCACCAATTTAATGCTAACGTAATGTCATGTTGAAGTGTTATGTACTTCAGTATGATAGTTTAATAGGTAAATGACTAGATATTGGATTTTACAATCTGTGGGACAATTAAAAGGATTTTCTGTGGTAAATTCCACATGCTGTGAACTCCGCAGTACCTTGGTTGTGTACTTTCCCTTTGTTGTGATGTCCTGCTATGTGGAGCTACAGAACGCCTTTATGCTCAGATCAGGTCAAGCTGGTTTTTTGCTCTACAATTGCGTCTGTCACCTATCAACTAGTAGCCTATAGACCAGACAACTGCTTTTCCTTTCACCTCAGTAGAGACGTCGATGTCCAAGACGGTGCTCAGGTTTCTTGGCTTTCTGCTGTTGGATTTGTTTCTGTGAGTTTTGATGTTTCAGCTGGAAGGAATATTTCTTCAGTGGTCTGAGCTGGTAAAAGGACATTTTAAAGTTCTGTCATATGCATGTTTTCTGAGGTTATGTTCTTATTGTCTTGAGGCAGTGTATTACATGCCAATTTCTAAATTAAATATTATGTTGGAATTTTTTTGTTTTTAATTGAATTGCTTTAACTGGTTGTCTGTTATTTCCACTGTATTATTTTATTTTTCTTCCAGTAAAGTCAAAATTATTTTCTTTTTTTCTTCTTTTTTTTGTGGAAACCATAAATATTTGTAAGGTTCTTTAATTAATAGAGATAATTATTTATACCAATGTAAAAGTCTTTTATATTTATTATAGTATAAACTAAAATAAACAAAATATATTTTTTTTTACTTAATAATAATAATGAAATATTAACCTGACTAAAACAAAAATTACTGAAAATAGATAGATGGATATTCATTTTATTTGTCTATCCATCTATCCATCTATATATCTATATATCTAGACCAAAAACAACCAAATTAACACAACTTTACCCAAAATTAAAAAGTAAAAACAGTAAAAATAAAAAATAAAAAGTATTATTCAAAATATTAACAAAAATATATAACTAATAATAAACTACACTAAACTACACTTTGAATAAATGTCATGCCTTGTTGAACAAAAGTAATGTTTTCTTTTTTTTTAAAAAAAAAATCTCACTGACTAGAATTATGTTTGTCGAAATGGTTTGCTTTCAGTTGTTGACTGTTACTTCCAATGTAAGATGTTTTTATTCTGAATATGTCTATATATTTCTCTGTTGTTTTCGTTCAACAGAAAACTATCCTGTGGGAAGTTCAGAAGTCAAATCTGAGTCCGCCGCATCGCTGCAGACGCAGACATCGGTGAGCTCTTTGCCGACCGGTTCTCCAGGACCTAAGCGCTCTGGAACTACTGGAAACACGCTAAAAAAATGGCTCACCAGCCCCGTACGACGTCTCAGCCACGGCAAGGGCGACAACACTAATGCCAAAAAACCCAACAACAAACAACGTAAACGAGACGGCCGGAAGAGTGTAGAATTGGGACCGCCGCACCAGGACAGCACTGAAGAGGTACAATAATGAACCATTAACCATTTAGGAAACATGCTTCTTTAAGATGACTACGGTTCAACATTCCAGCATTTTTACAATGCCACATACCAAACAACGCGTAGAAATGCACTCTCTTCAGTCTGGGACCACACCTGGCATCACATATTTTAGTCTACTCAAGCGTTTGCATGTAAAAGAGCTTCCTGTACAGGTGCATGTTTTATGAGGAGTGTGTCCACTGTTGGAGGTTATGAATGATAGATTCCCGTCGGCTCTTCAGTGGCGGTTTTGATGAATCCATAGAAACGGGTGTGAAGTTTTCTCTGTTTCTCCAAAGAGAGGAAGACGAGGAGTAAACAGCGGAGGAGAGGAAGAGGCTGAGGACGAACCCCACACACCCCTCCCTCCCCCCATGGAGATCATCAAGGACCCCTCCGCTCAGGAGGAGAAGGTGAAACATAAACTTGCTTTCAATTTTTTATTGTTGTTTTGTCCTTTTCCTTTTTTTTCTCTGCATCCCTCATACTGTTTGTTAAAGGAATAGTTCACTAAAAAACAAATGGACATTTTGTCATCATTTACTCATCTTTTTATTGTTCTATATTGTTGTTTATATTGTTCTTTTTGTCAGCCGAACCCATTAGATCTAATAATTTAGTAATTACTGAAATTTTAAGTTAATATTTCAATAATTCAGCAACAAATGTGCATGTTTACAATGATCTGATATCAGTTAATGATCACATGATATTGGTAAACCAATTAATTGGCATATCTTTTTACTAACTATTCTACAAAAAAATTAGAAGAGTATTTATTTTAATGTTGCAGTTTAGATTTAATTAATGAATATCCTTTCATCAACTCACAAACCCCCTACAGTTCCTTCACTTTCTTCAGTCAACCCATGACATTTTTACATCTTTTAGGTGAATCATTTAATTGTATTTTTTTGTTCACAGAAGAAAGTTAGTCAAACAGGTTTGAAATGACATGAGGAGGAGTAAATGATGACAACACTTTTAGCGATTCCTTAAACACCTTGTACCTATTTTTTGTGTTTTTCCTTTCAGTTTTGATTCTTATCGCTCTCTCTCTCTTTCTTTTCACTTTGCCTTTCAGACTCCAGAGCCTGGCTCTTTCCCGGTGTTGGGTAGTGTCTCGCCGTCTGATCAGACGCCCAGAGACCCAGAAACAGAGCAGAAGAACAAGGCCATTAAGAGGGCGAATGTAAGCACCCGCCAGAGTGTATAAAGAGAAGAGAAACTGCTGAACAAATGAGTTCAACCAGGAATACAGATTCAAATATTAGTGTGCTAGCTGGAACATGTGCATGTTCTAGTGTATCCTGATATCTCTCCTGTCCACAGGTTTGTGTTAAATGAAATGGTGCAGACAGAGAGGGACTATGTGAAGGATCTGGGTGTCTTAGTGGAGGTATGTTATAGATAAATCTGATCTCTATCAGGTTACAGATTTAAAAGAATTACTAGACAGAATTACTGATTTAAAGAGCATAGAGTAGAGAACTTTTTTGTAATCTCCAGGGAATCACAGTGCAAAATGATTATCGATAAGACTTCTCCTGAACTCATAAGTGCCACACAGAGCCATTAAAGAACCTTTAATATGAAGTGGAGTCTCCATATGTCTGTTTTCCTCCTTATCCCAGGGCTTTATGAGAAGGATTGGGGAAAAAGGTGTTCCGGATGACATGACGGGGAAGGATAAGATCGTATTCGGGAACATTCATCAAATCTACGACTGGCATAAAGAGTAAACCACATCTCTTTTTCATGCTGTTGGAATTCAAATGTTTTCTTGAACTAAACCTAATGCTAGACTAGAAATGGTTTTCACAGCTGGTCAAACACTAATAACTTAGAATATTAGTAATAATCCTCATTAAATAAGAACTAAAAGTCCCCAAAAAATCATTTTTGCTGAGTCTTGATTCATTTAGACATAAAAAAATGTAGTTTGGGGTCAGTAAGATTCTTTTTACTTTAGTACTAGTAAGGATGCATTCAATTGTTCAAAAATGACAGTAACGTTTATATTTTAAACAAATGCTGTTCTTTTGAACATTCTATTCATCAAAGAATCCAGAAAATAATTTATCATGGTTTCCACAAAAATATTAAGCAGCCAACTGTTTACAATATTAATCATAACAAGAGATTGCTTTTTTTAGCACCAAATCAATATATTAGAATGATTTCTGAAGGATTAGGATGATTTCTGAAGGATAAAGACATGTGACCTGAAAATTCAGCCTTTTGAAAAATATATTAAAATAGAAAAAAAGTTATTTGTGTTACATTTTCTAAAAAAATCAGTTATATTAATATTTCACACTATTGCTGTTTTTACTGTATTTTTTTTTTTTTTTTTTTACAAATGCACCTTGGTGAACATAAGAGTTTTTTAATAACATTAAAAACCTTACAGATCCCAAACTTTTGAATGGTAATGTATATTGACTCCACAATGCCGTTGCTATTTTCACTCTATTTTCATGCTACAGTTTGTCATTTTGGATACCAAAATAATCAGCATGCAAAACTTGTGCGTAAAATGTCCTGGTTGACATGAGCAACGACACATGCTAAAGAAGGAAATGGACTGAATTTCAGACGGGAATCTAATTTGGTTTGAGTGATTTACACTCATGATAACATGTTTTCCGTTCTTATTTCAAAGGTTCTTCCTCTGTGAACTAGAGAAATGTCTGCAGGACCACGACAGACTGGCTGAGCTGTTTATCAAGCATGTGAGCTCAACAAAATTAACTCTATATGTCTCTGTGTGTGCGTGTGTGTGTGCGTGTGTGCGTGTGTGTGTGTGTGTGTGTGTGTGTGTGTGTGTGTGCGTGTGTGTGTGTGCGTGTGTGTGTGTGCGTGCGTGCGTGCGTGCGTGCGTGTGTGCGTGCGTGCGTGTTATAGTAGTACACGTCATTTAATTGTCTTCCTTTGTTATCCAGGAGAGAAGGTTACACATGTATGTCATCTACTGTCAGAACAAGCCTCGCTCAGAGTTTGTCGTGGCTGAATATGACGGATTCTTCGAGGTGAGTGTTATTTGAGCAGCTCAGTTATGTCTCCTCTGAAGTAAAGTGCTCTGTCTGATGATGATGTTGTTGGTGTTTCTGTCAGGAGGTGCAGCAGGAGGTAAACTCCAGACTGTCCATCAGTGATTACCTGATCAAACCCATCCAGAGAATCACCAAATACCAGCTCCTGCTCAAGGTATTAGCCACTGAGTTACACAGTCATTATACACTTATAATATTTACCATGGTAAACACAGTTGCTAACAAAATAGCATAGATTTGCATTGAAACCATACACCACTTTTCTGAAGTTTGGGGTTAGGATGATGTTTTTATTATTATTTGATGCAATAAATAAAATTCAATAAAACAGTAATATTGTTTAATATTATTGCAATTTAAATTAATGTTTTTTTAATCTAAATCTAATTTATTCCCATGATGCGAAAGATGAATTTTCAGCATCATTACTCAAGTCTTCAGTGTCACATGATACTTCACAAATCATTCTAATATGCTGATTTGTTCGAGAAGCATTTCTTATTGTTATCATCAATGTTGATGTCAATTGTGCTGCTTAATAAGTTTTTGTGGAGACTGTGATGCATTTTTTCTTTGATGCCTACAAAGACAGAATTTATTTGAAATATACTTTTTTTGTATTTAAATGTACAAATTTTTGTAACAATGCTAAAGTCTTTTCTCAGTTCTTGCTGAATAAAAGCATTAAGTTGTTTTTAAAAAGGCCTTATTGACCCCTTACTTTAGAATGGTTATGTATATCGGACCAGAACATTGACTCAGCAGCCACCCAGAATACAGTAGACACTAAAAACACCCAGAAAACATAATGTCAGCATCACACTTCATGCTTTTCAAGCCTCGTTTACAAAGTCATTGGAGAACATGGAGTCTTTACCCGCATACACGTCTCTCAGCGGGTCGGTGTTAGCAGATGCTTAGTCTTTACCAAGGGATTTTTGTGCTTCTTCTTTCCTTAAGTGACTAATAAAATAAGAGTCGGAACAGTGTGTGTTTATTGAACTGCAAATCCTTTTCTCACTAAAGCTGCGTGCACGACAAGCCCTGAAGGAACAAAAAAATGCATTCATAAGCCAGTCTGAACATTGTCCTAATTCAGTTTATTACAGTTTGCACGGTGGTCCTGTTTTTATTGTTTTATTTTTTTGACAGGGAATTGAACAAATAATTCAGTTCAGTCGGTCTCTCCTCTTCTATTCTTAATAGTAGACGGATGGCAGAAGAGGGGTAGATTTTAGCAAAAACAACAGACACTCAATCCAAAATCAATATCAAAATACATATAAGTATATATATAAGTTATAAGTATATAAGTATCGCTTTTTATTTATCCTCTTTCTTACTGCTTGTTTCACTTCTGTTTTAGTTTTTATAACTAATTCTTACTATGTGTAAGTTGTTGTTTGTTAGCATGTGTTTTTGACAGTGTTCTTTTTTTAGGATTACTGATAACTACTGCTGTTTGATTTATCTATTTTAATTTTACATAAATTATGTATGAATTTCATATGTCTTTATAGGTATTTACTTTAGTTTTAGTTTTTAATACATTGTATTTATTTTAGTAACGTTACTTCAACATACTGCATGGAAATGAAATACCATATATATATATATATGGGTGTTTGGCTTAGTGTCATGTTAGAATCATTTTTATACTCATACCTTTTGTTGATTTAATATTTTGAAATGTTTTTAGCTTTATTTTTTGTTTTCATTTAAATGTTTAGTTTTGAAATGTTGTTGTATGCATTTGTCATTTTATTTAATTTCTCAATTTTCTTAAATGTGTGTATATATAGTATTTATAGAGTTTTAACTTATAGATTTAGTTACTTTTTCTTATTTGTAAGTCGCTTTGGATAAAAGCGTCTGCTAAATGACTAAAAAGTAAAGTAAAAGTAAATACATTTTTGTATGGGTTCTGCTGCTCGTATTTATATTATTGGTAGAAGTAGTAGCACTGAATGGCAGTGCTATTTTAGTATCATTAATATAACATTACATTATTTAGTAATATTTTGAATTAGATATACATTTTTATATTTTACATTTTAATTTGACTTACTGTAAATTTGTTGTTTTTTTGTTTTTATTTTTTCATCTTTAACTTTAAAGTTTATTTTGAACACAAATATATATATATATATACAGTTTTGGTTAACAATAACAATGTCAGATTATTATCCTATTTGAATTTTCTTGTTTCATTTCTTATTTGAAGGACTTTCTGAAGTACAGCACTAAAGCAGCTCTAGACTGTAAAGAGATAGAGGTAGGTCACTAAAGCGATGTTATATTGATATGTATAAATCACACCACATACACTTCTATCTTTAGTGTCCTGTCATGTTTTAACATGGCTGGTCTGTAATTTCTGTCCTGCAGAAAGCAGTTGAGCTGATGTCCCTGGTGCCCAAACAATGTAACGACATGATGAACCTTGGACGACTGCAGGGCTACGAGGTAAACTCATTTCTTTTGAGGTTATTTAAATCATTATTCAATTATTACAATTACATATGTAGTCACAAAGGTGAGCTGTTTGGTTGACTGCCAGAAGCAGTTAGCGCTGATGTAAAGTTACACTGACAGTTATAATTTCTCAAAGCAACATGACACATCAATTAGTGTAATTATAGAGTTCTACCATTATGCTAACACATCAGGTTTATACTGAAAGTGTAGCGACAGCTTAAATCTGTATGAACTCGAATGTTCACTATCAACGGACCAATCAGCTGTAAGTTTGATGTAATAGACTAACAAACTAATGAAGTTTCAAGTAGCTGATGCAGAAAAATCTGCGTTAAGAAGGAATGTCCTGAATAATTGCACAAGCTGCATCAAAAGTGTAAGCTGCTACCTTAAGATGGTATAAAAGTAATAAGGTAAACTTGTTTCTGCTATGGGATAAATACAAATGAAAAAAGATAACTGCAACATTTTCCCATGCAATTCTGAATTTATATCTCACAAGTTTGAGAAAAAAGGAAAAACTGCTAGAAGTAAACTCATATTGCAAATGTATAACTCACTGTTGAAAGAAATAGACTCAATATATAATTTACGTTACATGTACATTTAGTGATTTAGCAGATATTTTTATCCAAAGCAACTTACAAATGAGGACAATAGAAGCAATCAAAACCAACAAAAGAGCAATGATACGCAAGTGCTAAGTCTCGGTTAGCCTAACGCAATACACGTAGCAAGGTTTTTTTTTTTATTATATAATAAATAGATAGAATATTAAAAACTGATTATTAAAACAGATAGAATAGAAAAGGAATAGAGCAAGCTAGTGTTAGAGGTCTTTTTTGCTTTTTGTTAATTGTATAATAAATAAAAATAAAACAAATTGATAGAATACAAAAAGAATAGAGAAGCTAGTGCTAGTTTTTTTACAATATACATATATCACATTATGTTTTTAATTTGACTCTGTGGCAGAAACAAAACAACAACAAAAAAAACCTGTTGTGAAATATAAACTCTCAATTCTGAGAGACAAAAAGCCAGAATTGGGAGGTGTGTATTTATAATCACGAGTTTATAATTTAAAATGTCAAGAAATAAACTCACTATATGAGAAGACATGTCAGAATGGTACGATAAAAAGTTGATTTTTTTTTACATTTGTTCACCATGGTACAACCAAATCTGCTTCCAAAAAATTCAGGCAGTTTGTCTGAGGTGCAGTGCTTGACCTTGACTTTCTTGAAAAGGACTGTATGTATCAGTGCTTTGATGATTGCTTGTGTTTCTTTGCACAGGGGAAGTTGACAGCTCAGGGAAAGTTATTGCAGCAGGACACGTTCTTCGTGACAGAGCAGGACTCTGGCGTTCTGTCCCGCAGTAAAGAGCGCAGAGTGTTCCTCTTCGAACAGATCGTCATCCTCAGTGAGCTGCTTCGGAAAGGCTCGTCAACACCAGGGTACCAGTTTAAAAAGAGCATTAAGGTACATTCAGCACAAGTTGATTCAAGTTCATTAAAAAACAAAATACACAATGTTTTTATGTTACCCTCTTGTGTGCAGGTGAGCTACCTGAGCATGGAGGAACATGTGGAGAGCGACCCCTGTAAGTTTGTCTTGTCATGTCGTGGCTCATCTGAACGGCTGACGCTTCAGGCCGCTAACATCGACATCAAGAAAGAGTGGGTCCAAAGCATCCGAGTACTGCTGGACATGCAGATCAACTTCCTCACGGGTGAGCGCATTATGAAAGGGTTAAGGAAGAAGGCAGTTGTTGGTTTATACACAAACAGATCTCAGTGCTGTTTAATTCATTACACACATTTTTATTTCATTGCTGTTTGTGGGATCATTGATAACCTGCTCCTCGTCTGTTTCTGATCAGCTCTCCAGAACCCACAGGAGTACCAGAAGAAAGAGAGCGGAGGTTCTTTGAGCAGACAGCTGTCCAATAGCAGCCGTTCCTCATCCTCTCACCCCTCCACCCCCCTCAAACCCAACACCGCCCCCAATGGAAGCCCCGCCCACAAGCCCAACACGCATGTAGAGGAGGTGAGCATGATACAAAATATTGCATACATCTCGCATTAATTAATGACTGTCAATCAGTTTGCAATATTTTATACATTTTATAGAAAAATTACTTAAGATAACAATTTATTAATCAAAGTGATTACATATTAATAATTGCTGAAGTAAAGGCTCCAACTGAAGACAAGACATTGTATTAATGTTGCTGATGAAAATATTAAATACACAAATGTGGCTTTAGATATTATATTGTTTTATGTCCATATCATTGAACAAGTTTATATTTAGAATACATTTACAATCACTCCAAAATAGATGACAACAACTCACACACCTGCATTAGGAGTTATACTTCACACTCACAGTACCTGAAAGATGTGTTCATTACCCAAACATTCAGAAGGCGGGACCCGCTTTAAACTGCAACATGAATTGGTTTAATTGCAGATGAGTGACAATTCAACTATATCCAATGAACATTGAGGCTAGTATTTCTGCCCGTCTTGACAGGTGGACTGGCGTATAGGGGATGTTACGGTTATGGAGGCCGAGGCCCTAGGCAATCGCCTGCTCTGCCTATAGCTAGCGCCGGCCCTGCATATATATATATATATATATATATATATATTAGGGGGCTTATCATATTTTGGGGTCTTTAGCATCAAAGAGTTTAAAAGCCCTGCCCCTGGCCATCTTTATCACCACTGAACTCTGACGTGTAACTGATGTCCACAGCAAAAGCTCTAGAATGAAAGCACCCTAATCAGCCTGTGTGACAGGAGACCAATTATCTCCATAGCATTCTGTGCTTAAACAGGCTTGTGTAATCTAACTAAATCAATTAGTTATCTGGACCATTTTAATTAGCGTCTCATCCAGGCCAGATAGATGTAATTAGTTCACACTACAGTCGCTGCAGTCTGTGCATGCGTCTCCTCGCTGAACTGGATGTGTCCGTGCTGCAGTGCTGTGAAGTTCCACTCTAATTGTCTTTGAGGGGAGGAGAGGTGCGGGTAGTTATTCTTAGTGGGGAGAATGGCCTAGATTTCCAGCTCTGCCCGTGTTCTGTACCTGTTTCTCCTCTCAGTAGGGTCTCTTTCTTCTGTTCCATTCTGGCTCGCTGTCTTCCTTGTTCTCCTCTTCTCGCTGCAGTCTCTCTCTCTCTCTCTCTCTCTCTCTCTGGTGAGCTTGTATCTTGGCCTTGGCACACTCTTTTTTTTTCTGTGTCCCTAATAAATCACACTGTCACTGAAAACCAGACAGAAGGAGCCGCTTTGCTACTTTTTATTTTTAAATGTCTAAGCTTTTCACCCAGCTATTTATTTCTCATGCCAGGTCAAGGTTGACAGTGAGGAACAGACTTTTGTCTGTGTGAAGCTTTGTCCTGATTTGTCCGAAGTGTTTGACTATATGATTGAAGAACACACATTAAAGTATTTAATTTGTAAAAAAAACTATTTGATTTTAGTTCACTAGCTTACAATTCGATTCTACTCTGATCTTGATTTGATTCATTTGGAGATATTTCTAGTCAAAAGAAATCAAATTGAATATATTTGGCAGTCATCAAGGAAAAAATCTCTCTAAACTGTAATGCAGTAAACTATACTCAGAACTTTGTCGGGTGGCAAATTACTGTTATCTATAAAACTAAAGGTTAAAATTAACAACCGATTTGAATACAAAAATTTAAATTGCACATAAAGCATATGAGTCTATAATACATGTACATGTACATTTAGTTATTTAGCAAACGCTTTTATCCAAAGCGACTTACAAATGAGGACAATAAAAGCGATCAAACCCAACAAAAGAGCAACAATATACAATATGCACATAACTTTTGAATCACGTTTCTACTCCAATTCGTGTTTTTATATAACCATTTTTTTTTATATATAAACAGGTTGGTTGGCATAACATCTTTTTTATTATGCATTTATATAAATATACATTAAATATTGAAGGACTGATTAAATTAATATGTAATGTAGTGCATATCGAGCAAAATGCTCTTTCTAGAGTTAATTTTTCTAGTTAAATATGGACACAGGCATTTCTGAGGCAAATATAACTTTACGCGACATTGTTTAAAAGCTGTTTAATTGACATCATTTTAGGTTAAAGCTGATTAATAGATTACAGGAAGCGTGATACATTTCAGTCAGTTGTACTGTGTCTTTCAGCATACCTTCTGGTGTTCATTCATGTTTATTTCATGCTGCAACTACTAGTAAAGAGGAAGAGATGATTGGTTCACTTCCAAACTGAGGCAACTAAAACTAAAAACAGCATAGCAAAAGATTGATTCTTGGCATTTAAAGGGATAGTTCACCCAAAAATGAAAATTATGTAATTAATTACTCACCCTCATGTCGTTCCAAACCCTTAAGACCTCTTCGTTCATCTTCGGAACACAAATTATTTTTGATGCTCTCTGACCCTGCAATAAACATTAAGGGTTATTACGTGATCAAGGCTCAGAAACATAGTAAGGACATCGTTAAAATAATCCATGTGACATCACTGGTTCAACTGTAATTTTACGAAGCTATGAGACTACTTTTTGTGTGCAAAGAAAACTAAAATAACAACTTTATTTAACAATTTGTCTCCTTCGTTCACCCTAGAGCGCCATTTTGGAGAGTATCACACTTAGACAATGTATGTACGCGGATATGTTGTTTACGTTAAAATCCAAGCGTTAACAGCGTATCCACGTACGGTGCTGCTGACACAGAACAGCATACGTTGTTTACGGATGTGATACTCTCCAAAATGGTGCTATAGGGAGGTGTGGAAGTGATACATTGTTGAATAAAGTCATTATTTTAGTTTTCTTTGTGCACAAAAAGTATTCTCGTAGCTTTGTAAAATTACGGTTGAACCCCTGATGTCACATGGATTATTTTAACGATCTCCTTGCTATGTTTCTGAGCCTAGATCGTGTTAGGATCCTTGCATCAGGAATATATTAATTTGTGCTCCGAAGATGAACAAAGTTCCTACGGGTGAGTAATTAATAACAGAATTTTCATTTTTGGGTGAACTAACCCTTTAATAATCAAAATTGGTTTTATGGATATCGACAAAATCAATATTTTTCAACCCAGCTCTATTAATTTGTATATTCTCGATAAGAATGTTCAGTCTCATGTTTTTTGTGATCTTCAGATGTTTCATTTTTGTGTTCCAGGATCTGGACGAGGGGGAGTGTAACGGCCTGTCATCGGTGATAGTGACGCAGGATTACAACGCCGTGAAGGAGGATGAGATCTGCGTGGTGGTTGGTGAGAAGGTACAGATCCTGGCGTCCAATCAGCAGAACATGTGCCTGGTTTACCGACCTGCAAACAGCCAATCGCCTGCTGCAGAGGGCTGGGTGCCGGGTCACGTGCTCTCCTCGACCCGGTAAAGCCACGCCCCTCAACACCTCGGAATAAACCACTACTCACATTCACTACTCAGTTCCACCAGCCTACTCTGGGAAAGCATGTCAAGACACGCCACTCAACCTCCTACTAAGCTACTGTTGGTCAGTCAGAACAGGAAGTCCTGCCACATTCCCCTGCCGCCATACAGTTGAGGACTAAAGATGCACGCTGCGAAAAATGGTGCGAAATCACCTCCCATAGTCGATATGGGCAACAACAAAAAACTAACTATAGAAAAAAGGAAGTTCGAGAAAATATATTATATTGCTAATAATTTAAAAAAAGAATATGTTGTATAGAGAGGATACTGAGGTGAATATGTCAGTGAATTACGTGTGGATGTGTATGGATGTTACCATCGTCCTTTCTCATCAACATGCTCCATTACGTGCAAAGGACTGTTTTTAAGTGGGGCTCTCCCTTTTTTCCCTGTCTGTCTGTGCCAAGTCATTTGCACACTGTGTATATTTTCTTTTACTGAGATTTTATTTTTGAAAAGCTTTTTTTTTCCCTAAGTGTCTTATTTTTACAGCTATTAGGCATGGCACATATATTATTTTCTTTCAGTTCTGTCAATCAGTTCAGTGTTCTGTACAAAGTATTCTGCACTTTTCCAACAAATAGTATCGCAATGACGGCAAGTTGTGCAATACCACAATCGTCACAATGCTCATAACTGTACTTGTAACTAAAGATTTAAATGTATTATTCTGTATCATTTAAAATTTGTACATAATATTTTTGACATTGCCATAATAGATACACAGCAGAGGAAAACGGTCCCTCTATTCCTGTCAGGCTCAAGAGAAAAAAAACTGAACTAAACCCTGGTAGTCTGCACTGCCTCCAAAACCCAACACTCTGATTTTTACATTCAACATCATCTGATTTAGTATGTAATAAGCTATCATAAGAATCATATCAGAACAGATGTTCACTCAAATTAGTCGATTAAAAATGGATGTTGTTGATTTCTGAAGAGTAGTCTCTGCTGTCAACGTTCAGATCTCAGATATACGTGTAAATAAACGTATAAAAATAAAAATTATTCTAGCAGGTATTTCACTTGTTAAACTCTGGAATGTTGTTCATAATAAAACTGACAATTTTTCATCTTGGAAATTATGCATTCTGTATCATTTGAGCATCTGTGCATCTATCATCAGCTGCAATTATACAGTTATTACAGAGTGATTGTGCTTAAAATTTCTGTACACACACACACACACACACACACACACACACACACACACACACACACACAGTATGTAGTATATACAAATTATCTCAATATCGCAGTAGTTAATGTATGAGAGTTACAGTGAAAAACTCCTGAAGAAAAGCAAATTGTTGCTGCAGTTACTTGTATATTTATATAAGTACACATGAACGGTATAACAAATTGTGAACAACTGTTTCTGATGATTCACTCTGAAAGCAGAACAGTGGAAGAACCATATGAAATATGAAAAATGCACAAACATAGCTGTCATCTACATCCTGCTCTTGGCCCCAGTGATTTACATTTACGCATTTAACAGACGCTTTTATTCAAAGCGACTTACAGTGCATTCAGGCTACACAGTTTTTGTATGTGTGTTCCCTGGGAATTGAACCCACAACCTGTTGCGCTGCTAACGCAATGCTCTACCACTGAGCCACAGGAACACCATGCTAACAATGCACCATGATGCATGCTAACAACCGCAGTCAGGCAAAGGGAGTACTTTTCCCTTATTAAAATAATAAGGGGAAAAAAGGATTCATGAATTTAATTTTAAAAGTTACTATAACATGAAAAAATATTTTTTTAATGACCCATTTTTAAATATCCATGAAATGAAGAATCAATTAAAATAACAAGAAATTGCATTGTGCCATTTCAGGCTATGTAGTTTATTATTTTACGACTGTTTTCCTACCTTGTGTTTTGGTATTTGTGTCTATCCTGTTACAGACACAAGTGTTACTATATACTATAGTATAATTAGAACTATGTGATAGTTTTCACATATACAGTATGAGCTGCATTTAAGTCACTCTTTTCACTGGGATTCTTTCAAATTTTGGATTTCTTTTTGTTTACATCCCAAGAACATCCTCATTTTGGAGGCTGACCACATCAAGTAAGAAAATATTTATATTTTTACAAGAGAGAGATTTGTCCAAAATAAAATATACTGTAAAGTTACAATGGAAAAAATCTGGAAGGCTGTGTCAAATATATATTTTTTTAAATTATGAAATTAATGACAGCAACAGGATTGACGTCAAAGTCACGGGACTGACCAAAGTAACAGGGATGACAGGACACACATTCTTCAGCAAACTGCACATATTAGTTTACATAGGACTGTAAGCTTTTACCATTTTAAATTGCATCATATTGTTTTACACTTACTTGGCATATTAGTCAAGTCAAGTCACCTTTATGCAATACAGATTATGCAAAAGGAGCTTCACAATGTTAAACAGGGAAATAGTGTCGATAATGTAGGAGGAAAATAGTAAATAGTCAATTTTTCAGTTAAAGTCAGTTCATTGTTGATTTAGCACATTAAATTAAATAAAAGTGATCTAATGTTTTAAGGGTATTGTAATTATTGTGTCCATCTGTTTGTCTTTGTCCCCTCACAGAACTTAAAATATGCTAATATGGTTCAATTATTAGTCGAGGATATCTTGGATCAGATCAGATCTTGGTCTTTCATCTTAAACCAGGCCAAGATCTTGATGCTGATATTTGGTTAATTTTTTAAATGGTGAAACTGAGGCAGTCTGCAGTCACTTTGCTGCTCTTGTTCGTAATTTAATTTACATAAATTACAGGGGGGGGGGGGTTATAATCTCTATTTATAATCTCATCCCGCTCATTAACATCAACAATAGTAATAGTAACAATACCAACAATAGAACTAAAAATGTAACTGATGCTCATGTGTCAACACCACTGAATGATATAGGCATTAGCTCAGTAATACACCCAGGGTGACCTTGAAAATATTTGAATCTAATCTAGGTCATCTCTGTTACCCACACGTCTAAACCTGTTACTCTGAAAAAACAGGGCTGACAGTAACAGGTTTGACGATTCCAAATGAATTTGCTAGCTAATAGTCAAGTTCCCAAAAGCACGTTGTACACTTTGAAAGGATGTTATTTGTAGTCTAAATATTGATTATATTAAATGTAATAAATAATTGTTTAAATTTACATTTAAAAATTGTAAAAGTATTGACATAGCATGATGCCATAAAATGAATGGATAAGTGAGAATGATGCATTCATTTCTACATGGTTTATAAACTGAAGTGTGTGTGCATTGTGTGTGTGTGTGTGTGTGTGTGTGTGTGTGTGTGTGTGTGTGTGTGTGTGTGTGTGTGTGTGTGTGTGTGTGTGTGTGTGTGTGTGTGTGTGTGTGTGTGTGTGTGTGTGTGTGTGTGTGTGTGTGTGTGTGTGTGTGTGTGTGTGTGTGTGTGTTGCTGCATCCAAACCACTAGGTGTCAGGTTAAGACCAAGAGGACTGCCACACTGGCCAGTGCAACTACAGAGATGTGATAAAAGAGCCAAACCAGGTAAGATTGTTACCTAAACAGCTTGAACCCCAATAATAGCCAACAATTCAACTCTCACAATACATCATTCAAATATTGGGGATTATTATAGGCCTATTCCTTTGAAGTAAAATAAATATATTTATTTTGCTCTGGGAGTTAATAATTCATGCATCAGAGGGTTAAATACAAGACAAAAGTATGAAATATTTACCGTTACCTCAACAGAAAACAGAGGGATGCCTGCGTGCTCCTCCGCCCATTGGGGTATTGTGGTTATTACTTTATATCAAAATCTATTATTCATCAAAGCCTGGTTTGGATCTCCTCTGATGAGATTTTATACTGGTGATTGTTTCATTAGATCATCAACACCAGACCAGACAAAGCACAGGACATTTCTTGAAATCTGGATCACTCCTGGGATTCAGTAACATTTCAACTTGGAATATACTTTTTATTCAGCTACTTGTGATTCAAATTCTGAATATTACTGTGACAATGTGTGTGTGTGTGTGTGGGGGGGGGGTTGACTACTGTAACACATGTGAAGGGATGAATTGCCTTAATTTTAAATGTTTGGTTTTGTTTCTCTCTCATATGGTCCCCTTGTTGTCTGGGTCAATATATCTGCATGGCCAATATCGTCTTTCTGCTGCAAATGTGGGTGCAATTTCTGATGTGTGGTGCTTGTCAAAATTTAAGTGGACATACTACATCAAAAATTCTATTTAACACAAAAATATGAGTTGTCATGATTTTTGGAGTATATATATTTACTGAAACCATGCCCATTTTATTTATTTTTTCATTGAAATTGTTAAAAAAATTAAGCAAATAACTCGACCCTGTCACAAGTTTACAACCCCCTGACGATGAGAAATACATATATTTGTGACGGGGCTGTGTTTTTTCACTCAAAATGGCCACTGCTCTTCGTGTAGTGTAGGAGAGGACACCATATATGGCAGCAATAGAATAAGGACATTGTATATACCTATCGATTCAAATAAAATGTTGAAAAAGTAATCATTTTCAAACCTTAATTTTATGTTACGGGGTTGAGTTGTTAAGCTTGACAGTACCCTCCCTGACTATAACATGCCTCAAAAATATAAATAAAAAAAGTATGACACTGCTAACCATTTTCTGCACCACTATGAAAGAGACCTGAATGATGTCATATCTGGTGAATGATGTCACATATGAGTGGAGAATAAATTATTATGGGCGCAGAATTGTTAGAGTGACGGGGTTGAGTTCAGACTGAGGGACATAACTTTCAAGTCGGTTTTTCATAAAATATTTGGAATTTTTTCAGAAAATATTTTTTACAACAAAGTAACAAATAAATGCTTACATTGTTGCCAAAAATCACAGACACTACGCACATTTTGTTAATCATTTTCTAAGTACAATCTCAGAGATGTGCCTCAGGGACATGACAAAATGTTTGGTTTAAGACGGATAGAAGACATTATTTTATGCTAAAAAATATTAAAATGCAATAATTATTTTAATTCATTATAATGGCCATCCCAAAGTTTTGTGAAAAACTTCTAACAATTTATTTTGTTGAACCACTACTTTAGAAACTGTGGGGGACTGAAATATTACAGAATGAATGACCCAGATATTAAAATGGGGGGGGGGGGGCAGGGTGAAGATATGTGTAACATTATCAGTATAACGGAGGGTACTTCTACTTTGGCTTGATCCAAAAGGATTGCAAAATAATAATAATAATATTAATATTACACACAAAAAATTTTTTTATTATTATTTTCAATATTTACAAATGTAAAATGTTCTCTATTATTATTAAGAATTAAGAGGTTGAGGTGTGGGATTGAAGGGAGAAATTAAATGTAGGCTACTCATGGTTAGTGTACTGTACTCAGTGTGGTTACAACAGCATTCTCTGGACTTTATACTAATTTATATTTATATACCATATAGGTTGTGTTTTTTAAAACAAGACATTTGTAGCAGATTAATCTGGAAAAAAACAACAACAAAAACAATACTCTACGGTCTTCCCAGCTGATGCTGTAAAAACTACGATGTTTTAAAACACTGCATTAAAATGTTATTGATTTCCTAAAAACAACAAAACACTCCCTTCTCTACCTTTTGCATTATTGGACAGAATCCAATCCATTTAAATGCATCTGTATTACACAAAATAACCACCAGGGGCCAGGATGTCTCGGTTTGCAACAACTGAACACTAGAGAATGTAAATCAGAGATGGCTTTATTAGTTTTAATATTTAGAGAGTCAGACTATTTTAACGACAGCCATTTATTTCAATACTTAAAAAGCTTATGAAATGACAGAGAAAGCTTGATAAAAAATGTATCATTTAAAAATGCTCTCATTATGTATCATTTGCTATACTTGTTTGAAAATACTGGATACAATAGTCCTATTATGCACATTCATAATAAAAAAGATCCCTCCAACCCCTTCATAAGCTAACTCCCAGTCCTTAACTGAGCGATGGCTTTAGCTTTTTATATCCTTCTTGTTCTTTTTGTCACTGTGTAAATAATAAAGACTAAATTAATGAAGTACCTTAAGTTGAATAGTCAGAGCACAATCATGCATACTTCAATATAAATATTTCATTTAGATCAAGTTAACACATAAACTGTAGAGTACTGCAGGTAGATATTACGTGACATGAATCACTCGGCTGATTCTGTTGCTCAAGAGTTTTGCTGCTCGTCCAAGTCACTTCAAAAGCTAACAAACTCTTGAGCAACAGAGTCACATGCACTTATCTATTATAGCTGTAGTAAATGTCCTTGATATAATATTATTGCACAGCAACTGAAACACTGACATTGCTGTTTATTGATACAAAAACAGCTACACTGTTATGTTAGTATCTGGATAGCCTGCTAATGCTTATTTTAAATTAGTTTAATTTTTATTTTAGTCACTGAGTGTGTCATCATCATTATTATTATTTAATATGTGTATAGCTTTTTATTCATATTTATTTAAATTGATATCAGTACATCAAAGTATGCAAATAATAAAATGCAAAATGCTGCCTTAGGAACTAGCTGAAATGCAATAAGCTTTTTACAGATGCAAGGCTGTGGTGTTCGTGTGGGTGGTTTGGCAACAGGTTTATTTACAGAACTACCATTTCTAGTTCATTCACTGCTTTCAGCCTGGCTCAGAACAAATATCAAGGGAAATGCACTTTTCCAAAGAATGTCCTTTGATTACAGATTGAAAAATGTCATAACATTAATATTAAATTAATATATTAAAAACAGCAAAGATAGCATCATAAAAAAATAATACAGTCAGAAAACTTTTTAAAGCACATTCTTTCTGCTTTATCTGACACTTGATGGCCATAGCTAATAGCAGGTTTTATTGTCTGTCGTATTTCTGCAGAGTCATTGCCACAAACACATGAACAGAAGGTCTTTGTCTCTTTCCTGCTTTCCCGTCACTGTTAAAAACAAAAGTGATTTTGCAAGAGACCCGGTGCTCATAGCTCTCTGATGGATTTTTAGACTGTTTGCAAATGCTTCTTTAATAATGCAACCCGGGGGAATTGAACACCTCCGCTGTAAATCTCCCTTTTAATATTTAAGCTCAGTTGTGATTTTTTTTAAAGCTGGCCCACTTTTAACTTTTACCCTAAATTACCACAGGCAGAATTTCACAGAAACGTATAAAGTAAACCTTTGGACATGTAAGGCCAAATGATCTGAATTGAAAGTACTGATTTTAACAGATTGATTGGCGCTGGCTGGCATCAAGCCCGAGGGACAAACTGTAGGTCAATAGGTTTGGAGGGAATGAGCAGGGTTCTGGTTTTGGGCTGTATCGATGGGGCTCCCCGCTCCGTTCTGACCTCATAGTGTTGCATCAGCTGTGGGGTAAAAGAGCAAAGCGTTCACTTAATGAGAGCATGAGAGAGATAACGATGGTGAGGTAACTGAAGTTTAAACATCAACTTCAAATTAGATAAAAGAGAGGTTTGTGTGCACGTGACAAAATCAAGTTCTTAGAAAACAGACTGAAATTTGATTACAAACTTTTTGATTTAAAGGATTTAGAGACAAATCTAATTGTTCATATATGGAATTTCTTTAACAAATCTAAATGGTCATTTTTAAATGAATGAGCTGATCAGATGAAGGAAAACTAAACTAAATATCAGATTTGGTTAGCGTAATTTTCTTCATCACTACATAACTCCCATAATGTCATTTGTGATTTCATATTTTTTGTGACTTTTATTCTAAAAAGTGTAAAATAATAAAAAATGAGTAGGCGTGTCCATACTTTGCAGACTAGAAAAGAACAATGAAAGCTAAAGCAATACGCCCGGGTATTGAAATTGAATACTTTTTACAAGCTTTTGGTTTGATTTTGAGAGTTTGATATGGATTCATTTCTAATTTAATCAGGTACAGTACATGTCAATTTTTCCTAAAAAGAAAACGTAAAAGGAAATCCCAACTAATGCTGTAAATTATACAGGGGAACCCAGTCAGTTGCTATTATAAAACGAATGGTTAAAATGAATAACACATTCCAAATTCAATTGTAATTTTTTAGATATAATAATCAACACTCAAATCAACACTCAAACGGAGCTGTACACAAACATATAAACTGTACATAAGGCATTTTATATGAACCTTTTAATGATGTGTTTCTTCTCAAATTCATTTTTAAAACATGAACATTTAAATGGAGGATGTTCTAAAAATGTTTTGATGACAGATTTATTCAATCATACCATATATGTGACCACAAAACCAGTCATAAGTGTCAATATTTAGAAATTAATATTTCTACATCATCTGAAAGCTGAACCAATAAGATTTCCATTGATGTATGGTTTGTTATGATAGGAAAATATTTATCTGAGATACAACTATTTGAAAATCTGGAATCTGAGGGTGCAAAAAATCACAATACTGAGAAAATTGCCTTTAAGTTGTCCAGATGAAGTTCTTAGCAATGCATATTACTAATCAAAAATTAAGTTTTGATGTATTTACGGTAGGAAATTCACTAAATATCTTCATGGAACATGATCTTTACTTAATATCCTAATGATTTTTGGCATAAAATAAAAATTGATAATTTTGACCCATACAATGTATTTTTGGCTATTGCTACAAATATACCCCAGCGACTTAAGATTGGTTTTGTGGTCCAGGGTCACATATAAGACAGTGATTATGTTATATAGTGCAAATATTCAGCAAAATGCTCCTCTCTAGAGTCATTTGTTTAGCCAACTCAGGCTTTCCTGAGGTAAATGTAACATTACATAATGTTTACAAGCTGTTTTATTGACCGCTGTTGAAACACTGATCAAGCGAATGCATGAGACATGATACATTTCAGTGAGTTGTACTGTATTTTCAACACCTTCTGATGTTCATTCATGTTTATTTCATGCTATAACTAGTACTAAAGAGGACTGATGTGCAGTTGCTATTTGAACTGAGGCAACTACAGCGATGTCACGCCATATTAAAGAGTGTCAATTTTGTTTGGATTTTGTTATAAAATCAACTTTTGGAAGTATTTTTATCAGACTTTGTATGTATATTTTGTAATTTAGGGATCAAAATGACAACAACAATTGTTTAACAGAATATTTTGACTAATGCGTGTGAAATTTAACTTGCAGATAGTGTGAAAGCGCCATACTTACTCTACTTAGGGCAAAGTACATCTCCAGCTCTGCGACCCTCTTCCCCACGCAGGCCCGAACACCAACCCCAAACGGGACAGAACTATAGGGGTGATGCTGAGAGCGAGACGGGCTGTCACGCAGCCAGCGGTCTGGAACAAAACGCTCCGGTTCAGGGAAATTACTCTCGTCGTGACTAACAGCGTAGTGACAGAGATGGAACTGTGTCTGTGAAGAGAGAAAACACATGAACACTAGAGTAAGGCAAGGTTTAATTACTGTATTAGACGTTTTAAAAGAACACTTTGAGAGGTGCGCGTTTCTGTGTGGTTACCTTCTTAGGGAACCAACAATTATCCACAATTACTTCTGAATCCACAGTCAGGCGTCCATTACCAGGGACAACAGGATACATCCTACGATTAAAACGCAGCATATTGTGAAAAAATACATTTTAATTTATTTAAAGTGCTGTCAAAGGTACTAAATATTGAAGCAGTGAATCATTTTTATAAACAGTATTTTTAAATATGCGTTTAAATGACTGATTAAGTGTAAACTGTTACAAATTGTACTGTATCCTAAAGTTTTTGCCAGTATCTTTTTAAAGGGTCATAATGTTATAACCGAACATCTTTTATTTTTAACAATTTTAGAGGCACATTTCGATTAGCCGTTATGATTTTCTGTTTATATTGTCTCGGAAATGGGACTTTTTTAATAAGACATTAAAGGTCATTGCACACAGAGTCCGAAATTTTCATCCAAAATCTTCGCACGTTAAAAAATAAATCTGACCTCATGTTGCCTCTAAAACTTTCGTTCTTCATAAAAAAAATTCGGATCAGGTTCGATTTTCGGCATTTTCGCATCTGTAGCAAGCACTTTGATAGGAAAGGATGACGAATACGAAAAAAAAAGACAAAACGCAAGCGAAAATGCGACTCAGCGTGCAAGGACCTTAAGATTTTTACAGTACTATACTTGAAATTTCAGCTACAAACTAAAACAAATCCAAATCAGAACAGAGGTTCACTGCAAATTCATTGTTTCTCTCAAATAAATCTGCATGTTTAATCACTGTAAAGGACATTATTGATGATGCGAGTTGTTTGTTTAAATAAGTACTGAGCAAAGGTTATTGTTCGCAGTGTAAAATGAGTGAGGTTTGGCCACTCCTGCATAATGTGGAAAACAAATGACATCTTTCACCCTTTTGAAGATAGAATAGCACTGTTTTCAATGTGTTTGGGGTGGACTAGGATGGATTTCCCTCACCTGAGAGTTTCTTTGATGACAGCCTTCATGTAGGGCATCCTTGTCAGGTGTTCTGCGGTCGGCAGCTCTTTATTCGGACACACAGATGCGATCTCATTATAGAGGCGGTTCTGTGCTTCTGCATCTCGTGCAAGGTGGTACAAGGTCCATGATAACGTGTTAGACGTCTTTCAAGGACAAAGAAAATAGGCTTATTACATAATGCATTTACAGATCTCAGCTGATGTCATCATACAGACACCTGATTGGCAAAGTGAATTATGCCCAGAAGGTGAGGGGGCGGGGCTCTCTCAAATCAGCAGCTATACGTCGCTGAAACAGGTTAAGACATCAGCAAGGAATGCTGCTTAGCACATTATCGACCCTGTGTTGCTAAATGTGGGACATAATTTAGCCGAACTCTCTGGAAATCTGATAAACAGCGGCCTTGACGGACCCTGAGAGACCTTGACAGGCATTCACACAGGGATTAGGAACATAGTACAGCATGCTAAAGGTTATTATCAGTTAGGGATGGATAAGACGTCAACACATGCTGTCCGTGAAACAATAGTGGGACACGTTTAAAGTTAATCTGGTGGATTACATCTGTGGTTATTCCCTGTGTGAACTCACCTTGACCACAATTGATTAAAAGTAACTACAAGGACAGGTCAGAAAGTGAAGTTTGTCTTTGTGGATACCACTTGTTGCAATAAAATGTATAATACAATACAATTGCATTGAATGTTTTTAGCGACCAAATAATGTATGTATCTTTATAGAAGAAGACTGATGCTTTTAGCCATCAGAATTTTTGTAGAAATAAATGTATTTCTATTTTTTGGTCATGATAATTCTGTTTTTAAGAAGGTGCGTCCAGTTAAAGTAGTTCTGCTTTTTTGAAAACGTGTGAACAATTGAGATCATATCCTATGGCAGGGATAGGCAACATCGGTCCAGAGTTTAGCTCCAACCCTGAAAAAACTCTCACCTGCCTGTAGCCCTATAACTCTGAAGAACTTGATTAGCTTGTTCAGGCGTGTTTGATTAGGGTTGGAGCTAAACTCTGCAGAACTGCGGCACTCCAGGACGTTGCCTATCCCTGTCCTATGGTATATCAGGGGGCATCAAACCCTGCTCTAGAGCAGTGTTTCTCAACCCTGGTCCTGGGCGCCCCCCAACACTGCACATTTTGTATGTCTCTCTTATTTGACACCCATTTCAGGTCCTGAAGTTTCTTCTAATGAGCTAATGAGTTGAATCAGGTGTGTTTGATTAGGGAGACACACAAAATGTGCAGTGTTGGGGGGCGCCCGGGACCAGGGTTGAGAAACACTTCTCTAGAGCAGTGCTTCCCAAACCTGTCCTGGAGGACCCCCTGCACTGCACCTTTTGTATGTCTCCCTTTTCTAACACACCTGATTCCACTCATCAGCTCGTTAGTAGAGACTGCAAAAACTGAATTGGGTGTGTCTGATTAGGGAGACATACAAAGTGTGCAGGGCAGGGGGTCCTCCAGGACCAGGGTTGAGAAACACTGCTCTAGAGGGACTCATTCAGCAAGGTTTACAGCATGGGTGTCAAACTCAGTCCTGGAGGGCCGGTGCCCTGTAGAGTTTAGATACAACCCTAATTAAACACACCTGATCATGCTAATTAAGTCATTCAGGCTTATTTGAAAACTAGATGGTTTGTGTGTTGGAGCAGGGTTGGAACAAAACTCTGCAGGGCTGCGGCCCTCCAGGAACTGAGTTTGACACTGTAGGTTTACAGTCTTCAGAATCTGTAGAACGTGTATGTTGAGGCTAAACTCTCCACGAGAAGGATTGGATACCTCATGTAATTCTGACCTGGGTCCGATGGACCCTTATCATACAGAACTTTCTTAAGAACAACTAGTTAGTCAGAAAAACCACCAACTAGTACATTTTGAAAATATGCGGTTTTATACATCCCTACCTTTGTGAAAATGAAGTGTGCTTAACTGCATTGAATATGCACTTGTAGTGTACCGCAAATCTTAAAAGTATACATTTTAAAGCCTGTCCTTGCAGATTTTAACTGCGACAAGTTTCACAGCACTTGCACTTTGTAATAATGTCAAATTAAGTTTTACTTGAAAGTACATTTTAAACCATTACATTTTCATAATCTTTTGTTTCGTGCTTTTAAAAAAAAACTAGATTTTGTGATGACATTCATGTAAAGTACTTGATTATAATCTTAACTGTAGGATTTTATTTGGTGTTAAATTTCAAGTTGATATATTTTACATGCATTAAATTGCAACTTTATAATTGCAAATGCATAATTACCAATATATGTAAATACAGGACATTCAAGTTTCAATAGACAATTTTTGTTTCCTATAATTGCATGTCAGGACATCGTATTATTTATGTAATAATTACTTTCTTTAAAAGTATGTTATAGTGTACTTTTTCACAAGGAAAGTGTCAGTTTGGGATGTAACTTTTTTTTTTATTGAGCCTTTGTGTTTCAGTCATGTTCCTCCCTTTCTCAGGAACTTAACTCATCTCTTGTTTTCTGCAGGGACATTTAGAAAACACCCAGTTGTCAAAACAACTGAACCAGTGGTGCAGGATATTGTTTTTTAGGAACCTGATACATTTTTGAATAACAGCAAATCACGTTGCTTAATCTGCTTCCTCTTCAGCTGGCTCCAGATGAAAATAAACACGTTCTCACCGTATCCACACCTCCCAGCAGAAGTTCAGTCAGGCTGATGTACACCTCTCCTAAGCTGAGTTTATTGCTGGACAGCAGGTAGGTGAGATACATGCCCTCCACCTCCTCTCCACGCTCAACCTGATCATGTATCTCCTTCACCTTCTTATCAATCAGACGCCGGGCTGGTCAAAGGTACAACAAACAACGACAGAAAGGACAATCAGTAATGCTACGGTTTCACTACCACCGATGCACAACCATTCAAAATCTGGGTTAAGATTTCTTTTAAAGAAATGAATCAAGGATGCAAATTGATCAAAAGTGACAGTAAAGATATTTATAAAATAAAAAATATATATATTGAAATGTTCTATATAACACAAAGACATAATAAATATGTAAATAATAATAATATAATAAATAAATAAATTCCAGAATAAAAAAACACAAATAACCAATGTGGTAATGATATATTGTGCGTCCCTAATGCAGACATTAAACTTTAGCATACCTACGTCATACAAGTCATCCCACGCCTGAACAAACCGTTTCCAGAACGGGAAGATGTGACGGGTCCAGCGTGGGAAGAAAAGAACCGACTCGGACAGCGCCAGCATTTCATTAACAGCAGATATGAACCGCAGAGTGTCTGTGGGAATTTCCTCCTGTAAACAACCTAACCGAGTTTCGAACAGGATCGAGGAGATTCCTGAACAGCAGAACAGAAAGATTCTAGACTTCACAAGAGTATGGTGTTGTTTGTTCAAGCATTACTGTGAAGGCCTCCAGGATATTGTTACCATTCTGTATCCATACACACCCTCAAAGCCAAATTTGTAGAGCTCAGAGGCGAGGTCCTTGACGGTGACCTGGTCTGGACTGCGCAGACGCAGGAGTTCCACACGCTGCAGGAGATCAGACACAACCTCGTGAATGATGGGTGCATATGCTGCTACTTCCTTCAGTTTAAGCATCTTGGGGTTCAGAGCACTGCGGATGCGATACCACTCAGGGCCTGTGCTGAAAAATGCAGAAATAAGGAGTATAACCTGGTGATTTTATCAAATATTGGCAGTGAAGAAATACATTACCATCTCAAAGTTGGGGGTCGGTACCATTTTATTAAAGTGTCCTGCTCTCACCAAGGCTGTGATCAACAATACAGTTCAAATATGTATACTGTGAAATATTATTACAATTTAAAATAACTATTTTCTATTTTAAAATGTGATTTTATGGCAAAGTTGAATTATCAGCCATTGTGATTTTGTTTAAGAAACACTTATTGTTATCAATATTGAAAACAGTTTTGCTACTTCATTTTATTTATTATTTTTTTGTGGAAACCATGATATATTCTTTTAGTATTCTTCGCTCAAAAGAAAGTCCAAAAGAATAGCATTTATTAAAAAAAATATATATTACCAAAATAAAACCTATTCATTGCCATTCAAGTGAAATTATTGAACCTATATATAGGAGCCTGAGACAAATGCTCATTTTAGAAGAAAATTTTAGACGACACATATTTCTGGCTAAACATTTCAATATCATATCAGTAAGTATGCCAAGAAAAGGACTGGGGCTGTCAAACTCCAAAATGATCATCAATCAAACCACAATTCTGTTAATCTAACCATTCATGGGAATCATGGCCGAAATAGTTTTGAGTCAGATCTTTTCAATGAATAATTTGATACAATTTACATTGTTTATTGAGTTCAACTCCGCCTCACAGAGGTAAAGATTATCATGCAATAATCTTACATTTAGTACTGTTTGGCACACAGAGCTATTGTTTTGCTTGGACGATGTGGTGTAAAGAGTCATAAAGGCTGATTTGCATCCTCTTGAAGATTGAGAGCTCCAGAAAAAATAAAGTCATACAGGTTTGCACAGCAGACGAGAGGTGCTTACTCCACATGAATTCCATACGCCTGTCCTCTCATGTCTCTGTATTCTTTCCAGTGAGGCAGATCAGTCCGCACTGGGTACCGGCCCTCCTGTCGGATCACCTGTGCAACCAGTTCAGCCGTCGCCACGTTCACCACATCAAACGGCCCAAAGCGAGACCGCCAGATCGGACCATACAGGCGCTTATGCTCCACCTGCACAATAGACATGGGGGGGGGGGGGTCATTGTGTGTGTGTGAGTGTATTGCCAATTATTTATCATACCCAATAGGCCATTTAACTACTTACAATACAGATAATAAATGGACTCTCCTCCCTGGAGTTACCAAGGTTAAATATGAGTTGTGTAATTTTGTAAAATGTTTAAATACATCTCCCATTTTTGTTTAACGCAGTGATTCTAAACTAGGAGGCCAGGGCCCTCCAGACGCCCCAGCAAACTCCAAAGGAGACCTCAACGTGACTTAAAGGGATAGTTCACCCAAAAAATTTAAATGAACTCACCTAAGGCCATCCGAAACGTAGATGAGTTTGTTCCTTCAATGAAAGCAATATTATGGCTAGAGGACTTTTAACAGAATTTATTTTAACAGAAAGCAATGGTTTGAAGTTAAAAATATCTTAATGATGGATTTGTTTATTACAAACCAAAATTTAGAAGACCCCAAAAGATCCTAAAGTTGTTGTAAAACGAATCCATATGAATTGTGCAGTTTGTGCGGGTCTTTTGAAAAGATACAATGCATTTATATAATGAACAGATATAAACATGAACACACACATAACACTTCCATGTTTACAAGATGTGATGTTCTCTATGTACGTGTGTAGATCATGGTTGAAATGAAAAGACAAACCTAAATGAATTCTGTTCATCATTTAAAACAATTGCATCTCTTCACAGGATTGGGATTAAACTGCTTGATTCATATGGACTTATGTTTAGACCTTCTAAAAGACCTTTAAGGGTTTTCTAAGTTTTAATTATCTGGACATTCCTTGGAAGGACAGAAACCTCTCAGGTTTCATTAAATCAATCTTAATGTGTTTTCAAGATTAACCACATGTTTGGAACGACATGAGGGTGAGTAAATGACAGAATTGTAATTACTGGATGAACTATCCCTTTAAAGCTGATTTATACACCGTTAGCAGCTCAAACACTCCCCTGTATTCCACTGGTTGGACATACAGTTACACTGTACACTCCAGTTTACAGGAGAACTGCCCTGAAATAGCACCATGAGTTAAACCAGAACTTGACATGTCAAGTCCCTCAAACAAACAAAACAATGTTTTGACCGAACAGCCTCCAAGTTTTCTGATTGGCCAAATTGTGTGGGCCGCATTTAACTTCATTTTGCTGTTTACAGGGGCTGACACACAGAGATAACACCGATCGGTCTAGCAGTGCTGCTTCAAGTCCAACACATCTAAGCAGTCTTCAGAGGAAGCATTAAGTTGGCACGCCGTGTTGCCAAGTTTGCCGCGGGTTGTTTTCGTGTCCGCATATCAAATCGCAATCGCAATATTGGTTTCCAAAATCGTTCAGCTCTACTACCAAGTAATCCAGAGATGCTAGGTACTTGCTACTAGCCACTATATTATATATTACTATAGTTTAGAAAATATAAATACTTTTGTTTATGCCTTTATAACTGCCAGTAACTATAGTCATTAGTATATATCCCTGCTTTTTAGGACTAAAATAACAGAAATTAGTAGGAAAAGGCAATATTTTTATACAATTTATAGTTTTTTTATGTTTTTAATAAAACGGTATAGTAGCCACCCTGACCAGTCGTTACAAATATATAAAGCTATTTTATATAAAAAGCAACTGTAACTAGTTGTGAGACATGCTTTAAGTAACAATTTGGATAGATGCTAATGCTAAAAAAGGTACATTAATATTTAACAACATCTAATATCTATTACAGCCTCAAAAATACTAACTATTGGGATAAATATGATTAACTAAGCTAATCAATTATAATAGCTAATAATGATGTACTAGTGTTGTGGCAATTTTCCCATTTCAATGAAGGTAAGACAAAAGTCTTTTGGAGATGTATTGCAAGAAAAGTGCGTCAGTCATAACAGTCAAAAGAGGGAGCACTTTGACTCAGTATTTATACTCCAATCAAACCAGGATGCTTCATTCTAAAATGTCCCCTAGAGGTGTTTTAAAGTATTTCATGCAAATCATCTTCTTAGAAGCTAGGATGTAGGGTCTCTAAAATAACACTTTTTCTCAGGTTCACACTTGTCTGCACACATACATTTCCCGTTGGTCTTTTATCACATCAAAATAACTCAATCATATACTCTCAGAAATAAAGGTACAAAAGCTGTCACTGGGGCAGTACCTTTTCAAAAGGTACAAGTTTGTACCTAAAAGGTCCATTTTGGTACCTTAAAGGTACATATTAGTAGTTAAAATGTACATATTTGAACCTAATAGGTACAAAAGTGTGCCTTTTGAAAAGGGTACCACCCCAGTGACAGCCTTTGTACATTTATTTCTGAGAGTGTACTGATGATGAAGCAGTCAGAAAGTTTAAAGAACACTGGTTAGTAAAGCAAATAATAATACAATTTCAATCACAACTAGCAAAACTAGGGGGGGGGGGGGGTTACAGAAAAACCTGGAATGCACATTTGTCGGAAATGAATTGCTGATATCAACCACAGAAGATCATAAAATGATAAGTAGGCTACTAGGACTGTTGGAATAATTAAAAATAATAATTATAAATGGCAACTAGTGAAACTGAAAAATATATTAGGCCTAGTCACATTTATATTACTAACATACATTTAGATATTAGTTAGATTTAAGCAATACACACTAAAAGGGTTTTCCATACTGATTTCACATTCCAGAGATGGGTCATTCTTCAATTGGGGAGGCAAATGAGAGGCAGAATTTGTAAAATGCTTATTTGTTTTTTTCTAATAAAATATATTATGCATTTAAAATTAGTTTAATATGCTATATCCATTAAAATGACAGCTTAAGAACATTTTGATTTTTAAATAATTTCAATCAAACACTGGTGACACAGCCACTTAAGTCTGTCATTTTGAAGTAACACCACAGACTTTATATTGCTAGTTACTACAGGCTCTGTGTTACCAGAAAATACAGAAACACCACATACAAATCTGCCTTAGTCCAGACTTTTCTAAAATGGAGGCTGCCATCATGATGATTTCAAGATCAGGGGACATTTTGGAAATATTAATATGTATTTATCAAAATTTTTATTAAAATATGTCAGATCTGCAAGTTATCAACATAACACCACAGACACTAATAAAGTGCGACACATGAAATTGTCAGAAATGTAGCTTAAGAAATGTAATAAGAAAGAATGTACTCCCCATGCACCCCTCAGATCAACCAGCACCTGCAGTGACCTTTACACACAGGAAGTAGTCCAAATAGATTTCCCCTTTTTCTTAAAGGGGCTAAATCCATTGTGGTAACACCACAGACATTAATTTTTTCATGTCACACGTTTTTTCTTAAATATAACAAAATATGTATTTTTAAAACAATTTCATAAAATTGTATATGTTAAATAAACTCTATATTCACATTATAACCACTTTATGTGTGTTAAAAATGTTATATTGTTGCAATTACATTCCATGATACCTCTCTAAGGTACGGCGGGAACATGCATATTTTGTTACAAATGCAATCTCTCAAACTCAATTAAATATTTAAAAACTAAAATGTAACGATCAATAGTGCACAAATTGAGTTTACCCTACAGAATACAAACATTTTATGATTATTGGTATTTAAAGTTTTCAACTGTTTGCCAAAGCAATTGAAGAATGACCCAGATATGATATTAGAGAAGTCAGCATCAGGCAGGATTTCCCGAGTCTAAGAAGCCTAGATTTTTAGTGCTTGTTGAAAATCATAAAAAAAAATTCCGTTGTCCTGACATTTTATGCTACCCGTCAGATTCTTCTACCTCGGCTTACTGCGCATGCGCGCATCAACATTGCACCCTTTTTCTCACGCTGAACGATCATAATGTATCTGCATTACTGTAAGGGTAGGTGTATGGTTGAGGTAGGTGTAGACTTTAATAAAACACAATCTAATAGGTAGAAAACAAATATTTATCAACAAATAAAAAAATCAGTTCCTGCACAAGTAATTAACAATGTCTCAACACTTTGCTTTATATAGTTTCATTAGCCTACAGACTATTTATATTTAACATTAATATTTTATGTATTAATGAGTGCATTTTTTAAAACTCCCAAAGCAACATTATTAATGTTATACGCAGAAGTTTGAGTGAACAAACTTGCAAATTAAAAAAAGTAGTTTTGCACAACATGTGTCTCACCTGCATTGCATGACTTTTATCCGCGTATCCTTTGACGAAGAGCCAGTACGCAGTCGTGGCCAGACTGGGTCCCGGTAGATCGTCTATGGTTTTGTAGTTTCCAGAGATCGATGTTGCGCTGTGCAAATCTACATCACCTGCTTGAGACTTCAGGGTTCGCGCTATGAATTCATAAAATGGCGCATATGTTTTGCCAACATGAGCTGCGAGACGATCAGCTTTTACAAGAGAAGACAACATGATGACTGGTCAGTCGAACTAGACATCTGAAACTCAGACACAGCACAACAAGATGTTTTGTGTCAACCCCTGGGCGGGATTCATGGTGTCTCAAAACCTAGTGGACTGCCTACATAGACAACATTGACACGTTTCAAACCAAAACCCCTATGATCCTCAACAACGCCATCTAGTAAACGGTTCACTGGGTTTGAGACACAGCCCGGAACGGTGCGCTGCCCAAACAATGTAACTGACTATCACACGAAAAACACGAGGCTTGTATTTACTAAGGTGTTTTTATTATTATTTTACTGCTAAAATAAACTACCGTTCTGAAGTTTGGGGTCAGTAAGTTTACTTTTTTTTTTTAATACAGCAAAGATGCATTCAATTGATCAAAAGGGGCATTAAAGACATTCATACATTTGTATTATAAACAAATATCGTTTGAACTTTCTATTCATCAAAGAATCCTGAAAAACTTGTGGCACAGCTTCCACAAAAATAGAAAGCAGCACAACGGTTTTCAAAATTCAAAACAATACAACAATAAAAGTTTCATGAGCACCAAATCAGCTTTAGGAGGATTTCTGGAGGATCGTGCCACTGCAGACTGGAGTAATAGTAATAGTAGAGAAAATAGCTATTTTAAATTGTAATTATATTTTACAATATTGATCAAATAAATGCCACCTGGGTGGGTATATCAGGGACTTCTTTCAGAAGGCCTACATAAAAGAAAATAACTTGCAGAACACAAACTAATGCACACAATATGCCTACAAGGAAAAACTGTTTTTAAATAAAAAACAAGGATGTAAGCAATTTGAAAGATAATTTCACAGCTATTGCACTCACAGAGCAATTTCTAGCTGTAAAAATATGAATCCATAAAAATACATGACTCTAAGATGCACTATATTTCAAGCAATCAATATAGCACCATGAAATGTGAAATAAATATATTTTATTATTTATTTTCATCATCATTAGCAACACTTTACAAAGTGCCAGCCGTCATAGACAATCTCATGATGTCATCCTGCAAACAGGCCGATCAGTCCTGCCATCAGCAGACCACAGAGCCTTTAAGATGCCAATCATGCTTAGAATGGAGTTAAAAAAACAGAAAATAAAAATATATATATAAAAAACATATGCGTACCACTGATATACAGATTTGATATAAACAGGCTTATTGGTCACAAACCAAATTGAATTATAAACATGGCTTTTCTCATACAATAGACAAAGAGGACAAACAACAGATATAAGTTTTGTACCAGATAAAGTGTACGGTCTAAAAGAAAAATTACATTTCATTTCAGAGTTCTAAACTTTAGGGTTTTTTTATTTTCTGTCATCAGTTGTACAAGGCGCAAGGCATTGAGTGCGCTGGCAATAATCTCACTCAACCGGCACAGAAACACAGACAGTCAAACACACACACACACAAACAAATACAAAGTGCATTCATGACCCTGGAGTGGCAGCAGTGGCGTGTTTCACTGACGAATCCAGCCTGTTCGAGTTAATGGAAAGCATCCTGTAATTACTCTCATAAATAAACAATGCATTCTGCAGTTATGGAACTCTATTCTTAAACTGGAGATATATTTAGAAGAAAAAAAAAATTATATACAGGCAAATAGTTGAATGATGCCACCTAGTGGTGAAAAAAATCTGACATTACATTCCAGTGGGAAGATTCTCAATTTGCTTTACAAAAAACTCCGGCCAGGATACCAGTCATGTTGGTCCAAGTCAGTTTCTTTGGCACCAGTCAGCATTTAGACGTTCGGCTCTCATTTTCAAACTCTGAATTTACAAAAACCAGCCTCCATTCGTCTGTTAATTACACAAGTGTGTTTGAGGAACGAGTTGCGGCATAACAGTGGCAATGAATTTACCACAGACGAGAGCAGACTTTACATCAGTGAGTGATCATGTGACCGACCTAACCAACACGGCTGGTAACCAGGGCAACCTTTTTATCTCATATCCTCTTGAACAGAAAACAAGCATTCAGACTCACGCAAGATCACACATCTCTTACAAACACACACACACACTCAGAATGACTGACGAACACTGGCAAAAGTATTAAAATCAGTGTAAAAATCATGGTCTCAAAATGTGCAAACATTACAGCATCAAAAAGAACATTTTAACAGTACATACATTACAAACATACACTGTCTACTTTTCATGTATTACGTCTGTACACCATCCTAACGAGTAATGCTTAAATGAAAATAAAAGTGGCTTTAGTTCTACGAACTGGCACTTAAAACTCTACAGACCAGAAATTTTGCTCAATATACTGGGTGCGGAGAAAGTCCTTCAAATACTGCCACAGCAACCCAGGGTTAGCAACGATGGGCCCAAATCACATGGCATTATACAAGAAAGACGTTAAAGGGCCCAGCTGCAAGGGCCAAGAGCAAACAAAGCGGGCCTGCCCATGTTAAAATGACTGAAGGGGGCCTCGGATAGAGAACTGCTAATACAGTGTGAGCGGGTCTTCTACTCCCAGATATCATGATCCGGAACAGCCACATCAAATCATTCCTAAGTAATTCTACACAATGGAGGTAGACTTTCTAATTTACCAACAGAAAACTGTAAACGTTTGCTTGGAGTGTAATCGTACCATCTGAAAAACGAGTACCACATGCAGTCTCAATGCTATAGTTACTCTTACTGACAGCAGAAGGCTGGTTTCTCTCAGGTTATCACAATCTATTGGCCAGGGGTAGTTTCTGTTGCTACTTGCAGCATTCACACAGGACGAGTTCTTAAACGGATCAGCAAGACCGATCACATTTGAAAACAATGTTTATAAATGTTTTCATAGCTGCGGACACATGGGTCAATGATATATAATAGCATTTGTGATTCTTAAAAGTATGTTCTGTTCTCATGTTGGTTTCACATGCGTTAGTATTTAATGACTTTAAAAATGATGTAACCAATAACATTACTTGAATACAATTGAGTGTACATTTTAATCATTATTAAAAAAAAAGATATACTTTAAGTAAAAAAGATTAATTATTTTGTATTACATCTTTATTCATTCGATTAAATATTTTTTTTGTTTTTGAGGGGGGGGGGCTACTAACACTGCATAACAATTTACAACCTAACCAGTCATAAAAATAGATAGTCATAAATGTTCTAATTTTATAAGAAATTAGGGTTTGCAGGGGGCCCGGTAGGAGAGTATTATTTCGTGATTTAAGTTTTTCTGTTGTGACTATCAGCTTGATAGTTTTAGCTAGAATTTGATTTAGCAAACAACAGTTCAAAAATTAAAAAACAGTTTTGGTAAAGTTTTTAAATAAAATAGACTAATAATAAATAATTAAAATAATTGTTTTTATCTTCATCTTCAGTCAAATTACTTTAAATAATAATAAAAAAATACTATTATGATATCAGGACAGTTATTACCCTGACATATTTGAGATTATGCACCAAATACTTTTTTTTTTTTAATAAAATATAATTATGGCATTCTGTCATTGACCCACGTGCAAAAAATAAAAATCAACAATTCACAGAGAGAGAACAAGAACGTGTCCAGTGTGAACGGACCACAAGCATGAAGCTTATTATTATTCTCAGGTCATTAAGTAAGCAATATAGAATCGCTGCTTAAATTTTAATTGTGTTTCCATTCTACGATTATTAAATTAACATAAGCATATGCTAACTCATTAATACCATACTCTCATAATTATGAGAGAAGAAGAATAAATAGCTTTCTAATTAAGAACGGCAGATTGTGACAAAAAACGAATGGATTAAGCCGAGGGTAACCCAAAAAGGTACGTTATGTCCTACGTCTGAAGGCAGGCATTATAGCACTATGTGGAGGAGAGATCTCTGAATGAGTCTTGAACAGCAACGTGACCGCTCACTAAAATATTCAGAAGCATTCACTAGCAGAAAGTGTGTAACCAAGTGCTTGACAAAGAGTGTGAACGGGTGAAACCTGTCCCAATGCATCGTGGGATAGCAAGGTTAATTTATAGGCAAACCGTTAGTACTGTCAAGTGCTGAGTATTGTTAGGATTTGTGAAATTCTACATATTCTGAAACCTATGGTTATACATTAGAGTGAAGTAGACTTCAGATGAATTGAAACATCAGACATCTGGTATTGAAAATATCAGCAGAACGGATCCAGGTTGTGTAGTCTTCACTAGAAGTGCACTTACAGTGTCAACTTTCATATTGAGAGCAATCCATTTCTCTATTCAACTCTAAAAGGTCTTTACAAACTGAGTCCGAAATTCTCGTCCAAAATTTTCGCTCGTTAAAAAATACGATGCAACCTCGCGTTGAGTCAATCATGTTTACACAAAGCCTTCGAAACATTTGTCCGTCATAAAAAAAATTTGTCTCAGGTTCGATTTTTTGCATTTTTGCATTCATAGCAAGCATTTTGATAGAAAGCTAAAAGTCCGAAATTTTCATATGCGTTTCTTTTTCTATGTTCTTGAGATTTATACTGGAATCAGAGCAACTCTTACTGTAATATGTCCAGGCACTAAACCCTGCCTGTGTGTGGTCCGGGTTTTTTTTTTTCGTTCTTTTTCCGCTTTGGTGAGTGAGTGTGTATTCAACCTGACTACCTGATCAGATTGAAGTGTACGGCACTGTGTTAAGAGAATGCACAGGTGAACCTGACCCAAGATCAGTTTGCCAGCAGAGGGACCAAAGGGGGAAAAGGCAGAGGCTGTTTATGCTGATCTAGAAACAGTGTGAAGAGCCGAACTGTCCTAAATAATTCCTGTACAGACAAAGTCAGAAAGACTTGTGAGTAGCTGTGCATTAAACCTATAAAATTCTAGAAATATTATCGGACACTTAAGACAGAGCAAAATACAAAAGAAGAGGAAGGAGACTTTGTAAAAAGGCACACAGTAAAAACAGAAACAAAGCAGAAACGGGTGCAAGATTCTGACGAATTCTAGAGCTAGAAAGATCAAATGCACTCCGGTAATGTGGTTGCGATCAGAAGGTGAGAGAGAGTTCAGCAAACGCAAACATTTGTACAGCATAATGAGTAAATATTCTACAGTAAGATCTTCCATCGGAGTTCATGTACGTGTGTGTGTGTGTGTGTGTGTGTGTGTACGTTTAGGACTGTGCAAGAAAATGAGAACTTTTAGAAGCCATGACAGCCAGGCTGGAGAGTCCCATGCATCCTGTAATCTATTCTGTTCGGTTTAATTTTTTTATTTTACCCTTTAGCAGCGTATTGGTGTACCTGCCTTGTTCTGGGGTTGACATTCCAATATCTTCCTGCATTAACCCAGTGCATCCAGAACCCAAACGGACTCCCCAGAGCAAAGGCTCTCCACAATCATGGGGGATATGAAAACATTAAAAATGAATAAAAGAAAGCCTTTAAAAGACAACATCCTCAAGTTTTTGGGGGTACCGATATCCATTTAGTCTTTAGGGGTACTTACCCCGGAGTGAAATTAAGGTGCAATGTTTTCGTACGGAATCAAGCTGCTCCAAATCACCGTCCTGCTCCAGCAGAGGTGTGAGAATAGGCCACTGCCCTCTTCGCTATGCGCTCTGGTCCGAGTAGGGGCTCGTAGGCCTGCTGGGAGGAGTCTGAAAAGGGGATGGTCCTAAAGACACTTTTGGAAGTCTCTGATTGGTCAGAGATGGACGGGGGAGTGGCTAGTGGACAAAAGTGTGCCGTAATAGGTCCTCAGCAGCTGGACGCTGTTTAGTCTCCACAAAAATCCGTTTAAGGAAATCGCGGCAGTGGTCCGACACGTGAGGCGGCAGAGTGGGGTTGGTGGGCTGTGTGGCGATTTTAAAAATGGCTGCCATTGCTTCGTACTCCGCCCAGGGTGGCCGCTGAGTTAACATCTCCACCACAGTGCAGCCAATGCTCCTGGAATCAGGGAGGAATTATTATCATAGTTGAAGTGAGACACACAAAAACATATACACAATCTTTTCTCATAGGTGTTCTTACAACATGCTAGAAACTGGACAGAGTCTATTACACCGACCCAGGGCCATCAGTGGTCCTTGTTGTAGCCCCGCAAGTACCACAATTTCATCTTAATAGCTTTAAAGTCACAATGAAATGCTTTTTTGTTGTTGTGATGTACATTCAAGTTAAACAGAATATTGAAACTGTAAAAAATGTATAGCAGGAACTTGGTTTTACCCATCAGTTGTTGACTGAATACAGACAGATATGACCATAAATATGCAGTCAATTAGGGCTGCAACAAACTATTATTTTGATAATCGATTAATCTAACAATTATTAGAACGATTGATTGACTAATCGACGATTATTTCACTGATTAATCAGTAGGCTTTTATTGATTATTCAGCTTTTGCATTTAGTTAAAATATTAAGTTTTACACGAAGAGTTCAGATGCAAAAGTAAAGCTGCTTGAATTAAGGCTATCGCATGAAGTACTATAGAAATAAACATGTGACCGGACTTTACTGGAGTACTGAACTGCAGCGCTCATGCAAACATCCACATCGTTGTAAGCAGATGCATTTTTAACTGCTGCTTTGAGTGCTTTCACACTGCTGTCAGTTTTTGTTGTGTTTATTTCATTACTGACAGGAAAGCGCGCAATATATATTTACATATTCATCCAAACACCACTCAGCAGCTTCAGGTTCGTTGGGCTGGGTTTGAAGCGCTGTCTTCTCTTGAATTGCATCCAGTAGGGCTGAACTACAGTCTTGCGTTACAGCGCCACGCTGGTCAAACCACAGTATTGCAGGCTCTTACATTAGGTCATATGAGATCAAACGACTACTCGACAACAACAATATTTGTCGACAATTTTTTATTGTCGACGTTGTCGATAATGTCAACTAATCATTGCAGTCCTACAATCAATTGTAAGAAAGGGATGGATTTAAGTAGATTAAATGTTTGGAGAAATCACCAGAGATAAGTCTGTAATTTTGCCATGAACTTCTGACATTTTAATTAAAATTTAGGCGGTAAAAACTTTCGCAATCATGTATTTACAAATACAAGAATTTTCATTTCTTGCAGACTTTAAGGGCTTACCAGATATCAGCTTTCCTGCCGTACCCCTCTCCGCTGATGACCTCAGGGCTCATCCAGTAAGGTGTACCTGTCACTGACTTGATGCCCGTTCCGGACAGGCAGATGGTCTGGAGCCGCCGACTCGCTCCAAAGTCACCCAGCTTCACATTACCTGCAGAGTCCCGAAGGATATTGGCACCTGTATGAATGAAAGAACAGGGGAAAAAGTTCATCATGGAGGGAAGGAATAAGTCAGATTATAAAATAAACATAAAAATGTCTAAAGTAATAGTTCTATGTTAAAGCATAAAATGTAACGAAAATAGTACTGACTTAACTTCATTCAAAGACAAACAGTGAACTCTGCCAAAGTTCATTTTTAAAAGAAGTGTGAATATTTTGCTAATGTTCATGCAGAAGCATTAGAAGATTTAGACATTCAGTTACAAAAGAAGTTTGAGTGCTGCATGTATTGCATCTATATGTGTATAAAACATTCAGTGTATCATAACTAACAACATCGGATGCAGTTGGTTCACCTTTGATATCTCTATGGACGATCATGTTACTGTGTAGGTAGCACACGCCTTCTAGTATCTGCCGTGTATATTTACGTGTGACGTTCTCCGTCAGAGCACCATAAGACTTCAGCTGGTCTTTAATGGAGCCCTGTAGAACATAAAATCAAAATGTCAAAAGACACAGTCCTTACTGGAAGTCGTTTTCCTGACTGCAAGTCATTTACAGGGATAAATATTCTGTAAATGAACAGTAAGTGAATCCATTAGGACAGTTACTGAATTAATGTCTCACTTACTGAACTGTACATTACCCTTTTAGTCATGTCCGATTTGAAAAGAACCAAGAACTGTTATTGTGTTTTGTATAGTTACTGTTTGTAAGATTAAATCCCATACAACAACGTACTTAAACATACACAATCAGGTCATTTTTCAATAAATGATATTCTAATTTAAAAAACAACTAATGATTAGTTTAGAACACAGGTTTTGTTTTTAGCGCTACAAAAACTTTAGAAACACAGTAAGCATTCAAGAACATGTGCGTTCAAGTGAATTAACACATACTTACCCCAGGCATGTACTCCATAAAAATGGAAAGAGTTCTTTCATGTGTGTCTCGCAAGCAGCCATAGTACTGAACAATGCGCTCATGGAATAGATTTTTCAGCAGCTGAATCTCACACTCCAGAGCACTCACCTCCTGCACACACATACAAACCACAATAAGTGCAAAGGTTTACTAGACACCTTTTTTTCGCTGTAAAAACCTGAAAAACAATGTTCACCTTGCTGGTTTCTGGGCTATCTGGATCAAACTGCACCTGTTTAACAGCCAGTTCTCTGCCGGTGTCTGCGTCATAGCAAAGAAACACTCGCCCGAATGCTCCTTGCCCCAAAAGCTTCCCTAGACGCCAGTTTGTGGGAGCCCGAGGGGCTATAAACAAAGGAAAAAGACAATTATACAGAGAACAACACAATATACACAGTTTCCCCTCGTCTTTTTGACCAATTTATGTAAATTATTTCTCTAGTCACTCATGTTTTAGTGGATTTATAATTTATTAAAGACTATAAAAATAGTTTTTTAGATAACGCACTCACAAAAAGCAATTTCTAGAAGGTTAAGACATTTTGTAGGATAGTACTATGACTGGATGAAGAAAACTAGGCTAAGATATTACTGCAGCCATTGCTCCAGTCTTCGATCTCACATGACTCTTCAGAAATCAGTCTAATATGCTGATTTGGAGCGCAATAAACATTTCTTATTATACCAGTTAAACATTTTCTGCCGTTTAATTTATGAATTTATTAGAAATCTTAAAACAAGATATTTTTTTCCCATAGAAATATTTTGTAACACTATATATGTCTTTAATGTTACTTTTGCTCAATTTAACACATCCTTACTGAATAAATGTATTTTGAAAGGGAATGTATATAAAATACCCTTAAAATATTTGGTTATAGGAAAGCAACATAAATTTGCAGCCGAGCAATTACAAATGCACACCTCAAACTCAAGCTATAATTAGTAATGTCTCATCTGACAAATCAGAACTATAATAAGCTTCATCTGCATGTCAACACCAAGTTAGTCTCAGCCTCAGACGTCATGCCCACGGACCGTTGACTAAATGTCTGATGCATATGCCACACAAAAGAGGAAACACTTCAGGAATTTCGAAGTCATCCTCTGATTTGTTGAATTACATAGGATTTCCAGGAGGCGTCACGTTCTTTAACATTCCGCTTGGAAACAAAGATGTCATGATGCCAAACCCCCTCACTAAAGAAGAAAGCCGTTGTGTTTACAACAGTGATTGACAAACGCATCACTATTTATGAAGTGAAGTCAAGTATGGTGGTGACCCATGCTCGGAATTTGCGTTCTGCATTTAACCCATCCAAGTGCACACACACACACACACCGTAAACACACACCGGGAGCAGTGGGCAGCCAATGCTGCGGTGCCCGAGGAGCAGTTGGGGGTTTGGTGCCTTGCTCAAGGGTCTCACCTCAGTCGTGGTATTGAAGGAGGAGAGAGTGTAATTTGTTATTTCTGATTATTAAAAATCACCCCAATCATTGATTTTTTTTCTCCATGTTTTCCCTACAGACAATTCCTGTGATTTTTTCCAGACCCGAGACTCATTTAACTCAACCAAGAACTCGCAACCTTCGTGTTACAAGTCCGATTCTCTATCCATTAGGCCATGACTGCCCCAGGATCAGGATCAAACAAACGCTGGATTTTCAAAAGTATGTGAAATATTTAATGTTTGCGGCATAGAATCTTTAATACGTCCGAGAGTTTTACACACCGGTCTGTTATTGTAGCGACATTTCCACACCCCGAAACATGACGCTGAACGAAACTAATTGTGATTGGTTGTTTGACATGTCGCTAAAACGGCCTCATGGGCAGGCCTTGGCCAATGAAAGCTACCATACATTCCAGACCTTCAGCCGTAAGTCTGGAGGTCTGGCTACACAAGAATAACACGAAGATGATGTTCTCCTCTAAACCCTAAATGCACTCACAGCGGCTTGGAGGGCTGATGTCCATGACTGAGAGAGTGGGGTTAGAACTGGGCTCTATGTCGCTGCCGCGGCGTCTGCGCCCTGGTTCCTCTATCTCAGGAGTAAAGATGCTGCTTCCACTGCTAGTGCTGGGGCTCTGCTGCTCTGTTGGACTGAAACTCACTGGAGAGCGAAAACCATGAGCCTGAGTCCGCCGCGCCCTGGGAAAGGTCTTTCGCCCTGAGTGGAGAAAGATGATCCAATTTAGGAACAGTGCATGCTAGCTTGATTTTGCTTTTTGGAAAGATTACCAAAGCTTGTGTTTAAGGCCAAGGTCCAAAATAATCTCACCATCGCTGTAGTCGTACAGACCAATCGAGATGGGATACCGCCTAGGATAGGTTCCTCCCTTCCCTATTTTTTCAAACACTGGTATATCGTACTCTGTGAAACAGAGCAGAAGCAATCAAGATAGACTTAGAAATGCAATCTAACGTTAGAATGTATGTGACATCAAAGCAGAAAGATAAGCAACAGCTTACCAGGGAACTCTTGATGGTTATCAGGGTAGCTCAGGGCTCGAGGCATACGGGATTTAGGATAGGTATCACTGTAAGAGATCCATCAAACAAAAAAAAAACAATTCACTGAGTATTTTAATTTAAATATATGCAGGACCTGTACATTACTGTTCAAAAAGTCTCTCAATGCTCACCATGGCAGCATTTATTTGATAAAAAAAGCAAAAACAGTATTATTACTATTTCAAATAATGCTTTTTCTATTTTAATATATTTTCAAATGTAATTTATTCCTGTGAAGGAAAGCTGAATTTTCAGCAGCCATTACTTCAACGCCGCATGATCCTCAGAAATCATTCTAATATGCTGATTTGTAGCTCAAGGATAATTTCTTCTTAATTTATTAATGTTAAAACAGTTGTGTTGCTTGATACAAGAGATGCACCGATCGACCAGGCGGGGAGCGCAATCAGCCGGAATTCTGCATGATTGGCCTGGACCAGTGAGTCTGCGGTCAATCTGCCGAGTTGAGCTGGTTCAATTTGAGGTTACACTTACTACATGTCACTTTTCCACTGAGAGTGAAGACGACGCAAAGTTCACAATTTGTAATACATGTAGGGCCAAAATAAACTGTGAGGGAACCACAGGACTCGATTAACGCTGGTCCAAGTAGATTTTTTTAAAGGGGCAAATTATAGAGAATCTTACTCAACTTAAAATTTTACTATTAAAACCTATTTAACAAAAATAACTAGTGAATAAGGCTGGGCGATATATCGAACGCGATGATCATTCGCATCTCGTCAGTAAAGCCGGTTCCGTGATTAGCGGTAAATCTCCATCACCTGCTTTCAAATGGAGCGGTATTTAATACACAGAGCCGTAGTTCACTGACAAGCTACGCAATATCGCGTTCATTATCGTAGATGAATCGCCTTCGATAATGAACGCTTTTACCACTAATCACAGAACCGGCTTTACTGACGAGATGCGCATGACAATCGCGTTCGATATATCGCCCAGCCCTACTAGTGAAGCACGGAAACTTGGCCACCAAATATTTTCAAGCGTTCAATTTATGCATTCAGAGTAAACAGCAACTGATATTGTAAAGCCAGATGAGGCTTGCACATCCTGTCTGAGTGAGAGATTGGTGCAGAAATAAAAAAAATTGCGCAACCAAACAAAAAAGTTATAGATGCATACAAAATAATTATTTATAATATAAGATTTAGGCAAGCAACATTATACGACCAAGATGTTTCCCTGAATATCAACACAATTGCAATGTAACACAACCTCTACAATGAGAGTAAATCACTCGCATATGCGACCAAATGAGGTTTAATATTAGCCAATGGCTACTAAATTCTCAGATTTTATTCGCCAGTGTGAGAGTTGGAGGCTAAGTATAAGTTTAGCATAGATATATTAACTCACGGAACACTGACTGAGCACTTCAGAGTTTCGCTCTCCGTCAAGCGATCTGTGCTGTTTTTCAGTTAATCTTAATGGATGCACAGCGCACCTGTGTTTGACGTACTGTGAACTCTAGGCGCACGACTCACCGTCGCTTTGGTGAGAGCAAGAGAGAGTCTTGCATACATGCAGAATTAACGTGCTACATGTAAACAATATTATTTGTTGTATTTTCTTGTCAAAATAACGGAGTTCCTTTGTATTTTATTTCAGCTTTTAAGAACTTCCGGGTTTTCCGGTAGTGGGCGGAACTAATGTGCAAACAGCAATCTCATTGGCTGGCGCTCACCTTTTATCGTCCCTGTTTTGATTTCAGCAAATCAGTTCGAGTGAATGCAAACAACCTGATTAAATATTCATGAATCCAGCAGCTCGTTAATCCTTTGTGCGTTTTATACTGTTCTTTTTAGCAGAATTTGTATTATCTTCTTATCAGTATTATTGTTAGTTTTTTTCCAATTTCCAATTTGTTAACAGAAACACTGAATAACCCAAAAAAAGCACCACCACCAGTCCTAAATTCAGTTAAAATGTCTATAATTCATACATGGTTACGAAGATTTAATCCTAATTACTTTAATTCTAATTATCATATTGTAATATTATAATACTTGACTGACTGATGTTAAGAGAGTACTTTCAGATATTTAAAAAGCTGTACCATTTTACAAACTTATACAGTACACACACATACACACACACACACACACACACACACACACACACACACACACACACACACACACACACACACACACACAGTCTGGCGAGTAAACTAAAAGATTTACTAGCCAATGGCGATTCAATTACCAAGGTGTCCGTAGAGGGTTGTAACACTGATTTTATACAATAGTAGTTAAATGAACAAGAAGTTCAAATTAAGTGACTTACATTTTAGGCACAATATGGACTATTTTTGCTCAATTTTGCTGAAGAAAATTGTTCTAATCACAGCCACAGCAGAACTGGGGGCGGTTGCAAAAAGGTTTAGACTAGTCTTATAAGTTAGTCTTCTCATTTTTTTCCTTCAAGACTGGTCATCTTGTTTTGTTTTTTTTGTAACAAAAAAGCATAGATTCATCTAAGTTGAATCCAAAAATAAGACTGATTGTCATTTGGCTAACTGCTAGTTGCTTAGACTCATATTTTTAACATATAGTTAAAACACAACTGTGTTTATACAACTGGCCCCGGTCTGCCAGCAACACACAGAGTGTTTTGTTGAACGATCAAGGGAGTCAATGATTCGGTAATCCATAAAGAGAAGTCATTTGCCTCGATTCTGAATGAGCCATTTGAACGAATCGGTTGAATGAATGACTAAATGACTCACTCATTAAAACAGTCATTTACTGCCTCCTAATGATAGTTTGGCCTCATATTTAAAAGTATCATTGCATTTTTCTAAATTTCTTCTTTGTATATTCAAACAATATTTAAAACATTAATCTTATAAAATGCATTTGAAATTCTGCGGTGTAAATGCATTTATGGCACCTCAGCTTCATCAAACAGTCTGTGTAAATACATCTAATGCCACTTCAGATGCAGCTTCCGTTTCCTGCAGTAGAAAGATGGAGTTTGTTGATGCTGATTTCATTTGAAAGACAACAAATCTACAGTTTCATTATTCTGACTCAATTAACCGAAACAATGTAAGAAATTGATGTGAAAGATAACACATTTAATAAGGTTAGGGGAAAAAATTACCATTTATAAACAGTGGGAAATATCATCTGTTTTGTTCAATACAGCAAGTCATTTTCAGTTAATTCTTTCTAACTCTTTCCAGTCACAGAGCACTTTATTTTGAGAGCCGTTTATGTGAAAGAACATCTGTAACTTAGTCCAGATCTGGGAACTGTAATGTTCAATAATTTATTTTATTATGCAAATAATTGTTTGCATTGAAATCTATTTATTATTTAATATGCTGTCAATTATATTTCTTAGAAAGAAAATAGGTATCGGCAGGTCACTCTTACAAAAAAACGGATATCGGAATCAGCCAAGAAGATTGCAATCGGTGCATCTCTACTTAATACTTTTCCTGACATACTAAAGGAATGCTGTAGATACAAGTTCAGATTGCATTTTCAGTAATGCATTTTTAAAAGGAAGTCTATGGCCAAGGCACCATCTTCAGTAATAGTTTGATTGTGGTTACATGTATGTGTGGGTTAGTTGTTCACCTATCAAGTGGACTGTCCAGTGAAGGACAGCTGCCTGATGCTGAATTCTCAGGACTGCTCATAGACAGAGGGTCCAGCATCTATAGAGAGAAAAACAGGAAAAGAGAAATGAGTCGTCAGGACAGGCTGATTATGCTACAGCTTAGTAAACCCACATGAGCGCAACCAGATGTGTGAGACTTTTTACCTGGTCCATGCTCTCTGGTATGAATTCTCCCTCACTGTTGATGCTTGTGAAAGAGCCGTTTCTGGCCACCTGTTGCAGAGCATCAGGAATATAGCCAGGAGGAGGAGAGCTACGATCGGTTGACTGAAAACCTGGAGAAGAAGCAAGAGAGCAACAAATTCCTTACGCACTTTCATAGTCTGAACAGAATGGAGTCAGGTAGATGAAGGTGTGTGATTGAAAAGTAAAAGTGATTTGTCACATCAACCCAAATGGAAAGTCATTTCAGAAGAAGAGTAAGTCACTATATTTTAATAAAAGTTTAATGAAAAATCTTTCAATGAATTGTGCACAACGAGGCCAAGAGTGTGCATTTAAAAAAGTAAATTGGGTCAATTTCATATTTATTTCGTATTGGACTTCTGTCAAGGATGCAATTCAAAACCACTGAGTGCAACCCACCTATGAGTGCCAGCATGTTCTTTTTATCTGCAACACTGAAGTCTGTGTTGTCCAAGTTCTCGTGAGCTGGCAATAGGTCCTTGTTGGAGACAGAGTTCTGAAAGCACAAGAACATTTGATGCATTTAGCTTTTAGATTAGGTTACAGGTTTCAAACTAGCACTTTTTCTCTGAACGTAGTTTATAATGCCCACTGACCTGAGTACAGAAGGGGAGCACAAGCAGGATTTTAAGCTCTTCATATGCACTGATCGATCCAAAAGCTCCACAGCTTTATCCAGATCATCCTGAGTACTCAACGGAATCACAAGCTACAGGACAGAGAAAAGGAAACCAGGCTTTCTGTTATGAAAACATTCAAATAAATACATCATAAACATGATAAAGCTGTAGGAGCATCTTCTACCTCATTATTGGTGTAATGCAGGTCCATGCTCTGCCCAAATGCTACTTTAGCTTTGGCACTCAGATCTTCAAGACTGACAGGTCGAGGGAACTGCAGGATCCTTAAGTAACACACAATACATTATAAACCACACCATCATCTGCTACTTTGACAAAATCAAGCAAAAGGTCCCTCCAAATGCATTCTCTAATTTTAATAATTACATAATTAGGTTTGTATTAAAGCTTTCTATGCTATAGTGATCAAAAGTGTTGGGAAAAGTAACTTTTAAAGTAATGCATATTGCATTTCTCCATAAAAAAGTAACTAATCACATTACATAGCTACTTTTAATGGAAAGTAATATATTATGTTACTATTGCCTTATTTTATGTCACCTGGATTGGGCTTGTTTATTTCTTTTGTTTTTTAACAACAAAAGTTAGATTTTTGGCAACTGTTAAGACCCTTTGATACCAACAGTGAAATGAATAAGCCTCAGGCTAATGAAAGTGCCTCTGCACCTCACTCCCAATTTCTCTAAACACAGCGACAAGAGAGGTGTCAGTGAATAAATGGGGAAATAAAGTAAATTACATTACTTATTTGACAAAGTAACTCAGATAGTTCATTGTAAAGTAATGCATTACTTTAGAAAAGTAATCTGATTGCGTAACTCACATGACTTGTAATGTATTACCCCAACACTGCTGATCATATCAAAATTACAAAAATAAATACAAATCATTCATTCATATTTCAACATGGAACCTATTCTATCAGTGTTAATTTCTGGCAGTGTTTGGTTCTTAGTCTTTGCATAAACACATTTAAGACACACACTCAGATGCACACAAACACATGACAACCCAAAACTACATCACTAATCCACTAACACTTTAACTAAGAGCCCCTTAGTTCATTTGGCTTAGATAAAAGCATCTTATGTAAAGTGAATAAAAACACAGATTTGGACTAGCTAACACAAGATCCATTACCAGCGTCTACAGGGCTCTGTCAGACAGGTTTAATTAAGAGAAACCTCTAGAGGGAAGTACTAAAAATAGGAAGTGATGTAGAGCAGAAGCAGGAACTGTGGTCATTACCTCTTCTCTCCTCTGTACTCAAACTTCACCCTTACATCATTCTGTGGACAAGAAAACACAGTTTTACCCATCTATCAATGCACACTGATTCTTATTCACAACAGTGTGAAACAGCACTGCGAAACAGACAATATTCAATATAAATGTAGATTCACAATGATATTTGTGTATAACAGAAAATAAGCATTGATCGCAATATTGCAAAGATTTTAGTGCACTTTTTAACGTGCCTGTGACTGTGATTAGTTTCACAAACTGTCCTTGTCTCACAGTTTGGTTAATACAGATAGTTTAACAGTGCCTCTTATTAATAAAGGGCATAAAAGTTCCATTAATTAGTTCAAACTGTCCATTTCAATACATGTATTCAACAAATGCAGCATCTCTGATGATCATTGAAGTCTCTATGATATTTTTCATTTATTAAAATGTTGTGTCAAAATATATTTAGAAAATAAAATATTTATATTACCATGTATGCTATTATTTATATTAATATTTTGTACATAAAATTATAAATATGCAATAATTAAAACAAAAATGTAAAAAAGGAAATGAATACATGTTGAGTTTCAGAAAAGTTTGATTATTTTCACCAGACTGATTCTGTATTTTAGATTGTACATTTTGGATCAACTTATGCTCTTTGGTGTTCCTCAGAATAAAAATTGGTACATAAATACTGAAAAATATCAATACATTTTAAACTACACACCCTCTAGTATGAAGACCTGTGTACAGCTAAACGATGTCACTGTCATCACCCTTATTTAACTGTGGTCATTTTACAGTATACGTTCTCTCTTTGTATGTGTTCAAGTGACAGATAAGTGGTAAATGCTGTAATATAATGCCCATTTGTCATAATGTTTTATTCTACATTAGGGCTGCAACAACTAATCGATAAAATCGATTATTATCGATTATGAAAATCATTGACAACGATTCTCATTATCGATTAGTCGGGTCTGCCCACAGTGCACATCCAGCTTCAGCCGGTTGCTCAAATTACACTGAATAACGCATTTCTGTGACAAAATGCATCTAAAAATAGTAGAGGAAACAGAATGAGATGCTGCGGGAGAAGTATGTGATCCAAGCTGCCCAAAACATGATAATTCTTTATTTTGAGCTTTAAGTTGATGCATTAGTGCAGGGGTGTCCAAACTACGGCCCGCGGGCCATCTGCGGCCCGCGATCGTTCCTGTGGCGGCCCGCGAACGATTTTAAAGATAATACGAATCTGGCCCTTTATAGGGGAAAATAGATGAAATTCACTAAATAACCATCTGGTGTCGCTATCACACGGAGCCAATGCAGTTAGTCAGACGTAGGTCTACGTTCAAATTAAGAGGCTAAATAACAACAAATTATTGTTCATCGCATTTTGCTAAGTCATGGCGCAACAAAGAAAAAGGAAAATCGAAAGTGAATGCAGGAGATTTCAGACACGATGGGGAAATGAATATTTTTTCACGGAGGTGAGCGGGAAATGTGTCTGTTAATATGCCAGGAGTCCGTTGCGGTGATGAAGGAATATAATATTAAAAGACATTATGAAACAAAACATCAGTCTTTCAAATCTTGTGGTCGAGCGAGATCAAAAGGTGAAACAATTGTCAGCTGCCTTGTTAGCTCAACAACAACACTTGTTTCGTGCTAATAAAGCACAGGAAAATTCTACATTAGCTAGTTATGAGGTAGCTCACCTAATGGCGCGACACGGAAAACCCTTCACTGAAGGCGAACTTATAAAGGAGTGTCTGTTGAAAGTTGCCACTATAATTTGCCCAGAAAAGATGCAAGATTTTAAAAATATCAGTCTTTCAAGAAACACAGTCGGACGGAGAATTGAAGACTTGTCGGCAAATCTAAAAGAACAAGTGACAGACAAAGTACCCACGTTTGATTTTTATTCAATTGCGTGCGATGACAGCACTGATTCCACAGATACTGCACAGCTGTTGATTTTTTTGCGAGGTGTAGACAGTAATTTTTGCATTTCAGAAGAGCTCCTTGATATGAAGAGCCTTAAGAGTACAACAACGGGAAAATATCTTTTTGAAGCCGTATCATGTGCGATTGAAAACATGAATCTCCCTTGGGCCAAGCTCTGTGGCATTACAACGGATGGAGCATAGCTATGGTCGGCGAGCGGAATGGAATGGCTTCCATGGTGTGCAACAAAGTTCGCGAAAGTGGAGGTGAGGCTGTGAAAATGCACTGTATCATACACCAGGAAGCGCTCTGTGCCAAAGCCATCCAGATGGATGATGTGATGACCACTGTGGTGAAAACTATAAACTTGATTCGTTCAAGAGCGCTCAACCACAGAGAATTCCGGGCATTTCTGTCTGATATTGATGCAGAATATGGTGACGTAGTATATCACTCTAACGTGCGGTGGCTGAGTCGCGGCTCTGCTCTACAGCGGTTCTATTCACTGCGGTCTGAAATTTATCAGTTTTTGAAAGAAAAAAATCTGACACTTGATCAACTCAATGACCCTGGCTGGCTGGCAGATCTTGCTTTTTTAGTTGATTTGACCAGTCACCTGAACGCACTGAATAAAAGCCTGCAAGGCAAGGACCAGCTAATATCGGAAATGTATGCGCACTTGAAATCCTTTTCTGTGAAGCTAAGACTCTTTGAGAGACAAATCAGTGACCGCAATGCTGTGCACTTTCCTAGTTTGTCCGAAATCATCTCGAGTTTGTCAGACTCCAATATCCCTGGAAAAATGGATAAATATTCGACAGTGCTCACATCCCTAATCACCGATTTAATCAGCGTTTTCAAGACTTTTCCGCTATTGACAACGACATCAAACTGTTCTCAACCCCTTTCTCCATTAATGTAGAAGAAGTACAAGAGAATGTGCAGCTGGAACTCATAGAGCTTCAGTGCGATGGTTCTCTTTGCAGCCGCCACCAGCTTCTTCCCTGTCCGAGTTCTACACGAGTTTGGAAACCTCCAGATTCCCCTTAATCAAACGTCACGCACAAAGGATGATGAGTCTGTTTGGCTCCACATACATATGTGAGCAAACATTTTCGCTGATGACGCTGAACAAGAGTCCACTGCGAGCACGTCTGACTGACAGCCATCTCTGTGATCTGCTTCGTATCTCTACTACACGACTTACTCCTGACTTGAAATCAATTCTGAAATCCAAGGCACAACATCACTGTTCACATTAATAAGTTAATGGTGAGTAAAAAAATATTGAAAGCAATACATTGTAAAGATTCTTAGGTTAAACATTTATATAATATCATGGGGCATATTTAAATATATATTTAGCACACACAATTTTTAGAGAATAGCATATTTAACATATAAGCAGACAAGGACAAATGAATGGCAATAATCAGTTCGCTTTTTTAAAAGTAGGTCTTTTTTTTTTTTTTTTACAGCATGCGGCCCAAGACAGCTCACATTTTTTTGCACCTGGCCCCCTGTGAAAAAAGTTTGGACACCCCTGCATTAGTGTAAAGGCTTGCCCTGTCAGGCGCTGTGACACATGCGTGTGCTCCTCATGCAAACAAAACGTCAGTTTACGGTCATATCCTTATCTTTAAATGTCCAACGATTCACGCGAGCATTTTCATTTTTTGCATAAGGTCTGTCTGACAGCCTGTGTTAATTAAAATACCGAATGAGCACCGGTGCGGCACAGAGAGGGAGACAATTAACAGGAATGCAGCGCAAAGAATATATCCATTGTGCTGAAATACTGAAAGTTCATTAAGGTTAAAAGTCAACATGCAGTGTGACTTTTATAGAGTAGGAACTTTAAAGGTAACCAGCATTAAATGTCTGATATAAATTATGAGACGCTCCATAACCGTAACCATAACTTTTACAGATAAGGAAATGCAGTAAGAAAATGACTTGATCAAGTGAACGTGGGTTCCTGCAGAACATTCCTCTGGTTGGTTAACAATGAGTCTTTATTATCTTTATTATTATTTACATTTTTAAAAGAGATATAAACTATATACAATGCTTAACAAATTTATTAAAACTAATGTATGTAAGGTTTTTAACAAATGATGTAAGGTTTGTGCCACTGCTGCTCTAAACTAACAGCATTGGTGATTACCAAAATCATGTTTTAGCTTTCTGTATTTGTTAATGCCTAAAGCTCTTTAGTAACAGTAGTAGGCTATTTCTAATGCTATAATATAATTATTGCTGTTATCTATGAAAGAAAGGCAGAGCACTTTATAATGTTTTTTTTCCCAAAAGTACATAAACAATGCAAGCAAGAATGCAAGCTGTTATGAGGGCATTTTTGTTATTATAAATACTAATTAGATGTTTCTGTTTGTAATTTGCCCAATAAAAGCAATAACATTTTTAGATTAAACAATTTTTTGACAGATTCCTAAAATATTTGTTTTCTCTTTATGACAGGTGGTCTAATAAATTAGGCACTGTATGTTTTCATAGCATTCAGTTTATTTAAAGGACATTGAGCAGAATGTGGAATAGTGCGTTTTTTGTCAATAAAAGAAAATGTATGTTATTTAATCCGATTAATCGGTAGAATATTTGGCCAACTAAATGATTATCAAAATAATCGTTATTTGCAGCCCTATTCTACATTAAAGGCATCTTTACACAGCCGATTTAAGGCTGCTCTAAAGCGGGACTGTGTCTGCTCAGAATTCAGTCTAAAGACTCAATGCCGCTTAAAAGCAGACCTAAAATACGCCGGGTCTGACCCACCTCAGTCCCTAGTATCAAAGGCGACGCAATGCTGTTTTAATTCAGTGTAAATGAAACACGAAACAGTGCCGCTCTAAGCAGCGTCGTTGTCATGACAACCCAAAGGACGCCTGTCAGTTCGAGCTAGAGATCTGCATGGGAATTTTATTTTGTTTAGTCCCGCAAGGTTATATTCCGCACCCAGTCCGCTTAGAATAGTTTTCTTCCCGACCCGACCGTTCCCGCTAAATTTCGATCTTGTTTCCAGAATCTAATTATAAAATAAAGAGAAAGATAGGCTAACAAATAAAAGCATAGTCTGCACAAAATTGTAGGCTATTTGTTATTTTGTTCATCTTGTATTTATTGACAGCAAAATGTAAAACGAATTTTGACACAATAAGACACAAATTCGTTCAATATTTTGCTGCCAACACCGTAGGGGGAAAAAAAAGTCACAGAAAATAGAAATGTTGTACAAAAATTATATTTCTTATTTTTATTCGTCTTGCAATACAATTTGTTTAATATTTACAACACAATAGGAAAAAGTGTTGTAGAGGGAAAAATTGTAAGTTGTACAAAACTACCTAGCTATTTCATTCCTCTTGTCAAAATAGGCTACTAAATTAGTTTAAGATTTTGCCAAGTCATTCGCTTTTTATGATATGTGTGATAATATCTGGGGACATCGTCCCTGACTGTGCTTTGCCGGTAAATGCGGTTAGATGCTTGACACAGACAGAAGAGCAAATCACTGCGGCAAGTCATCGTCTGTAATCAATTGGCTTTCGCCTACTTTTGTAGAGCTGGTATAAGTTCATTATTCAAGGACATAAAAGTATCTCGACTCATCCTAAAATGCTTAACCCAGTTAGTATCACTGTAATTTTGTCCTGTAACATTCCAAAAAAAAAATCTCCTTGTGGACGACATTTCACCCGCACACGACGGTCTGGCAACATCGGCTGTAGGGCTGCAGCTAATGATTGTTTTTAATGTCAACTAATCTATCGTTTATTTTTTCTATTAGTCGACTAATCTATCGATCATTTTTCAATTAATCTATTTATTATTTTCTTATCAGTTGATTCATTCTTTAGTTAAACTATCAATAAATAACAGTAACTTCTGCTGTTAATCTTTTATTTTATTAAAATGTTTTCTTATAATTAATACATTACAAAAAATGTATAATAATAACAACAACAGAGGAAATAAAGAAAATAGAGAAAAAGAAATAACAATAAATATTGTTATGTAGAAAGAAAGAAAGAAAGAAAGAAAGAAAGAAAGAAAAATAAAATTATAGGGCAGTGATACAATACAGTCAATAGAAATGCACATTATAGCTGCATTCACATTTGCTGTTTGGGACTGACAGCAGATGCTCACAGGTGAGAAACTTGAAAGGTTTTATTTATTCAGCAGATTAAAACACCTGCTTAAATATATATCTGTATATGAATGAACAGCTGACAACACAACCGCATTCAGGACACTAGAGCAACAGAATTAAAAATGGCGTCATAACACCAGGAAGTTATATCACAGCTGACAGCCCGTTTTTAAATAAACGAGCCCAGTCGAAGCTTGTCCTATCCATCACACAGTTAAACAACTAACAATGACTTTAAATGCTTTGTTAGCGAATGCAGAGCGCGTTTGGTGCGCGTCTCTGAGCTCTCGCGATCGCGCGCACAGCCGCATACACCCACAGCACTGACGGCAGTTCCGGTTTAAGATGAACACGAATAATTTCTCCGTCTCTGTGAGTGCATTACACCCGTCATGATTATTTAGGCAACTCGATGTCCCGTGCTGTTCCGTTCCTTCAGCGCAGCTTTGAATGCGGATGTGAATTCTGACAATGTAAAGGCGTCAGTTCGGCTATATGCTGTTCTGACGGTCGTATAATAATAGAATACTCTATGAACGCTCTATGAAGTGATGTTGCTAGACTTTAACTTCTGCTCTAGAATCTTGTTTGTGTTAAACATGGCAGAAAAAAGTCTTAAGTAGGGATAACTGCAGGCTCGCACAATGGGCGTGGCTAGGTGCGGCGCAGCACTTCATGCTAATCGACGCATTTTTATAATCAATGTAATCGATGACGTCGACGTATCGCTACAGCCCTAATCTGCTATTTCCCCTGGAAAGCTAACGCTCGTGTCAATTTTAATTTGTGGTGGCCTGAGTGACTTCCTGGCTCTTTGAAACAAATTTCGGCATCTTTTAATCATGCGGCGATGTTCCCCAAGCAGTAATTAATTTATTTCAATTGGAAAAAAATTAAGAAAAAGAAAATAACGGTCAATACCACAGAAGCTAACATTGTGACAAACTGTCCAGCGCATGATACACTGTAGTACGTGCACAAAATATAAATTTAACATTGTTACATTTTAAAATGTCGTGTTTTTATTTATTTTGTGTTTTAGATTATTATTTTTTGGTTAAAACTCGTTTTAAAATTGTTGATATTTTAAAAAAGGCATGTTTCCCACAATTTTATATCCTGAGTAAATGCATTTATGCCGCTTCAGAACAGCATTAAACGGTCTGTGTAAATGCACATCTTCGTGGTTTTATGCTGCTTCAGATTTGGTTTCTGTGCCGCCTTTGCAGTGTAAAGATGCCTTAAAATAACAGTTATACTCTGAGTTTCTAAAAGAAAAGAAAAACACCAAGTAGCTGGTGCTGATGTGAATAACAAGAGTCAATGCAGACCTGGTTCTTCGGAGAGGAGGCCTTGGGTTTGCCCAGGTCAGGTAGACCAGATGGTCGACTGGATCGATGCAGCACCACCAGGTCTTGCATGATGGAATTCAGGGCCTCCTGCTCATCTACAAGGTATTTTTATTACAAATTATTATTAGAATTATGAACTCTCATAATAAACACAGATTACATCCTTTGTACCACTAAAAATTCTTGCAGTATTTTGACAAATTTTACACAACCGAGCACATACCCATTTTGACAGATCACCGGTTCACCCAGGAGTAAAGGAAAGAGGATTCTCCCATGAAATGGGATCCTTTCTCCTGTACAAGAAAACAATATTTTTATTACATAAATAATACCATTATTTATTAATGAGATTAACATAAATTATTTGTGCTAAGTGACAATAACCCATTAACAATATATTAGTGAAATCGCTGGCACTAAATTTTTATGTTACCGCAAGAACAGCAAAAAAACAGTTAATCTTTATATAGCAGCACATCGGAAAGCAATGCTGTTAGACATGGATTTTTTTTTTTTTTACAATTACTCAGAATTATCACATGACATTAGAATCATAGTCTCTCATTAAAGGAATAGTTCACCCCCAAAAATTGCTGAAAAATGCACTCACTCTCAGGCCATCCAAGATGTAGATGAGTTGGTTTCTTTATCGAAACAGATTTGGAGAAATTTGCCATTATCTCAATTGCTCACCAATGGATACTCTGCAGTGAATGGGTGCCGTCAGAATGAAAGTCCAAACAGCTGATAAAAACATCACAATAATCCACATGCAAACCACATGACTATTACATCAATTAACATCTTGTGAAGTGAAAAGCTGTGTTTGTAATCCTGCATTCACTCTCTAAGACCGTTCATGTCCAATTTCCGACTAGGAAGCTCCTATTTACGATAATTCCGATAGCACGTGAATGGAGCATAAGAAACAAAATAATTGTTTTAACTTTAAGTCGTTTGTTCTGGCCAAAATATAGTTAAGTCTATAATCCATAGTAACACTTCCTCAAGTAAAAAAAAAAAATCTCCACCCTCTGTTGTCCTCCATCAAATTCCACCAGCATATTTGTCAATAACGCTTTTAACTTGTAAAAGTTGCTTGATCTGTGCATATTTCTCTCCTCATTCAGATGAAATGACTTTTTCAATGGTGAAAGCAATATTATGGATATAGGACTCGTATTTTAGCTGGACACAGCAGTTTGAAGTAAAAATTAGTTGATGAATTTGTTTATTCACTTCACAATACATGATGGTATGATGGCACCCATTCACTGCAGAGGATCCATTGGTGAGCAAGTGAGGAAATGCTAAATTTCTCCAAATGTGTTCCTATGAAGAAACAAATACATGTACATATTGGACGGCCTGAGGGTGAGAATTTAAGTACATTTTATTTTTGGGGTGAACTGTTCTTTTAAAAACCCCGGTTACAGTACTGTCTTCATCAGGCATTTATCAAAATTTGAACTGAATAACGCTAGATGACAACAGCAGCTAGTATCCTGACTGATACACACACATACGTATTTGATATAAACTCTCAAAAACAATTTAATGATATCTAAAGAAATATATAAATTACAGAAATAAATATTATCAGAACAAGATGAAATTCGAGAAAAGGTTCTGCCCCATGTATGGCAATTCAAGTAAAACATAGTAACAACTGACAAAATACCAAATACAATATGAAAAACTGTAAAAGAGCGATTTCAGAAAATATTTCAGTTAATGAAACGTTACCGATAGATTCTAAAAGCACGCAAAGCTAATTTCCAAGCTAATTGATTAGCTTGCTAGCAACTGTCAAACTATGGCAGGTCAAAGAAACCAAATGCGATTACATACTAATGATTTACTAAAGCCACAATGGCATTTAGTATTCAATTCTGTCTCGTCTGCACCAAGACACAGTGTTTAAAAATAACTACAACCCTACGTTACATCATAAACACACACTTAGCCGCTTAGCTCTCTAGGCCAAAATTAGCATTGCGCCAAGATGCTAACGAGCCACTTTGTGCTTTAACAGCTAACAGAGAGCTTTTTACGGTCTTATGTGATGAAAATGCCTTTATTATGCAGTCATCTAATAAAACGAGTACAAATAAAAAGTATTTGATCACCTGGGTGAGCTCGGTCCGTTCACTTCCTCATCCACAGATATGAGGCCTCGCGACGAATCTGACACTGACAGACTCACTTAAACGGCTTCAACTTTAGTCCAAGGCCTGACTACACGGCCAAACCATCTCCCGCTGACTCCAACACACTTGACAGGCTGGTGAAAGCCGCTGACGGTGATTCCAGGCGAGTTTCTGGATGAACACAGCTAATTATCGACAGCGAAACTGGGTTTGTTTACATTAGATTCAAAGCGCTCGACCTGACGAAGATCAACTGCTGTCAATTAGACTGAGAGAAGAATATTAAGATTCACGAACTAAGACGATAGCAATGCACAAGCATTAGAAGGTCTGGTCGGAGAATTAACCCAAAAGAGCGTACTACACATTTAGCAAAATATGTTAGATATTAAGTACACTTAAAAACAAACGCAGACACACTACTTTAGAACAGCACCGCTGTCCTTTGACTCAAACAACTCACGTGACTCCACAGCGCCATCTGCCGACTGTTATTTTATTATTGCCTCGGATGGCCAGACTCGCAGCGTCAAGTTCTAGCCAATCAGAGAACGTGGTTCGCTTCCTCTTAACCAATCAGAACATGGAATTCTTGCCAAATAAATACCATTCGATATTACAGGCACATGTTTGCTGCGTGCGTAAAATCAGTCCCACTTTTTTTCTGATTTGTGTGGCCTAAAATGACTGATTTTGCTGCGGCTTTTCTCAAAATTTGCGGCAATATTTGCGGCATTTCTTATTGTTTAGCAGTGAACACCACAGACAACATTCTGATAATATTGTTATGACTTTCTGACTCCGAGAAACATTGTAGGGCTCCAGACTAGCATTTAAGGACACCAGCGCCATTAAGTTCTACAGAAGGTGGCACCAGCACCTGACAGTAAAGCACTCACCCTAATCGCACATGTACATCCAGAGCCGATCCTAGACTTCTGGGGGCCCTACGCAAAACTGTGTCACCGGGGGGGACGCATTTGTCCGTGTTTCACTCCGTCTCGGCTCGAGAAACATGTCTCTTCCGCGGCTCGCTATGCATTCAATCCGTTTTTAGTCTCGAGCAAGAGACTTTACGAAATGCACATTACATGATTTGACTGTTTTTCACGTAGAAAGGGCGTCAGCGCCGCATTACAATAAATCATCATTCATGTTTTCATAGCCGCTGGCCAAATTACAAAACGAAACTAAAATGAAATCATCTTTGAGAGCAAGGGGGCCCCCTGGTGTTTCGGGGGCCCTATGCAGCTTGCGTATTCTGCGTATAGGGAGGATCGGCTCTGTGTACATCTCAGAGATGTCTACTTGATGTCTGCATTTACTTATGCAAGAGGTATTTTTAAGAGTGTTTGCTCATCTGCATCTCTAAGACGTTTCCTGTCAGAGTCAAATAGCACATGTATTCTGAATGCAGACGTTTGCTCAGATGAGACGTTTATCAGATTACAAGGCAGATTTTCCAGACGTTTTTAGCAAGACGTCTGTCTGGTAGTGTAGATGCTGATTGGGTAGTTTAGTACTGTCATGCAGTTAAATTTTTACTTTTTAATGTCAATAAATACAATTTAATATATACAATAAAATATACAATATATATATATATTTACATATATATATGATTGTAGGGAGTCAAAATATAATACAGATATAAAGTAATACAATCTCTATAACTTCACTTTATTAATATAAAAATATTATATAATTTAGAATATATATATATATATTAGGGAGTGGAAACAGCTAAAAAGCCTATAAGTCTTCTCTGCAGCCTCTACTAGTGGTAATTTAATGTATTTTTTATGTTTTAAAAACCGTGTTTGCTTTCCTACATATGAAACTTTTAGTTTTATAAAATGGGGCAACCTATGAAGGATGAACCCAAATAATTTTATCACACTAAAAATAACTTTCAAATTCGGTCACACTTAAAGCTTTGAGGTGCCCCCCCCCCTCCAATATAAATCAGTTGTGTGAAACATTTAAAAACACTCGAAACATTGGAGACCATTTCTGCCACAAGTTGTTCCTGTAGTTTATATGTTAAATCCATGGTGAATGGTGGTGATGTGTTTATTGAACAATGTTTTTCCTGGTTTCCACATCAGTGGCATTTGTTCTGATATCTGCAGCTTTAACAGAATTCTTGCGCTGAATTTGAATGCTTCTCACAAGATTTAAAGGGGTGGTTGACTGTGGTTTTTTTCTAGGCTAGATGTTTTATGGGGTGCAGTTAGCATGTGTTCATGTTTTTTTTTTTTAAACGCATTTTTTTCACATAATTTACCTTTATTCCACACCTCTCTGCCCTTCTCTGACAAACGCTCAGTTATTGTGATTCGCTAAACCGCCTCTACTGCACGTTGCGCCCCGCCCCTCCTCAGTGCATTGCTCCGGTGATTTAAACAGTGTGTTGTCTATAATGCTTATCAATTTGAGCCCGATTGAGACCCAGAGGATATTAGTGAAGAGGATTGTGCAGAACCTGTGCAGCACGCTCTTAATGGTATGTTTGGTTGTTGTTGTCTCATACTTTTAAAACGCTCTATTTGTAAGTGCTACTGCTTCCTGTTAGCTTTTAATATACGGTTTTACTGATAAAGCTTAATACAGCACAGCAAACCACACGCGTGTCATTTATAATGCTTCTCATTGATGTGTGAAAATAAGTGTATAATTGGAACAGTTTGTTGGACTGATCTGACGATTGAATGAGAGAGAGAGAGAGAGAGATGCAGGCAGGCGACACGAGTAACAGTTTAAGAGCCGCTGCTTTATGATTTTGAAACTTGTGAATCATTAGAATCGTTAGAGACAGAATCGCCATTCAAATAATAGATTTTTACGTGCATTTCCTTACATTTCACTTCTGATTATACCTGTAAATTTATTATGTGACAAATAAAGAAACCTTGAACCTGCATCCCTAGTTTTCTCTTCCTCTTCTCTAAAGAGCGCAGCATGGCCTTGCCCTTCTTTGCATGTTCCTGGGGCAGGGTTTATCGGGTTTGTGACGTATCAAACCCGGGAAGTAACTTGTTGTAGTCCCTTACCAGTCGTTTTTGTAGGCATTAAACTTTCAGAATTTTAAAAGACATATCGTTTGTATGAACTTTCAGCGCCGCAACTTGCAGATATGTTTATGCCAAACAGCACATTACAAACTAACTATGTTAAAAAAGTAATCGCATCAACCACCCCTTTTTAACAGAGATGTTATTGACTCTGCGGCGATTCGACTACTTTCTTCATGTATTCCCAGGTGTGTATAACGGTGTCGTGTTGCGTGATCGAAGCAGCCGCGCGCTCGGTCCGGCACGAGCATAGAAACGGTCTGTAGCCCAAACGAGTGCGCGGATTCGTTCCGCTTTCGGGTTATTTGTCCGATGTAGCTCTTGAAAATCGGGCATGATGAGAACGCAGGCTGTTCATTCCCATTTTTAAACTAAGAAACAACCTTTCTTTGACTGAAATGTGCATGATAATGACGCGTCTAAGCCCAAAATCTCGGCAATTACGAAATGTGCAGCTTTTGAAAATTGCGCGAGTTTGCTTGTATTTGCAATAAATCCAACGATGCAGAAATCGCAAATCCTGAGGGACTAAATGATACTGCTCCTCAAGACTTCCTGTTTTTTATTCAAGAAATAATATTCAAGGTATTTATTAAAATTGCATTTCACAGATATCATATATAGTATACTCGCATTATCATAATCCCAGTGGAAGTCAGGTGCCGCTCCAGGTAAGAATAATTAACACAAACACAAACATAATAATCAATATGGTATGGACAAAAAATAAGAGTACAAAAATTATAAAATATAAGATCTAAAATGGCACAATAAAATGAATGTGCTGGACAGTATACTGTGACTATAAATAATACATAACAGGGATGTGCAAGAAGAATGTGCAAAGTAGTTGTACAGGGTATATAAACATAACAGCAATACAATGTGGGGATAATGAATATATCTTACTGATGATTAAATGGAGTCATGTTGATGTTATGAGACCGAGTTTGAGTTTAGGAGGCTGATGGCCTGAGGGGAAGAAGCTCCTCCTCAGTCTCTCAGTTTTTGCCATCTCAGCGCTTGTCCAGATGGCAGTAAAATGAAGAGACGGTTGCCAGGGTGATTCGAGTCCTTGATTATTTTAGCATGTGTTTGACATATTTCGCTTGGTTATTTGTAATTTAGATAATTCAGTCTATGCCGCTAATGGCAAACGAGGGATTTATAATTGACTCTTAGAATATATGTTAATTATTTGTTTGGCTCATCCATTTTTGACCTCCTCATTAATTTTCCAAACCATCCTGCCATCTGGTGGATAAAGGTAAGGACTACATAGAGCTGGGTAAATGCATTTACTTTTACTGTATGTCTGAAGTCATGTGTCATCGTCTGTCAAAGTTTATGTAAATACAATTTTAAAATCACAATTATTAGGGCAAAAGTCGTTACTGAGTCAATGTTACATTAGGAATTGTATTGAAAAAGGTTCTGAGAGGCCAATTTTTCATTCATTTGCATGTGGTTCAGGTAAGTGCGACAGACTATTATGATTCCCCCCCTCCTAAATAGTGTTTAAACAGAAAAAACAACAAATGAACAGCTGGTCTTCAGAGTGTAGTTTATTCGTACAAATATCAGTAACTTAGGCATTTCCACATATCAAACACTTCCCTATTTCATACAATGCATTAAGTTCACAACCCTCAAAAACAACATTACTTTTATTCAAAAATAGTTCATTTCCACCAGTTCCCATTATCCATCTGTTGCCTATAAGGCTAGTGCACTAAAAAAGAGGCACAATTTTGCATTCAAATGTTTTCCACTAAAGAGGAACCAACACAAAATCCTCAATCTTGAATAACAAATTAGATAATAATAGCCACACTGACATCAAGCCGGACATTGCTGTGATTTGAGGGGTTTTTCTTACACAGTATTTATCTTAATATTAGTGTCCACGGGACAGGAATTTAGCACGGTCTTCTAAAGTAGCTTTGTAGTTGTAATAGGATTTACTCACTCATGTTTGCTTTAGGAATTTTCTCCTTGTAAGCTAAAAGTCATTAAGCTTACATAAGCGTACCATGTTAAATAAATAATGAGCTTAGTGCTAAAGCTAATTTAATCGTAAAACATCTATATACAAGGTCTTCTTGACCATATTTCATGCTAATTGTTAAGGCTGAGCAAAATGCAAAAGCAAAGAGAAATTTTGAGATAGTATGATGTAAAATTAATTCTGTAATTATACAATTTTTAAAAAGCAATTCTTGAAGTAATTCATATTGGTTTGACTTTATGAAATAAGCATAAATATATGCTATAATACAAAATAACACTAACAGTCTTTGGACTCAAAGAAGCACAGTATGGATTATGGTTTAAATTTACACACAGTGTAATGGCAGATTACTTTCGGTCCACAAATCTAAGGTTGATGGGTGCTCCCGGACAGAGCAGGCCATGAGTCTTAGCACACACATCAGCGGTCTGGGAAGACACCTCAATGTGGAACTTCTGCAGGAGCTGTGATTGAGAAGAACATCAATACACCATTAGACAAGGGAATTAGAGTTCACATTCAAGTAATATCTGTCTTTATTGCAACAATCTGCTTAATAATTGCACCACTATGGTTTGGATCTTTTGAATTTTGAGACGCGTATACAAACAAGCACCTGTGTGAGAGCCAGATGCATCTCCAGCTCGGCTATTCTCCTCCCAACACAGCTGCGGATGCCGTAGCCAAACGGGATGGAGCCGAAGTTATCGACACGGTCAGAGGCATCCTTGCGAATCCAACGATCTGGACGGAACTCTCCGGGACGAGGGAAGTTCTCTTCATCCATAGAGGTGGAGTAATGACACAGAGCCAGCTGAGTCTGTGAACAGAGGAATAAACGTCAATAAAAACAATATGTTTAGTTATTAGTTATTGATTTAATAGTTATTGATAGTTTGTGTTTTATCATTATACTTTTAATGATTAAATCATATTAATATAAATTATTTTGTTATCAATATAGATTCAAATGTAAATAATTAATTCTCAAAAAAATTAAAAAAAATGCCCCCCTCGAAATTCCATGAGGCCTCCTAGTGGGTTGAGAACCACTGATTGAAGTAATTTCCTTATTGCGTACCAATTAATCCTGTGGCAATACAAGTCAACTGTGTTTTTTTTTCTAGCACACTTTATCTAAGTATATCCAGGTCAAGGTAATTCAATCTAGAACTGCAGGGGAAAAGGCATGAAACGATGCTTCTACTCAGGGGCAGGTTTTGACACATGTTTATGAGACGAGCATATAAAAATGTGCTTTTGCAAAAACATACAGTCACATGATATATGTTCTTACCCCTTTAGGGATAAAATAACCTCCGACAATCTGATCATCCTGTGTAACGCGTCCATTTCCAGGCAGAACAGGGAAAAGCCTGCATGCATTAGAGAGATGGAGGGAGGTGTTCATACTGTTTGATTTTGAATGATCACTGTATTTCTGTCCTAAACTCAATAAACTTTGCAAAAAATAATGAGTGGTGGGCAGAGCTTACCTGAGAGTCTCTTTGACAAGCCCTCTAATAAGGGGCAAATGAGCAACATCCTCTCCGGTTGGGACACGCCCACCCAGCACTCGGTCTACTTCCTCAAAAATGTCCTGCTGTATAATGGGATGTCTTGCCAGAAGGTATGTGCTCCATGATAGTGTGAAAGAGGTCTGTAGAGGGCAGAGAGAGGAACATTTGATGATTTATTAGAGATTAGTAACATGATCTACAATAATTCCTCTGCTTGGTACAAAATTAAAGAAATTAGGAATTATACATGATTATAGTTAAGCAATATCATGTATAAGCTGTTTTTGAAGCTGCTGCAAACAATCTGGACGAGCTCACAGAGACTGTAACTTCATACATCAGTTTCTGTGAGGATATGTGCATTCCTACCAGGACTCGTCTAACTTATGACAATGACAAACCGTGGTTCACCGCAAAACTCAGACAGCTCCGCCAGGCCAAAGAAGATGCTTACAGGAAGGGGGGTAAAATCTTGTATAAACAGGCCAAATACACACTGGAAAAGGAGATCAGAGTAGCAAAGAGGAATTATTCCAATAAGCTATGGATCCAATTCTCTTCCATTGACTCAGCATCAGTGTGGAAAGGTCTGAAAGAGATAACCAATTACAAGACACCCTCCCCCAGCACTGTGGAGAATCAACAACTGGCAGACGATCTGAATGAGTTCTACTTCAGGTTTGAAAACACACCCCACTAAAATTCAATGTCACTTGCAATAGCTGCTTGCACTTTCTGCTACCTGTGACGTCACTTGCATTAGACACAAATCGTGTGCGTTGCCAATGGAGACAAGATGCTGTGATGGTTAAATGAATTAAAAATAATTTAATATCATATCATACAGGGTCCTGCAAGTCATCTGTAGGAGAAAAAGACAAGACCCATAAATCCGTGGCTACAGTACAGCAGAATGTGAATGCAATGCAGTTTCTTGTTGAGCTTTTCCTCCCGTAGAAAAACATAAACACATAATATGGCTTAATGTATTAAGATGCATTAAGTGTAATTAAAAGATAAAATTCTACGTATATTTATTATTAAATGTACTACAAGGAAAGCAGACGGCCATGAACACAATACGCAAACTTTCACTTGTCCTCCCATACAACAAAGCGCTTAATGTGGCATAATGGACTAAATTTAATAATACTAATAATAAGGGACTTAAGAGTATTCTATAGTCTTTGACTAAGATGATAAAGACAATTCATTAGCCTATCAAGTCTTGTTGTTGACACAAAGATACAGACCAGCAGATATGAACGTGCATTATGAAATACATTAAGTGATATTAAAAGGACGCAATGCGTTAAATTGCACGTTAAACGTTTTCCTCCCATAGAAAATAACTTTAAATAAAACACGTAATAGAGCTTAATGGACAAAGATAATGACATAAAAGAGCTGTAGACCATTTATTCTATATGTAAAAACGCTTAACGTGAAACTTTGTGTTGCGTTTATTCTGGGCTCACCTGCCTGTACATTAGTTATGTAACGTTATATTTTAATAATGAAGATGAGCATATTGAGTTTGCTCTTTATCATCTTAGTCCATTATGTCCAAACTGTATATTGAATTTGATATTTTAATAGCACTATCTTTATACATTAAGCCATATTAAGTGTTTATGTTTTTCTACGGGAGGAAAACATTTAACGAGAAACTGCGCATTGCGTTCACATTCTGCTATTCTGTAGTCACGGGTTTGCAGGTCTTGTCTTTTTCTCCTACAGATGACTTGCAGGACCCTGTTCGTTATTGTACTAAATTAGTTTTAAGCGTTTAACCACCACAGCGTCTTGTCAACACACACGATTCGTGTCTAATGCAAGTGACGTCACAGGTAGCAGAAAGTGCAAGCAGCGATTGCAAGTGACATTGTATTTTAGTTTATTTTTTCTTGTCTTCTCCACCTGGCTACTGTTGTAAAATGTTGAGTGATTCAAACAAAAAATAATCAATAAATAGAACAAAATAAAAAAGACTGCAAGTGATGTCACTCGTGGAAGCGCAAGTGTCTGAGAGTGCAAGTACTGAGAGTGCAAGTCTGCAGCCAGACCCTTCTCGTAATTTTGGGATTTCTTTGGGACGGGGATGATGGTGGAGCATTGGAAGCATGAGGGATTTATTCTAATTGAATTTACTGATAAATTTAAGAATTTGACATAAAATATGCCGAATACATTTTAATAAAAAATTAAACGTATGAAGGAAAAAAATGCCCCTTGAAATCAAAATGGAAAAGATCATTTCTGTCACCGCTCTACAATATTTTGCAGTTTTGCATAAGACGTTCCATTACATAACCACTGGTTCACTCCCATGGACTGATTCTCCCAATCCTGTCCACCCCCCAATGCTGCTTTTTCAGCCTCCTTTCAAAGATTGCCCAGCAAACATCATTCACTCTCCCCCTTTTTAGGCCATCTTTTTCCACCCCTTCATCCTGTAATGAGCCACCTGCCATGCTTCTCTCCGTTCATCATTACTTTTATCTCAGATAAATCTGGGCCTAAAATGGCTGATGTCATGTGCGTTTAGCTCCAGTGATCACAATGTTCACCTTTTTCTTTTTGGGTGACTAATTCCTTTTTGTAGCAAGAACCCAAAACAGGCACCTTTCCTCATAGAGGTGAGGGGAAAGCAAGACAAAGACAGACAGGCGGAGAGGGAAAGATTACACGACCGGCTTTGGCTCATGATGGCTAATGTGATCATACGGCTGAAAGAAAAAGAGAGGGAAAGATCAAAGAGAAGAGGATGCCAACTGACACATCAGTGAAATTAGAGAGTCTTGGCAGGTCCTGTTTATTGTGGGTGAGACACATGGAGAGAGGTCAGCGTTAGGTCAGGTGAACACAGAGTTCTCCATGGAGACCTCAGACACCCGTTACGATTTGACCATTTGAAAAGAGTTCACAGGAAGAGAAAAATGCGCCTGAGATGCTGTCCCGATGAGAAGGTTAGTTTATAATCACCATTAGATTCAACAGTTTCTCCAGCTGTCTCAATACACAACGTGCTCTGCTTTTTAAATCATCACACATGCATTCGCTACTTGGAGATACTGCAGCATAACTTCAGTAAAGGCAAGATTAATTTGGGTTACTAAGTGTCTACCAATGAATTCGTGCCAAATTACTAGTCATGAACCACAAGTTCAGAAGCAAAGACTTCATATGTCTTTCCCAGCAGCAACTGGACCAGTTCTTACCGTATCCACACCAGCCAGAAGCATTTCTGTCATGTTTGCGTAGATCTCCTCCAGATTCATCTCTCTGGTGACCAGCATGTGAGTCAGCAACCCTCCTTTAATCTCTTTGCCTTTCTCCAACTCCTTTTTGATATCTGAAAGCCTCTTATCCACATGGATCTGGCCTAAAACACACATTTATTCAACTTAATTTATTTATTAACTTTTAACAAAAAACAACTTTCTCACAATGACACTGAACCCCACCACAGTTCCCTCTGCTCTTACTGAATCTGAAGAGGCCGTCCCATGAGCTGCAGAATTCCTCCCAGGGTTTGGGAATGATGGGGCGCAGCCATTTGGGAATGGCTCCGGCGTACATGGTAGTCTTGAAAGAGCTGAACATGAGGTGCAGTGCAGCAATGTACTCCTGACTCATCTTGGGAATTTTGTTTTCCAAGCAGCCCAGGCGAGTTTCATACAAAACGGTTGCAACACCTAGGCAAGAGTTTAACATTGTGTTTTCATATCGTATGGATTTATTATACTGAATCTCCCACAAATAAAAGCAATTATGTGCTAAGGTTTTCATGTGCTAATCTGAATCTTTAATCCACTGTTCTATTAAGAGTACAGTGACACGTGTTTTTCTACACAGACACTTATTAAATTAAATTAAATCAACATTGAACTAAATTGAGCTGATTAATGGCACTGTTATCTTCTACACAGCTGCTTTATAGCTTAAATCGATGTTGTTTCATCATCAATTAAATTTGTAGCATTCACACCGTTATTGAACTAAACTGAATCAACACTAATCTGAATTGAGCTGATTAATGACACTATTATCTTCTACAGAGCTGCTTTTGTAAAATTGCACTGTAAGTCGCGTTGGATAAAATCGTCTGCTAAATGCATAAATGTAAATGTAAAATTGCAATTGTTTCATCACTGGTGCACTGTGCAGCATTGACAGTGTTATTGAACTAAACCAAATCAATGTTAAATTAAATGAACTGAGCTGATTAATGAAACTAAACTAAACTAAGTGGTTTCATCATTGATGAACATTTGCCAACATTGTCACTTTTATTACTGGTTTATTACTTGGTTTATTACTGTGAAGCTACATTAAATACTGTTTGTATAATGTGCAATATTATGTAAAAAGGTGGCTAAACAACACTTACTATATTAAAAAACTCCAATCCAAAAACAAATCTCCCCCAAAAATGCGTATCTGTCTGTGGAACATCTGATTAACACCCAGACTCCTGAAATAGCTCGAATTTCATTTATACAAAGCCCTCATGTTCCTTTCCAGAAAGACCACTATGCTACCTGACTCTCCTCTTAATTAAAAAAAAATCCCTGCAGCATCAGTGGAGGAAATCAAACCACTATGAATGGAAAAACCCAGCCAAATCCTGTCCTGTGATCAAATCATGAAACTTAATATATCAGACACAACTAGAATTTACCACAAAAATCCAGTAACACATTTAACAATGCACAGTGCCCTCAGGCTCACCTTCCATTGCATATTTGAAGAACAGATCATTGATGTTACAGACAGTCTGTCTGTCGTCCTGCTGGCTACGCAGTGTCTTCACTCTCTCCACCAGGTCGGCCACCACAGCGTTGACGTCAGGGGAGAAAACAGCCACATCTCTGGGACGCATAACCAGCTGGCGCAGAACACTGCGCATCTTCAGCCATTCATCACCCTCGCTGGAGATAGAAAACATCATATAATTGTTAGCAGAGACAGGAATCAAAATAAAAAAATTAATTGGGATATTGCAGGTTTAGATTTGAAATTCACCTACAACCATTCTAGGGTCAGATTTTTTTAATATTTTAAAAAAGATATCTCTCATTCTCACCGAGGCTGCATTTATATGATCAAACATACAGTAAAAACAATAATATTGTGAAACATTACAATTTACAATATAAATAACTGTTTTCTATATTATTATATTATAAAATAAAATGTAACTTATTTCTGTGATGCACAGCTGAATCTTCAGGAGCCATTACTGCTTCAGAAATTACATACATCAAGTATTAGTATGTGCTTACTATTACATCAAGTAATAGATTTACACAAATACAAATTTGTGCAAACCTTGATGCTTTTTAGGACTCTTTGATGAAAGAAGAAATGCTTAATGGAAATAGAAATCAATTGTAACTGTATCCAATTGTGTGTGACCACTTTTGATCAATTTAATGTGTTCTTGCTGAACAAAAGTATCAGAAATCTTACCCCAAACTATTTAACGACAGTGTACCATTTTAATCCAAAGTGGCAAACTTACAAGTTAGCAGCTCAGATTTTAACCTCTAGACTACAGCACCCCTCAAGAAAACACATCAGTATGTACTTACGCTGAAATGAGTCCAGTAGATCTTCCCCTTAAATCTCTGTACTCCTTCCAGGACTCCATGTTACCCCTCTGAGGAGTCGCACCTTCAGCCCTGAGAACCTGTGCCACCATGTCTCTGTCAGCGATGGACACCACAAACTGAGGTCCGAATCGAGATTTGAAGATCTTCCCATACTTCTGAGAATGCTCCAACTACACAAAGATTTGTAAACCTGATCAATGTGGATCTCAGAAATGCACTTGAACCACATAAATATAATTTACTTTTAATGTATGTGTTTTATTCTTGTTTTTGGCTAATCTGCATTTAGAGTCATTTGTTTAGATGTTTCCTTCAAACTGTAAATGCTTTATTGAAATTAGAATGGAAACAACATAACCGTTATACAGCAATAAAATATTTTTGCCCATATCACATCACTCATTTCCTGACTGACAATATTTATGTCTCCCCAAAGACCATATGGCTCTCAGTCAACTGCTCAGTATGCATAGGAGGACATTTCCCAGTATGGATGGCCCATTTGCAAATACTTAAATCTGTTTACAAATACGGCCCTCATTGCGAGCCTGCCCAGTTTCATCCCCCTTCTCCAAGTCGTAAGTACTATTCATACTAAGACAACACAAAGGCACCTCTGTGTCTCCTCAGCCAGAAAAATCCTGGAAGACATTTCTCATCTTTCACAGTCCTAAGACAACTTTGTTGCACAACATAACTGCAACTGACATGCAAACCAATGCCAGTCATCACTGGCCATTTTAGATTAGTGCTGCTGGGGAGTTTTTGACTCTGTGCACTTTTGTATCGATGAACTTCCGCTGTCGCCAGAAGTTGTGTCCAAAGACTATAGAAATATTGGTGCGTTCCAAACAGGATATATTGCCTATTGATATAGGGCATAGGGATGAGCCCTTCCGAATGGAACGCAGGGATAGTCTTTGGACCTGACTTCTGGAGACAGCAGAAAGGGAAAGGGACTTTGTCGGGTCGGGATATGAATTTACGGTTTACTTTCGTGTTGCTAAAAATGTCTGTATTTATTAGATGTCTTCGAGATCTGTCTAAAGTAAGAATTAGCTATGTCAATCGCATTGTTGATACCTGGTCCCCTGAAATTCTACATGTCTGCACAACTAGTTTAATCTAATGTGTTGTGCCGACGGCTAGCGGTTTAGCTTGACTGCGAACACTTGTTTTTCTTCACTTTAAATCTTTTTTTTTATAATTATAACCTTCTCCCCCTCTCCGTTTCTATTTTAGGCTAGATCAGGGCACAAGAGAAGTCAGGAAACGACTCGTACACTCAGATATAACCACTTGTTACATCAAAATAATACTTACAATGGCATGAAAACATGATCTCTGATGGAGTTTTTAGTGAGTAATCAGCTTGGTAAAATTAAAAGTTAAACTCCACATCTGTGACCAATATTTACCGAGCTTTGATGACCCAATGACCCGAAAAATTCAAAAGTAGCCTAGTTAAACGTTAACCAATAAAAGAAATAGCTAAACATAAGTTCACAAATGGTTAAATTGTAATTGACTTGAGTAGCTATTATTTTGGAATAAATGTAAAATGTTTGAAAACACTAACTTCATGAGATTCATACTTGGCTTTAATAAATGAAATATTGGCTAAATTGTTGATGTAAAAATATATTTTTCTTCTTTCTCTGACAGTGTAAGTAATGTTTATTTAAACAAGTGACTGGGACATGAATTTATATTTTAAAAAAAAAAAAAGAAACTTGGGTCTTTGCCTCCTCATTTCAGAACCCCCCCCCCCCTCTGCATTTAACAGGAATTCTTAGATTGAATTGCTCAAGCAAGTGACAAAATATTTAAACTACTTTTATTACATTATCATAAACATTCTACATTAAAACATACCTCTGACAGAAAGTCAGCTCTACTGCCTTTTCTTTGTATATCAGGAATTGCATTCTTGTGCATTCATATCTGAGTGGCGCAAATCTCTGTCGGACAGCTGGCAATCTTTATAGCTGGCCATTCTTGAGGTGTTTGTATTGCATGCTATATATTTCGATTTTGATCCTTCGTGTAGACTGCGCCTGGGGTAAAATAAGGTTTGTGACTGTCCCTCGCGATGGGGTGGAGACTGCACTCGCCGGTTTATGCAACTCCATAAGTAATCCAACACCTCACGTGTCCGCACTGCACATTACAGCCGAGACTTGACTGTGTTCCAAACAAATCAATCTTTATTTACGTTAAAGTTTATTAAACGTTTGTGCAACAACTGTCACTGGCGATTTCTGGCAACTCGTAAAATAAAAAGTTTAGATAAAATTGAAATATGTGGCCTTTTTGTTAAATGAAACCATGAGTCTACATGATTGCGTCTGGGTCTTTTTCCGCTGAACGTGTATTGAAGGTGTAAACTGTGCACTTGAAGAAACACCATTGAAATGCAAACACAAAGTAACGCGTAACGGTGGTCCTATATGCCCGCTGCAGACTCACCTGGATTTCATGGATGCGGCTGAATCCGTCCCGGTAGAAGAACTCCATGAAGTTCGCCATGGTGCTGGGTCCAGGCATCTCATGGAGGGTCTTCACTCTCTCCACCTTCTGCTCCTCATCGACGGGGCGCACCACGTTCTCTTGCTTCAGATCCTCCTGACTGTGCGCCGCGATCTCCAGAGAGCCGCTCGCAACGGACTTGTGCAGCCCGTGGGTTTGGAGGAGAAACTGCTTGCATGACTCCTGGAGCAGACTCTTGCGGGCCAGGTGCAGAATATTGCTTTGAAGAGCCATCTCAAAGACTGTATAACGTGCCACCAAGTTGAAGTAAGGAGTGTCTTATATAAGAGGAGGTGTTCGCAGACTGGAGTGAATGCGTACTGATGTGTGGTGCGCAGCCGCCTTTTAAAGGTCTGCGGGAGAGGTGTGGGATCAGCGAAAGGGGATTGGACAGTGGAGTTTGGCCCTGGCATGAACAGAGGTCCTCACGTATCCCCCACGAGGCAGTGGACGTCGATGAAAAGCTGAAGTGAAGGACTTTCTTTTGTTGCAAAATAAAATAGGGATTACATAAATCGATTGTGGCTAGCAGCTCTCGAGTTGACCCGCATTAGACATAAAGTCCTCAAACCCTGAGTTATCAGAAATTGCATTACAGTCACAATTATAAAAAAGTAATTGTTTTAAGTCCCTTAAAAGCTTTACATTTAAGAATGTAGCCTAAAGCCGCGATCAAAAGACAACCTAAATTCAAGGCTGTAACCTGGGACCAAAATCCATTTTTATGCAATAAGGAAATTATGGCGAAAATAGTTTATCCTGGAGATTATAGCCAATGACGGTCTTTTAATATCATGAAACAGTTGTCAAAAATGTAATGTTTATCATACGTTTTATCATTTATCACAGTATTCATACTGTTAAAATACACATTTTAAAACTTTTTTGTTATTCTAACAACAAACAAAGCGGTGCGTAATGCATGGCATCAGATATTATTACATGGGATTCATAATACAAAATGTCAGCAAATAAGGGACAGTTTGGCTATTATTCTTCTAAATATTGGGGGGCTTGTCCCCCTCTGGTGGTGGGCCCTGTAAAAATAAGATTTGGATTTTGTATCCCTGCATGTGTTTGTTATTTGGACATCGTAGTATAAAAATCTCTTGGCCAAGTTTCATGTCGCTGCATGAGTGCAAATGTATTTTTTGAGTTCATGTACTCCCAGAAAACAAAGCTGACACTGTGCAACTTTCAAAAGTTAGGCTATGTGTTACTTTTAAAGTAGGCCTTCTAATATGTACTAATGTATCATTGAGGGATAACTAAGGTTCACAGATGTAGTTTACTAGCTTACTGCCCTGACTGTCCCATCAGGCACTTTGAATCAAGTGTGTAGTTTGGGGGCACCCGAGGTAAAGACCTCTATTTTACACGAATGCAAATCTCGTCTGAACACTGCTCAGCTCTGGACACCCTTTGGCAACTTTCCCACAAGCTTGTTATTAAAGTCTTGGGAAAAAAAGGGGGATTCATCTCCTTAGAACAGCTTAGGTTGTGCATACAAGCAGGAATATTCACCCTACAGTTAACGCATTAATGAAGCAACTTCAGACTGCATGAAAAGACTCACAGAGTCCCGCTGTTTGAGGCCTCTTGTATTTAGACCCTCTTTTTTAATAAACAGAGAAAATCAAGCTCAGAATGTTTATGACAGATTCTCATCGTACAAATTAAATACGAATCACTGATTCAATTTATGCTTCAGAAAATAACTTTTGTGTTGCCTGCCTCTATTTAAATATTTATCCTTCATATTAAACTATTGATCACTTAAACTACACATGCAAAGACACAGAAGGAAAGCCAAATGATTATCCTTTCTAGAGAATTCACATGCTTTCTTGGTATCAAAACCGCTGTCTCCAAGCCAATCGGATCTAGTACTTAAAAGGGAAAAGCCTCAAAAAAAGATTCACTTTTGCCCAAACAATTGTGAATGATTGTTTTGCCTTTGTGTTCTTATACCAGTCTTTGGTAATCGCAGGTGCATGAGGCTTCTCACCACACTTAATTAATCATATTAACAATCACAATCCTCTAATCCTTTAATCTCTATTCTTTGTTTTATCAAGTATAGCTGATTGTATTGTTAGGTGCGCGTGCAAAGAGCAGAAAGGACTCTGGGGAAAGCGGTTCAATGGGCACAATAACGATCTGGCACAAGACACAGAGAGACTAAACAAGGAAATACAATGAAGTGGATGGAGCTGGTAAAGCAAATTAACTAAATAACAAGGTGACAAAGGGCAGAACCAAGAAATGAGACCAACAGAAGAGCACATGACAAACAGCAACAACAAAAGCCATTTGTTCACACAAACACAAGTCAAGAGAGCACATGCAGCTGAACTCAAATCTCTTTCTTTCTTTATATTTGACAAAAAAAAATTGTGAATACACTCAATTCGTCAAGGATAACACAATAAAGTTTTAAATAAAACTTATTTCCATTGTGGTCCTTGATGTAAAGCACAAACTCCACTCCCGGTAACAGATACACTGACACTGCATTATAAATACAAAAATTACAATAAAATTCCACATTTACAAAAATGTACAGTCACAAATAACCATATACATAATACAAATTCATCAACAAAACAACCTACTTAAATGCCTTTAAACTAAAACTGACCATACTTGAAATAGCTTTAATATCCAGAGGTAATTTATTCCACAAAAGTGCCCCAGAATATCTAAAAGACCTACAACCATACATAGTTTTAAAACGGCATAATGTAATATCCATAAGACTTTGCCTAGTTCTATAACAATGCTGCTCATTTGCCCTAGAAAAAAGTACATTAAAATAGGAAGGAGCTCTATTATTGATAATCTTATGTACCATTTTTAATTTAATATATTCTAGTCTACTTTACCGTAGGTAACCAACCAAGACACTTAAAATGGGAAACCTCCACAAACCCTGAAACTAACCTTATCAATTTATTCTGATATTTTTGTAACTTATCCAACCAACCACGAGACAGATCAGACATCCAAGAAATACATGCATTATCAAAATGACATGACACTAAACATGATGCAAGTAATTTCATAATCTGTTTATCAATAAAACTAACATGTCTGGCAAGAAATTTGGTTCTAGCATTAACCTTACCCAGGACTTTCATAGCCATACTTACACCACTTAAATCATTGTCAAGGATACATCCAAGATAATTAACAGAAGTTCTATTTGATATTAAACAATCCCCCACCTTAAAAGACAACTTAGAAACCATATTCAAATTTTGTTTAGACCCAAATAAAATAGATTCCGTTTTACCTAAATGCAACATCAGTTTGTTTTCAGAGAGCCAGTCTCTCACCTTACAAAGCTCCTTACCTAAATTCACTTATATCCTACACACCCTACACATCCTTATCTGAAATTAATAAAGCAGAATCATCAGCATATAAAAACAAATTACAATCACAAACTGCTTGCATGTCATTTATGTATAAAAGAAACAAAAGAGGGCCTAAAACACTTCCCTGAGGGACTCCATTTTTAACCAAAGTTTCCTCAGAAAGATTTCTACCCTCTGAACTCTCCCAGTTAAATAAGAATTGAACCAGGCTATCACTTTACTTGAAAAACCCATGACACTTAACTTGTCTAAAAGTATTGAATGATTTACTGTGTCGAACGCTTTCTGGAGGTCTAAAAGTACCATACCGCACATTTTACCTTCATCTATCTGCCTCCTTATAAAATCTGTTAAATAAAGTAAAGAAGTATCAGTCGAATGAGATTTCCTAAAACCTGACTGAAAATCATAAATTAAACTACTCTTAGTTAAATACTCATTCATCTGTTATACACAATTCTTTCTAAAATTGTTGAGGCCACACTAAGAATGGAGATTGGACGATAGTTTCCAGGATCACATCTGTTACCTTTTTTGAATAACGGAATGATTTTAGCTAACTTCATGTCAGATGGAAATATACCATTTTCCAAGGAAAGATTAACAATAAATGTAATAGTTGGAGCTATAATATCTGCAGCATCTCTTAAGAATCTAGCTGGAATATCGTCCAGCCCTGGAAAATCATCAGCAGTGTGCTCAAACGGAACCCACAGAACCAAGAGAAGTGCCAGTGTTGCATTTACAAAATACATTTTTATTTACATTTTACATTTACTTTTAGTCTTTTAGCAGACGCTTTTATCCAAAGCGACTTACAAATGAGGACAATAGAAGCAATCAAAATCAACAAAAGAGCAACAACATGCAAGTCTCAGTTAGCTTAACGCAGTACACATAGCAAGGTTTTTTAAATTATAGAATAAAAAGAAAACAGATAGAATGGAAAAAGTATAGAGCAATCTATTGTTAGAGGCCTTTTTTGCTTTTGTTAATTGTATAATAAATAAAAAGAAAAGGAATGGATAGGATAGAAAAAGAATAGAGAAGCTAGTGTTAGTTTTTAAAGAAAACAAGCAGTTTTTAAGAAAACAAGCAGTTAGTAAATATAGCTGCTGCAAAATAAATAATGCAAACAAGACCATTTCAAGGAATCTTACCACTATTTAGATGTCTTTTATTTTTATGTTTTAATCAAATATTACTACCAGTCAAGTCTGGCAATAATTACGTTTTTTTAAAGAATATCTTAATATATATATGGTTTCCACAAAAAAGAAAAAACAATTATAATGATTATAATTATATTTATATTTACATTTAGTCATTTTGCGGACGCTTTTATCCAAAGCACTTACAATGAGGGAATACATAAAGAGATTATCTTGAAGAGGCAAACAGACAGAGGAAGTCATTGTTCAATAAATACAAGAGCAAGGGAAGGAGAGAAAGATAAAGAGAAAGATGAAGATATATAATTTTTATTATTTTTTAATCAAGAATAGTCAAGTTTTTTTTTTTAAGTAGTTTGAAAAAGATGAGTTTTCAGTTGTGTTGCTTGAGTAGTGTTGAAAGAGATGAGTTTTCAGTTGTTGCTTGAAGATTGACAGATGGGGGTGGGAAGATCATTCATTCCGGATGGGGGTGGGAAGATCAGGAACGGTTGACGAGAATATTTGGAGACTGATTTTGAGCGGTGAAAGAGAATGTTCTCTCTGGAGAGTGATGGTACCACGAGGCCTCTCTGTGATCGCTCACTAGAGGCATCGATCTCACTAGCAGATCTGGAGGGATTCTGGAGGGATGTAGATTCGTAATAGTGAGTGGAAGTAGGTGGGTGCTGAGCCTGTGGCTGTTTTATATGCAACACACACCACACACACACCGTTTGCATTGCGTATGCGGTGCGTATTTTTTCCACACCCATGTTAACGGAAGATCGTTTATGCTGCACACGGTTGCGGTCCGGCGGAGCGTTCCAGCAGCGGTGTGTCCAGCGTCTGTAGCAGTGCAACAGAATTAAAGTGACAGCGCATTCTTTAACCGCAGGATTAATTGTAAAAATATTTAAATGCCAAAGAAAAGGCAGTAGAGCTGACTTTCTGTCAGTGGTATGTTTTAATTTAAAATGTTTGTGATAATGTAAGAAAAGTAGATAAAATATTTTGTCACTTGCTTGAGCGATTCAATTTATGAGTTACTGTTAAATGCAAAAGTAAAAAGCATTGAATGATGTGTTTCTTGTATTTATTGCATTTAAACACATCTATGAAAGATTGTAATACTGTTCTGCAGCGCTTCTCAAAGTCCGGACTCCCGGACCCGTCTCAACTTCGTGTTTCAAGTGCACACATATTCAATCAACTCTGACCTCAACACAACACAACACAACACAACACAACACACACAAAACAAACACACACACACACACACGCACGCAAACACACACACGCGCGCAGTAATTAAGTGCAATAATCATGCTGTCTAATCAGCATCTTGATATGCCACACCTGTGAGGTGGATGGATTATCTCGGCGAAGGAGAAGTGCTCACTAACACAGATTTAGACAGATTTATGAACAATATTACATAGAAAAAGTCTTAGATCTTTGAGTTCAGCTCATGAAAAATGGGGGCAAAAACTAAAGTGTTGAGTTTATAATTTTGTTCAGTGTATTTCAGAAACAGAAAATATGTAGGCCTAAATGAGAACTGATTTATTGATCATTTAGTTGTATAAAAATGCAGTATTGTTAAAGAGTAACACTTCTGAAAAATAACCATGGTTTTATTATAGTAAAAGTGTAGTAACCAAGTTTTTTTGTCATATTGGTTACAATTTATATAACCACAGTTGTACTACAAATACCATGGTTAAACTATAGTTCACTATGGTTAGTGTAGTAAAACCATGGTTCATTTTCGTAAATGCAAGTGCGACCTGATGACATCATATATATGATAATTAAGCATATATAAATTTAAATTGCTATATAAAGTTATAAGCATGCTTATTAAAAACGAGTTTTGTAACAATTATTTCGGACATTTTGACGTTGAAAATAATTCAGATTCGAACCTTTGAATGTAAACTTTGAGAACCCCTGCTGTACTGTGTAAAAAATAATCACAATTCTGAAAAAGCATTTTAAGTAAATGCCCTTAACTAGCATCTTAGAACTGACAACTTAAAAACTTTAGTTCATCTAATGAATAAAAGTCAGTCTACTGAGTGTTAAAAGATCTGTCAGAGCAACCAAATATGTTTTAGCATTTTGTGCAATATTGTTCAAAGCAAAATGTTTTGTTCAGATGACTCAATTTGAAAAGTTGGGAGAACGATTGGATGTGTTGTGAATAAATACTTCAGTATCTAAGTAAGGTAAACAAAACAACTTTTTTTTCTAGCAACAAGTATTTGTGTTCAATTCACACGAAAAATTTAACTGACTTCTCCTACTAAAAAATCTTAGTTCAGGCTACTTTTTTTTTGCTTATGCTACTGCACATGGACTGCACTGCATGACGCCCCTGGACTGCATACACACTGCAGACGGAGTATGTGTGAACCAGGTGTAAAAGGCCGCCTCACATACAGCTCATGAAATCAGTCTAGGGCTGTGTGTAAGGTATTGTGCAACAATTGCACGATTGTCAAAACAAAAATGCAGTGCATGATCAAACTTTCAGGTGAGATAAATATATATTTTTGAAAAATGTAAAGAAAAAGCCCTCCACCCCTGAATTGAAAAAAATCCTCTCTCACAAGAGTTACCTAAGAGGGGAATTCATTTTTAAAAATGAAATTCAGGCCCTGAATAAATGTCTAAAAATCTTGATTGGATCATCACTATAAATTAAATAATTCTACATTATAATAAGGAAACTTTAAAAAGATTGTTATCGGTGATCGGATCGGCAGATACTGCTTTCTGTGATCGGTGATCGGCCTCAAAAATCCTGATCGGAGCACCCCTAGTTATTGTTAATTGTTAAACATATACAAAATGGCATTTATAGTGTATATACTATACTATATATAAAATGCATGTGTGTGTATACAGTATCTCACAGAAGTGAGTACACCCCTCACATTTCTGTAAATATTTTATTATATCTTTTCATGTGACAACACTGAAGAAATGACACTTTGCTGCAATGTAAAGTAGTGAGTGTACAGCTTGTATAACAGTGTAAATTTGCTGTCCCCTTAAAATAACTCAACACACAGTCATTAATGTCTAAACCACTGGCCACAAAAGTGAGTATACCCCTAAGTGAAAATATCCAAATTGGGCCCAATTAGCCATTTTCTTTCCCCGGTGTCATGTGACTCATTAGTGTTACAAGGTCTCAGGTGTAAATGTGGAGCAGGTGTGTTAAATTTGGTGTTATCACGCTCACTCTCTCATACTGGTCACTGGAAGTTCATGGCAAAGAATTCTCTGAGGATCTGAAAAAAAAGAATTGTTGCTCTACATAAAGATGTATAGGCGTAGGCTATACGAAGATTGGCAAGCCCCTGAAACTGAGCTGCAGCACGGTGGCCAAGACCATACAGTGGTTTAACAGGACAGGTTCCACTCAGAACAGGCCTCGCCATGGTCGACCAAAGAAGTTGAGTGCACGTGCTCAACATTAACCTTGTTCTTCTTTAACCATTCTTTAGTAGAATGACTTGTGTGCTTGGGGTTGTTGTCTTGCTGCATTACCCATGTTCTCTTGAGACTCTATGTCCTGAAGTTTTCCTTTAGAATTTGCTGGTATAATTCAGAATTCATTGTTCCATCAATGATGGCAGGCAAGATGCATCAAAACAGGCCCAAGCCATGTTTCTACCACCATGTTTCACAGATAGGATAAGATTCTTAAGCTGGAATGCAGTGTGGTCTTTTCTCTGAACATAATAGCTTCTCATTTAAACCATGTTTAATCCAAGTTCTAATTTGGTTTCATCCATCCATTAAACCTTTTTCAAATAGTTCTTTGGCTTGTCCACATGATCTTTAGCAAGCACTTTTCTTTTTGGAGAACAGTGGCTTTCTTCTTGTAACTCTTCCATGCACACCGTGGTTGCTCGGTGTTCTCCTGATGGTGGGCTCATGAACAGTAACATTAGCCAATGTGAGAAAGGCCTTTAGATGCTTAGAAGTTACTCTGGGAACTGTTGCAACCTCGCAGACTATTACACGTTCTGCTTTGGAGTGATCTTTGTTGGTTGACCACTTCTCGGGAAGGTTACAGTGGTCTTGAATTTCCTCCATTTGTACACGATCTGTCCGACTGTGGATTTGTGGAGTCCAAACTCTTTAGAGATGGTTTTGTAACCTTTTCAAGCCTGATGAGCAACATCAACTCTTTTTCCGAGATCCTCAGTAATCTCCTTGATTCACTTCCACAAACATGATCAGACTTTGACAGATCCCTGTTCTTTGAATAATACAGATCACGTACTGACATTTGATAGTCCTGCACTGACTGAAAAGATGGACTCTTAATTTCATCTTTAAATTAACTGCTAATCTAAGAGATTCACATACTTTTGCAATGAACAAATATGCCATATTGGGTCATTTTCCTGAATAAATAAATTACATTTTATTTTTGTCTCATTTGTTTGATTGGATTCTCTTTGTCTACTTTTAGGACTTGTGCGAAAAATCTGTTTATGTTTTGGGTCATATTTATGCAGAAATATAGAAAATTCTAAAGAGTTCACAAACTTTCAAGCAGCACTTTATATACACATACATTTTTGTCAAATTTTATTTTGCAGACTATGCCAAAAGTCTTTGATTTTTTCACATTAATATACACTCCACACCCCATAACAACCCCCCCCCCCCAAAAAAAAAAAAAAATATAAATATTTTTTTTTTTTTAAATAAAAGTTGTGATAACTAAAAACTGATTAAAAAGAAGAAATTGAAAAAAACTTAAATACCACATTGACAAATTCAGAGCATTATCTGACCGTCCAAACCAAGAGCAAACTATATCAGAAGCGAAGGACTGGTTCCCTCAGCATAGTTCCATAATTTGGCATGTAGACAGCAGTGACAAGAAATCATCATGCCTCGCAAATGAAAGAATTGACTAAAATGAAAGACAAACGATTACAGAGGAAATCATAGTGAAAAGAGTCTCCTGCTAAGATATATGATATCTATTCAGATGTCAGTACTTCAACCAGTGAGCAACTAAAGCAAATGCAAAAACGTATACCGATTTCATTACATTTCTTTCAAATAATCACTGGATCACCCAGAATCATACTATAATCTGAAAAGTTGCTGTCGATTGAAAGCCCTTTTGTTTTTGAAGGTTGACAGAAAGAGCAAAAATAAAGTTTTGTATTGTTATGAACATTTTCTTGCCTTTATAGCAGTTTATGTAGACCAATAGAGAGGGTAAAACTACTCACATAAGACAATATAAGTATTAATATGTGTATTAACCTACATAAAGTGGCAGATTTAATTTACCGGAATTTACCTCAAAATAATCATATTCAAATTGAACATAAATGTGGATAAAATAAAATCATGGACACCGACTTTATTCAACATCAACATTTTAAATCATTTCTGGATAGTGTATTGGGGAAAATTTATATTTAAGCACAAAACTGGTCATATTTTAAATATATGTTCATCACTTAATTTTTAGCACAAATATTTAATGTTGTCTCATTTAATATATACTTCTAAAAATGTCACCTAAGAAATATTGTAATATTGTTCATTTTAGATGAATATAACGTGATACTGTCATGGTACCTGTCATATTACCCATGTGTCTGTATAAAATGACTATGTTGAGGTGCTGAATAAATAACCACAGGAAATGAACCCGAGACATCTACTGGCAGGATGGCATTAGTTTGCATGTTATATTCGAAGTGATGAAGCACCTGAGACTCCAAAGGCAAGAACCTAAATTTAATTCTGATAATTAGCATGTTTCTGTAGCTCAGCTGGTGGTAAAAACACCAAAACAATAGGTTTAATTAACATAAAATGCATATGTGCTGGAAGTCACTTTAAATTGTCTAAGTACACAAACATAAAATCCAGCTCTGCCTTTCATTAGTTTGTACACTGAAGAATATGAGGCTTGTTCATTTAATATCCGTCCATAATAGGATTACAAACTCAGGTATTAAGATAAATAGGGATTTCGGATTTCTCCTAGTGTGAAAGACTAGAGGATTATATGATTCAGCAAATCACATGAAGTGACATGGGGACACGGATCTGTGTTGGCTGGACTGGGTTACCTTCAGCATCATTGTGAGAGGAGGATTACATTTGTAGGCACAAGAGATCAACCAAGTTCATTGTGGAAAAAAACATTGCATTCACTAGATGTACAGCGAGATAAACAACAAAGACTTTATTTCCAACCTATATCTTGATTTTTGTTAAAGGGATAATCCACCCAAAATTGTTGAAAAAAATATATTTTTAGAAGATTGCCTCGGTGAATGCACAAAAGAAAGTCATGCAGGTTTTGAATGACAAAGAAAGTGGAACTTTTCTATTTTAAAAATAGTTATAAAAAAACTCTGAAAAGAGCCACCTCACTTTTTAGTTAAACTTAAAAGTTCAAGTTATGCAAGCACGGTTAATTGGGTTGCTAGTCACATTAGGACAAGTAAAAAAAAATACTTACTTTTACATTACATGAAATTCTATTCGAATAAAAAGTATTCTGTCATTTAGTCACCCTTTAGTTGTTCCAAACCTGTATGAGTTTCCTTCTCATTTGGAGCATAAAAGAAGATATTTTCAGTAGTTTCTGGTCACCATTGACTTTAATAGTATTCTTTACATACAGCGTATGGCAATGGAGAACAACAACTGCTTGGTTACCAACATTTTTCAAAGTATCTTCTTTTATGTTTCACAGAAGAAAGAAACTCATACAGGTTTGGAACAACTTGAGGGTGAGTAAATGTTGACAGAATGTTCACTTTTGGGTGAACTAGTAGTACAATTACTGAAATACTTTTTTTTTAACTAGTTCAACTTACAGCTTTGCCATAAGAGATGCTGCTGCCAACCAATGCAGAGAGCAGCACAGACTCACAAACACTCTCTCTCTCTCTCTCCAATTACTGCATTTCAGTGGCTCAAGCCTCCGTTACTACTTCTTTGGCATTGGTAAGAAAATAGTTCCACACAAGAGCATTTTTATGAACAAAAACCTGAAAAATAAAATGCAATAATTGAACGGTTGAATTTACAAAAATCATGCACACCACCCTCACTCATTGTATACATTAATGTTACTTAATGAATTACGAAATAACAATAATATCTTAATAAATGAAAATTAACCAAGATTAATGTTCATCAACAATAAGATACCTAATGCACTAATAGAATCTTGCCAGATACCAAAGTATATTTTATTTGCTAAAAGTTTAGCAGTACATTTCAAAAACAGGCTGTTTTGGCTTTTGCATACTGTACAAACTTCTTCCAGTTTCTCACAACACATTCAAAGAAATCATTCTTATAATTACAAACACCCTGTTTGCAATACTATACATATTAGATTTTAGTAATCTTTCTGAAATGACAGCAGTTTTGCTTCTTTCTCAAAGTCTTTAAATTGCTCTGTCTGAGACAAGCAGCCATGAAGTCTTTTATTATGATGCTAGGCGTCCCAGGAAGTGGCCTGGTATCTCCAGACGCTGTGAATACACCAGCCGTGCCGTGAGTGTGTTCACTTACGGAAGCGTTTAAACAGAGGATGGATATTCTTGCCGGCTAAAGACTTGCCACTGCGGGACGTCTGGTATTCCATGTAGACGGTATCGTCTGCACCAGACATGGAGCTCATGGTTCCCGTACGCCGAGAAAACTATAGAAATGGTTCAAAAGTGAAAAAAACACAATCCTTACTGACACATGTTAAGCAGGTTATCATAAAGCATCTTGATGCATATATACAGATTAACCCAATCCTTAGAATGCTTGAATGTACGTCAATCCTTTAAACCATAAGCAGAAAAGATGATAAGCCATATGGATCAAGAACTAAAAGTGCTTGGCCTGTTCTCAGTTGACCTGAACCTTTGATTTACTCACTTAGTCATTTTAAAGCTTTTGGCTTTTTCTCCTTTGTAGGATAAAAAAGGAGAAATCTCGAATTAAGTTGTTATCTATATATAATATCTATATACATTATATCTATACTAAATGGAATGGAGACTGGGGCTGTTGAGATCAAAAACAGACATTAAAGCATAAAATGAATCCATACGACTCTAAGGGCCAGATTTACTAAACAAGGCATATTCACATTAGAGCACAATTCCATAAAAACGCAGATGGGAAAATTCTGTGGGTGATTTACTGACAAGGTGCACATTAAAGAACACAGACGCAACATCTCATTTCCATAATGACCAGCGCAATCTACCAAGAGCAGCGCAAATTACCGCCTGCTTCAAGACATGCTTTTCTGGGGCGTTAAATAATGCCGCAAACACCAGTGAATAGACGAGCGCAAATCTTAGTAAATGGTGTTGTGTGATTCATTTAAATACTATCCTACCATAAATGTACCGATCGAAAGGGAAACTTCTGCAAATGCATATTCAATAAGGGGAGTCCACGCCTTTCCAGCGCTAATTTCCCACTGCGTGTCTTTAGTACATCCTGACAGTCGTTTTTTTAACGCTAAATCTGGCCCTTAGATTTCTGAAGCCATACAATAGCTTTGCGTGTGGAATAGACTGAAATTTAAATAGCTAATTACTGAACATTGCAATAGTCAATTTACATTTGAACATTCACATATTCAGACTTCCGAGACAAGAACCACAATATCTGAAAATACAGAGCGCAAGAGAAGAGTCATTGTGTTACATTGGCCACTAATTGAAATAAGTTAAAGTACTAAAATTATTAAATGAAACAAAAAAAAACAACTAAATAAAACAATATTACAAATTTGATTGATAACTGCAAACACAAGTAAAAAATAGTAATTTCAAAATATCCATAAAAACTATAGAAGTAACTAAATAATACTAAAAAGTAGCCACAAAGAAGAGGAGATTTTCGGTGAACAGTAAATAAGTGTCTAATTTGGTCTGTTCCTCACGTATTACTTCAGAAGACAATGAATACAGCATACAAGTTACACTGACTACGTTTATGGGGCTTTTTTTAGACTTGGAGCTTGACAAGTCTCAATCACTGTTCACGTTCTTTGCACTGAAGAAAGCAGCATGAACATATTGCTAAATATTGCTTTAATGTTCCACAAAAGAATGTAAATGACAAATGTTTCATTTTTGGGAGCCCATTCTTTATAATCCAAACAGAGACCAGTGTTTGTCATTTCTGTGGTTAATGATCAAGATCAAAACAGCACCTCACTCACACCCAGCAAACAAATGAGGCGGAAGAGAGGAACAAAAACCAGTGGAGATACCTGTGGCTTCCCTCCCACTTCTCCTATCACCACTTCCTCTTCTGCGTCAAGATCTGATGCTGCTAGAACTTTCTGCAAGAGCTGCTGCTGTTCCTCACGAGAGGAAAACATCAAGTCTTCCTCCTCCATCCCAGCCAATTTTGTGATGACCTAAAAAGAAAAAGAACCCGATATATACCTGTTATTACCATCCAGTTGGCCACCATTTCCAATCAGCATAATCAAATTGAGGTTCAAATATGGTCTTGAAACCTTGAAACTGTATCCCTGGTCCACCAGGAAGCGCTGTCTCTTGGTGGAATAAGCCATTTCCTGTGTATCCTGAGAGACGAGCGAGTAAAAGTAAGCATTGTATTCTTCCGCAACCATACCTGTGTAAAAAAGATATGACAGGTCGGTTTTAGTTTGACATTTTGTCTGATAATCTGATAAAAAAACTCATCCAAAAATGTTCCATTGCAATTCCTTCAAGGGAAGTTTGCATGCATTACTAAACAACTTCTAACTGTTTAGAACTTGACAGTCTAAATGGTCTGTCCCACCAGATATCCCATAATGATGTTCAACGTGTTGACTTCCAGTAGCTGGTTACCTTTCTTGGCTCGCAGCACTCTGCCCAGTCTCTGAGCTTCCTGACGGCGAGAACCGCCGTGAGAGGAGATCTGGATTAGCACGTTTGCCTCTGGCAGGTCAAAAGAAGTATCTCCTACCTGACAGAAGAAGAAAACAAGAGAAACCAGAGTAAGAATGGAAGAAGACAGCCGCTCTAATGCTCCAGTAATAATCAACAAGCAAACCAGGAAAATAGGTCTGTAGTCCAAATGCCTAAATCTTCAATGTGAAACAAGACAAGCGGAACAAATATGAGAAAACTAGAGCCAAAAACGTAAGGTAGGCGGTGTTGGCAGTGTTTCATTTCAACATCTAACACACTGTAAAATACAGTTTGAAGCCATTCAGTTAGTTTAGTAATATAGTAGTATACACTGTTAATTTTTAAGTTTTATCACTAAATGTAGTTTAATTTTAAAATGTGCTTTGACATTTTTTAAATGTAGTTTAAAACTAATTTTATTGATAGAATGCTGTTTCAGCTCATATTTTATAGCAGAATAAGGCAAAGGCATTTAATGAAGATAAAAAGATGCAAATAAACCTATTTAAAAAGCTAATAAATAAATGTGTTCTTTGTAGTTGTAATTTTTGGTATTTCAAAGGCTTTTTTAGACATCTGTTAATGCATTTTTATTTAATCTATTACAAACCATCTTTTCTCACCCCTACCAGCAGCCATTTCCTATGCAGCTGCTCTTATCTTATTTGAATAGTCTGACTTTTGAGGACAATCATATCAGCACACGTGCATCATGTTTCCCATTAAATCATTTCCAAACATTTGCATTAAGATAAAAGTCAAGCCAGCATCCCAGCACTCCTGAAACCAGTGTCTCAATTAGACAATCATACACAGACATTCGTGTTTTGAACATTTGTTGGATGTCAAATTTCTAAAAATGAGTAATGCATTGTTCTATATAAATTTCAGGGATGCAAACTCATCATGGGTGAAAAAGGTGACAAAGACACGCGTTATCTTTTACACTCGCGTGTGCCCCTCTTGAAACAGTATACGTGGACGATTGGTCCTCTTAGACAAACAAAACTTTTCTTCAAACTGTCAATGGATTATGTAGAGATTCTAGAGAAAGTTAGCAAAGCTCTTATAGCGCAAATGACCGAGCTTATGCGAAAACTCCTGGTAAATCAATGACTAACTTCACAATCAATCTCTTATTTATACCGTGTGTATGCGTTTCTCTCTCTGATTATATTAGGTAGATTTGCAAGCATGTAGAACTCTGTAAACTTATGAAAACAACAATTTGTTCAGAGGGGATTCTTCTGATTAACCTACAGAAAACACCTCTGACTGGCCATTGCTTTCAGCAGAGACGCCTGAGATTGGCTACAATCAGTGCTTAATTTGTAAATGTGACGGATCCGGCATGTGATTAGAGGAGGGAGAGGTAACGGGGCATTTAGCTGATCACATTGATGGGACAGTTTAAGTGATTAACAGCGTGCATCAGTTGATTTTATTAGGGTTAGTACATGAAAAAGCCATGACATTTTGAAACCGCAATTTCCAGGCCTGGGAAAAAAATAAATAATGGAATTTTATTTCCCAAATCTCTGTAATAGAGTTATAATGTCCATGGTGGGGGTCCAGAATCATTTAGTGGGTGTCAGCTTTGACGGTGATTCATTCAGCTGATCATCATATGGCACAATAAGTTTCCTCGCATACTCGTCAGTTGACAGAATTGTCACTTGCTTGACCGGTTATCGTTGCATCGTCAAAAAAATTATAATTTTGCTTTTCTCCGGCCCTGTGTAGGCTATTGATCCGTGCATATTTTTTGATGTTAATTATTTTTCTCGTCTTCTTGTTACGTCTTTTGTGTGTTCAGGTTCTTTATTTCAAATGTGGATGTGCTGCAAGGGTGGTCATTATAGAGGATTTTTCATATAAGCACAACTATAGGTCAGCACAAACATCTTTCACTGGTCGTGAGGAGGGGGATTCAACAAAAGAGGCAAGCATGCCGGATCAGATTTCCCCACTGGAGGTGCCGGATTAACCGGATCCGGCTTGTTCCAGCACAAATTAAGCCCTGGCTACAATACTCAACGCTGCAAAAGCACGTAAATATATTTGTGGTTTTGTAATTCGAAACCAGAGCATGCATGCAACAACACACAGGAGCGTTTAAAAGCGGTTGACTACAAGTGGGTACAGTCATGAATTGGTACTAATTGTACTGTAAAAAGACCCCCCCAACAAAAACACTTTCTCATTGGATCTACACAAATCTCATAGGTGACCTATTTCGATCTCAAAAAAGGTGAGTTTTCACCAAAAGGTGAGGGCTTGCATCTATGAAATTAAAACTAAAGTGTGTAATATCTGCAGCACTGGCATCATCAAAATAATGGTTATTTACTGCTTCATTTACTTTACCATGATTTGTGGACACAAGGGTTTAATCTTGACAACATTTAGAAATGTATTGTTTAGTCTGCTAGAATTTTAAAGATACATAGTTGTATGATGTTTTAAACAGCAAGCAGAGTTTGTTTTGTTAAACGAGTTATACCAAAAAAAGAGAAAAGCTGGCTTTTTTATTAGGTCATAACACATCTTAGACACATGAATGTTATTAGCATTTCTAAAGCACCTAAAATGCAGAACTGTTTTTGTTTTCTTGAAATATAGTTGGAACGTCAAGTTCTGAAAGGAATTAAAGGGTCACATCAGGTGTACATCACCTCGGCTAAACTCTGTTAACTTAGCAACACACCAACTTCTGACCGTGTAAAAGTAGCGTTGAGTTTGAATTAGATGCAGCTTAAAAGGAAAAATTATTATTTATTGACAGGTTGCAGAATTTTTCATTTGTGTAAGAGGCTAAGAATTTTAAAGTAAGAAATGTAAAATACTAATCTAGATTTTCACAGGAACGAGAGCAATGGTAGGCCATTTACCTTAGAGATGAAGATGGTATTGATTTTGGGATTGTGTTTAAAGTTCTGAAGGATCTGCATACGTTCTCCTTGAGATGTGGGTCCATAAATATACGGTCTGATGAGAAAGAACAAAAGAGAATGTATGTGTACATATGTACATGTATACCAAAAATCATATATATCATTTTGAGCATGCTGAAGAAAACATTTCATACAAGGGAGTTCACACGCTTACATATATGCTCAAATATAATATAATACATAACTCAAAGCATCTTTTCGGAGAATCCCATTGTATGTTATTATTAGTGCTGTCAAACGATTAATCGCAATTTATCACATCCAAAATAAAAGTTTTTGTTTACATAATATATGCGTGTACTGTGTATATTTATCATGTATATATAAAGACACACATATGCATGTATATATTTAAGAACAATATGTTACGTTTATATATTACATATATTTATATATAATATAAATATACACATGTAAATATTTTCAAAACATATGTTGTTTGTGTGTCTTTATATATACATAATAAACACACACAGTACACACACATATAGTATGTTAGCAAATACATACTTTGGATGCGATTAATCGTTTGACAGCACTAATAAACAATATACAATTTTATAAATAAAAATATAAAGAAACCACTGGAGGTTTGCAAAACTCTCAAAGTCCTACAGTGTGGCCACACAGTATGAGATTTAGAGTACAGACTTTTGAACACACTTTACGAGGAAAAGCTCATTAATTTGGAAAAGTTAAAGGTGATTAACAGCAAAGTAAAGCTGATTACAGGTTGCACCAGGGCCAGTCTCATATAATTGCCTTCTAGAACACTAGGACACAACCCCAGGTTTGCATCATGACCTTAAAACATACAAGTTCTGATAAGTACTCAAAAAATACATTTTTGCGAATCATTTGAGCCCTTTTGTGTAAACTGCATTTTAGCAGCTTTTAGTAAGTATATGACTTTGTTGATACTGCACGTTTATGAACTCTTAACATGCCTTTGAGTTGCATTAAAATGAAAAAAATATATTTTTTAATGCAGTCCTGAAAATACCCTAAAATACCCCAAATATTTTTTTTATTTTCTGCATAAATAAATTGCATTTAGCAAATATTGCTGTTCAAGATGGACATAGCATGACCTCTAAGGTGATTTCAAATCAAGCTTTTAAAACTCATGTTCCATTAACTGAAAAAATGCACTACCCAAGAGAGTTCCATCAATCAGAAAAACTGCTTTTACAAAAGAACTGCTGCTTGTGTGAACAGCAGATGTAATGCAATCTCTGGAAAAGCCAATCCGCCAATTTAACAGTAATTAACCAAATGTTTTATGTTTGAAAAATCCTAACAAGCAGTTCATTTGTGCATAAATCAAGCTGACTTTGTTCTGGTTTTCAAAAACCTTTTAACTAAAAAATATTCCAAGCTTATAAAGCAAATTAAAGGGAAAAATACTCAGAGACCACTGAAACTTTGCAAATGACTATTGAGCTTTACAACAAAGCACTGGTGTGTGCATATGTGTCTGAATGTGAGGGATTACTTGTTCAGGCGGATGGCATATTCTTTCAGAGCGAACACGTTGTCAGCAAAGACGATGATCTTGTCGTTTCTCCGCTCGTGGAAGCGGATCAGGAACTGACATGCACGGAACTTGTTGGGATTCATGGTGTAGAGCAGAATTCTCTTCTTCGTCTTTATGGCCACATATTCACGATAAAACTCAGGAGACATGGGACACCATACCTAGACGCACAGAGAACGAGAGGAAAACGTACTGTAAGCTTAAAGCACACAAAACAACAATACACAACGCTCTTTACATTTTCTACAAACCCCATTGTGTTACTTCACCCCTACAATTAGCTTGATTAGCTACATGGATTAGCTCCTCAAAAGATTTATCCAACAAACTCTCATGGTCACTAATCTATGAAGTTTTTATATAATTAAAACTAGGGCTGCAGCTATCGAATTGAGGCAGTAATTAAAGCAAAAGGAGCCCCTACCAAGTATTGAGTACATATACAGTAAATGAACATACTTTCCAGAAGGCCAACAATTCACTAAAAAAATTGTTATTGGTCTTATGAAGTATTCTAATTTGTTGAGATTGTTGGGTTTTTGTTAAATGTGAGCCAAAATAATCACAATTAAAAGAACCAATGACTTAAACTACTTCAGTCTGTGTGTATTGAATTAATTTAATACACAAGTTTCACAATTTGAGTTGAATTACTGAAATAAATGAACTTCTCCACAACATTCTAATTTATTGAGATGCACCTGTATATAGAAATGTCCTGTCGGTGTGTTATTTGAGCAGACTCTGCTTTTCCGGTGCGCATGAGCGGTAAATGAGCAGAATGTACATTGATAGATGGAGCGTCACACGGCGCAGTGAGTGATGAGAGTGAAACCTAAACACTGCTGGGCGGTGTGGCCGAAAATTCAGTCAGTGCATCCCTATAAAATGGACTAAACGATACTTTGAGGCACATAATTTGTCTCAATGATTTTTAAATCGCATCCAAAATCAAACGTTTTTGTTTACATAATATATGAGAGTGTACTGTTTATATTTATTATGAAATATATATATATATATATATATATAATACAACCACATGAATGTATAGATTTAAGAAAAATCGGTTATTTGTATATTTATAGTGACGTGACATACGACCAAGTATGGTGACCCATACTCGGAGTTAGTGCTCTTCATTTAACCCATCCAAAGTGCACACACACAGCAGTGAACACACACACACACCCGGAGAAGAGGGCAGCCCTTTATGCTGCGGTGTCCGGGGAGCAGTTCGGGGTTGGTGCCTTGCTCAAGGGCACCTCGTCATGGTATTGAGTGTGAAGAGAGCGCTAGACTCAATCCCTGCCAGCCCGAGACTCAAACTCACAACCTTTGGATTACTTTGGAGTCGTTTGGAGTCCAACTCTCTAACCAACAGGCCACGACTTCCCCCAAAAACTTTATATATAATATAAATTATATGAATATAAATATATACATGTAAATTATGTTCAAAATATATACTGCATGTGTGTGTATTTATATATATAACACATATATTATGTGAACCAAACCTTATTTTGGATGCGATTAATCGTTTGATAGCACTAAAATAAATAAATGTGATGAGCTATAAAAGGATTTGTTTTCTTTAGAATACTCAAATACTCTTATTTACATCTAAAACTGTATAGATATACTTCAGTTGAATAAAAAAAATTAACTGTGGAAAAAATTACATTGAAAATAGAATTTCCATGACCTTTTATGATTTCTTAATTTCCACTTTTTTCAGGACATGAAATGTTTTTTTTTTTTTTTCAAGTACTGTAATAACCCTGTATACATTTAATTTATAGCCTAATCTAATATATTTGACTTACCGACTGATTTGACTGCAAAAGATTGTATTAAGTTAAAAAAGCTAAAAGGTTTACCAAACAAATGTGATAAATGCTTTGCTTTTTTTTTTAATATCTATAGAGCGTTTCTGTAAAGATGTTGTTCAGTGTACAGTCAACAATGCATGAGTCAGCACATATACCCCCGGTATCACAGACAAGGCTTAAGCCTAATCCCAGAATAAAATGTAAGTCTGAGCTGTTTCAACTTGCACTGACTGATCTTAAAATATATCATAAGCCTTTATTTTGTCTCAAAATGCACACCAGTAATGTTTTTTCTAGGGCACGTTTATAAAAATTACTTAAATGTCCTAAAGGAACTATGGCCTAATCCTGGCTTAGTCTAAACCCTGTCTGTGAAACCAGGCCGTGGTTTTCTGCTCATGTGGCTAAAGGGTCTGCTGTGGCTTTTGTTTAGCAAGATCAAAAAATTAGAGGCAATACTGAATACCTGTACTGTATTTTCTTTGTACCCCAGGCTCCAAAGCCTCCCAACAAAATGTTTCACAATTTCATGCACCACGCTGACCCCCTGACAAGGTTCAGGCATCAACCTTCACAAGTTCACATTATGAAATATGTATGTGAAAACATGTTTGTTGTCTTTTTTGTACTTTGGGGAGAAATGTTTGATTTCTTTCCTGTTACACACTATAATTATTTCAGTAAGACAATTATTATTTCAAGCCCTCACCTCAGCACACTGGACTTTAGCAATGTAACCATTGTTCTGTAGTTCCATCCAGTTCGCCTCAAAGAGCTTCGGCCCAATCAGGAAGTTCAAATCCACGATCTTATCATCCTCTCTTACTAGTGTGGCAGTGAGACCCAGTTTACAGTGAGCCTGGACTATCGTCAGAACACGACGAAACATCTTTGCTAAAATAGAAACACAAAACAGTCAGGAATCTGTATCATTTTCTCTTATGTAATTTGTGTTTAAATAATTATTTTCACTTGTTCTCAATAAAAGTGAAATGCTAAGCTAAGAGACAAAATTCCACCCATTTAGAAGATATTCCTCCTATAATAAATGTAATTTTGCTTCTCCACAATTTTCTGATTCATATTTAAACAGCTAAAAACAACGGAAAGCAAACATCTGTGCTTGTTGTGAAGAACAACCTCATTGGTTCTGCTTCTGTTTACCATATTTGATGTGCATTATGCATGCGTGTTTGCTGAAATCTGAATAAAAGCCTAAAAATAAATCTCTTCATCATTTAAAGTGATTTCGGACTCTTCAGAAGACTAGGATTAAACCAAGCATATATTCATTCCGATTAGGGGTGGAACGGTTCAACTATTACACGGTTCGGTTTGTATTACGGTTTTAGAGTCACGTTTTCGGTAACGTTTAGGGAAAAACTAAACTGTCAAATCAAAATAAGAATAATCTAACAACAAGAAACAGCACAAATAAATACAATATAGTAAAGATACAAATAAAATAAAGTGATTTTCAGTTTATTTGGGGGGGTGGGTCTTGCATTAGTTTTTAGGTACAGAAATTGAATAAATTAATCGAATGTAAAACTGCATTGCATATTTGACTGTATAAATTAAAGATTAATCTTTATTAAAGTTACAAAAGCGATTCAATCAAGAGAAGTGAGTGATTTCTTTGTTGTTGCAGTTTGATTAATATTAAGAAAGTGCTGTCATTTTAGGAGAATGTACTGATCCAGTACATCCAGCCGGCTATGTCTGCTATAGGATACTTACCAATTTTTTTGTGAATTTGTCCATTCAAACACAATATTTCAGAGAGAGCTTAACATTTGCGCACGTTCTGAGGCGCGGGTTTGCGTGCTTCTGATGAGCACGCCGCGTGGCACGCACAAACCTTCTCACTGCTTGCATCTCTGACTCTTAAATGTTTAAACTGGCAAAGCATACATGAGTTTAGTTTAAACACAGATATCAGCGTGTGCTGTACAGGTCTCACCGTGCGCGCGCGCCATCAGCACCCGGGTGATGATGGAATAAATGCTCATATTCCAGAATACACAGGCATTGAACAAGAGTGAATGGTTTGACCACGTTTTTGTTTTTTTTCCTTATCGCTGTTGTTGTAATGTACTGGGAAGCCAGAATGCACATCCATCAACAGAAACTTACATTAGCCGAACCCTGTTGGTGTTACGTGTTATTTATAACAAAAAATATTGCAGATGCATTGTCAGATTTAAGTTGAACCGTGGTCCTAGCGCGTGCCGAAGCGTGTGAGAAGAACCGTACGGTTTGCTTTTTTTCCACGAACCGTTCCATCCCTAATTCCGATAAATAAATATCCATTCATATAGATTACCTTTATAATGCCTTTATGAACTTTTTGAAGTTGAAAATAAAATGCTGAAAAAAGTACATTTTTAGGTGAAATATCGCTCCTAGAAAGATGCTAAGAAAATGTTCCATTGTTAAAATATTTGCTATTCAAAATTCAAAAACAGCAGTGATGTCTTTGTAATATTTGCATTCTGAACTGCAATTGGTCATCTGTCTTGAAATTATGGAAATTTCACGTTGGGTGGTGTTAACTAGTGTGAAATGAGAAAAAGAAGAATCCAAGCAACCAAAAAAAATTTGCACTGAAGACACAATTTCTCGCTTGATACTTTATCAAGTCGCAGTTATGGTATGTGTTCACACACTTAACCTACCTGGGATGGTGTGCACCTCATCTAGTATAATGAGCCCCCACTCCTGACTTTTCATCCACTCCATGACCCTCTCAGCCTCCCATGAGCGTTTGGTTGTGTGGCCCAGCATAGAATAAGTACTAATGGCCACCGAGCAGCCGATGGGTTTGTCTTTTGCATCTGAAGTGAAACGGCAGATCTGGGAGTCATCAATGGTGGACCACATCTTAAACTGAGCCTTCCATTGTTCCACTGACACCGAGGAGTTTCCCAACACCAGACAGCGTTTACGCACTGTGCAGGCAGCAGTGACGCCCACCAGTGACTTACCAGCACCTGCGGGACAGAACAGTAGAATAATAAAGAACTCAATGTAGATTCATTTCAATTTATCTCAATAATAACATTCAAAGAACTTCTAAACCCGAGTTGCTAATGTAGTCTTAAAATCTTTGATCTAGTACATGGAGATTGTATGCTTTGTAAACTTTAATCAGTTGGTTTTCTATGGCATTAAGGTGCAATTTCTGGCTGTCAGTTTTTAAAGCTATGTGAAATTATGTAACTAGTTAAAATAGATTTTACTGAATTGCAAGAATGACTTGTGTCTTTAAAGCACAAGAAATGGTTTGAAAATTTTAAACCAATCAACAATGTCTCGCTGTGAATGATATTATAATATTTATAGTGCTGTCAAACGATTAATCGTGATTAAACGCATTCAGAATAAAGATTTGTTTATATAATATATGTGTGTGTACATTTATTATGTATATATAAATATACACATACAGTATATATTTTGGAAATATTGACATGCATATACATTTATATTATTATATTATATATAAACATATTTAATACTCAACTCAACTTTTATTTTGGATGCGATAAATCATTTGACAGCACTAGATATGTATGATATTATAGCTGTCTTGGAGTTACTACTAATTATAATAACTACAATTTCCATCAATTATTTAAAAAAAGATCAAAAGTATAAAACCAAATATTTAACATTTGGCCAATAAAAATTAAGGAATCAATGTAACAATTATACAATCAAAATTACATATTAATTATAAAAGTACTTAGATCAAATCTGTTTTAAATTGAAATTCATACCATTTTTAAAATGTATAATTGTTTTGTGTTTTGGGCCAAATGGTGCAAGCAGCAACATTCAAATAATCCAGGTGTGTTTAGGGCCATTCAGCAAGAACAAGGTACAAGTGTCTAAAAAGACCTCAGGTATAAAATGAAATTGGCAGAACAAGCACGGTGCACACTTTACCTTCAAAGAACAAGGTTTTAATGTAAAAAAGCCTCTTTTCACGTTAAAAAAAATTGTGCATGGAACCCAGGCAATGACAAAAAACGCTTTAACTGTTTTGGAAAATGAAAATTCCATTAATAATTATTAAAAATACATATCCAGGTGGAGGTAGAACTACAAAATTTCAGTAAAGTCTATATCATAATTGTTGCAATGAGGGCAATGATAGAAAATAGTATGAAATGACTCATTTCATATTATATCATTACTCTTCCCAAATATCATTACTATATTTTTTAATTACATTGTCTAAAGCCTTTTCTGTTTTAAAGGATGCAGAACACAACACCCTACAGTCCAAGACTAGGCATCAACCGCTTCTGGGAAGAAATGATTCAAACACTGTACATAAGTTAAGAGATTATTTACCACAAGGCAGGACGATGACTCCAGATCGAGCTCTGCCGTTCCCAAACATCTTCCTCAGACTCTTTTCCTGATATGGTCTCAGAACAGCAGTGGGCTTCAGGTCCATGTTGATGTCTGGGTTCACCGTGTCGTTACGGAAGTCATATTCGGCCAGGAGAGGATATTCCAACTGAATGCAACGTTTCTGAAGCTCTTCTATCATTTCCTAACAAGTGCCAGCACAAATATGAAGAACAAATTAGATTAATGTGCATGAAATCTTCACTGATAACCATTTAATCTAAACCAAGCCAGTCAGAGGAACAGTCGGGGTAAATTAACCCTAAACTCATAATGAAGTAACATTCTCATTCACATACCTGACGGATCTCAAATGACACTGTGTGTGTCTCTTCCTCCTCCTCGTCGTCTTTATCCATCTGTTCGTAGTAACTGAAGATGTCCTCTGGCACCTGATTTCCTGTGCGCTGCCCGTCTGCAGGCTGGGAGGTGGATGGACCACCATTGTCCTGCTGAGACTTTAAGATCTGGACAGGACGATGGTACCACATTGGTTTTGCTCCACTGTAAGAGTCTTAATGTTTACACCCAGACAGCATGTTTTGTGCTCATACTTACTGCAGATTTACTAGAGATGGTCTCAGTGATGAGCTCAGTCTCCACACCCTCAGCAGACCGAAGACGACAGTCCCGAATCACTGTGTCCTGTAAGAGCCTCTGAATGACATCAGGGAACGCACTCTCCACAAAGTACCTGTTCTCAACACACACACACACACACACACACACACACACACACACACACACACACACACACACACACACACACACACACACACACACAAACTTAACCATCTGCACTATCAGTGCCATGTAGTTGTTGCACAGTCTAGTTTTTATGAACTCAACAAACGTTTGTGATCAGTGCAAATTTTATACTTTTACATAGCAAGCCAAGGATGCATTAAACTGATCAAATGTAACAGTAAAGACATTAACAATGTTATAAAAAAAATTATTTTCAAATGAATGCAGTTGTCCGCGCTTGTTTATTTACAACACCTGCAGAACTTCTGATGGTTCAGCTGGCGCTTGCCTAGAACAAGGGCGGGTTTATGGAATGATTGGGGCGTAGTGATCCCGACTGTTGCGTCACAGTCGTGTTATGTTCTGATTCGCCTGTTTTTCAGTGGTCTTTTTTAATCACGAGATTTACATAAGGAGGAGGAAACTATGGTGTCTGAGGCTCACTGTATGTCATTTCCATGTACAGAACTGTTATTATTTAACTATGCCAAGGTAAAGACAGTTTTCCATTCTATGGCACCTTTAAATTTACATTTGTGACCCTGGACCACAAAACCAGTCATAAGGTTCAATTTTTTTTATATTTGGCTGAGATACAACTATTTGAACATCTGAAATCTGAGGTTGAAAAAAATCTAAATATTGAGAAAATCGCCTTTAAAGTTGTTCAAATTAAGTTCTTAGCAATATATATTATTAAGCAAAAATTAAGTTTTGATATATTTACAGTAGGAAATTTACAAAATAACTTCATGGAACATGATGTTAACTTAACATACTAATGATTTTGGGCATAAAAGAAAAATCTATAATTTTGACCCATACAATGTATTTTTGGCTATTGCTACAAATATGCCCCAGCGTCTTAAGACTGGTTTTGTGGTCCAGGGTCAGATTCAAAGCTAACACTTCACATCCAAGTTCAGCTGAATCCAAAGAGTATCCCTAGCCAAAACAACACCCCACTTCCTCTTATTTAAATACTATCTGCTATGCTCAAAACACCACCAGATGTCAGAACTAACATCTAAAACATTCAACAGACCATAAGCGATATGTAATATTCGATATACAACGTGCTCATATATAACTAATTATTTAAGAAGTAAAAGAAAGAGGAATCTATGTAGAACGAACTGACCTGTTGTGTTTCAGGACCAGTTTGACTTTACCGTAGCTCATTGTGCACAACTGCAGGAGAACAGAGAGAGTAAAAGAGTGGCTTTGATATATACAAATTGTAAAAAAAAAAAAAAAAAACAAAAAAAAACATTGTACATAACATTCACGCATTTAGCAGATGCTTTTATCTAAAGCCACTTACAAAAGAGAAACTAAGCAATTTGTCAAAGTGCCAACAATAGTCGTAATAATTGTTGTATAGTGCATTGGCTGCATTGGTTTAAGAGTGTGGAGTGGTTCCCACAATCATGGCTCACACACACTTCACTTACAACACACACACCTTAATAAACTGCACTATGCCGTCTGGCACAGAGGTCTTGCTGAGTTTCTGCAGGTACTCTATGATGTCAGAGGTCTGCAGACCGACACTCACAGCGGCGTATAGAGAGTAAGCCGTCAGCTTGTACTCGTGCACATGGGTAGGTCTGCACACCGGCTCTGATATGGCCACCAGGAAGTCCTGAGCGTATTTATACACGGGAGAGAAAGCCTCTAGGAAGATGTGACCATCAGGAGCCTATAACAGTCAGACACATACATAATGGGATAGTCATAGCTTCTGTTGTAACTGCCTAATAAATCAAGGATCTTTAGTCTTACCACCCATAGGGGCCGGGAAGTGTGGTCATTCTTGAGAAGCATCTGTAGTCTGTAGTCTTTGGCTCCATACTCATCCAGTTTAATGCTGGATTCATCCACCTGCTTCCCAGCAGCTGCTGGAATGGCCTCCTGAGACTCACTGCCCATCACCTCTTCATCATCCTCTTCCTCGTCATAATAACGTTTCTTGGACTTTTTATCTAAAGTGAAAAAAACAACCACTTAAGCGATTGTAGATGATTTTAGAAGATCTGTTTATAGTTTAAACCTTGCCTCTGAGTTCCAAAAAGAACCCGAAGACCTCGCTGCTCTGGTGTTTTTAGCAATAGTTTAAGTTAATAGCATTTAGAAACAATATCTGGATCTACACTGTGTCTACAACGTAAATAATATACTTAAGAATATTCTTAAGTGTAACTGCAAATGTAATGTTTTTCTACTATTCATTTTTATTTAATGCAGCTAATTGAACTTAAGAATGATTTTTTGATCCACCCAAGTATTTCTATGTAATTTCATAATTACTAATAATGTCAAATATGATTAAAATGTACTGCTGAATGCACTGACATGCATTTATAGTAAACTAAAATGTAATTTGTGTTGAAACTTGTGTGTCATACATTTTAATAAATTGTTAATTACACATCAAATAACAAAGTTAAAATTGTAATCAAGTACTTCACATGTGAATTAGTATGTTGTACTGAACAAACACATCAAAATAACTAAGTGCACTTCTCAAGAATGTTGTGTGTGTGTTAGAGAGAGAGAGTGAGTGTGTGTGTGTGTGTGTGAGAGTGTGTGTGTGTGTGTGAGAGTGTGTGTACACACACACACACATACACCGTTTTAATATATTCACGTTTTTAAATACACTACAAGTGCAATATAAGTAAAGGCATTAATTTTCACAATGGAATGGAAGAACAGGATTGAGCACTTCTGAATTAGGCAGTCTGCTTAGATTGTATACCATAGTGTTTATATGATATTACTTTTGAACATAAATAAGCTCATGGTTATCTATTAACATCATGCCTCTGTAATATTTGCTGCTGCATTAGTTAAACATGGTAACGTTAACGTTAGATAACAGCAGATATTGCAGTCCATTACATTTAGATTAAATTCTGTTTATTTCGAAAGCATAGCATCCATCTTACCTCTATCACTCTTATCTTTCTTCCCCATCGTGTCAGCCCTAAAAAACACTCTCCTGTTATGAATTCAGTGGTGGTTTAACACGTTTGAATATAAAAACGCAGGATTGATTAGTACGTCACTGCTGTAGCGGCCATATCTAGCACGCTCTTTCTCTACGAACTAAACAGTTGAGAAATGTGAACCGACCCAGAACTCTACCGCCACCTGCCGACTGGACGCTCACCGGCGGCTCTCAAAAACAAACAACTGAAATAAAACACATTCACCATTTTAACTGGAATTTAGAATTTATTTAACTTCAATACAGTCCCAAGATCAACATTATCTGGAATAGTTTAATTGTTAATGACAGGACGTGTGAAAGAACAATCAAAATATATAGTTTCAAATTCAAGGTTTTAAAACGGCAGAACACTTCACAATTTACCACACAAGTAACCAACAATTTAACCAATTTAACTTTTATGATTTGTTATGAAAAGGCAACAGAGTAAAACTGACACATGACTGGTTTTAGACGGCGTATTGAGCATTAAACACTGAATATCACTGTGAACAGAAACATAAGACTATGTGTCTTACTCATAAAACATGAGCAGAACATATTGATTTGAGTATAAATCATTGGTAAACCTGTTATGTAATTTGTCACATTGAATGAGGCTGGATGAGACAATAAAGCCTAATTCTCTTAACAGAAGCTAATCAAATGATTCTTGAAAACATTCATTCATATGTAAAGCACCAGACTGGACTGAATGTGACAATGTACATAAGAATGGGTTTACACATGATTTACACAGAAATGTGTTTGTGTTTGTCTCTCGTAAGGCTGTGTTGTGAGGCTGTGTTGTCTCGTAGCTGGTTTATAATGTACATTTTATTGTGGGTGATAAAGTAAAAGTTGATGTTGCTTATGTTCCCATGACGATTCTGAAGAGAAATGACGAGAAGAGTGTTTCTACGCTCCTGCATCCGAGACGCATGCTGAGTATCTGTATGTGTAGAGCTTGTTATCTGCTCCTCCACTCAAAATCAGCTAGAAACAAAAGCAGACAGAGAAAGAAATTGTAATAAATCCACAGAAATATACTTCAAGTTTACTCACTCTTAAAGACCACATGAAATGGTTTAACATACAGTTTTCTTTATGTATTTTCTATTGAAACAGGAAGTAGGTAAAGGACATATCCTTACAGTCAGAAAAAAAACCTTAGACTAATGGTTTCTATGACTGAGTTTATAGAATTAGTTAGTTTTTAACCAATTTTATTTATGAAAAAGAGGACCAAAACTCTACAAGACAATATTTGAAGGCCCTCAAAGCTAAGCTTATAAGTACCTCTGGTTGTAATAAAAACAAATAAACTCAGAAATATGTTAGTTTAATGCTGTATATCTTTCTATTCAGTGTTTTTAACATTTTAATTAAGATTATGTTAAAGTAAACAAACAATTTTCTGGCTTTCATTCAAATACAATTTGTTTAAAATGTTAACTCTTACAAGAAATAGGCTAACAACAAGTTAAAACATCTAGCTAGCAGTATGCTAAATCATGCTAGAAACATACTAGCAATGTGCAAAAACAGGTTAGCAGTGTTTTCATGCTAAAACATGCTAGCAACCTGTTAAAACATACTAGCAGTGTGCTAAATCGTCTAGAAATAAGCAGTGTGCCAAGGCTACAAGTGTGATAAATCATGCTATAAAACATGCTAGATCAAACACTAGCAGTGTGTTAAATCATGATATCTTGACAATTTCTGAACTATTTTAAACTTTCAGTCTAGACTTTCTAAAGCCAACATCAAAGTTTGTCTAAAAACCTTACTATATAGTTTAAATTAAAATGTTTATCACATAGAATATTAATCTCGGTGTGAACAACCGATTTGATTTCTAATGGCATTTAACAGTGCTAGTAAAACAAATATTTGGATGGATTGTCATACCCCATTCTCTGTCCAGTCAACGCACATTACTTTGTCTTCATGGGCAGCAAGATCATACAGTGGAGCTTTACAGCTGTAAAGAAGAAACCAGGACTGTTAGGGACAGACATGTGAGAACAGGATGTTTGGGATTATAATGTAACACACCTCCTTGTGTCCCACAGTTTGACCACATTATCTAGAGATCCTGAGACCAGCTGATGCTCGTGAGATGGAGACCATCTGACCGCCGTCACCCAACCGTTATGGGACGTTAGAGACAGGAGAACTAGAGAGCCGTCTGGACAAAACAAGAGATATGAGCAATGAATATAACTTAGTATGAAAGGGCATCATTATATGGGATCTCTGATAGTCACCTTTAGATCTTGGGTCCCATAGACGCACATGTCTGTCGGTGCTGCCCGAGGCCAGACGGCGACACAGTGGAGAGTATGAGATACAGTTAAAAACCTTACTGCCCGTCTGCAAGGCAAGAACATCGGTCTGTAAATCCAACAGTCCTTAAAGGTAATGCGTGTATATTTCTCATTTCTTAAAATACATTCTCCTGACACAACTTAATATGCAGAGACTAGTAGTAGCAAGCAGAAAACACTGTGATCACCCCAACAGATCAACAGCGGCTAAAACCAATGGTGTACGATTAAGATAACTAATAAGGAACTTTCCATTTGTCTGTTCAGTGGCAGAAAGGAAAACATTTCAGAAACAAGTCTGAAAACAGTCTTTATTTAATGCTTGGTGACACTAGCGGTGCAAAAACTACACACTTCACTTGTACTGGAACCCCCACCCATCACAATAATTATTTTATTATAATAACTAGTATTATTACTATTATTCAAATTATTATTTATACAAGTAAAAAAGATTATGTTATAAGTAAAAATGGGGCAAAAAGTATTGATAATAAGCATAAACTGTTGATTATAAATGACTATTTATAAATAATTTATAAAATACATGTAACTGATGTTATTTACAAATTGTTATTTAGAAACAACAACAATAATAAGTAATTATTATTTATAAGTAGTTCATATATAACTAAAACATTATTATGCTCTGTATCTGTGACACAATGCAGACACTAGAGAACTGTTATTAGTATCTAATGGATCTATTACTATATTTCTATGCTGAATTAGTGTCACTCACTATTGTACTCTTCTGTCCACCAGTCTCTGCATCCCATAGATGGATGGTGTGATCCCATGATGCACTGCACAGCTCCTCAGCGTCCATCCAGAGCACAGAGGACACTGCCTCATTATGACCAGAGAAAGTCATGAGGGGAGTCTAGAGCGGAATAAAAAGAATTGATAAAACTGCAAAGCATTAATTAATAACAAGAGTCCTTGTGTCAAGAGATGCTAACCCGCGTGAGCCCCATCTGCTCGGTTTTCTGTTTTTTGCGTGGCCTGTTTGGTTCCTCGGTTTCATCCTCTTCCTCTGTTGGCACTGAGGACAACAATAATACAAGTCAGCTTTTTCTAAAAAAATTACTTGACATCATTTCATTGTTTTCTTTTTTGAAGGTGTTTGTATATCTTGTCTTTCTGAATTCAGAATCAGATTGAGCTTTATTGACAGGTATCTTTACACATACGAGGAATTTGCTTTCATGAAAGAAGCTGTAAATAGGGAATAACAATATACAAATGGATAATAATATGTACATGTATATTACCTTAGACAGTTTAAACATCTCATTGAATCTTCTAAAGAAAACATACCTGCTGACCATATCTTAAGCATTTTGTCCCATGAGCCACTGCAAAACTGAAGAGAAAACAAAACATGAGACTCTAGCAAACTAAATGTATGATGTTGTTCAACATTAGAAAAGTCAAACAGACTGAAAGAGTAGCAAACACACAAACCTTCGTCCTAGTGGGGTCGACGGCAACGGTGTCTACACTTCCTGCGTGTCCACGGCAACAGTGTCGGGCCTTCACTTTGTTCCGTTCGGAATTCCACTCCCATAATATGATCGTTTGATCCAGAGATGCGGTCAGGAGCAGAGAGCTCAGACCATCTAGAAGCCACAGAACCATCAAACAGAGAAAGAAACCTCATGCATCATTAAATTAACTCTTACAGATACATACAAACGACATTAGGCATCTCATACTGAAAAGATTCTAACCTCTCTTCACCCAGGCTACATCCTTCACAACATCGCTGTGTCCAGCCACAGTCATCACTGCCTTCCCTTCCATAGACCAAATCCGTGCAGTCTTATCATAAGAGCCTGTGAGGATCCTGAAAGAGTTTTATATATCAGCCACAAAACGGCCCAAGCAAATAGATTTTGACTTCGGTTTAGTTTAGCATGAAATGCACCATTCAGAATCTGCCTCCACCGAGCTGATCCAGTCATCGTGCATGATACACTCCTCCGGCTGCGGGGCTGTGAACTTCTCCACATATTCTATTTCCACCACTTCTTCCTGTAAACATACACATGTAACACACACGAGCGTTTAACCAAACTGAAAATATATTATTGGAAGTTGAACAGATTAACTGTTTCACGTTCGTAGCGGTTTAACCATTAAACACAGCTTGAACTGAGTTAAACAATTACACCAATTCATACAAATTACATTTACAATGTCTTTTTATTTTTACTACTTGAATCTGCATCTACAATCTGAAAATACTGTTTCTTTAAATGTAATTTATTCCTGTGATGGCAAAGCAAAGTCTTCAGTATCACATTATCAGACAGAAATCATTCTAATATGATGCTCAAGAAATATTTCTTTTAAAATTAACAATGTTGAAAACAGTTCTCCTGCTTATTATTTGTCTATGTTTTTTACATATTGTTTCAGGGCTTTTGATGAAGAGACAGTTCAAAGAAACATTTATTTGGAAATAGAAATCTTTTGTACAAAATGTTGAGACAATTTTAAAACAAAATCTTAATTTGAGTTCTAAAGATAAACAGAAGTCTTACAGGCTTGAACAACAGGAGTATATAATGACATAATTTTCATTTTTGGTTCAACTATTCCTTTAAATTCAGTCTTACATAGTCTGACTGAAACGATATGTTACTGTCAAGCAATCTGACTGGAGCGTGTAATTGTTGTGCGGATATTATGAGTCAATGAAGAGACTGTAGGCAGTTCATAGATGTGAGCTGGTGGCGAGACTACATGAAATGCATTGCCATACCGTTGAGATGTTCTCTGTCTCCATGTGATTGGCCAGTGAAGTGCGGAGAAACTGACCTTGAACCAGGAAATCAAACTCAACATGTTTGTGTCCATCTGTAAAAACAGACAAAACAGAATCAAGCACTGCTGCTCCAACAGTCAGAATCTGGGGCTGTATTACAGACACATCCTAACTTAAAATCCCAACCCATCTATCTGTTTAGTGCCCATCTGAGGAGATGAGAAAGTCAAGAATTAAGATAGGACGTGTCTGTATCCTTAAATCAATTGTGATAATCGTATTACTAGATTCTACACAATGTTATGAAAATGATTTTAGTCAGTATACTACAGCATAACTAGGTGAAAACAGCTGATCAAAAAGAATAAATGGTTAACAAGCTGACCCTTCTTAGCTTCCAGCAGTTTGTTGATAACACCACTGAGGTCCACCACCTCCGAGGCAGCAGGGATGGAGAAAGGGACATCATCTATCAGATACCTACAGAGAAGAGCACGAGAACACCTTACATCTCGTACAAACACAGCCTACATCTACTTATCTTTAACAACTGATGATGAGCACAGCGTATACAGAAACGAATTTCACTATATAAACACTATGAATACTACTAAGCAAAATCAGCTGGATATCTCATTTCTAGCTAAGCTAAACATCACAGCCGTTTGTATTATGCACACCAAATATACTCACTTTTTGTTTTCGGTGAAGAACCGGGCCTGTACTTGCGACATTTTATCTTATTAGACTGTAACTATTTAGAAAACGTATCTGATTACTGGCTAACTTCTCTCTGTATGGAGCCACTTTGCCACCATGTGGTTCCCAATGTGTGCGGATGAAGACACGACAGTCGATCACAGAGCAATCGATGGTCGACAAATGCGCTTGCAACTGTTGATGTCTGAGTTGAGTTACATACATTTAAATAAAAGATAAAGAGACTTGGATTTCCAGTAAGAAGACGGTATAAATGTTGTAAAGTATGATTGTTGTAATGCAAACCCATTTTTAAATAACGAGATGCTGGACAATGGAAAGGTTCTACTGCTCTCCCCTGCTTCTCAAATGTTTTCCTGAAAAAAACACCAATAATCAAATGTCTAGTTAGAAAAGAGATCACAATGTCTAAGCGAGACAGTCTCACACAGTACTCAGATTTACTAAAATCCACATCCCAAAACACTTTCACCTAACAAGAGACTACATTTTACAAAGAGAAAATGAAACACGGGTCCATAAGATATTTTCAATGAAACTTTAAGTACAACCCTGTCCCAAAACAGTTGTTGTTGTTGTTTCATTCTCAGTATTCATAGTATATGTAATTAATAATATATTAAATAAAATGTCATATATTTTTGAAAATAATGTCACAATTCATGTCACACATACACACTGGTTTTATGTTTTATGGGGACATAACATTCAATAGAAATAATGGTTTTATACTGTACAAACTGTATTTCTATCCCCTAACCGTAAACCTACCCAACACAGAAAACTTACTGCATTTTTACAATTTTAAAAAATGTAATTCTGTATGATTTATAAGCTTGTTGCCTCATAGGGACCAAAAATAAAAATATCCCCATAAGGTATTCCTATCCTTGTGGGGATATGTGGACCCCATAATGAAGGTAATACCAGGCACACACACATACACTGTATAATACAAAAATTATAGCCTATTTAAAAAATGGGCTGAGCCAAAAATAGCTAAATATTTTGCTTACAATATATTGTTAATTTACCATTTTAACCACTAATAATTATTGGTCACTTCTTGGTTGTCTTTGCAGTGAAAAAAAGTCTGATCATTCCTCCTTAGATAAAATGTTTCAGTCGTGGGAAGCAAGCCATTTTGCAATATACTCTTATATCTCAAAGCATTAACTAACTTCTCACAGTGAAGCAGCTCCCCATACCAGCAGGTGAAAAGGCTCCCCATCATGACACATCTTCCTCCGTGCTTCACTGTCACTGTGGTAGAGATGCATTCATTATTGTCTTTCTCACCAGACCTTCAAAGACACCGCTCTGATGCATCACCGTGCAGCTCATGTTTTATCGTGATTCATTCCTCCACACGATTCTGCTGGACCACTCTGAATCAAACTTCCCATATTCTGTCAAAAAAAAAAACTCATGGCGATGTTTTTTTGTTTTGTTTTTCAGAGGGCAATGGCTATTTAAGAGTGCATTTGCTTAATTCTTGCTAACTTCCTTACCAGTTAATTGTGGTTAAAGTAATAAAAGCTAAGTGTTTAGCCATTTTGGCCTTGGCTTTTTTCTTTTTTGCCCAATATTGTATATATTCATACATGGTCCTAAAATACACACAAAATTAGAAAAATATAATTTTGTTTCATTTTGGGGTGAAATGTGACCCGGGCATGCTCTGCCAGGTTTTGTGATTGCCCTCATGCTCTTAAATATGTTAACAATTTTTTCATATTTAATTATATTGTTATTTTCTCTAAGGAAGGAAATAACATCAAACCAAAATATGTGGTATATATTTTGAAAAAAAAAAATATATATCTTGAGCTATATAAGAGCACCCTCTGAGCAATAACATTTCCTTAACAAGTAGCTAGTATTTTTAATATTAGACTAGACATTACTTTTTTTTTACTTCTGTCACTAGAAAGTCTGAATGCATAGTTCAATAAATTGTGCAAGTACAAAGGAACTTTGTTCTATTTTCCTGTTTTCTCTTCAAATATGTGGTTTTATCAGCGAGTAGCAGTTAAACAGCAGATGTGTTAAGCAAATCAAACGTAGTTTTTTTATATAGCCATGTCCTTCTAATTCCTGTTCTTGTGTTCTTGTATACATCACAGTTCCCAATGAACAGCAATATTTCATGTTTTCACACAACAACAACATCACATCTCTTTATCCAGAGATCCTTGACAAACATGTGCTAAGCAGTCTGATCAATACCCATCAAGCTGACAGCCGACATAGTAACTTTGCATTGTTTGGGTCACGTCGTCCCAGCAGGCCGAGGGGTCAAGGTTGCGTCTGCTGTGGGTCCACAGCTGCGAGAGGCCTCTCTGCTTTTCCCAAGACCCTCCGCTGTTGCCGACCTGCCTGGGGACACCATGCAACTCTCCTGAGTCCGCTCCCTTGGCAGTGAGCACCCGTGGGAGGCAGGGCGAGAGATAACGAACCGCTTGAAGATCCCCACATTACCTCACCAGATAAGGCAGAGGGAGGGGATGGACATTGGGCCTTTGGGTGGAGGAGAGGGCCGAACCCCTTCAAGCATTTCGAAGGAGATGCTCAAAGGCTGTCATTTACACACTGGTTCGGTGGTCTCGCCGGTGGTTCTCATGGCAGAGCGAGCGCTGGAAGAGGATGTGGCACAGGAGAGGAGGGAGATGGGAGCAAAAAGTGTGCGGACGCAGCGATGGACACAACCATGCGTGAAACAGGCAACACATCGAGAGCCAAGGAAGTGGGTGAGTGAAGGAAGAAGTGGTTAGCGCACACAAGGATTTAAAATGTTTGGTTATAAAAAGTAATGAGACGAGTTCACGAGAATCACGAGTTGTGCATCAGAAGTGAATTTCATGGCTTTTCACATATTGTGATTGTATGTTTTCAAAATTTGTTCCAAATTAGTTCAATTGAATGGATTTTTTATATTAATAGAAAACTATTATTCTAAATAAATATTAAACAAATAATAAATTATAAATAATGTTAAGAAATTAAAAAAATCATTCTACAGCTATTAAAAATACTTACAATATTTGAAACTTTTCGCTTGAGTTTTTTATGTTAATATAATTTATAATAATAATAGTTTGTATTACAATGAAAAAGGCAGAATCAAAGCTTTTTCATTAGTGGTCTCTTTTGAACCTCATATAACAGATTTCCAAACCACTTTATATTAAGTATATTTAAATACCATTTACTAACATTTAAATGTATAATTTTGTATACACTAAAAATAGTGTGGAAACTATTTTTCACTTGGAAATTGTTAGATAATTCCACAAACAATTACAAAGAAACAGCAAACACTGAATTGAACGAAATTTTGAAGAAGAAAAACTGAAATAGTATTTTCTTGTAAAATATATTCCATTAATCTTTGTTTTATTTATAAGTTTGGGGAACATTTTTAAGTCTGCAATGCGTAACACTTTATTTTAAGGTTCGATTACATGTTACATGTTCTTACTATTATAATAACAATCAATTACATGCAATAACCATAATCCTAACCCTAACCATATAGTATGTAGTTAATTAATATTACTCAATACTTAAATGTATAATTACACTGTAACAAGGACACCTTAAAATAAAGTGTCACCATACAATGCAATTATTGTGTAGATAAATGTAATTACATTGTATTTATGTTTTAAAAACACATGCACATAATCAGGGCTGTAATTAAAGTAAATAAATCTGTAATTACACTGTTAACTTACCCATACCACTAAACCTGTCCCTAACCTACCCATATTCCACCTCAGTAGCAGCAAAAGTGTTTTGCAGTCCCACATTGAACCAAACAATTAATCTTTTTGGATAGCACTTCATTTTACAGTCCTTTTCCACATATGTACTTATTAGCAATTACAATAACTGGGCAATAACTAGGTACTAACCCTGAACCTACCCCTAAACCTAACCTTAACCCATGTAGTTACTTTATACTGCCAGTACTTTCTTGGGTAATTACACTGTAATACTGTAAGTACTTTTTTATATAACTAACAATATAACTAGCAGTTTGATACAACTAGTAATTGAAGATGCCTAATGTAAAGTCGGACACACTTCTAAAAGACTCACAAAACATGGTAAGAAGTTTTCCCTCGTTCCTTTTTATCGTGTTAGGTAAGGTCTGGACCGATAACTCCATCCAGGGCATGTAAGACCCAAAACTCTCCTGAGAATGCAGCGAGAGAGAGGAGTCGTGTTCGGAACCTTAGACAAGCCTTCCACAGCCTGCAGGCTGCGTTACCCTCCGTCCCTCCAGACACAAAGCTCTCCAAACTGGACGTCCTGGTCCTGGCCACTAACTATATCGCCCACCTGACCGAAACACTGGACCAGGGTGGGATGCTGGGGGACCATACCATCCTGCAGAGAGCAGAGTACCTGCACCCTGTGAAGGTGAAAGTTGATTAATATTAGGCCAATATGTATAATGGAGAACACTGTTATGGATGCATAGTGCTATATCTCTTTAAAGTTTGACATTATTGAAACATTATTCTAGTTTTTTTGAAGGATTCAATATGTTGAGTATTTTGAGTATGTTGAAGACTTGTGTCTTCTTGTACAGAAATGGCCCATGCGTTCTCTCCTGTACTGTGGGAACATAGGAGAGCGACTGACAGGAGCACAGATCAATCAGGAGGCATCGTGCCCCGGTGAAAGCAGACTAAACGACTGAGAAGATATTCACCAACTGTTAGAAAACACTGATGCATCCGAGTACTTTTTGTAAATACAATCTATTTTTTGTTGTCTTGACCACACAAATACTAGATATTTACACATAATTTTCCTTTTATTTTGATTAAACACTAGTATATAGACGTGTTTATACATTATTCTACATTTATACTGTAGTCGGTTGTGAGAGAAAATATTGTCTGTGGTAACAGACATTATGGCACATTATATCAATAGATATTAACCTGTATTATTGAACCACTAAATGCATATGTGGGTCACACAACACACATAACACACACACATACCACCACACCCACACACACACACACACACACACACACACACACAGCACACACACACACACACACACACACACACACACACACACACACATTCTTTTGCATTCCTTAAATTCCTCAATGAAGTAAAATAATTGTTTTCACAATTTGTTTGCTGTTATTATTAAAAAGGTTTAATACAAATAAAATGAGAAATTAGATTATAAGTACAAAATATATTTCAAGAGAATATGCATGTAAAACTTTTACATTTTAGGAAATACTTATACAAGTAAATAGAATATTCCTTCATGTTCTTTTAGAGCATAACTAAATTAACTGGTCACTTTATCTCCGCTGGCTGTCTGTATCTTGAGAGTTGGGGTTTAATATGCATGTTTTGCCCTTGATAGTACTAAAATGAATGTCTTGATTAGTGGGAAGGGAGGATTGTTATAGGGAACACTTGGCAACCACACATGAGGGGAGAAGCCCATGTCCTCTCAATCATGGGTAGCTTAGCAGAGCCACACTAAAAACACAGCTTTTCTTATTTAACTGCACAAATCCCAAATCATTTCAAATTATTAGAGGCAATAAAAACTAATACAAGAATAATTTCCCTTGAAACACAAAACCTTTACTTTACGAATGAGGATGTACTGCCATATTTGGTGCTATATTAACATTCAACATGCACGTCTGCAAGATACTTGACCTTTTTTCTGTTGAGAATGAAAATTAGTGACATGGTCTTAATTCTTACAATGCACACAATTCTCACACTTGACTGAAATTATATTTCTCATTATTTTAAAAACATTTGTGTCCAATTCTTGAAATTAATTTAGGACCATCCTTAACACTGTTTAACCCATGCATGAATAGAACAAATGTTTTAGAACAAGAATAAAACCATTCTTTTATCAAAATAATGTGTTTTGAGAGACTTCATTGCAGTAGAAGATATTCCAGAGGAACTTTATTTATGTTGTTATAAATAAACACAATGACATCTATCAAGACAGACATGTAGAGTCATTGCTAAAGGTCAAAGGTCATCATCGTTGTCATCTATATCATTTAACGAAACCAAAGCCTGACTTAACAATCACATGGATATAAATGACCATGGAATTTCTAAGGAACTTATTTCTCAGCACTTGATATCTAGATTATACTTTGCTACTTGCATCAGGTATTATACTAAATAAATGCCCTGTCTGGAAAGACACCGAACATGTCAACCTCCATAAACGTGGCTAAACGTGTGTTGTGTTTGTGTGGTGAGCAACACGACCATCCTCGGTTATTCACATCCAGAGCTCCAGAGCCTTGCAAACATGGGCTCCCATCCATAAGAAATGGTCAAGGCTAAGTCCATAAATCTGTCTAAGTTCCTGATAAAACCTTTTTCTCATGTTAATAGCCAAAATGGACCAGAGAGATCTGCGCTACTAAGGCAAGGGTTACGGAGCCAGAGAACAAGGGCAGACGTTTGCTGCGTCAAGAATCTCTGCCACCGCAACTCGTTCTCACCATTTAAGGAGCGCTCTCACCAAGTAACATTAAGCTGAAGACGAATGGAACTGCTTTTAATGATAATGCTGAATACTGTTATTAATTGAGGAAATTCTGGGATCTATGGAATAGACATGTCAACACAAAAAAAAGACTCCAAGTGTCAGCCTGACACAATATTAGCACCTATTTCAGTTGCATAAAATAATTCTAGTGACTTTTATTTAAAAAAGTCTATGTACAAATTCTCCTATTTATAATGAAACATCAAGAACCTCTTTTAATACCTAAAGAACCATATAAATCAGTGGTTCTCAATAAGGGGCTAGTGCACACTAGCGAGCCTTAAGATGACTCAAGATTTTAAAATAAGACAAAAACTTGTATCCCATTTTTGTGATGTAAATTAATAAAATCTTGTAATTCCACATACATTTTATAACAAATAAAACATTTGTAATGGCAATATACAACATTAGTTCTTAATTCTATTTTCTAGTTAAGCCAAAAATCTTTTACTGGATAACCATCAGGAATCATTATGAACTGGGAAAGTCATGGAGCCTTTAAATATTGTGGACAATGAGGGGCCTTGGAGTCAAAAATGTTGAGAATCACCGATATAGATGGTGAACACCCAATTAATAAGTTTCTTTGCTGAACCAGTATATGACTTTAAAGCATAGATGTCAAGGACCACCAGAAGCAAAATACTCCAGTTTAAATTAGCGCTGGCTCTTTTCCAATATCATATCAGACATTGCATTTGCTGGTGAAAAACAAACTGAATTTGGTGTAACATTTTTGCATTTCATGCTTGAGAGCAAACTGATAACCAAGTTCTATGCTTTCTTGCCTACGCATCTCAAAAACGAGCTGCTTTCTGCTTAAGAACCGTGATTTACTGTATCTTGGCTCAGTGATATCCAGATTCTGTCACTTCCTCTCATGTTAGAGATAATCAAAATAGCTGCTCCGTCTCCTGCTCATTAGACCTAGTACATGCTGATGGCTGGCTAAATTTATGCTGTATTTTGGCCAAGTTTCTTGACTTGATCTTACTGAACAAGGATAGAGGAGGAACCAGAGAGGAATGTAAAACACAGACACACACACACAAAGTACTCCATTCTAAGATTTGGCTAAATTTCCTCACGGTCCAGTTTCATTTGTAAGCAGCATCTTATTTCCTCTTTGGGATTAAGATCATCTGGAACAAAGTGCTTTGGATTTGAATCTAAAAGCTTTTAATTAAAAAAGGTCAAGTGTTGCAGATTTGGGCAAGCAGCACCGTGACTGAAGTTCAATGAGCAATCTTACTAAAGTACAAATCAATAGCACACTTTGAATAATGCATTAACCCAGAAAAAACAAAACAACATACTAGAAACATACCGTTTTTAATAATCCTGAGACACAAATGACCCAGTTTACATCACAAACCGTACTACTCACAGATATTTATTTTATAATGTGATCCCATCCTCACTTAAAACGTTAATTTATAAAAGTCTAACTGAACCGTATGATCCAATACAACTCAACACACAGGAGGAGCATCAAAATATATCAATCTTATGGACTTTTCTCTTGCAAATCAAGCAATATGGAAGGAAAATGTCCTATAATTATAAAAAAAAAAATAATGAATAAAAGTCCACTGGAAATATTAATTGTGAGTTGGGCCGGACACAGAAAAAAGGAGATGTGACCATAATATGATGTCCAAAAACTATAAAAATGTAATTTTATATACAGCAAAGTTCATGGAAAAGAGTCCAATTCATCTAGTCGTCCTCCTCTTTAACCTTTTTCTTCTTTTTCTTTTTCTTTTCTGTTGTCTGTAAAATAAATAAGTGTTTTAGGTTTTATAAAAAAAACGTTATAAAGGCGTTTGGCATCAGGGTCCTCACCTCTTCTGCTGGACTGACTGCCGCTTCTTCCTCCTCTTCCTTCGGCTCCTCAGCCGCTCGTTTCTTTTCCTTCTTTTTCTTTTTTGTCGTCTATAAAGTATAAATAGTAACATGTAGAAACTGCAATATGTACTTAACACACATGTAAGAGCTTCATCGTAAAATCTGGTCCCTAGATAAGCTGAACTTAAAGAATGATTCCACATCAGCATATTAATGACTCAGAATTAAATGCACCATCAACCAGAGATGAATTTATCTCTCCACCCCTCACCTCCTCTGCTGGGCTGACGGCCAGCTCCTCCTCTTCTGGTTTGGATTCCTCCTCCGCTTTCTTCTTCTCCTTTTTCTTCTTCTTCTTTGGTGTCTCTGCTTCTCCTGTGATTAATATTGATTTAATGTTTATCTGCATTTAACATGTGTCTGCAACACCGGTCAAGTCTCAGCATAACGCTGTATGGATGTTTACCTTCTGTGGGGGCTTCCCTCTTTACTTTCTTAGCTTTAGACTCCAGCGGCTTCTCTTCCTCCTCACTCTTCTCTACCTCTTCAATCTTCCTCTTCTTTGAGACGGTGGGGAGTGTTGAGTCACCAGATGGGTCGTATACCTTTACATCACTGGCAGGAAGTAAAAGAATGGATGTAAATCGAAGGCTGTCACAATTCAGGTTTGGCTAGTGATTAAATGTTATTGAAATAATTGCAATGAAGTTTTCTTGTATCAGTTACAGATCTTACAGGCAGAAAGTCAATAAATAGCATAATTTATAAATATAAAATAAGTACATCCGAAAAAGAAAAACTCTGTAGGGGCCAAAAGTGAACTGTGCGTATCATTCACATCACACAATATGCAAACTGGGCCACAAACAAGAAAAAAAAGAACATAGAACTTTTACATTTACTTAAAAAAAAAACATTTTTTTTATGTATTACTTATTTTAATTGTGATAAGCTTACATAAATCATTGGCATGTTTTCAAGCTTTATGAAATGTTTTAATTGCGTTTGAAAAATGATCTGTAAAAAAATCTGAAAGAACAGCAATATTCAAAAATATTACTACAATTTAAAATAATTGTTTTTAACGTTGTTTCAGGATTTTTTTTAATGAATATAAAGTTCAAAAGAACAGAAGACATCAAATCTTTTGCAACATCATAAATGTCTTTTGGGTAATTGAATGCATCCTTGCTGAATAAAAGTTTATTTCTTTCATTAAAAATATAAAATGTTATCAGTAGCGTGTCAAAAGTGTTGTTGTGAAGCATGATCTAAACTATGTGGATGAAGAACACTCACCTCTTGTGTTGATATTTATCAGCCCTTGCCAGGGCTTTGCCTGACCCACTAATACGTCTGATCTAAGACAGAAAATAAACAAAACTATTTATCAACACTTTATCATTCTGACTGCAAATACAGACATTAAACTCAGTGTTGCTTTGGTATCCTTTCCTATGAAAGAATTGCTGTATACAACACCTGCATGTAAATCAAGCTCAGAAGAGATAGTGACTTAAAGACCCACACTGTATTTTCAGGACTGTGACATGAAGCCATATTCATCACTGCTTGCGACACGATCATAAATGAATTGTGTAATATATCAACTAACCCCTTTCTCCTCCAGGTAGCGTAATCGCACTTCCAGCTTGGCTCTGTTTTCTATTCCCATCTCCGCATTGGTATCTTCTCCCAGGGCATCGTAACGGATGGCAAGGGACGTTTTGGCAGCCAGCATTCTGGAGATTTTACCCTTATTCTTGGCTGAGGTTTGGCCCACCAGAGAGGCGTGATAGATGAGACCATATTTGGGAGTATCGCGACGGGTTTTCAGAGCGCGGAACAGAGCTTTCTCTGCCCCGAGAATCTGAACGGTGGATGCAGGGTGCTTTGCCAAGTTCAGCAGAGATCCTGATGAGACAAACATGTTTTTTCATGTTTAATCACAAGTTAATTAACATTTCTAATCACAACCGTGTTCTTGTTTCTTTTCCCAAAACATGCTTACCGGCATGTGAAATGAGACGGGCTCCCACTAATTCTCCCACCATGACTGTCAGGTTGGGTGCAATCGCCATCATACGATTCTTCAGATAATCATACAGCTGTGAGCGATACTCTGTTATTTCGATCACCTAGACATTAAGGAGATAAAACACAAATACATAAGAGGTGATGCGTTTCCTTAAATAATAAGAGTTCCTTTCCAATTAACAATTGATCTGATCATGTAAACCAAAAGCTGAAATACATCAACTAAACTTGATTTTTACATTCAACACACCTGGTCACACAGGTGCATGATGTTGGTAATGTCCTCCTCGGACACCTCTGTTCCCATGGAGATCTCTGCAGCTAGTTTAACCTCTGCCTCAATCTCTTCTGGTAGAAGCTCAGACAAATCCATCGATGCCACATTTGTGCGAACACCTAAACATTCGAAACAAGAAGAATACAGTTCAACATGTAACATAATTTGTATGGAATTAAAATATTCCTCTCACAATTGTATTAAAAACAAACCCTAAAAATGTAACTTCTTTATTTAACCTTATTGTTTTAAGCAAAAAATGAATATCTTTCTCCAAATCTGTTGTGATGAAGAAAAACTCATCGATGTCTTGGATGATCTGAGGGTGAGTAAGCTTATATTTTTGGTTGATCTAACATATTTCTAGGTTTGTTTTCTATTTAATCTGACTTTTAGACTTTGCTGTTTGTGTGGAAAATTTAAATAACGTTTTTATTTTCAACAAAATGGAAAAGCATCAAACAGATCTGATCTAGACATCCTCATAAAATGCTTGTGTACTAACCAATCTTGCGGACACTCTTGCAGTACGCCAGGTTATCTGTGATGATCTTGCCAACCTCTGGGAAGTGCCAGCCGTACCATTCCCTGCAGCGCATGATGTAGTTATTGAGCTCCTTATCCAGATCATCCAGCAGAGCTGCAGGTGGGCGGAAGAGTGAGAAAGTAAACAGCTGTTTAAGCCACTTCCCATCTACATATGGGCTCAAGTATGTACTAATAAATAAGCATATTCTTACAAATAGCTTGAACGATCATGGTGTCCACCTTGTCTGGGCTGAACTTCAGCTTGTACCGTGAAAGACTGAGAGGAAATAGGAAAAGAAAACCAGTCAATCGCTGTGCAAAACCATGTGTCGAGATTAACGTGAATATCTGCTCAGAGAGTCTCAGTGGTAGTGACGAATGCTGATTAGTATCCTCAAAAAAATCAGTCAGCAAGAAATAATCATTGACGTGAGAAAAATGTAGATTTTTGTTGATTTATAACTAAACTAACCTGTGGGCCAAACCTAGAGACATGGCACTGATCTCTCGGGCAGGAAGACCTGTGATCAGCCCCTCGATCTGGTTTCTGATGCCTCTCATGAGCTCAGCCACAGCAGGGTTGTGCACACAGCTCAGGTTCAGCTTCTCCTGCAGGGGGCGAAGAAGAGTCTCAGCTAAAGGGACTTCCAGCGCACAAACAGCAGAGAACTAGTGATAGCCTTACAATTACCAGCCCTGATGTTTAACCATTACTCTACCACTATGCCCAGGAGTATACAAGCTCAGATGAGGTAGTGACAAAAAAGCCTCATGAATTTTCAGCAACATGACGCAAAGGTCATCATCATCACAGCTTGTAGTTTCATAGAGCTAATATCTTTAACACGATTACACATGGAATGCATATAGCAAACTGCACTGGTCTGTACTTAGATTTTCCCCAACATTTACCTTAATGACTCCTCCTAGTTTCGCATCAGTGATGGCCAGCTGTTCGTGAGCCTCCTTGGCCACAACTTTCTTGAGAACTTTTTTCAGACTTTTACCCAATTTCCCCTCCACCATCGCTGTGGCCGCTGATATTGACAGGCAAAAGAAAAGAATTTTGAATGAGTGTGCTTTTTAATATTAATGTTGTCTTACATTTAGAAACATGAATTAAGTGAAATATGTGGTCTCAGAGGTAGTGACGAATTACTGTTTGGTGACCTCATGCATGAGTCAGAAATACAGATACATCATAGACACACAGCTGAAGGACAGTCAAATAGCTTTGCATCCATAAATAAAGCACTAAAGGTGTTGATGTTTCAATTCAGCATAGTTACCTGCAAGAGCTTCTGTTGTGTCCTGAAACTTCTCAAAGTGCTTCAGTTTTACACTGGAAAAAATATACAGAGGGTGTTACTGATAATGCACCAATGATAATAAAAAGAAATGACATTTATGCAGAGATTGACACCGTGACGGATTACCAAGATTAAAAAAAAAAAGTTTAGTTTCCCACACATTTTAACCAGGTAAATGCGGTGAGATTAGGGTTGCAAAGGGGCGGAAAATTCCCAGTAAATTCCCGGAAACTATGGAAATATTCCAAGTTTGAAACGTACCAGGAATTTGCGGGAACTTTTGGGAATTAATTGGAAATTTTGAGAAATGTATAAAACTATCATATATAAACATTTTGTTTGATCGTAGGCTCACATGCACGCAAACTAATACAAATGTAAAAAAATGGGGGGAGGGGTCTGTGATGCTTTTTTCAATATTTCTTGATGAATAAAAATTATTAACAGTGTTTATTCAAAATATAAATCTTTTCTAACAATATAAGTCTTTGCTACTACTTTTTATTAATTTAACACATCCTTGTTGAATAAAAGTATTAATTTATTTCAAAAAAGAGAAAAGATACTGACCCCAACGTTTGAATGGTAGTGCATTGTTAAAAAAAAGGATTTTTATTTTAAATAAATGTTTTTTTTTTTACTATTTATTAATCAAATAATCCTGAAAAAAGAATAACGGGTAATAATGAATAGTGGCCTCAATAGCCCTGCAGTAAACGGTGTGCTGTGATTGAGCAATGTGTAGGGTAGAAATTAAACTAAAATTGCATTAAATCTGGTTGTTTTAACCAAGATTATGCTGCAAGATTTTGCTCTCAACTACATGCAAGTTCCCAGTTCCTGCAATTCCAGTTCCCGTGGAAAGTTTCCAGTTTTGTGGAAAGTTTCCAGTCTTGAAAATTCCCGGAATTTTGCAACCCTAGGTGAGATTGCCAGTTGTTTAACTACCAAGTAAGGATTTCAAAAACATTTAAAATAACATTTGTGTACAAGAAAATATATCTTAACCAAACAAAAAAATATTCACTAAAGAAATGTACTTGTTAGCAATGACTTTTCTAGTCATGTAAAACAGCATTTAAGGTTCTCTGATATTTCCAGGTTTCCCATGAAAGCATGCAAGGTGAAGATGTGTATTTCTACCATAAACAAAATATTTATTATTATGGGCATTTCTTAAAACACAGTATTAAATTACATTCACGGTATTAAAGTACAACTCACACTTTGTTGGCTTTTTCTGGCGTTTCAAACTCCTTCCACAGGCTGTCCACCTGCTGGAGTTTCTGTTCATCCAAGACCTGCACGAAATAAAAAGCTGATGATTAAAGTGTACTGTCATAACCCATCTAACGTTATCTACGCCAAAACTCAAACCATTCAGTGCTCGAAATGAGCGACCATGTGGACCCTTGCACCAGTAGAGACCTGCCGCTTTAAATTGTAAAGAGCTTCTTTAATAGCTGCGTAAACAGCATTTTTCGGCTATATCAAATTTTGTGCAACAACTAAACTACATTTTGCCACGACTGATGGATTTCAAAATCGTCCTAACGCGAAGAACAGACAGTGAAGAGCTCTCTTAGCAGCCTCAGAGACACAACGTGGCTGTGCTGCGACGCAGGCCGCGTGACACACGCTGGCCCAAAACTCACTGACCTCACTTCAAAATCCCATTAAGAACGTATTTACAAAAACATTCAGCACGTATATTCACGAAAATACTTAAATTGATTAGCACGCGACTTTCTGAAAGTCTTTGGTTAACGTTAGATAGCACTGCTAACTATGCTGGCTAGCTAATAGTTAACCAAAATCTATGAATACCTCTGCAAAACATATCACTCTTTACAACATAACAAATAAGCTTACCTTGAAAATGGCATAGCCAGCGGCAGTTTCAAATAACACTAACATTTTGATAATTGTTCTTGCTCTAATACAGTTCACTGCCGCGCTCCCCACATTGAGAGCCTTCCGCTACAAGGAGTCGCTTTCCACGAGGCGCACATGGGGGCAGTGCGCGCATGCGCAGTACTGCCTATGAAATGTGCGCATGTGCTCTCTCGTCTGAACTAGAGGAATCTCATGTTGTTTTCTTTGTAATTTACAAGACCGCATGTACAGACTTTTCACTTAAAAACCAGCTCCTAACTGTTAATGTTCAGATTATCCGCTCTGTGTGTTTATAATGTATATTAATTATTTTGGTTTAAAGTTGAATATCCACAGTCCAACGTAAAAATTGTTGTTTTAAAACATTGTTTGTGTACTTTTTTTTTAACCCATAGTGAATATTTTGAATCTTTCGTAAAAATATCGTAAACAGAGATAACATCTATTGGCTTTGGCATAGTACATGCCTCCCCACGTTTCAACGAAGTATCCAACCACATCCTCATCGAAGGCGAATGGAACCAATCAGAAAGAAGGTGGTGAGAAAAACAACACCTTTGGGTCAACGACTCAGCGTCACGGGAAGTCCCGCCTCTTTTCCGATGACGCCAACGGCGCAGTGTTGTGAGTCTGCTGGTAGCAAAACCTCACATTACTGCACATCACAGTTCGTTGTTTAAATCAAGCTATCGTGATCTTAAGAAGGGCTGTACATTGCGGAATATCATGTCAGACACGGTGAGTTTAAACCCGTTTTATAGAATCGAACTTGTTTGTGAGAGGAAAGGAGAAAGACGGACTTGTAGAAAATGAAAATAAGAGGGCCCATCTTTTAGCCTGTCTGTGTTTTCATGGCTAACTGACTGTGTGGATGGGAAAGTCATGATGTAGTGTTTTAAACCTTATATTGTGCTTGGTTCCGGTGTTTTGTACATTAGTCCCGTTTACTGTGTTTATAAACTTGAAAAATAGGCGAACTTCTGTCTCAAACCTTCCACTTAGCCTAGGTGCTAGTTAGCAGCTCTGGGCGCTGAAAGCAAAGTTCATATTGGCTTGAGCTGATGGACCATGTTGCAAATCTGAGCCACTATTTCTGCATTCATTTTAGATAATATAACTAGGTAAAGTTGTTACACATTGGTCATGTTGATTTATGTTTGGTCTTGTGGTCGCATTATCAGTCCGCGATTCTTTACTGTAACGTTAGTTGTACGTTACCCGGTTGTATGTTTACAGTCAAAGCTCCCAAACACAGCTCACTACAGTTTCTTTCACTATAGACTGAAGATGACAATAAAATACTGAGCAAACAAACTGCATCAGGCTGAAGAACAAATCAAATCAGATTTATTTTATAATGTAATATATTTAACTGAATCCGCTTCCAGAATAAGTATTACAGTTATTGCCTTGCATAGGAAAGAAAGCAATGGCTCTCGTTTTGTTTTACCAGGAGACCAAGCCCTCAAGTGATGGAGGCGAGAAGAAAGATGGAGAATATATTAAACTGAAAGTGATTGGTCAGGTAAATAGAGGTGTTTTCTGGTTCACCGTGTATTTCAGGTTATCAGATCATAATTTGGTCATTCTGACAAAATGTGTGATTTTAATAATTCCTTTTTGCAGGACAACAGTGAAATTCACTTCAAAGTGAAGATGACGACACATTTAAAGAAGCTGAAGGAATCCTACAGTCAGAGACAGGCAAGTCATCACGAGCACATATTTGTTCTTGATCAGGGATTTTAAAATACTGTTCAAGCGTTTGGGCTCAGTAGGATCTTTAAAACAAGTTGTTTTCTATTTGAATATATTTTGAAATCTAACCTACTCCTTTGATTTTAAAGCTGAATTTTCAGCAGCGAGTCTTTAGTGTTAATCGATTTAATGTCGCCTTTCTGAAAAAAATAAGTATCAAACGTATACATTTGAGAATAACAGTGAATGTGAAGAACATGCGATAGACTGTCCTATATACGATGTATTACAATGCAATATGGATGGATACTTTACTACAATATTGCAGCAATTATTTGGCAACAGAATAGCATACATAGAATGAAACATGCATATTAACAGTTGGAATTAAAACCATTTATCAGATGTAAAATATAGCCTAAAAAAATCAACTGAGAAATCAAAATTTGATTTCGGAAAAGTTTGACATTTTGAAAAGTACAATGTACTAGGAATGTAGTAATGTGTAGTAAATCTGAGCACTGCAGTAGACATGAAAATATGCTGCAGCTAAATAGTTATTTTTTCTGAAATAAATGTAAATATTAGAAAAGGGGTTATTGATTTTGTTCAGCCTCTCAGAGGTGTTTCAGGGTTTGACATTGTTTGTTTTTGTATTTTATACAGGGTGTACCCATGAACTCTCTAAGGTTTCTTTTTGAGGGACAGAGAATTGCAGACAACCAGACCCCCAAAGAGGTACAGTACACACTTCCATGAGTAAAGCTGCAACAAGTAAAGGGAAGAGAACAAAACTTCCCTTTTGCTGTTGATGTCAAAGCCATGCATCCTATAAAACTCTGTGGTATTTTTGCACGAATCATAGGTAGAAGCTAGCCAAATTATGCAGATGCCAACATGGACAGGTGTGTGACATGCACCATCCATCATGTACTAAACTATGTGATATGAAAAAAGGGTTTATTTGAAAATAAACTTGGCATTTTGTTGGGCCTATGTAGCTCTTATTATATAATACTAGCTAGAATGATACTGTATTTGTATTGACGCTTACATGATAAACGCTTAAGAATTTTGCTTAATCACATATTATCACATGTAAAATCTGGGTGCTAAAATGCTAATTTATTATTATGTTTATTACAAAATTGATACAAAAATGTCTATTTCAGACAAATGTAGAACTTTCTTTTGATCAAATAATCCTAAAAGTGTGTCAAAGTCCAAAAATTATTATTAACTGATTTTTATACTCCATGTAAAAGTAGCTCATTTCTGTTCTGTAACTGAATGAAAACAAACACAAACTACTTGACAAAACAACAGGAGCCAAGAGTGCTGCACTGGGGTCCGTTCTTCGTACGTCGCTGACTCAGTTAGCTGGATTTGATTGTTGCCGATTTCACCTGATCTTGGATCATTTGGTTCTTTGAAGCTCATCCTGGAGTTGCTGTCATAGCAACAGGTCCGTAAGCTTAAACTTATTTCATGTAAACAGGATTAGATCGCATCTTTTTAAGCAGAATCGATTCTTAAAATCTGTCACAGCCACCGCTACTTTATTATAAGAGTATCCTGCTGGTCCAGGGACAATAATTAAAAATAATAATCATTTTAAAATAAGCTAACAATGTTGTGTAGTCTATAATACTAATAGACACAGCCAGTTTTACTCATTAAAGATTTATTAGTGATGATATAATTACTTTATCATTGTATTGGAGTTTTACACACATGCTATACAGTTAATCTGAGCCGTGCATTAATTTGAGTGATGACAGATATTATGGGAGGGGCTTGAATCTAATACGCAAATTCGTTTGAAGAACCAAATTAGCCAGAGACCAGTTATCACGATTAGAAGATCTCGCATCTCCCATCAAATCATCTCCGATGTATTAAACGAGATACGAAGAACGGACCCCTGGTCTTCTCACATAATCAACGGTGCTCTTTGAGTATTTAGAGGTAAATATCAAACTGATAAGATTAATTACTCTAAGGCACTCGTAGTAGCAATAAAAAGCCTCTAATTAACTGGGCTAAATCATTAAAATAATTAAAAAGGTAGATCTATTAGTTTCAGCTTCAAAGCCTTCTTCAGTATACATGTGAATTGTTCAAACAAGTGTTCTTAAACAATTAGTAAGCAATCAAAGACAGCTGGTTAATCAGTGGGAGTGACTTTGCTTGTCGTATAAATCATACAAAAAAAACACAAACTCCTATTTTATTTATTTATTTTATAGTTAATAGTTCTCCCAAAAATGAAAATGCAGGTCATCCTAGATGTAGATGAGTTTGTTTCTTCATTTGAACAGATTAGGATCACTTACTCACTAATGGATTTTCTGCAGTGAATGGGTGCCGTCAGAATTGAGAGTCCAGACAGCTGATAACATCACAATGATCCACAAATAATTCCCGCAACTCCAGTCCACCAATTAAAATATTAAGTCCCAAAAAGCTGCATGGCATTTTTTGCATCTATTTGAACTCCTATTCTGACGGCACCCGTTCACTGCATTAGTGAGCAAGTGATGTAATGCTAAATTTCTCACAATCTATTCAGATGAATAGATGAACTTATTCACATCCCATTTTGAGTCACATCAAATTAAATTTTTTGGGTGAACTATTCCCTTAAAGTCCATGATTAAAACTGCAACAAGTAAAGGGAAGAGAACTCTTTTGTTTTTGATGTCAAAGCCATGTATCCTATAAAACTCTATGGTATTTTTGCTCAAATCACAGCTGATAAATGCTGTTGTAATGCATTATCTTGTAGCAACCTTAAAGGGATAGTTCACCCAAAAATGCAAATTCAGTCATCATTTACTCACCCTCAAGTAGTTCCAAACCTGTATGATTTTCTTTGTTCTGCTGAACACAAAGGAAGATATTCTGAAGAATGTGGGAAACAGAGCAGTTCTGGGGCACCATTGACTTCCATAGTATTTTTCTTCCTACTATGGAAGTCAATGGTGCCCCAAAACAGCCTGGTTACAAACTTTCTTAAAAAAACATTCCTTTGTGTTCGGCAGAACAAAGAAATTCAATACAGGTTTGGAACTACTTGAGGGTGAGTAAATGATGACAGAATTTTCATTTTTGGGTGTACTATCCCTTTAAGGTTGCTACAAGATAATGCATTACAACAGCATTTATCAACTGCTTTAAGCTGCATTTAGCTGTACAAAAGAATTGACTCTCTTTTTTATCTCTGTTTCAGCTGGGAATGGAAGATGAGGACGTGATCGAGGTGTATCAGGAACAGACCGGTGGCTGTCGGAATGACTAGACCTTTATTTTTATCTTAATTTTGTATGTATGACATGTATTTCATCTGTTTCCTTTTGCTGTTACCTCAAAGGGAAGCAGGAGAACCATCTGGATCAAATAGATAATCTGTCAGGGCTACTGTGTTTGAAGGAGCTGGGTGGAACTACAATAGAAAATGTTTTTCTAGCCATATCCCATGTTCACTATCCTCTGTCTGTTAATTCGCTAACTCATCCCTGCCTTCATACGCTTTTTTAAAGGATTCTGGTCATGTTCTGCAATGACACATGTGACATGTTGTTTTGTGCCCTGAGCTGATTGAGAAAGGTCTGTTTATCTGTACAGTACTGCTGTTAAATCCAATCAACAAATCAAGACAAATTTTGGATGCCGGCTTTGGTGTTCTTGCATTTATAAGTAATTAAGGCATTGTTCATTTAGTTGGCCATCATTACGTGTTCTGTCAATCCTTAGCTTACATTAGACACTTGTTCATTAAATTGTTTTTGGCTCATTTTATGCTAGTGAACACACCTGCCATAATGTAATAGAAATCCTTGGAGTATTTTGCATCCTGGGATGCTTATTTATGTGCAGTTGTTATCTGAAATTAGAAAACTATCAAATGTTTCTTCATTCTTGAATGTGTCTGCAACAACTGTGTGTACAGTTGTACGGTATATAGGCACACTGAATCGCAAGAGGGAGGTCCCTGTATTGTGTTTTTGCATGGTTTTGTCTAATGTATTAGAATTTGTACCCCTGTCTGAATCTGTGTTGTCACCTGGTCTTGGATATCTGGCTCCCTTCTAGCCATAATAATGGATTTCAAAACCTGAAATAATGGGTAACTATGTTGTTTGATTAGTACTCAGGGGCATCATCCACATACACAGAATAAATACAGCAACAGTGTCACTGTACTCATGTTCCTTTTCTTACACTTTTATATTTTTTTATTTTCTGCGAGAGGGGAGGGATATTTGGTCCAGATGGTTTTGTGGATATAGAAGAATTATGACTTTGCTTTTGTCTTGTTTTTTAAATAAAATGTGTCATAAAACAGTTTGTGGTATCTTGTGTTCTTACAAATCTAATAGGAAATGTTCTCTTATAGTGAATGTTCCATTTATGAACACTAGATGGCAGCAACACTTAAATGTTAAGTCTTGGATAACAGAGATTGATAGATGCATGTATCCAAACATTCATAGAAATCCTAGTTTTAATCTTCACTTTATAAAAAAAACTAACTAATTTGAAATTAATAAATATCAGTTACAGCATATGACATAAGAGACTTTGGCGCTTAGAGGGTTAATCGTGATATATTATGTAAACAAAAACTTTTATTTTGGATGTGATTAATGTTTGACAGCACTAGTATAAAGTAATCCAAAAATAATAATTAAAACAAAATTATTATATAAAAAAGTGCTATTATAACAAAATGTATTAACGCTTCCACTTTCGATAAACAATATTATGTTGTCTTGTTTAGAGTTTTTCCAATTCAATGTGTTCTTTTTGGTATTACAAAAAATATACAATTAAATTATATTAAAAAAAAATCAAATATATATATATATATAATTAAATACAATTATTTACAATTAAATAAAAAAATCCTGACTTAAAAAAAAAATCTGTGACTTGAAAATAAGCTTTTTGTCTTCCAACTCGTCATGGTACACACAAAAAAGAACAGTAATATTAATATTAATCAAAATATAATTTATATATTTTTTGCTTATATGATTATTATGTTTGTGATTATATTGTGATTATGTGTGGTTGAAGATTCTGATTTGATCAAAGGAAGAAGAATTTGGGAACCAATGCTTTAATGTAAAGTCATTCTCTAAAGCAATTACTTTGAGGATCTCAGTGTTATTATGGGATTGATCCAGTTTGGCTGATGTCATCATGTATGGATGCATGAAAAACTGTCTGGAACTACTTAACATTGTGATCATTAATTCTACATAACGGATTTAAATTCCTACACTCCAGCTCTGAAAAGATTCTTTTTTTTTGTTGCAAAAGTAACAATATTAGCTGTGATTCAGTGTGTTTCCAATGTCACATTCAAAGATACAATGTTTGAGGGTCATGCTCTGCTGCATGTCGGTGTGGTGGGAGAGAGGGCCTTACTGTACAGAAAATTTTTTATTTTAACTGTCTGATTCCAGGAAGGGCCAGATATTAAAGCAGGAGGAAAAGAGAAAGTGTTTTGTGTGTGTTGAAGCGGAGGGGTCTGGGAGTGAAACACGGTGTTGGTAAAACAGCAACGGGTGGATAAAGTGATGAGAAAGAGAATGAGAGAGAGAGATGAGAAGAGATAAAAAAGTGAGAGGGATGGAACAAGGTTCTTGGAAAGAAAGGGAACACCTATAAATAATGTTCATGAGGTGCTACATGAGCCATACAAATGCCTTAGGGATCTTTATAAAACAAGATTGTGTTTTCCCCTTTGAGATTATGTGGTTTTCCAAAGTTTCACCTTCAGATCAAGGAGTTTTCATGCATCATTGTTACTTTAGACTTAGACTTTTTTACTTTGTGTAGTCAAAAAGTGTGTAAAAATCACATCGATACATTGCATCCTACACTTAAGAAAAATGGTTCTAAACAGTACCAGAAAAGGGTTCTTCGGCTTTTAACAATAGCAGGACCCTTTTTAGTGCTAAATAGAAACTTTTTTATAGGGTTCCATACAGAACCATGCTTTAAAAATGCTATATAGGACCTTAACGGTGTTATAAATAACCTTTTTAGGGATAGTTTGTCATTAATATTAGTATGTTAATATCATTAATATTAGTATTATTTGTATATATTATTTATTAATATTGTTTTTTTACACCTCTATCTGCCTGGTCTTATAATTACCCATCGTATATATTGTAATATCTTATAATATGAGTGTCTATTAGGGTTTTACATACAATCAACAACAACAACAACAATGTATAAAAAAAAAAATTTAATGACATGAATTTGTAGCAAAAATGACAATGTTCTAACAACATTTATTAGTAGAATACATTAATGCATGACAATGGACATTGAACATAAATAAATGCTTAAAAAAGTAAAACAAAATAGAACATAAAATAGTGTATTGAAGACCAAGCTCCAGTAAAATATCTTCACAATTCTTTATGATGCCTTTAAGTTAATCATTATGTGTAATTTGGTGTGATTGAATGGCAGTTTCTCTCTGCAGAGGATGAGGTTGTAGCATCTGAAATGCACAATTGAGTTTAGATATACAATGTGTCCTTTCATTTGTTTATGTGAAAACAATTGTTTATGGAGGCCAAAAGTATGTGAGTACTTCACAATGTTAAAAGGAAAAAGTAATATAAAGGTATGTTCTCTTTCATAGGTTCACTCGACGCTGCGTAAAGCTTACACACTTTGGGAACGCCCCTGGGCGAGCCGATTGTCTGAAACCCGTATAGAATCACGCCAATTCATTGGCTGATGGCGCAGAAGCCGCCCTCGACGTTCTCACGTTGTATCATATACTGGCGAACGCGGCATCTGCTCCTCAGATTTCTCTGCCTTCATGAAGCGGCCATATTAGCCCTTCTTGTTGCGATTCTTCTGACCCGATTTCGATCGATTTTTCCTTGGATTCCTCTCCAATTGCATTTCGGTGACTGCAGTAGCGGAACTCTGTTCTCCTCGCGGTGAAGTGCCATGGAATATCGTCGCTGCCAGCCGCCGTGCGCTCGCTTTATTGCAAGCGATGACCCGCACAGTAAGTGTGTCAAGTGTATGGGTTTTTCGCATGCATGCGAGGCGGTTTATGGGGTGTCAAAATGCAAATTTAGTGAAAACCTCCATCTCAAAACCCTCCGCTCTAGGCTTGAGGTTTTTGAAAGGGAGTCATCCATTTTTCCCCGTCGCGCCCCGGAGGCCTCCGCGGCCTTCCGTGAATCCGCGACCTGGGGTTCGGATGTGGAGCTTGAGGCGATGGAGAGCGAGCAGATGAGCCTCGCCCTTTCTCTCCCTCTCTCACCTGAACACGTGCGCGAGAGTTCGCCGGTTGAATTCGCACACGGTTACCTATATCCTAGCCCGGAGGCACGCGACACCGTTTCCTTCGGGCTAGATGACGTGTTATTCACAGCAGCCTCCGACTCTGAGGATTTTGGGCCTGCTTTAACCGACTCTCTCCCACCTAGTGGCCAGAAGGCGCGGCCTTCCGCGGCCTACTCTGAGCTCGTGGACGTGCTTTCGGGCGCAACTGAGAAGCTATCTATAGATTGGCCCGATGAGCCCCGCGAGTCTCAATCGTCCAAACTCGACGAGCGGTTCCTTAGCAGCCCGATTTCTAGGCCTGGACGGAGGAAATTGCCATTTTACACCGATCTGCACACTGCATGCACGGTGGGGCGCTCGAATGGCTGGCTCGGTAGCCGCAGAGCACCACCTGTGGCTCAACCTCACAGATATTCGTGAGAAGGAGAAGTTTTTTTCTCCTGGATGCCCCCATTTCTCAAACTGGGCTATTTGAGGAGGCGGTTAGCTCGGTTGTGGAGAAATTTCGCTCTGCTAAATCACAGTCGGCAGCTCTCGATCCGTTAATGCCCAGGAGGATAACGGGGACCCCTCAAACACCCCCTCCCCCTCCTTGTCCAGAGAGCGTTCCTTACCAAGGAAGGAGCCCACCAGCAGGAGCTGCGCCCCGTCTCTTCCCCCCCGACTATGGTCTGGGGAGACCGCGGCCAGCCTTTTCCCCACCGATGACCCCGCAGACGGGTGGACCTGGAGGCCTTCCACTTCAGCTCCTCCGAGTCGTCCCTGACCCTCAGGTCAGGACGAGGAGAGCGTCCTCAGAAACCTCAAGAGGCAGGGCCAGACCATTCAAACGTTTCTGCCCGCCTCCAACACGCTCTCCTCACCCCCTGGAGTTTGGTGTGCAGAAAGAGGTCATCAGCATCAGCCTCTTTCAGTGTGGCAGTCGGGAGACGCATCAGGCTTTCTCCCCCTACCACCCGTTCCTTCTCCACCAGCGGCCCACGTGATAGGAGACACTCTCGGTTCTCTTCTACAGCGTACGGGCCCCACACCGGCCACTTTTCAGCCCGGTGCCTCGCTCTCCATCATCCTGAACAAGGACGCCAACGGCTTTCCTTCATCGTGGAGGACGTCGCTTCCTCCAGACCTTCTCGACACCCCAACAAAGGTATGTCTTCCTCATCACAACACTCCGCTTCCTCTATCGCATTTCTTTCACGAATGGGAGCGTCTACCATGGGTATCGATTTGGGTTCTCCGCACAGTTTGGTTCGGCAACACACAGTTTGGCCGAAACCCCCTTCGCTTCGACGGGGTTCACCTGACAGTAGTAAACAGCGCCTCAAAGGCTTTTGTGCTACAGCAGGAACTTTCCTCCCTCCTACTAAAGGGAGCAATAGAGGAAGTACCTCAGTCTGACCTGAAATGAGGCTTTTTCAGCCGCTACTTTCTTGTATCAAAGAAAGACGTTGGTCTACGACCCATTCTGGACCTGCGTTGTCTGAACCTCTTCCTTTACAAAGGCAAGTTCAAGATGTTGACGTTGAAGATTATTATGTCCCAGATTCAAGTGGGAGACTGGTTTGTCACTGTCGAACTGAAAGATGCCTATTTTCACATTCAGGTCATCCAGCGGCACAAGAAGTTCCTTCGGTTTGCTTTTGGAGGAAAGGCATACAAGTACAAGGTTCTTCCCTTTGGCCTGGCCTTGGCCCAGGGGACGTTCACAAAGTGCATGGATGCTGCTCTGGCCCCTTTGAGGCTCCAGGGCATTCGTGTACTCAACTACCTGGACGATTGGCTCATACTGGCCCACTGCAGGGAGTTAGTGAGTTATCACAGAGATACCGTCCTCCACCACATTCATGCTCTTGGCTTCAGAACGAACACCAAAAAGAGTGTTCTCACCCCTTCTCGACAAACTGTGTTTTTGGGGGTTAATTTGGATTCCGTTCAAATGCAGGCCCGAAATGCAGGCCCGTCTGGCTCCTGCCCAGATCTCCAGATTCAACGCATGTTTGGCCCGCTTCAAGCTAGGCCATCATGTCTCTGTAAGCTCTTATCGCAGACTCCTAGGCCTCATGGCCGCAGCCTCCCCTGTGCTACCTCTAGGATTGCTCCCCATGAGGCCATTCCTTTGGTGGATGAGACTGTTGAGGATCCGCTTCACAGGACCAGCCACTCGCCAAATCAGGGTGTCGCGCAGTTGCTTTCACACCCTCTTAATATGTCGAGACCCCACTTTTCTCCGGAGTGGAGTCAGAATAGGTGCGATTTACCGTCGCCACATGGTTACGACGGACGCATCAATGACAGGCTGGGGCCCGGTCTTCGAAGGCAGACTGGCGCACGGTGTTTGGATAGGAGAGTTCCTATCCTGGCACATAAACTGTCTGGAGCTCAGAGCCGTCTTCCTGGCACTGATTCACTTTCTCCCCTTTCTCAGGAGGTGTCATGTGATAGTCAGGACGGACAACATGGCGGTGGTATCCCACATAAATCGCCAAGGGGTTCACGGTCACGCGCCCTGAACAGGCTTGCGTGCCGTCTTCTCCTTTGGTCTCAGGACAAGTTCCTCTCCCTGAGAGCGGTTCAAGTTCCGGGAGTTTTGAACCTTGCAGCCGATTTTCTGTCAGGCTGGGGGGAATGGATGCTAAACCGTCAGACAGTAGCCCAGATTTGGGATCTGTTCGGCGAAGCGGAAGTGGACCTCTTTGCATCACAGGAGTCGTCCCAATGCCCGCTTTGGTTCTCCCTGAGTTCCCTGGCACCTCTTGGCATAGACGCGTTCTCCCATCCTTGGCCGAACGTGAGACTGTATGCGTTTCCGCCAGTCAAGCTAATTCCGGCAGTCCTGTGCAGGGTAAAGGAGAGCGGTGTCCGTCTCCTACTCATAGCCCCGTTCTCGCCATCCCAGATGTGGTTCTCAGAGCTGATTCCTCTTCTGTATCGGCCCCCTTGGGAGATTCCGATCAGGCAGGACCTGCTCTCTCAGCTTCAGGGCAAGATCTGGCATCCTCAGCCCGAGATCTGGAAGCTGTGGGTATGGCCCATCTAGGGCCACTAACCTTGATTTATAGTCTTCCTGCCGAGGTTCAGGAGACTATCGCTAGTGCCAGAGCCCCCGCTACTAGGACGCTTTACTCTTCCAAATGGAGAGTCTTTGAGTCCTGGTGTTTGGCCCATGCAGAAGACCCAATTAACTGCCCTGTTGGTCCAGTACTGGAGTTCTTGCAGGAGAAACTGGCGGCAGGGGCAGCCGCTACCACCTTAAAAGTTTATGTTGCGACCATTGCCGCTCGGAGAGAGCTGGATGAAATTCCCCTGGGGTGGCATCAGATGGTCTCTACTTTTATGCGTGGCGTCCGACGGCTGTGACCAGTACGTCCTATTGGAGTTCCTTCTTGGGACTTATCACTAGTTCTTGAGGGTCTAATGGCAGCCCTGTTTGAGCCCTTAGAGTCAGCTCCAGAATGAATTCTGACTCTTAAGGTTACTCTTTTGTCGGCGCTAACGTCATTGAAGAGAGTTGGGGATTTGCAGGCTCTCTCTGTCAGCGAGATGTGTATGGACTTCGCCCCGGGACTGGTCAAGGTGACCCTGCGGCCTGGCTATGTCCCCAAGGTTTTATCCGCCTTGTTTCGCTCTCAAGTGGTCATGCTTCACTCCTTTCATCCTCTCCTTTGCTTCAGGTGAGGATGAGTGGCTTCGCATGCTCTGTCCTGTCCGAGCTTTGAAGATATATGTGGACCGCTCCAAACTTTGGAGAAAGTCTCCCCAGTTGCTGGTGTGCTTTGGTGCTGGCCGCCGTTGACTTGACACATCGAAACACAGAATTTCTCACTGGGTGGGGGACGTTATTTCGCTGGCTTATGAGCCTTCCTTCACCGCTCAGCATTCGGGCACACTCTACTAGGAGCGTGGCCTCCTCTCAAGCTCTTTTCAGAGGAGTCCTCCTAGAGGATATTTGTGTAGCGGCAGGATGGTGCTCTCCGCACACTTTTATCAGGTTCTATAACTTAGATCTTGACATGGCTCCGGGTTCTTAGGTTCTGTCTGTTTGAACCGGCCGTGTATGCTGTCTGGTTCGTAATCGGGCCAGGTAGGGCAGCGTTCTTAGCTTGGCGTGTTTGGTATATCGTTCCCAAAGCGTGTAAGCTTTACGATGCGTCGAGTGAACCTATGAAAGAGAACTTCTCGGGTTACTCGCGTAACCCTTGTTCTCTGAATAGGGAATGAGGCGCTGCGTTTGCTGCCAAGCTCCTCACGCTGCCGACAGGGACCTTTTTGGCAGAGAAATCTGAGGAGCAGATGGTACATTCGACCTTATAAGATACGACGTGAGAACGTCGAGGGCGGCTTCCGCGCCATCAGCCAATGAATTGGCGTGATTCTATATCGGGTTTCAGACAATCGGCACGCCCAGGGGCGTTCCCAAAGGGTGTAAGCTTTATGCAGCGTCTTGTTCCCTATTCAGAGAACAAGGGATACGCAATTTTTCTCTGCAGATGATGAGGTTGTAGGATGTGATACATCTGAAATAAACAATTGAGTTTAGAGTTACAAGTGTGTCCATGTATTCATGTAAAAACAATTATGTTTATGAAGGCCAAAAGCAAAAATGTACAGTATGTGAGTCCTTCACAATCTTAAAAGAAAAAAGTGATTAAAAAGTAATGGGATAGTTTTAATATTTTTGATGGATTTTTGAATGGATATGTTAATACATAAACCCAAGTAATAACTTCAAAATTCTAGCAATATGAATTATACATTCATTGTCTATTTTACTTTCTTAGTGGAGAAGAGGAGAGACGTTTCCAAAGCTTAGCAGTTAGGCTATATGTGACCAAAAAAAAAAAAAACAGATAAGAACATTTTTGTTTGGAAACCGGTTACCGTTTTAAAGTTAAATTTGTATTTGAATTTAAGAATGGAATAATTTACCCGTTGAGAGTGTGTTGAAAGTCTGGGTAGTTCGATCACTGAACTCCAGAAAATCAGTAGTGAAGTGCTTTGACAGTTACAGATTTGAAAAACAAAAGGGTGGGAACAAAGAAACCTAAACTCTAAAAAAGAACCATTTCAGCATAAAAGGGTTCTTCAAAAATGCTATGGTTCTAAATAAAACTCTTACTGCATGTAAAAAAAACCTTAAAAGAACCAATTTTTTTAGAGTGTTAGTGTTCAAACATAATGCATAGAATTTACACAAATAATGTTCTGTATGTGCTGGTTGTTAGGCACAAAAAAGTGAGGGCCTCCGCTATAGCCGAACCCCAAAGGGATGATCCAATTTCTGTGCCTGGCATACAGCACCTCCGAAACCCTAAACACTACCAGATGAGGCCTAGCAAAAAATGGAGGAGGGCTGGCGTGTGTTTATTCAGGGGGGAAGGGCGCAGATCACCTATGAGCTCACATTTTCATAAAATTGAGCTTGCATTAGAAGGATGTATATGTCTGTGTTGCATGTGCACATTTTAAAAGGATCATATGACGAGGAATCAATATTTTCTTGGTATATTTTAGTAAAATAATTGTAGGCTACTATGGAAGCATCCTGTAACTTTTAGAGCTCCTCCCCAGTCCACAAAGATCATACATTCAGCTAAACAGCAAAAATGGCTCGTTCTGTATTTCCAGAAGTCAGACAGATGAGTGTTCACACACATTTACATGCAATACCTATTTGGGGTTCAGAAACCTGGTGCCCGTTTCAATGAGGTTCAACCAACTCTGAGTTTAAAGTTGAACTCAGAGTTGACTTACTCTGAGATGGGAAACTCTGAGTTTTCAGTTACAGAACAGCTGAACTGAGTTAGTTCAATCAACTCTAAGTAGGTTGACTTCTGAGTTAAGCGCATACAGCACGACTATGAAAAGTCATGATCAGCAGAGTGCCGAAATTACGATTCACATGGCAACAGCTCCTGCCAAAAAGACGTTAGTGCGCGTAATTCCATCAATGCGTAATTTTAATTCTTAATAACTGTCAATAATTTAATAACTGTTATACTATCAGAGGTGAAAGCTGTAAATTATTGAACTAATATTAATTTTAATGGTATCCCATGGCCACAAAAAAAGGAAAAGGACAAAAAAAACAAGAACGTGGCAGCAGCTAAAAAATGAAGTATAAAAAACACAATTCGATCAAGGTAAAGCTTTAAGCATGAAAGGTTCATGGGTGTGGGCTTAATGACTTTACAAACATTTGACAATAAATATCATTCAATGTCTATTTCAATGTGCTGCGGCTTTTTTCCACATAGTCAAACACTCTTTTCACATAATTAAATATGATCTAATCCAACCTGTTACATTTCTTAATTAGAATAATACAATTAACTACTGAATTGTTGACAGCAAGAAGTCAGAGGCTCCCAAAAACGGTGAGAACCTGCACCAGCACCACTGACAGATGAAGAGGAGATGGTCAAGTATCGGAAGAATTCTAAAATCCAAAAGTAAAAAGAATAACTTTTGCTTTTGTATTAGGAAATAAAGATGACCAAAACATTTTGAATAATTAGTTTATTTTGGTTGTTACAGCTCGCATACACCTCCATCTGGCATCCTTCCATTCCATACAGTAATTCATTTTCAGAAGTTGCGATGGTGGTGGAGATATATATGCTTGTCATCAATGCATCCAACCACACTGGAAATCCTGAAGGAAATTCGGATTATTGGGTTACTTCCAGACGTCACAGAAAGATGTTATCAAGTTAACGTCATTTATCAGATTAGCCTCATTTAAACCTAAAAAATATGCCTCATGAAAAAATATCAGAATGAGTGTGAGAGGGATGCACACTTTCCTTAAAATCTGCATACAGACTTATAATGTGCTCTGCATCTCCAAAGTTTTAAAGTGCATTTGTCTTATTTGGCTAATTATCTTACAATGGGGTAAGAAATAAAAAATATTCTTGTTTCCGTTTGCATTAAGATTATTTTTCATACCCTATGGCGGACAATTTTATTGTTTTATGCAAAAATGCACTTAAAAGGAAAATCCTCCAGGAAACAAGACTAAATATAGACAATTTTTCAAATATATAGACATTTTTAGATATTTTGTACTTGAAATAAGACAAAAATACTCAGTAAGAAAATAAATTTGCAGTGTGAATGAATGAATAAGACATTTAAACTTCGCTAACACTATAAAAAGGGGAAGGAGACCGAAAGAAACTCCGGGTTTACCGAAGAAAACCTGCTCCCGACCAGGTTAGGTTCACAGAGTAAGGTACCACGGTAACTGACTCTGAGTTACCTCTCTTTCAGAAACAGGCTTGACTTACCCTGCTTTACCGGGATTGACAAACCTCCCATTTTGAAACGGAAAACACAGAGTTTCCCTCATTTCAGGGTTAACATACTCAGAGTTTTCACTTCCTTTCTGAAATGGGCCCCTGGTCCAAAAGGCATGGTTACATAGCCTAATAATGTTCCTAACACCAGAAATACTAATTATTAGAGCAAATTGTGTGGAAGTCTAACATAGAGCTAGAACCTGCATTAGGAAATGGCTTACGGTTATTTTAACAAGGCCTCTGCTGTGATCATTTAATGTAGGCCTGCATTTATTCATTCAGATGTTTGACCCAAGTGACTTACAAATGGCAAACAGTTTGTGTGGGATATATTATAGGGAATTGTGAAAGTGTCACGAGACAATATAGATTACAAATGAAATAAAAGCTTTTTATAAACAAAAGGGTAAAAAATAGTGAACGTTAATTGTAAAGCATGGCGTCAATTGTAAAAATTGCCGTGAAATGTCTCTCCCTCAGTCGGGCGTTTTAAATATGAGACTGTACACAGATTGTGTAAAAAAGAGAGCTTGTTTTGTGTATAGATAATCAAAAAACGCTAATCTACGTTTTACTTTCGGGAAAAAACTAACAAAATGATTTGAATCGTTCATGAACTACTTATCGGCCGTTTCTCAAACGGAAGACTGCATCCTCCGTAGATCGCATTTTTAGGCTGCATACGTCAAAAAGAATATTTTATTTTATAATATTAACAGTTATAAATTTGACCATGTTGTAATATGCTTTTGACTAGCAAATGTAATGGTCAGTTAACTGAAATAAACCGGGCTTTACGACGAATGCAGCCTACAAATGCGACCTACGGAGGATGCAGCCTTCCGTTTGAGAAACGGCCATAGTTAATACGTGTTTAGCGCATGCGCAGTAATATTACTAAGGAGCAATACTCCACCTGACCTACAGAGAGCAGAGACCCACCGAGAGCAGCACTGAGTTGTTGTGTTATACGCAAAACAGAAAATGTGAAGGGGCACAGAGAGGATGAATAATCATCTGGTGCAAAATACATTGACTGACCAACACTATAATTGGACCTAAGGGGAGAAAATAAACTGATAAACTTATGAGCCCTTTAAGGATGCAGATAACAGGCCTGATACACAGAGGGAAAAAGAGCAGTATTTCTGGCACATATACTCGCTGATCTACAGTGGGAAACTGAACTGAACTGGGGGAAATATTATGTATCAAGAAGGAATGTTTCCCACGGCAGGCCCACCGTCAACTTCCTTTTCATATTTCTTTCAAGGAGAGAGCACAGAATAGACATCAGATACCTAAATCATCTCAAGGTGATCTGCTGAGACAGCTCTTTTTACACAGGTAAACAATGTTAACACCTTGAAAAACATAGGTTATAGCTTTGTTTGTGGCCTGAGTATCGATACAAATTCAGGTAATTGTATTTCAAGAGACTGAAAGACCGTTCCTAAAGGGTGTGCAGTTACCTGGGAAAACATGTTTCTTTCAGGAGGTGGAAGGCACCTGGGACACACAATAGGTAACAGATTTCCACAAAAAATGTACTCAAATGCTCATCACAGTTGTAGCTGTTAACCCAATAGGCTTGGCTGTGGGTGACCATCGTTTGTCAAGGTGTGGCCATATTCAGAGAACCTCTGGGCTCTTTTGTTAACTGGCGTGGTAGGTAAAAAGAGCTTGGGTTAGCATCTTGTATAATATAAATTCAGACATGCTTCTTGTGTCGAATTTCACACTTTTGTTCAGAGAAAAACTGTGCAAATACATCCAAATTTGCCCTTAGATTGACTTTTGCACTAATGCATGGGTACTTCTCAGGAGACGGTGGTATTTGTGGCTTCACTGTTACTGTTGAACTTTCAATAAATCATTTTGTTTTTCACTTTGGGCCAAATGTTATTTCCCTAACTAGCCGTAGACACACAATAAAAGGTTATAACCTCCCAAGTATTTTTTTAATGGACATTTCTTAAACTGTTATTCTGGGTCCTTAATTATGATTATAGTCTTTTAAAGTGTCAATATTTATCATTACTAGCTTAAAGCCCAACCCTAAAGTGCTGCATTATTTCAGCCTCGTAACGTTTAAAGTTTCAAATTGATCATTTTAATGGATATCTGAGGAAATTACTATCACTCAGTTTGTTGTGCCTTGTATGAAATCACACATTATAATTTTAATAACCCATGACATATGTTTGATATCAACCCTTCTAAATGTTTTGGGGTTGAATGTTACAGGAATTTAAGATCAATGCAACAAATATCTGTTAACAGTTTTATCTAGCAAATATAATTGTCAAACACATTGTTTACAGTTGGTATTCTTGTGCCAAGAACATTATATCTTCCCAGAAAAGAGCTGAACTATCGAGCTTGACAAGGCACTGTGTACACATAAAATATTGATAAAGACTTTATGAGAAATTAACCTCTTTTTGAACTATGTGGTCATTTATTAATGTGCGTTCCTCAAATGAAGTCACAAAGATCACACACCAGGATTTTTAAAAGGGTAAATGTGACAGCAAAACAGGAGTGAGTGCCAGGAAAAAGTAGAGTGTAAAAAAAAAAAAAAAAAAAAAATCAGGCTTTTTGAAGTACATTTTGCACGAAAATACTATTTGAGATTTTCTAATTCTATAGATTCACATTCAATGCGTTACTGCTCAAATTCTGATTTTTTTACATTTTATTTACTAGCAATCTCTTATTGAAAATGTATTATACAATTCTTCTTTATTGTAAAAAAAAAAATATTTATGAAATAATGTGACTAATTATTCATTATATAAATATAATGTTCAATAATGTGGTGATTTTTCCTAAGAATGCCACATAACTCACCTCGGTAAAACCACTGCTGTTATGTTACAAACATATGCGTGTGTGTGTTTATGGGCTGGAAGCAAATCAGAGTTTACGCTGTTGTAAAATTCCATAAACCCAACTGTCAATCCAAGTGATGGATGTTTCTTGGCTGCACACGTTGTGAATTTTACACACTTCACATCCCCAGAGGCATTGAGTGCCAACACACCCAATCAAACACTGGGGTGCATGTACCCACACAAATAATCATATTACACTAGAAAAACAACTGCATGATCTAGAGCTACTTTGTGAATGTTTTATGAACATTATTGATCAAAATACAGATTAAAAACATGTTTTACAAAGGCAGTTTATAGCACGATGGCTCGCTGCCATGTAATCATAATCCTATACTATTTGGACGCGGATGAAACGTGGTATTCCAGATACCGAATACAAGAATTCTGGATCCTTCCTCAAAATCATTAGTACTGTATCTATTCTCAAATATACTGTAACCCACCCACCCCCATCACCTTCCAAATGCCCTTACAGAGAAACATCCCCCAACTCTCTGGAAAAAAACAACAGGAGAAGGGGACATCATGGGATGGGGCGTTTCCCTCACCCTAAAGAATGAAGCAGTATCCAGTTTCATTTAGAGAGGCGGGGAAGAGATCTTATGCTTTGGTGCATCTCAGGGCTTCCTGTTGTCCCAGAGACCGGGTGGCAAACTTCACACCATTCGTGATTATATCCTGTTTTTGTAGGCCACTTTTATGTTTCTTTCTGTCTTAGAAGAAATGTTTGCTCTTTCACCATTATAGTCCCCCTTAATTCTTTTGTTCACACTCATTCAGTCATTGGCTTTGCTTCTCCCCTCTTAAGGCCTGTACACACCAAGCCGACGCCGACGAACTAGTGGCGATGAAATCAGACTGCGGAGTCGGCCGACGTCGGCAGCGTCTGGGTTCAAAGTTGCCCTGACACACCAAGCCGACGCTCGACACCCGACGGCCAAGTATCACATCCGTTCTGCGCCTGCGTAGAAGAAATCCCTTTCCGTACCAGCAGGTGGCAATAGTCTGTGTTTGTTACTCAAAGCTGGAAACCGAAGAAGAGCTAAAGGGATACAAAACATAAACAAAGGTGCCTGAAAAAGCAGCACAGAATCTCGCTCACCACAGACGGATTCATGATATTTCGGAAATGTCTGACACTCTGCAAATGGCACTGGCGTTGTCAGCCCTTGGTCTTCTGCTTGTGGAAGAGGAAAAGAAGAAGCGGCCGCGAAAAATACGGAGAAAGCGCACTAAATGGGTGAAACCATGGATACTCTTTTTTTCTCGCGCACTGGTTCGCCAGCTGAACAGCCAATCAGAATGATCAGATGGCCCGACTGACCGACGAGCTCCGACGCCGATTCAACATGTCGAATCGGCCGAAAACAAGCCGACGAGGACCAACTTCAGCCGACGGTGCGGAACACACTGAGAAAACTTAGTCGGCCGACGAACAAAAACTGCCCGACGGCCAACCGTCGGCTTGGTGTGTACCGGCCTTAAGATTCTTGCGGATTGAAACCATTAATAGACTCGAGACACATGGAGGGCTTCTCACTTGAGGTCTGTTGTTGTAGTAAATTATGTGGCTATCAATTTCAACTACTTGCTAACAACTGTTTTGGGGGAAATATCAAAGTGTCGTCGGGGCATTGACACGAGTCACCATTTGTGCAAACAAAATCAAGCCAAAACAGCTTTTAAAAACCTAATCACTTTATTAAGTGAAATTGAAAAAGGCCTTAAACAAAATTAATCTGCTTAAATACATCATAAATCTTTTGACAGAAATGTGATATTTACAAATAACGAAATATGGTAACATTTCAGTCACTTTTGCATCGCTAAGGCCTTTAAAATGGCAGAGTATTAAATTACTTCAAGAGACCTGGCTTGATATGGAAACATGGATGAATAAGGAACTCATGACCAAAGAACAAAGACAATTTAACTAATTCTAAAATCTGAATAAATGGCCATGTGCAACCTGTAATCTATGAGAAAATGACCAAAAAATGTGGTAAAAAACAAAAGACATATTCATTCAACAACAGGAATTGATCAGTACCGCAAGGCACAAGATTAAATTGCAGACTTTTTGCCCGCCACGGGGTGAAGAGAACAAATTTTTTTCTATAGTAAAAATAAAATGTGTCAAAGCACCACGTATACTCCTGATAAATGAAGTCCTCATTAAAGTCCCCACATCAGTACGAAAGCTAAGAGTTCTGCCATCTTTTCATTAAAATCCTTAGTAGGGTTTCCAAGGCTTAAAGTTTAAAAAACATTTTGAGATTTAGTCCAATAGAGAAATGCATGTTCTTTGGAATTATACTTTCAAAAGTGTTGGCAAAGTCTGGGCACTTTATAAATGAGAAAAGCATCATGCTGGGCTCACACAGCGGTGTCTTCTACCAACAGCATGGTTTAATGTAGTATGTGTGACCTGATCGCAGTTCACGTTTCCTTTCAATATTGACCTGTATTTCTCACAAAGTTCAGTTCACACTGTCGTCTCACCCTGGTTGTTGCCCAGCCGCTTGTAAAACTTGCGCCACGACTGTAGAGTTTTTCCAGACCAGACCCAGAATCCTGATGTGATTCCTACGATCATAGTCATGAGGTACTTGATCATAAACACAGTGAAATCCGGCGTCATTGGCGCAAAGTTGTTGGCCGGGCACGGCACAGCAAAACGCTTGCACGTCTGCATGTGCCAAGTTTTTCCCCACTGCTCACGGAACGCTTGTTCGTAGAAGTAACACGCAATGACGATAGTAGCTGGAACGGTGTAGAGGACGCTAAAAACACCAATACGCACCATCAGCTTCTCCAGGTTTTCTGTCTTGGTGCCGTCATGCTTCATAATGGTACGGATGCGGAACAATGAGACAAATCCAGCCAGAAGAAAAGATGTTCCAATGAAGAGGTAAACGAACAAGGGTGCAAGGACGAATCCACGTAAAGAGTCAACATTGTAGATGCCCACGTAGCATACGCCGGTCAGAAGATCCCCATCCACTTGTCCCAAGGCGAGGATGGTGATGGTCTTCACAGCAGGGACGGCCCATGCTGCCAGGTGAAAATATTGAGAGTTGGCTTCAATTGCTTCATGGCCCCATTTCATTCCAGCAGAAAGGAACCACGTGAGGGACAGGATCACCCACCAAATTGAGCTGGCCATGCCAAAGAAATACAGGATCATGAAGAGAATGGTGCAACCCTCTTTTTTAGTCCCTTGAGCCACAGTCCTATAAGCATCATCCTTGAACTTGTCAATGCAAACCACCTTATCCTCCAGCAAAAACCCGGCTGCATAAGCCACCGCCACCATAAAGTAACACCCGGAGAGGAAGATGATGGGGCGTTCTGGGTAACGGAACCGGCGCATATCCACAAGGTAAGTGAGGACCGTGAACAGGGTACTCACACAGCACAGAATAGACCAGATTCCCACCCAGAGCCGACCGAATCGGACCTCTTCCTCCTTGAAGTACATCAGGCCATGTGGCTGTTTGTGCTCGCAAGGGGCACCGCAGTTTTTTGCTCCTAAAAGCTGGTAATTGAGGTAGGAAGGGACTGTGAGTTGAAGAGGGCAAGTAAAAGCCTGACTTTGGCGTGGCGTGTGCATGCGTGGAGTGAAGGGGTCCGGTATATGAGGCGCGGGGTCTGTCGTCGGGATGTCGGGGTCTGATTTGTTCTGTCCCACACAGATTTCTCCAGCTCCATGTACTGGAAAGTTCTCACAGCGGAGTCGTTCGGGCCACTGGAAGCCGAACTTGTTCATGAGGGCCTCGCACCCTTGTCTCGCACGCTCACACAGAGAGCGACAGGGAGGAATTGCCTGTTCTAGAACCGTACACACCGGCGCATACATGGAACAGAGGAAAAACTTCAAATCTTGAGAACACTGAACTTTGACCAGGGGGTAGAATTGGTGCACCTCCAGTCCTGCGTCCTCCTGGTTGGTGTGTCCCAGGAGGTTTGGCATGATAGTTTGGTTATACTGGATGTCTGTGCACAGGGGGATAGATATGGGTTGGCAGAACCCATGCTCTGGGATGGAGATACCCTTCTCTCCGTTATACTGGGTGGAAGACAGTCCAAGCAGAAGTGTTGTGATGAATAAGAAGCATGGACTGACTTCCCATCCCGCCATCATTGATTGCCTGGAAAACATAGAAATGTGGAAAATGTTACCATTCATTTCTTAAAGCTAGTAGTTATTTTTAACTAGAAGTAATACAATAGTGACTAGTATCTTTTAAGCATTTCACTAACTAATCATGAGATACTATTTCTTTTCTAAACTCTCTATTAAATGAATCACTATCCAAGTAGTGGCAAGCAACTGTTCTTTTGTTACTGGAAGTGTATCAACTACTAATACATATCAGCTGTTCACTTCAGGCAAGAATATTTGTTGCTGGTACCTATTCTAGTTTTACTAGTGCCTCTTCACTAGGCATTAATACTTATTCTTTCGTACTTGTAACCATTTAAATAGTTACTAGCATCTCTTCCAATTTTCTTAGTACTAACTAAACAGACACACCTTTCTAATTCAATTTTCCATTCAGACTAATCAATTGTAACTAGTGAGCAAAACTAGTAAGCTACTCCTTATATTAATACAACACCATATAATTAAATGGCAACATTTTCAATTTGTTACCAGAAGCAATGGAAAGCTTAAATTGTCAGTATATGGTTAATGACTAGTAGGACATTTAAATAGAAGTATGCAATAACTAAGTACTAGAGAATAATTGGATAAACACTGGCCACACTATTGAAATAAGTAATAGTCTCTAATGAACAATTATTAGTTAAATTGAAAAAGATACAATCCACTATCGGATTACATACTTACAAGAAAATAACATAACATGTATAGTAGCTATAAGTAACAAAATGCAAAAAGTTTCGGGAAACTTTTAAACAAAGGAATTTTTCACAGACTAAAACCACAAAAACCGTGAGATTAAATCTATCTACACACATACAAGTATATGAAGAGACTTCAACTTAATCCATTGTCGAACATAAACCGAACACAAACAAATGTAAACTTACTAGAATGTTCGTGTTCCGCGAAACCTGTTACAATGGGATATTCCTCCAATCCGCTCTGGAGCTCCAGACGTGTCTGATCACTCGTAGGCTACAAGGCGAATCACAAACTATCCTCCAGCTCAGAGCTTTTAGCGTTCAGGTATTCATGACCCTTTTTTCGAGACTACTCCACATATTTCATCATCAGAATCCCCAAATATCTGCCTCCTTTTGAGCTCGGCCCTCCTATCCCTTAAAACACAATGTAAGAAACTTTCTCCGCCACTCCTGTTGAATCTGCAGCTTTATCTCTGTAAAGTTGATACGCTAACTCCACATTGCTCCAAACAGTAATGATAAAACGGTCTCAAGCAGCCCTTCATTCACGGTCCCTAGCGCTTCTCCACGGGGCGCCTTGAAACCTCCTACCTTCCCACCAATGGGAAGAAGTGTTTTTCTTAGCGCAGCGTTCCTTATTGGATCGGAAGGAATATTTTAGAAAAGGGTGGGATTGTAGTGTCTCCTTGTCCCAAATTAATTTTCTAATTTGTTTTTAAATGTATGAATATGTATTGGAATATTGGGGCCCAAACTGAACGAGCGTAATAATTCCCCAGTTCAAAGTGAAGACTTTGTTGCATAGGGGATTTAAAATGTCTTTAAAATGTGGTCATATTTGGAGGGACAATCTTTTTTTTAGCGATCTGCTTGGGATTCGAGTGCAAAAACCTTAGAAATAGATGTTTGTGCAGTAAAACCAATGGATTTATAGCAGGGACTCCTCAACTGAATGTGATTTCTGCCACATAGATCATAAAGCCATTTGGTGATGAAGTGGGAGCCGGACTGAATTATTACTCTCAAACAAATATAAGAGCACATTCAACTTGTGAAAAGTTAAATCTGGTGATTTGTAACCTGAAATTGGGCAGAAAGCCCGTGCATGTGTACTTATGATTAATGAGAAATCTGTTTATGAGAAATCGCTGGCCAAGTATAGTGACATATTCCTGCTGTAATGGCCATATTTATAGTGATGTTTGAGCTTAGAGATGTTGATAAATCTCAAAGGTATGAGAGTCTTGTAGATTTATACAGCCAGAGACACACCTGATGACGAAACCAGGACAAATATGGTGACACACTGCAAAACACTTTTTTAAATGGTCTAAGCCAAAAGCAAGGCATATAACAGATGCTGTTAAGACAGTATTATTCAAAACTGTTTTTTTCCAGTCATGCTTCAAATGGTTTTTCCATTTTTTGGTGCTCCTTTAATTGAATAGCACAGAAAATGTGCCTGTTCTCAAAAGCAAAATGAATTTGATAGCAATCAGAGTCTAAACAAATCAAAGATTTTAAAGATATGTTTATCACTATGTCTGTTCTTTTTGCTTATCCACATCTCTGCCAAAAATATATCTGGATCCAATGTCTGTTATACAAACATGTGTCTCTCCCTTTCACATTCAACAGAATATTTTATCCATCTGTCAGCATTCCTTATCTCTTGCTGAATTAATCACGAAAACACAGTATTTGACCAGACCTCCAATATCACTTCAAAACTGATTCAGGGATCTTGCTAGCAGCAGTTTGGACTCAAGGATGGACTCACATCTGAAAGAAAGTCACAAAGAAAAGTAGAGCAGGCTCTACTCTTTGTGTTTAAACAGAGGGGAGCAAATGCGTTTACGGCAGATCTTTTAATAAAAGATGACATTTGTAGTCTTTAAGAATACATTGATGTGAAGCTAGTAACTGTTTTTGATATTACACCAGGCCATAAGAAGCACTATATCAGAATCCCAGGTTGAAAAGACAGATTATTCAGCTAAATCTGACACTTAATTACTGCAATGGTTATCTCCTTTCTTTCTCAATTCTTTCTTCTCACACACACTCTCTCTGATAACAACTTGTCGTTCCTAACACTGCATTTAGGACCATGGCTTTCATGGTGCCAAAGAAGCATTTGGTTTTCTTTTGCTGTGTGAGAAAGGTGAGATACATCTGTTTAGCCTAAAATAACAACTAATGAAATTTAATGAACAGTGAAATAATTATCTGTAACAAAAAGACAAACTAAGCTTTTAAAGAAATACGGATAAAAACAGGCATGTATCATTTAATCATATGTGTTCTCTTTTTCCTGGATATCAGTTTTGGCTTTATCTTCATACTGACATGCTCTCTTCAGTCCTCATATATTATACTGTACTGTATGTATGCATATCTTCAATGCTTTGACCATTCTCTGTATTTCCCACCTTCTTGCACACCATGATTTGTTAATTATACAATGCCTGCAAGCTATTTGTTACACTACTTTTTTGTCATTATCTTCTAAAGTATGAAAAACTAGGAAAACAAAGCCAAAACCTTTTTCTTTTCCTGGACATGTTTGGATGTATGATCACATAGTAGACACGTGAAAAGGGTATCAGTTGCACACTATAGAAATGCTGCTAGTGTGAAATCATATTGAGCTCATGCTGCTCAAATGCCACTTAAATTCTGCGTATGTGTCCAGTGTGAAACTGGTGTAACATTAACCTAGTCTGACTCCAGATTATAGCTTGAGCGTTCACTGTATTTCCATGCGGGGCCACATTAGATAAATGTGAGAACAATGGAACTAGATATTAATTTTTTTTTATTTTTTTTGGAGAAAGAGAATGCTTGCCCATGCATGCAAAACTCTTGGGTGTTTTAAGCTTGTTGCTAAGCGGTTGCTAGAGTGTTTGCTTCTTGACCCGAATAAAATAAAATTTCTGTGATATTCTGGTCTCTAGATATGGGGTCTTGATCTCACCATCATTGTAAATCTACACTGAAATAATATGTTTGCAATTTTTACAGAAGCTAAAAAGCCTGTAATTGGATTACTTTACCACAGAAAGTTGTAAATGGTTTAACATTGCATTATATATAATTTTACTATAAATATACAGTCAAACTTGTGTTTTTTGTTATTGCTATTTATTATGAATTACCAGATAATGTACTCTGTATAACAGTGAGAGAACATTCCCAGAAGCACATCACATATGATTCAATTTGGAATAAATAATTATTTTATTTCCATTTTGTTATCAGTAATGTACATTGGGCAATTTTGTGATATATTTTCAGTTATTTAGTTAATGTGTTTGTATTATTTTAGCATCTTGTATGTTACCTGATGTGTTTTTCCTTATCTTTGCGTGACATGAGAATTGGTCATGTTTTAGGGAGAAGCCACTTATGATGAACTCGCATTTTATCAGGTGACTTTCTATTTTGCCGCCTTTTATTATTATGGTGTTATATTATATTTTAAGGTAAAAAACTGAGTAGATTGGTATGTGTACATAAAATAACTTAATTAAATATATACGCATATAAGCTACACAGGCTTCCCATGATAATGGAAACACTGTCACATTATTTATTCACAATGAATTTCTGGCAACCACAGCTGCCACTTTTCTGCGTAAATTTAACAGTATATTTGTACAGTATATTTATTGGCTTTTTTCATCAGTTAATTGGGTCTAAAAGTCAGATTTCTTAGAAAAGAGGTCATGGAAAAGTCTCAAAGTCATTCAAAGATTAAATTCTCACATGATTGCCATAGTAAGAATGTTTTCTGAATTAAGCCGCTCATTAACTTGTTAACTCACCTGATCCTCAATAATCCCAGCTTTCATTGCCGTACAGCAATATATTTGCAACCTGTGACTAAACTAACATATTCAACAGAATGATACTTCTCTCAATCGTCTCCTCTCCCGTCTCTCTCTCAATCTCTCTCTCTCAATCTCTCTCTCTCAGATACTCACTTAACAAAAGAATGTTAATAGGTGTTTCATTATGTGCAGCTGTTCTGGGGTGCTTTTCAGTCATTTAAGCCCTTTAATTCATTTCCTCGCTTGCAGTGCATGAGTCCGAGTGAGAACAGACCAGGAAAGTCAAACAAAGATACCCAGGCAGCTCCATTTTAGGAAAAACACCTCATGCAACATTATGTCTGTGTACAGTACCGCTAATGGCTTGGTATACATTTGACTTGGTCAGCTCTCAAATGGAAATCTTCTCTCAAATGGTGAAAAAGTACATTTACACACTCCTGCTGCTGATACACTTCATCAACGGCTCTCTGCTGACCGAACGCAGGGAAGGTTCATTCTAAATGGGTGGTTGTGTTAAAAATCTGGCTCAGAGCAAAGCAGGGGTGAGAGCAAGAAGGAATGCAGGAAAGAGTAGCGCTCCAGTTGGCCCGAATCTGACCAGATTACTTAGTGCTTAGACACAATCTAATGGATACAGAGCAGTGTTAGATTTTTTTTAAAATATTATTAAAGGGGTAATATTTCCCCCCGGAGTTGATTTTTGGGGACATTTTTGAACCCATGCTGACATTTTTTCTAAAACATACCGTGATAGATTTTAGATTTAATATAAATTTAATCAGCTTTGAAAATAAGTATCAAATTCTTATATATATATATACATATCAGCTGCTTTTTATATTTTTTGGCTTACCAGGTTGCCAAATTGCATACCAATAATGTGTGTTGGCATCTTACTGAACTTCTTCTAGTTTTGCCATCTAGTTACTATATCATAAGTTACAGATGTAGAACATATTTTAGATTTATTAACTCCTTTCTGGTAACTTTCTTTCTCTGAAATACATATTTTGACAGTCCACCTGGGATAAAGTGCATCTTACAAAAACCAGGCAATAGTCTCCTTTCTTGATCAATCTGTCAAAATCCCTCACAATTATATTTTCACATTCTCTCATTTTGTTCAGGTAACGTCTAGCATTAACCAAGTCACCAAAAATGATGTTCGGGCCTCTTGTGTCATCCCTCTGAGCCCCATGTCTGTTTTTTTAATATAGCAGGAAATCCTGGCTAATACCTCCAGTGCATTTGATGGCGGCAGTGGCTGGCCTGGTTCCCCATGTACAGCCCTACTTCCATGTAATGTAAACTATAGTATATCAAACTACACAGCCAGATGCTTGATGGGTCAGCGTAAAGGAGAACTGGAAGATGGGGCACCGTTGCTTTGCTTGGCAAAGCCTATGTAACATATGATGATTGGTGTGTAACACAGCGTTGGACTACAATTCATGTAGCTGTAGTTTAAAGCAAACTCTTTTTTGCAAATAATGAAGTTAGAGAGTTTACAGTCATGCACTTTCACTGGAAAAATATAAATGTTACAGTTCATGCTGTTTTGTTAGCATTATGGCAAGACAATTACATTACTGCGTAATATTATTACAATCTCAAATATTTTCTTTTATTACAATTTAAAATTAAATGTATTTTAACTGAATTTTCATAAGTTTTCATAAATCATTCTAACATGCTGATATGCTGCTCAAAAACATTTCTTAATAGTATCAATGTTAAACAGTTGCGCTGTTCAATATTTTTGTAGAAACCATATGTATTTTTTTCCATATTCTTTTGTGAATAGAAGGTTCAGAAGAACTGCATTTGAAATATCATTTGTTGTAGCAATTTAATAGTCTTTACTCTCGCTTTTAATCAATTTAATCCATTCCTACCGAATAAAGATATTACATTTTATTCACCTCACTTCTGATCTGTATATTTAGATGTGTATTCAATCTTTAAACTCCTGTCATGACTGAAGCTCTTAAATGAGAACTAAACTATGTGTGTTTACATGCACTTTAACCCCCGGTTTCACAGACACGGCTTAAGCCTAGTCCTAGATTTAAATGTAAATCTGAGCTGTTTCAACTGAAAGAAACTTGCACTGACTGACTGATCTTAAAATATATCAGTGCCTTTGTTTTGTCTCAAGATGCACACCAGTAATGTTTTTTTCTAAGCATACTCATAAAAAATACTTGAATGTCCTAATTGAATTACGGCCTAATCCTGGTTTAGCCTAAACCCTGTCTGAGAAACCAGGTCTAAGAGTTCAGTCTGGGGATGAATATAAGTTTATTCCCACTGCTAAAAGAATACTTAACAGCTTAAATAGAACAGTTTTTGTAGGACAGAATTTATATGAGCTATTCGTTTCTGCTTTAATGCCTTGACACATACTGTAGATAGCTTAACTTGTTTTGAACCTTCTTGAGCCCAGCTAACAGGGAATATTCACGTTTCACGTTTTTTAAAAGTTAGGACAAACCATCATTTAATGTTTATGGAACATTCTTACAACTTTATCAATATTTTACCCATACTCATAATGCTGATAGAAAATGTTCTTAGAACAACATTCTCAAAACGTCCTTATGATGTCATTTTTTCTTGTTATTTGTACAATTTATATTTACTGTATTTGTAACATTCTAAGAAACCTTTTTTGTAACTTTTAAATAACATTATAATAAAAAGAAAATCGTAATGTTCATAGAAGATTAACAATAAACATTCAAATTATGTTCAGATGAAAATAAACGTTTTTGTAACCATTAAATAACATTACAGTCGTGACAATAAAACTGGACATTTTAATGTTTTTATAGCCTAGATTTGTTAGGCTTTCTTCCTAGTTCAGAGTGTTTAAACATGGTGCGCTCTGCTACAATGTTGTCAGAGGTTTTGCAGTGTGAATAATTACTAGAAAGTAACATGTGCTCAAAACATTTTGGAGACAAAGGTTGAGACAGTTTAACAGGTACATCTTATCAACAAAACCAAAAACCTGAAGGGTTTCAATGAGCCGCCAAAAGACAATAAGCCCCTTCCCCCAGTTAAAATCCCATTATGTTAAAGAAAACCCACACTCCTCCAGCAGACCCCCCGCTGGGCCTCACTCTTTCTCTCTCTTTCTCCAAATAACTAGATCATTTGCATGCTAAGTATGGGTGGCTATTTTGTTGATAATGGTCAATGGAAGAGTGATATGCAGATTAAATGAGCAGGCAGGGGGATCTATTGTTTGAAGACTCAATCTCACATGGAGCAGGGAGCAGAGGAAGACAGGAAAGAAAGAGCAGTGAGGGATCGGGAGGAGGGTAAGAGGAAAATATTCTCAATGGGAAAAAAGCCAGTGTTTCATGAGATTCCAGATAGTTGCATAAGGTAATAAAGTAGAGACTGTGTCTCTAAAGAGTCCTCCCGCTGAAAAAAACGACTTTTGAATTGATTCAAGGCCATTTTAATGAAAGAAGGAAAAATTCAAGACTGTTTTAATGGAAAATTCTTAACATAGTTGTACTGTTTTAAGTCATTCTGTGCTCCAAAAACACAGATACAGCCATCTATCACCTTCCATACGGCAATTAATAGTAAAAAGTTTCGTTGTGACAGCTTACACCTCCCCTGACCCACAAATCCTCACACTCCACCCCAGATACAGTGAAACCTATCTGGCTGGTGTGTGTAAATCCAGCCCCAGGCTTGTGAGGCCTGCATGGAAGTTGAGCGTAACAGCTGTACTTGCATGTGTTTGAGAAGCCATGAATAAACAGAGAGAGCCACAAAAGCTGTGAGAGCCCAAGACCACACACGCACAGAACCCAAAACACTCTCTCACACTTCACAGTCGCCTTCCTCAGTTACACATGCTGCCAAACAAATGCTACTGCAACCTTGAAACGTTACCCAACAGGCCACATGCCTTTCTTATGTTTATCCTCCATGTGAAAGGCTAATGCAATATCTGGACACATCGCATTCGTTGTTTAGTGCCTGTGTCATTTCATACAGTGTCATATACCATTAGTTTTTTCCTTACTTCATGTACAGTCAACAGTACCATAAATATTATAATAGAATTCAATTAAATTCAATCCAAGATTATTTGTATAGCGTTTTTCACGAAACAATCGTTGCAAAGCAGCTTTACAGGAAATTAAGTTTCTACAATAGATTTATATATTGCAGAAACTTAATATATTTAACTTATGGCAAAATTTGGTTAATTCTGTATATTGTCTGAGGGTTGGCATCATCTCTTCTCAGGTGTTCGATCATCTTGGATCATTTAAGGGTTGGATCCAGACTGAAGCTTGTGTAATTCCTAGTTACCACGGGATGTTAATCCCATGGCAGAAACAGAGAAACAAACAGAGACATAATTAGCATAGCTGTTGTTCCATCCAAGCAAAAATTATTTGTTCAACTCAAGCTAAAGCATAATAATGTGCATTTGATCAGATATAACTGCAGTACAAGATTATGAGATGCATTATATGAATGCTTGGCTAAAGAGATGTGTCTTTAATCTAGATTTAAACAGAGAGAGTGTGTCTGATCCCGAACATTATCAGGGGTTTGATAATCTAGAATTGCAGTAGATAGCAGATTTTCTTTCATAGCAACTTGAATGTAAGCTATACCCTTTCTCAGTTCATAACCCAGAGCATAACCCTCTGGTGCTCTTCGGTCATTTTTGATAAATTGAAAAATGTAATATTGTGTTTTTTTTAGAATTTTTTACTTCATCAGAATGATACAAAACTTGGTAACAGCTTTGGCACTGGTTATGTGAACACACACACACACACACACACACACACACACACACACACACACACACACACACACACACACACACACACACACACACACACACACACACACACACACACACAACACACACACACCAACACACACACACACACACACACACACACACACACACCCACACACACACATCACAAACTGACGTTGACAGAATGGCACTGAATGTCACACACCTATGTCAATGTCAGTTCTTTTATAAAACATAAACATGAACACACAGAGGAACACACACACACACACAGAAATCATTTTAGCTGATTCGTGAAGATGGCTAATGACTCAGCTGCTCGGATTGAGTTGGGCAGGTCATTCCACCAGGAGGGAACATTTAATGTAAAAGTCTGTGAAAGTGAAATCATGGACATTCTTCAAAAAGTTTTTTCAAAGACTTTGCTTTTCACTAATCAGTTGTTCCACAAGGTGGCAACACTGGTCCAGGCCATTGTTTCACAGTAGAAAACTAAACTAAAGGGTCGAAAAACAAGAACAACAAAATAGCGAAGACTGCAAAAACAACAACAGACAGCCACATTGATAAGAGTTTGTGTGAGAGGATTATAGGATCGCTGCAACTTTAGTTAAAAAGAATAAACATACATATTTATCTGTCATAACTTCTGAAGAAAAACAGAACAGACACTGGACAAAGATGGAGCTTATAATGGAGTACATTTTAAAAAGCTTACGCTAGCGTACGCACACAAAAACGAAGTATACTTGGGCTTTAGTATGCTCTGATTGGTTACTAGTGTATTGCCAGCTGGTTGCTAAGGTGTTTTAACTGGTTGGAAGACAGATAGATTAGAGGGACATATAATAGTTTAAAGAAAAAAAAATCATAGTTTCATATAGCTCTGCTATATAGTTGCAAGGATGTTACTAGTGTTTTGAGTACTTGGTAATTTGTCAGTAGGTGGTTAATAAGATGTTGCCCTGGTGTTCTTTTGATTAATTTTTTTATTTTTGTTTAATAAGCACTTGCTTGCATGCTATTATTGGTTGCCGAGGTTTTGCTATATGGTTGCTAAAGTCTTCTTATTGGTTGCAGATAGACATAGACAGACAGATAGATACAAAAGCTCTATGTGGTTGCTTAAACGTTGCTAGGGTGCTCTGAGTGGTTGCTAGTGTGTGGCTAAAGTGTATTGAGTGGTTTAAAGACATTTGTTAGAGGTTTTTGGGAATAATTAGCCTTGGAATAATTATAACGAATCACTCTGTTACAGGATTTCCAGGAAGGTGTGGACTGTGCACATCTCCTGAGAAGTATCACTCATGTTTTCTTTTCACTTCTAACAAATCATATTTAAGTGGAGAGTATGTTAGGAGAAGCTAAGAGGAGATCTCAGGGTGTTAGACTGGAGATACTGTAGTTATTCAGGCTAAAAGTATTGTATAGTGGGTGGAGTGAGTGATGACAGATGGATGGTTTGATGGAATGTCCTCATGCATTCTCAAATCATCAGGAAACCGGATGATATGCCTGAACACTGGAGACTGACGGCAGATTCTTTTTTGTTATTTGTGCTCAGTTCTCCAGGGATCCTAAACCCATGTTTCTGTAGGAATACACTGAACTGACTCTCCTCAAATTGCACACTCTTAAATACACTCACGTGTAAAAAAAACGAGTATGTGCACCATCGCAGATTGCTTTAATTCAGCAGTGAGTAATGGATCTCCATCACTGTATTGTGCACACTTTGAGTGAGTACTAGTTCGTGTGACCTTTTTGGCTTGTACGTGTGTTTATACAGGCCTTTACCATTTTATATCTATCAGAGCTTTACCGACATCAGTAAGCACTTAATAGTTTCTACTTTACCTAATGGGCGGTCTTATGACCTTGTGCTTTGACATTAATTAATATCATAAACCCATATATAAAACCTTGCTGGCGCTGCAATAACGTTAACAAGACCACATCAGAGTGAGCTAATCCTTGGAAAATACATACTGAGAGAGACCATCTGAGCTTTCAGCTTTTCATTTTATGGTCTTGAATCACTCCGTCAGAACTCTCTCCACCCACTGACTCCCTTGACGGAAACCAACACACATTTCACAGACTTGCTGAAACAGCTTTATAGGGAGGTGTAGGACGCTAAAATGTCTACAGAGAAGTCTGAGGTTATTACACTTTTTACTCCAATTAATATACATATATATAAAGGGATATTTCTCTGTTTCTGTTATAAAAACACAGTGACCCTTTTGTGACAACATGCCATGATAAAGGCACATGGTCACACATTTTCACAAGCTAAACAACATGTCCATTAAACAACATATAGTTTGGGCTTTTCAGCAAATTTTAAACATGAAAAAACTGTAAGATTGTAATAAATGAAAAATTAGTAGCAGACAAAAATGATAGTATATAGTGGTCATTTGATTGAATCTGTGTGGTGATATAGTGTTCATTTGTTTACCTTCTGGAGCAGTCTGTTCATTATAATTGTTGTCATTTTAGAGATTATCATGATTTCTATGTGATGCTTGGAACCAACATAAATCAGTATGTAAGTGGACTTTTAAATCAAACCCTTAGAGTTTCTTAAAACTCTTGTGACTGCTAGCCCCGGTCTTCTGTATGTACAGTAGATAGTCGTGCTCGTTGATTGAATTTGTGCGAAAGATCGCGCTCTCTCATGGCTGGTACAGGAACTGCAGGAGCACCGTCTTTAATAGAGCCAGATGGAAAATGATAGTCGAAAATACTGGAGGTTTGATCTTCCTGTATGTGTGTGTGTAAAGCCCTTCAGGTTTAAATGAAATTCGATCTCTTGAGAGCTTGTTGGTACATTGTGTTGCCCATTCAGTGGTTTTATAACGAGACAGGAAGTTCTACCCTCGCACCATCTTCATACAACAAAACCCCAGAAGTTATACAACTCACCTGATCCCTCCCAATAAAAAGTAGAGTTGTAATGAGGAGTCATTTTCCATCACTTTCTTTGTAGTCCCGCCATCTGGATTGTGTTTAATGGATGGTTAACATAGTGGTTGAAGAACCGGAACATTCATTATTTGTTGTATCATGGATTTCAGATTCAGCCATAAAAACAAAAACTGTGGTCTGTCAGGCGGTATCTTGTTGTTTAAATGGGCTGTAGTTGGCCAAAACAAATCATGCCAAAATGTTTGGCTGAGACTCTAGGTTGATTGAGATGGAAATGTCCATGTAGGGCTAAGTTTAGATTCATGAGGTACATGCCAATAGGATCAGATATTATATGTATCTTTTTTTGACCCTCCATTCAATGATCTATGGAATGATCTAATGCTGCAATAGCGGCCTTAGAGAGGCCTTATATGGCCAATTTCCGACTAGGAAACTCATATTTACGATAATTCCGAGAGCACGGGAATGCAGCATAAGGTTTATAGATCTATTCATAAACCTGAAGAGAAACCCCACTAAATCTAAAGACAGACAATTATTTACTGGTGTCATTTTTACAATATTTATTCAAAATTCAATACACAGTGGGATTGTATGATTGTATGAACACATACCCAGATTTCACAGTGTTGCATTATGTGGAAGTGTGTGGAAGTACTGAGGCACATTTATGACATCAGCATTGAGTGACTGGCAATTTTTTCTATTATTTGAAACTTTTTTTGAAATGTTGGTGACCAATATTGCTGTACATCTCTCCTTTAGAACACCGACTGAGAAGCAGCATGTTTTGAATCTCAACATCATATACAGACATTGCTAATATGTAAAAAATGTAAAGATACAGAAACTATTAATTATGATCTTGATACAAACACAGCTAAAAAACATTTCTGAACATGTTTCGACACAGTGGCCATCAGCGTACAGGAGAAATATGAGTATGTGCTGTACAAAAACAGGTAATTTCGGGTGAGACTCTCTCCAGGTGTGTTTTATGAATGCATTTTTTTCACCTGCACATTACACAATAGAGCTTTGAAATATTAGTAGATATATTCTTCCACATATTTTCATATCATATTCCCAAATCATCTCTCTCGCACACTCTTCATATCTTTTCTGTGCAAAATATACAAAAACTAAATTACATATAAAATTAATAAGTGCATTTAATTGAAAGTTATTCACAATGAAAGTGTGCTGGACATCAGTTTACAGAGAGGCAGAAAAGCAGATGTATGTGATCCTCTCTCAATAAATATGATGCTATGCAAATTATTTAGCAAAGTAAAAGCTATTTTTGTACAGCTAAAATGACACTGGAAGCCTCACACATACAAGTTACGAATGGACGCACCCACTCTTATGTTAAAAAACAAGGTGGATATGGATCTCAAAATATAGAATGTATATGAAATACAGTGGTGAGATCAGCTTTGACTTGGATCGGCATGATCAACCATAAAACCTTTTTTAGGTAACATTGGTCCAAATTGTAAAAACACAAAAGATAATCTGATTTTTGATTAAGCTGATTAAGATCTGAATAAACTACATACAAACTGACCGTCATGCTGCAACAGGGTCATGTTTACTCATGCTGGTGTGTTTTTGGTTTCACAAGCACACCAACTATTTACAAAGGCGAGACTTTCACCAGCACTTGGCTAGCGGAGCAAGAGGCGATTTCATTAGTCTGCTGGGGCTGAAGATATCCCTCGCTTCCGTCTCTAACCTCACACCCGGCACCTTAAAGATGGACACAGCTGACGGAGAAAGAGAGAAGGTTAGAGAGACAGGAGGAAAAAGACGTTTCAAAGATTGCATACTCTCTTTTCATCTTGAGTCGGCGTTGAAAAGGTTGCCAGTTTTGACAGTAACTAAGAGGGATTTAACTTTGATCTTGTCTGTAACGGGACCAGATTAACCTTTGAAGCTGGAATTGCGTGCATTCCGCTCATATAGTGAAATTCTCCAGCACTTACTGTCCCTTAGATGCATTAACGGAGGTGGAAGAGTGTTGAAATATGGGTGTAGCAATGCATCCTGGGCTGAAATCCTGTCCTTTGGATTCATCATCAGCATCTGCTGGGCCAGATCCTCCGTCTTATAGGGTAACTGAGAGAGTCTAAGCCAATGTACACACACACACACACACACACACACACACACACACACACACACACACACACACACACACACACACACACACACACACACACACACACACACACACACACACACACACACACACACACACACACACACACACACACACACACACACACACACACACACACACACACACACACACACACACACACACACACACACACACACACACACACATCCATGGGTCAGACATCCATTAGAGGTGGGGGTGGAGGAAGGGAGATGAGGACTGCTATACAAAAACCCTTCTGTTCCCACTCGGAGCTAAAACACACACACATATGCACACGAGCATGCACGCATGAACTGGTCCTACCTTTTCCAGACATCTCGAAATTGCTGGGGCTTGCAGGGCAGGAACCACTCTACAGGAACACAAAGAGACCTCTTTTAGTTAACAGACCACCAGAACATCCAGCTCTGATCAGGTATCTTCACTCAGAGCACGTTAAGACAATGAGCCATGAGACAATCTATGAAAGCCTTTGTCATTTACCATTCCTTGTGTTGTTCCAAACTTGTATCTTCTGTGGAGCACGAAAAGAGATATTTGGCAGAATGTTCATGCTGCTCTCTTACATTATAAGGGCTGTAAAGGTCACTTTTAAAGCGTTTTTGTCTTTTTTTGGAGATGACAGCCCATGGTCGATGTATGCTTTTGATACATGGAAAACAGCAGCATGAACATTCTGATGAATTGCTTCTTTTGTACAGTGTAACTAAAAATAGTCAAATTAGTTAGTTGAAATAAAATATAATACAAATAATAAAATACAATTTAAAATACTGAAATACAATTTAAGATCAAAGTTGAAGTACTAAAACTAAAATAAAAAAATTAAGCCACACACACACACACACACACCACACACACGCACCACACAGCACGCACGCACACACGCACGACGCATATTTTATTTTTAATAACATCATTTTTTTGGTCAACTATAACAATTTTAACTTTAACATCCAAAGAAAAATTCTAACCACTTTAAAGAACCCTATAAAAGTAAAAATGCTATAAAGACGGATTGAAGAAGCTTTATTATGCGTGTCCTTCTGTCAGTGTCTGTGGTCACGGGCCACCCGGTCATTCTTGGCTGAAACCTGAGGCCACACTTACGCTTCAGCACACCTGGATATACCTGAGAGACCACAGCGGGTTCAGGTAGCTTCTCTCCAACACACAGTACACACACATACAGGGCAGCCCGGGGCTTGAGTAAACCCAGATTCATGGAGAAACACAGCAGGCAAGGCCTGCCAGCAGTTTACCTACCACACACACCATCTCCATCAGTACCCACACACTCTAAATGAGGCATATTCCCAAAGCCACCTCACATTGCTCATTTGTGCACCTGTGTAATGAGTCTGCACTTTATTTCCAGGACTGCAATGGAAAGACATCAACCCCCTTCCTGCATGAGTGTGTGAAGGTGTGTGTTTGTGTCTGACTCAAAGGTGTCAAGTCAACTCATGGCCAACACAACCGCTAACAGAACACCTATACACACAAAATGATTTATACTGGAAACACAGCTTCAGCACAACTCTGTGAATTTGCTCTAGCCATTTTCTGTTTGTATGACTGCATGTTATTAAAACGTCAGGCCCTTGGCAACAAGTTTACGCCCACACATTGCCAAGCACACACACAGTGCATACAGATGAAGGTGTCTATGTGTCGTTCTAATTCTACATTTACAGGTACATGCGTATTTACTAGATGTTTAAAAATAACATGAATCTGCAAAACTGTAAAAAGTCAGCATGTGCAGGAAAAGTTCACTACAATTCATTATTTACTTATGACTTTCTTTCATGCAACACAAAATTATACATTTACATGGAAGAAACTTTATATTTTGGAGCATAATACACCTTATATTATCTTTTACAACAGAAAAGTAAGCAATTTTCATGTAGCCTTATTTTAAAAGTGTAATTTCTAGACCCTTAAAATAAAAAATTGAATAAAATCTTATAACTCCATTGCCATTTAAAAAAAAATTAATTTACATTTTTCTAGTTTCAAGATCTAACCTTTTCTATCAGATATAAATTGAGTAAAAACTTTATTAAAAATCCTTATCCAGTAAATCATGAGCAACTGGAAAGGTCATGGGGCCTTTGAATGTTGTTGTTGTCATTGAGAAGTCTTGGAGTCCAAATGTTTGAGAACCACTGCCCGAAAAGGAACAATAAAAACTGCCTGTATGATCTGCGGCTATATTTAAAATCTTTAGAGACCATATGAGATGAGGCGTGCAAGAATGAATGGCTTTGATGAATTGCATGATGCATCTGCATTTGGCAAGTCTAAATACGTGCATGTGTGAAAGAGATTTGAGAGCTATGATTTATCAATGAATAACATCATAATTCAAAACATATTTTGTGTCCCACAGAAGGAAGTAAGTCATACAGGTTTGGAACAACATGAGAGTAAATGATGACAGAATTTCATTTTTGGGGGAACTAACCTTTTTAAGAACATACTTCTTCTTGATTTAACCACTAAAATTGCTTTAATTGCTAAAACATAATTTTGTCAAGTTTATTCAATTTAAATGTAAATATTCCTTTGACTTAAATAAAACCAGTTAATTTAGGTGTTCACACATTAAGTCTATTTTTATGTAACTAACAGCAGACGCATACATTTAACGACTGAGACAAATCTGTGCCGAGGCAGGAAATCGCCTCTCATAGCGGACACGTCTGTGAGATTACAGTACAGAGACAGATGAAAGAAGGATTAACACACACACCTGGTTTATAGTTTGCCAGATCACTGACACCTGGCCAGCTCTCCTCGGTCGGGACCCCGAGGACCTCAGAAGGAAAGAAGAGGAGAGATGAATACATGGATAGAAGAGAAAACTCACACGATTCTAGTACATTCTCCCAAACAGACTCACAGCCCAAATCTTCAGCAGCTGCTCAAAGACATCGGCTACTCCCGGAAACGCTGGTGACCCCTGTAGCATCTCGATAAAAATGCAGCCGGCTCCCCTAAACATCAACATATACACATATCTGTCAGACCAGGGCTGCAGCTGAAAGCTGGGGGACCAAAGCGGAGTGTTGGGTAACAGTTGATTTCAGTTACAACATACCATTTGAATATGCAATAGATTATTCAAAACTTTCAGGAAGCTATTGCAATAATTTTTCTTGAGTGGGAAAATATATAAATCCAAAGGTTCTGTAGACAAATATGTAAATGTTTATCATGTGTCAATAAATTACAATACTCAAACCTATGCAGGATGAACACTAAGGCTTTTCTACTCGTTCAGATTTTCCAAATTTGGTTCAAAACTGCTATTGTCTATTATTGTTTTCATTTAGTTTGACCCATGTAACCTAGTTTTATAATAAATAATGTTAGATAAAGACGAGTAAACAGTCAGTAATAAAATAAGAACAAATGAAAAAAATGACTAACACTAGCACTAATAAGTAAAATAAAAAATGTATATATAATTAATATTATAGATAAACAAATATACATTAAATATTCTTCTTAAATATATACAGTACATGTATGTGTGTATATATATACACACAAATAAACATATAAATACACAGTACACACACACATTATGTAAACACAAACATTTATTTTGGATGCAAGTAATCGTGATTGATCAATTTGATCAATTTTCTTTTGTTCTTTAATTAACATTAATTACACAGACAGCAGTAGGTATATTAAGTGGCTGTCACTTTAAGACCAAATGCACGGACATGCACACATTCGATTATAAACAATTTTTAACTATTTACAAACTATATTTTAACTATATACAATATACGAATTGACTTCTCTTTCTCGTCATCTTGCGCTTGAAAAGTTTAAAATCATTTGAATGCTTAAACTGATGTCCTATCAAACAAATGGCAAACTGGCAAAAAGCATTGCAATCTTCAAAGAATTGGGCCTGTTGCTCTTACTATTATGAATCTTTCTAAGAAGAATGAATATGTTTGCGTGTGTGTGTGTACACGGACTCACCAGATGTCCAGGGCTGTGGAGTAATCAGTGGTGCCCATGAGAACATCTGGGGGGCGGTACCATAAAGTCACGACCTTGGCTGAGTATGTTTGGCACGGTATGGACTTAGATCGGGCCAGACCTGAAGGAATAAGAGGCCCATCATGGTTTAGAATGCATGATAGAGCATATTAGTAAGCATGTTAATATTTGCATAAGTGAAGCTACCAAAATCGGCTAATTTGAGCTCCCCCAAATAACTGATGAGCAAATTCTGAGGTTTGAGGTCTCGATGCAGAATTCTTCTGCTGTGAATGTAAGACAATCCTCGCAGCAACTGAAACATGAAGAGCTGAAGAAACAGACTTAGCGTGAGAAAGCCGGCTCATTATTTCTGTCCTTGTGTATTTTATTAAGCAGTCATGTGTTTGTTTACCCTGATGTTGTACGAGTGAAGTCCGCCAGGATGCTGAATCATGTATTGAGCCAAATCTGTTTGCTGAGAGGAAAAGAGATGTAAAATATGACTGACATATCGACAAAATAAACAAAATAATCTTGGAAGGTGACTGCCAGAGTCTTAGACTCACCACATACTCAAAGACAAAGGTGAGAGATTCTCGCGTGTGGATGATGTCGTGAAGCAAGACGATGTTGGCATGTTTAAGGCCCTTTAACAAGGAGGCTGGGAGTAATCACAAATAAAACATACGGCATACGGCTTTAACAAGTGCAGTGCAATCACATATCTAGCCTTGCTCACCAAGGAAGATTTTTTCCCCATTAAAAATACATCAAAAATCAGTAATATTGTGGAATATTATTACAATTTCTAGTTTTCTATAGTAATATATTTTAAACTGCAACTTGTTTTAGCAGCCATTACTCCAGTTTTCAGTGTCACATGATTCTTCAGAAATCATTCCAATATGCTGAATTGGTGCTCAATAAACATTACTTAAAATTATAAAGACTAAATATAGTGTTTTTTCAAGGTTCAAAATAAATAGTTTATTTTAAATATAAATATTTTGTACAATTATAATGTCTTTGCTGTTATGTTTTGTAAATTAAATGTGTCCATGCTGAATAAAATAATCAATAAAAAAAACTAAAAACACATTCTGACCCCAAACTTTTGAGCGGTAGTATGTCAGAACATAAAAAAATACAATTTATTAATGCACAACTCCACTATTCACATTTGAATGACATAAATCTTCATATGTGATGGACACTTCTTGAATATATACTTCATTGAGGAAAAAGTGGTATTTTTGGTAGCGTTGGGCAATCTAGAATACCCCACATCCCTTTGTGTGTGTATAAGCACTTTTGATTCTTGGCTGTGTGTGTTGTGCTGTTGCAGTACCTTCTCTAATAGCCGTGAATGGAATTCCTTCCTCAGTTTTCATGCGAATCACCTTTAAAGCCACAAGATGACCGTTTATCCTGTCACAAACACAGAAAACACAGTTTAGCTGACCTCTGCTTTCTGGAGAATAAACACCATCACAAGCTCTCCCTTTTAAAGACATTATATGCAATCAAATTGGGAGTTTTGACTATTGGCTATAAGGTTATTTATATGATAGGTTATTCCTGACAAATTAAACGTGTAGAAAATACACTTTTAAAATATAAAGTCTTTCTCTTCTATTTTTTTTTTAAATGTGAAGAGAACGTGCCCTTGATCAAATGACACCTGCCTAGGACTAGCAATAGCACATAGCAAATCATAATTCATGTCTGTAAATTAAAGCCTATTGCTATTTAAAACTATGGAGCAAGCCCTTTGATGTGTCCAACACACCCCAGCTTCCTGTTTCAATAGGAAATAATGCAACACAAAAAATAAATCTGCACTTTTATCTTGGAAAGCCTATAATTTGAATCATCTGGTGATGTTTAGTAGTGGTTACATTTATGATGCCATTTATGGAAACTAAACTAAGTTTAAGTGGGGTGACATTGTTCCTTTAACCACATAAATAAGCAAAAATGTTACTTAATGTAAAGCTTTCTGTCCTAAGACAGCTGCACAGAGATGTAAGGGAGCTGTTTCTTATTATAAAACATTGGTTGTTGTACAACAACATCAAACTGCCTCTCAGTGTAAGCCTCAGGCGGGTATCCATTTGTTGCCGGATAACCTTATAAAATCAATCCATGTAAAACAAGCTGCCATAGAAGAACTCAAGGAATGCCTACAGGGAGGCACTGAAAAGAATCATTTGCTATCTATTATACAGAAGAACAAAGCCACAGGGTGGTGTATCTGCATAATGTGCTAGCTAACCGAATACTGCCATAAAACACTCATCTTGCCTCTGTATAAATGTCTCCCTTTTGGCAACATCTAAGTGATTTCTACGAATTACACTGTTTTGAGTGTGTCTATGAGTATCGGCACATGAATACTAACCTACTAATTCCTTTGTACACTGTGGCATATGTGCCCTCTCCAAGTTTTTCCAGATTTAGATAAGATGTTGCATTCCCAAATTGCAGGCCAGTTTTCTGTGAATGAAATGCAATCGCTGTTATTTCGCCAGCCAAGCAACTTTGGCGTAGCCACCATACATTCTAAACTGAAAGCAATGAAACCAATAACTTAGCTTAACAAACTATATGATTCTTCAGTAAATACACTTCTACTACATTACACATTTGTGAAAGTCATCTTTTCATGTTGATGCATTTATCGTTCTATGCAAACTATAAACAATCGCAAAAACAAATAGCAATTCCAAAGTAAAAAAATTCAAATCTGCACGACAAACACGGTGCTTCCACTTACAAAACGAGACAGCTGAGAAAATATAGCACAAAAGCATTTAACCCTGTAATGCCTGAAAAAAAAAAAAAATATAGAAAAATAAATTTTTAAAGGAACATTTTATTGTACATTCAGACATAAATATATATATATATATATATATAATACATTTAGATATATATAAAATATATATCTAAATTGAGCCAAAATATGCTATTTTGTGCAGATGCTATGGCCAAAAAGTAAGATGAAATTCTGATAGCTTGTTATTGTAAATCAATGAGATCTTTATAATAGTATAACAAACTACAAAAACATATACATATCAGTTGTCACTCTATATCTCCCAACAATGTGTCTTTGTAAGATGATATTTAGATCCTCAATTTTACGATCAAATCTCTGTAGCTCTTATTGTGGGGGGCAAAACATATAATGCAATGCAATACAGTGATGATTGAGAAATGTACGAATAAACATCCCTCAAAATCTGTTGTATCATATTTAATGCATACATTTAAAATGATAAAAAAAAAATAAAAGAATAAGTAAAAAGTTGCTTCAGTCTAATAAATGTTCATCTTAATTACATAAATACCCGACCTGAAGATGGACATTTTTAAATTATACTAAAATTAGCTAAAAAATGTAAACTATCAATAAGGCTTATAGGGTTAACATTACTTTAAAAAACAATGTGATAAATTGTCAGTTTATAAAAAGTAATGTATTGTAAATTGTTAATGTTAAAAGTAACTTTCCTCAAGACTGTGCATTGTTTATCTCTGTGTATCTATGCTTGAACCTCTTGTTGTGTGTCTTCCTCACCCACTGGAACTCTTGCTGGAAGCTCTGTCCTCCCATAGGATCACTGTTACTGCGGCCTCTCTGAACTCTGAGCCGTCGCACCTGCAGCGTGTGAAACCAGTGCGGCTGTGGTTTCTCCACCCCGTCCAGCTCACCCAGCTGAAAGCAGAGACAAAGACCGGGATGGTTTGATCTGTATCAGATACAGTGTGCGATGTTATAACACCTTGTTTCGCTGATACAGCCATCCTACAGTATCCATCACACATGTCTGTGTGCATACAAGTGTGAACCGTGTCCTCATTATCATGTGGCTTCAGGGTTTTCATTTATACCAGCTCTAAACTCTGAATTGTAACACACACACACACACACACACACACACACACACACACACACACACACACACACACACACACACACACACACACACACACACACACACACACACACACACACACACACACACACACACACACACACACACACACACACACACACACACACACACACACACACACACACACACACACACTACTGTTTAAAGAAATTAAATGTATTAAACTGATCAAAAGTGAGTAAAAAATGTATAATGTTACAGAAGATTATTATTTAAAATAAATGCTTTTTTTCACAAAAATGTTAAGCAGCAGAAATCTTTTTAATAATTTTAATTTAATTTTATTTATTTTAATAATAAAAATGCTAAAATAGTAACATAATATACTATAACAATATAATAATAATAAAATATACTAAAATATAAATCATTAAAAAAATCTATATTACACAACATTACTATTTTTACTACATTTTTGATCAGATAAATGCAGCTTTGCTGTGCACTGTGAGAGACTTTTTCTTGATTGCTTTTTCTTTTTTGTGGTACATTTGTTGCTTTTTTGTGGAACACGTAGTCTTTCAAACTCATAGACATTCAATATTTGAGTTGTGCTGTGCCTTAGCGTCTATAAAAGCAAAATATTTTGTTAACATTAAAATAAAGAAAGAAAGAAAGAAATAAAATCCAAGAAAGAAGAAAAAGAAAGAAAGAAAGAAAGAAAGAAAGAAAGAAAGAAAGAAAGAAAGAAAGAAAGAAAGAAAGAAAGAAAGGGCCTACAGCTATTTATTCCACAATCAAACGATAAATTAATGTAAGAGCACCGTCAAACTGTGTAAAAAACTTTCAAACTCTTTGTTTAATTTGATTAACTGAAATGGTATTTTGGCAACAACTATAATTACCATGTTATATTTTTGAAAGGATATCAACAGCACACGAAGTTGTACAGCAGATGATGTCAGAATGTCCTGACACAAAAGTCTCTTTTAGCTCTAATGTTCCCCATTTCTGTCTCCATGCCTAAATTCGGTTCAATTGAGTGATTTCATCACACACAGGGACAGCTGACACTCTCAGAATGGACTTCGGAGTTAACTGTACAGAATGTACTGTAACCAGACAATTATATCTTCAGAGCATTTGGAACTGAACGGCTTCCCTTCAACCAAATACATTACATTCGACTCTCAATATTGTGTTGGATGAGACACAAGAACACTAAAATAGTTTAGAAATGCTAAAAACGTTTAATCCTTTAACACTACAGTAAATTAGAGACCCTTATCATACAGTATTCAAAACCAGAGCTATTTCTCAATGACATTACAAAGTTAGTGGCATTTTTATGAGACATTCTTCTATAACGTTACAAATGTCATTGCTATTGTAATTCAGCATGTAAGACATCATCATATAGCGCTGTGTTTGATGTCAAACACACACACACACACACACACACACACACACACACACACACACACACACACACACACACACACACACACACCACACACACACACACACACACACCACACACACTCACACACACACACACACACACACACACACACACACACACACACACACACACACACACACACACACACACACACCCATCTGACCTCAGCGACTGGGAGGGAGGACACACTCCAAGTTTTTGATGGTTTTTCTTCCGTTTTCATTGATTCTTTTATCTCTTCCACTCTCATCTCAAACATTTCCTCTTTTTCTTCCCTTCTCACTTCATTTCTTTTATCTCCGCAACACCAACAACATCTCCTCAAACTCAAAGACGCCCAGATCCGCATTCTCCACAGGAAATCCTCCATCTCCAAATCTTCTCCTCTCTCACTCTCACTCACTATCTCTGATTAAGCCGTTTGACTCATATGACTTGCATGGGAAAGTGTGTGTGTGTGTGTGTGTGTCTGCAGGCCTGGTCTTATGACTCCATCTCCCATCCATGAGAGCCAAACACAAACAGCCATGTTATATTTGCTGAGGGGAACAAATGCATCCATTCAACTGCAGGAGAGAAAAGCATGATGGGACTGACATTGAGAAATGGCGATTGTGAGAGAGAAATAAGTGAACAAGAGAGAATAAAAGAATGTAAGTGAGAGTGAATTCATAATACTGCGCAGTTGCATCTATATGGCAGTTTTCAGACTTAATAAAGACGTTTCTCATCAGACTGAGGTGAATTGCTGAATTACTCTGTTCACACAATATGGCTCATCTCTATCTAAGATGGGCTGTTCTTGACTGGCTAAAACCTTTGGATAAATCTGTAGGTAAAAATTTTTGTATTTTTTGCTCCATATCTTATTAAGTTATATACATTACAACTATTCAAATGTTTTGGATCAGTAAGTAAGAGAAGATAAGCGTTATGTTCAACAAGGCTGCATTTGTTTGATCAAAGATATACAGTACAAAAACAAATGGAGACTATATGTCTTATATATATATATATATATGAGATAATAATAATTATAATAATAATCATTCGTTATATTTATATAGGGCTTTTCTAGGCACTCAAAGCGCTTTAAATACAAGGGGGGAATCTCCTCAGCCACCACCAATGTGCAGCATCCACCTGAATGATGCGACGGCAGCCATAGTGCGCCAGAACGCCCACCACACACACCACACATGATAGATAGATGTGTGTCAGCATGTATGTTTTCACATGCTCTGGTATTTGTAGGCTACTGTGGTTGCTGGAATCTAATTGTAGAGAGAAAAAGAGCATGATGGATGTTTTCTCTATTCTTTATTGTCTCTGGCTATCTGGACTCTGTGTCCAGATGAGACATGCTCGGTTGAGCCTGGAATAAGACACCAATTACTGACAGGAGGAACAAATGTTGTGCGCTACTGTGCTGCGTCTCTCTTTCTAAGAAAATACTAGATTACTATTTATTGAATTCTGTGCAGTATATACTGTATACTGCAAGATTATATGTAAAACAGCACATTTTGCAATAGTAATATTTTTAAAAAGCAACATTTGCACTGTTATCACGACTCATCAAAATAAAAATAGTTATTGTGCTTGGATATAGGTCTATTGGCTCTGTTGTATACTGCATATTTTAGCAAAATTACCTGTGTATTCTGTGCATAAAGAAATTCACTTTGTGTACATACTATACTTGTGGAACAGGTAAGAACAGTATGCCATTCCAAACACAGCTTCTCTTTCTTTCCCTCAGTAGAGGGCAGTGCTGCATTCTTTTTCCTTTCCTATCTCTCTCTCTCTCTTTTTCACCCCCATTAGGTGGCAGTGCTGTATTTCTCTCTTCTGCCTCCAGCTGTCATCTGTCCTGTCTCTCTGGGTGGAGGGATGTTTGTTTGTGCTTATAATATGTTGTGTAATGTCGTGTCAAATGTTCTTACCTCCTCATAGCCCAGATGTCTTTGTTTTAACCCTGTAAGACATAAAAGAGCAGTTTAGATGGACCACAACACTTTAAATGTCCAGATACACAGTGTTCCCTGCAGCACACTTCATGTGTGAGAAATGGTTTGACTGTTTGTAATGGTTTCATAAAGATGTTTAAATAACTTTACAAAGGAAAGGGCCTGGATACACTGAAAAAATGAACACACACACACGCACACGCACACACACACGCACACACACACACACACACACACACACACACACACACACACAACACACACACAACACACACACTCTCTCTCTCTCTCGTACATGTAAGGTTATTAAATATAACGATATATTATAATCTTATGATATAATTATAAATTATATATAATTTGTACTTAATTTATGTATTTATATAATATTTTGATTAATTTGATATATATATATATATATATATAATATTTATGTATATATATAAATATTATTATTACATATAATCTAAATATCTAAATTAAATATAAATTAAATAAACATAGAACAAAATAATACAAAAGATTATAATAATATTATATATTTAATTATATTGAATACATTTACATGCATTACTCTCATTTAATACAACTGATTAATAAAACATAGTATTCACTGCAATACGCTTCATGTGTGATAAACGGCTTTCGGTGTGTTTGTAATGGTTTTATAATGATATTTATAAGAACTTGTTATAGGAAAAGCACTTGGATAGAGTGAAAAATGAAAGCAATCCTACTACTATTATGTCAGATGAGAGAGAGAGAGAGAGAGAGCGAGTGTGTGTGTGTGTGTGTGTGTGTGTGTGTGTGTGTGTGTGTGTGTGTGTGTGTGTGTGTGTGTGTGTGTGTGTGTGTGTGTGTGTGTGTGTGTGTGTGTGTGTGTGTGTGTGGTGTGTGTGTGTGTGTGTGTGTGTGTGTGTGTGTGTGTGTGTGTGTGTGTGTGTGTGTGTGTGTGTGTGTGTGTGTGTGTGTGTGTGCTTATTAAGTCATATATCATACAAAGTCAATAGTATAATTATAGATGTAATTTAATATATTTATTACAGATGTAATTACACATAGGATTTTTTCAAAAAGTATAAGTAAAAATGCAAATATATCTAAATATAAAAATGTAAAACATGTATGTACACACCTGCGCTATATTAAATGATTAATGTTAGTACAGTAGTAAAAGACTATACCAAATATTAAAATTAAGGACAATATAAATATAATATACAATATCATGATAGTAATTATATTAAATACACACTTTCTATTTAATAATTGAAAAAGCTGAAAAGACCAAGATGGAAGAACATATAATACTCCAGAATTCTCAGTATATAACTGTGTGTGTGTGTGTGTGTGTGTGTGTGTGTGTGTGTGTGTGTGTGTGTGTGTGTGTGTGTGTGTGTGTGTGTGTGTGTGTGTGTGTGTGTGTGTGTGTGTGTGTGTGTGTGTGTGTGTGTGTGTGTGTGTGTGTGTGTGTGTGTGTGTGTGTCTGTGTCTCTGTGTGTGTGTGTGTGTGTGTGTGTGTGTGTGGCTTGATACAGCAGGTACATGGTGAGTCACGCTCAGTGTTTAAGCTCCTGACGGGAGAGGCGAACAGGAGCAGGTGGTTATGTACAGGGGGTCTGAGATTTACCCTTCACCTTCATTTAAATTTGAGCAGAAAATACAACACTAAACAGGATCAGAGAGAGAGGAACGGACAAAGAGAGGAACAGAAAGACCCCACAATCACAGTTCAGCTGATGGATGCTCTGTAAAACAGTGCTCTGCTATTAAAACATCCATTTCGGTGATGTATATTTGAAAAGTGTCTCTAAGAGGCGGAGTGCATCTGCTATGTAATGCATGATTAGATATGTTCTGACAGTCTGTCACAATGAAATGAACTCTGTTTAGGCAAAAGATACAGGGAATATAAAAATAAGCCCATCTTCGTAAGTTTTAAGGCTCAGTGTGACTCCAGGAAGACAATTCTGCCCTAAAACTGTCCAGTAACTTTTATCATGTCAAATGCTATACAGAACCTCTCTGTTAAGAAGAACGTTTTTTTAAAGAACTTTTCTTTAACACTAGAGTGATATAAATCCCACTACAGTGATGGCAGCGGTTTTCTGAAAGGATAATACCAATGTAGTTATGATTGTGACATACAAAGGATTTCATTAAAGGCTCCCGTTATAGTTGACTGCATTAATGTTGATATAACTACATCCCATTAGATGATTGAATTACAAAGCCCTGTAAGTTGACCCAGAAGACTGTGTGTCTCTGTTGGATCGTTCCAGATCTAATTTACTAAAATCTCTTTTTGGCATGCTGCAGGTGTCACTCTGAGGAGCTCTGTTGCCATCAGATTAGTGTCGTCCTTGACAGCGAAGAAAGGTCATCATCATCCAGATGACCAGTCGCCATAACCAAAACCTGCCATGATACTCGGAGGTTGTAGGGAGTCCATTTCACATTAAGCATCAAATCAAAAATGCATTTCCATACATGCCAAGGGAAGCATTATTACTAATACTTAAAGGAATAGTTCACCCAAAAAATTTAAATGTACTCACCCTCAGGCCATCCAAAATGTAGATGAGTTTGTTTCTTCATCAGAAAAGAGAAATTTAGCATTACATCTCTTGCTCATCAATGGATTCCTCTGCAGTGAATGGGTGCCGTCAGAATGAGTGTCCAAACAGCTGATCAAAACATAACAATGATCCACAAGTAATCCACCATCTTCAGTCCATCAGTTAACATACTGTGTTAACTCCACAAGATGTTAAAATCCACCAACATATTGAACTATTCTTGGAACTGTTTTGTTTGTAAACTGTGCTTGATCTGTGCATTTTTCTCTGCTGATTCAGATGAAATGGCTTTTTTCACTGGAGAAAGCAATATTATGCATAGAGGACTCAATGGGTTGAAGTTAAATATGTGTTAATAATCGATTTGCTTATTACAAACACACAGCTTCACTGGAGTCATGTGGATTTCTTGTGGAGTATTGTGATGTTTTTATCAGCTGTTTTGGTCTCTTACTCTGATGGCACCCATTCACTGCAGAGGATCCTCTGGTGAACATGTGATGTATTGGTAAGTTACTAGAAGCCTATTCTGATTAAGAAAAAACACATTTACATCTTGGCCTGATGGTGAGTAAATATTTAGCAAATGTTAATTTTTTGGTGAAAATGTATATGCAATTCTTATGCACAAGTTTTATTGAAAAGTATGCCTCATATTATAAAATGTCAATCACACAGGTTACATGGTAAAGAGTATATTTTTTGTTTGTCCTTGTGTGTGTCCAATGATCTCTGCTGTCTCTGTGTGTTTCTGCTTCGCCCCGAGTATTTTTTCTCTTCTCTCTGTCTGTCTGCAGATATTTATGAGTCAGGGTAGGGGAGGGCTAAGAGAGCTCATAACTCATGCTCAGATGCATCACTCCTTCCCGCTCTCTGTTTTCATCCTCTCATCCATCTCTACACTCCACTCTCTCTATGTCTGCACGAGTATCTTTCCTTATTCCATCAAGATCGTCCCTCCTTCATCACCACTTGACATTCTTTCTTACTGTTCTGCATTCTGTTGCCAACTCTCCATGTTTTCCCTCCTTCTCTCTCTCTCTCTCTCTCTCTCTCTCTCTGTTCTCTCTCTCGTCTCTCTCTTTCTCTCTCTCTCTGCTCTGCTTCTTATCTCTCTCTCTCTTTCTCTCTCTCTCTCTCTCTCTCATCTCTCTCTCTTCATCTCTCTCTCTCTCATCTCTCTCTCCTCTCTCTCTCTCTCCTCTCTCTACTCCTCTCTCTCTCTCATCTTCTTCTCTCTCTCTCTCTCTCTCTCTCTCTCTCTCTCTCTCTCTCTCTCTCTCTCTCTCTCTCTCTCTCTCTCTCTCTCTCTCTCTCTCTCTCTCTCGTTGCTGATCAGTATTCTGGGAGCAGTGTGTACAGCAGTAAGTGCTGTTTAGTATGTTGCCAGCCACCCATCACTCACAAAATAGACAAGTGCAGTGATTGGTTGGATGAAGGCCAAGAAACTCAGATAAATCATCTCAGGTAAACGAGTCAAGTTAAAGACCACAATAAATGTCTGTCAGCTTTGAGACCATCCATAAGCTAGGGTATTCAGAAATGGGGAGGGGATTTAAAAACAAAGGCTTTCTCTCCTGGGAAAACAGACCAGAAAATGTTCATAATCTTTTTCGCAGAGGAACATACAAATATATTCACATTTCTGTCCAAAAAAATTATCTATATTGAAATTGAGAATTACCCTCCTGCCTCTGATCAGCCAAAGCAAAAAGCAAATCATAAATTTAAAATATTAAAATATAAAAAAGTGACAAATCTTTTGATATAAGACACCCCAACTTCCTGTTTCAACAGGAAATATGTCAACATAGGACCTTTTCAAGCCATTTCATGGGGTCTTAAAACCAACCAGACCATGATTATTAGTTCAGATTAAAAAAGAAAAGAAGATAAAAAACACACACCAAGAGAAGAAACTGGCCCACATAATTATGGAAAATAATGACTGATTTCACACCAAGACATGCAACTTGCAAAAAGTGTTTTTAAAGATTAACTTAGAGTTAGATGATGCCAAAAATAATCTAAATGTCAAAAATGTAATAAATTAGCATGCACAGTTAAATATCCAATATCATCCAATAATTACTGTATATAATACATAGCAACCAAATGCATTTTCTTTTTTACATTCAGTTCTAAGAAAAAGGCAGCCTACTTAGAGGACAGTAATGGGCTACTTTCGTAGATGATTAGGAAATGTGCTTAAACACATGTCCAGAAATAGCCAGAGACAGATTTACCACTAGTGCGATATACTTAAAGTCAATGACTTTCCCTAGTGCCTGCTTTTTCACACATAACACACAGTTTTCTTGGCTCTCAGGCCTCCTGCCTCTCAAGAGATGGACACAGATGCTGTTTCAAGCTGTTTTCCTCTCACCTACAGGAACCTGTCCTTCCCTCCTCCATCACAACAGAATCTCACTTCTGCCATGCAGTAAACAGGGATAAAACCTTTGCTGTGTTTTGCATCCACAGGTCAAGCAGAATCCTCTGTTCTGCTACAAGGATACACGGGCTATTTGTCTTCCAGTGCACATGGACAATGACATGTGCTTAGACACAACAATCAGTTGGTTTACTCTGCTATGGTTTAGTTACATACCCTGCTGAAAAAAACATCTCAATGCAGCCTTAGGAGGATAAGATGGTTCTTCTAACAGTGTTTTGTTTTGTATAATTTGAATTAGCTTTAATTTCATATTTTATTTTTGTTATGTGCTTTTGACATTTACATAAAAAAGTTATATTACTATTTGACAATATGGTGTGTTTTGGTTGTTCTACCACTGTTATTTTAATATTATTATTTTTTAAATAATTTAATAGCTTTTATTTTCATATTTTATTTTTGTTATGTGCTTCTGTTTTTTTTTGTATTTTTTATATTATGTATTTATTTTTAAATCCGAGCAGCTGAATCCTTACCCATCTTCAAGAAACGGCTAAAAACACATCTCTTCCATCTTTATTTGACCCTCTAACTCTAGCACTCTCTATTCTAATTTTATTTGATCTAATCTGTCTTCTTTTTTATTTATTTATTTTTTTTTTTTTTAAAAACACAGACACATTTGACCTTCTATCAATTGCATATTTATTCTCTAACTGCTAGCTTTTCTTGTAAAACTAACACTAGGTATCTTTTTTCTATATTCTATATACTCGTTTTCTTAAAAAAAAACACAAACAAACCCCAACCCACCATAATAAAAACCTTCCTACGTGTACTGCGTTAGGCTAACCAGGACTTGTAATAGCACTTGCATGTTGTTGCTCTTTTGTTGGTTTTTGATTGCTTCTATAATGTCCTCATTTGTAAGTCGCTTTGGATAAAAGCATCTGCTAAATGACTAAATAAATAAATTAAATAAATATTACTGTTTAAGTTAAGTTTTAGTTATTTATTTAGTATTTAGTTATTAACGCATTTCAGTTAGTTAAGTTTGTTATCTAATATTTACATTGCTTTTTATTTCAGCTTTATTTCAATTTCCAAAAATGCTTTTAATAGTTTTAGTTTTAGTTAATGATAATAACTCTGTTTTCAACCAGACATTTGTAAACTGGCCAGCCTGGGAGACCAGACAAACCAGCTTAAACCAGCTCAGACCACCTTAGATTGCTTTAAACTGTTTTTTATCCCAGGAGGGAATGGTCTCTTTAGAAATTTAAATAGATGCCAGAAACTGTTTCAAGGGCAATCAAACCAACACATTTGAGAAGGGTAGGTTTATAATGTCTATAGGCTAGTACCTTCTCACATTAAATTTACTATAAGCAACAGTGTATGTTCAATTGCATACAGCTGATCCAAGAAATAAAAATTAGCGCAAATACAAAGAATATTATCTGAAATTAACTAATTATGCTATTTTAGGCACAAATGAGAATGCAAATGTAGCCATTATATGCAGCTCAGAGCGCATGCATGAATCAAGTTATTTACAGTTTGAGAGATGCTGGGGATGAAGAAGATTGTTGTTTGGTCTCTTTAATTATGCACCGTTTCTACTTCCGACATGATGAGCCATTAACACACGTTATTATTAAGGACAGGTTTTGATACTGATTGTATATTCTTAGATAAAGCTGAAATGCACTTACCGAGACGCTGGAAAGCCTCAGAAGCTGCATGCCGGAGGTTCTGCATGCTGTCTGCTTCTTCTGATGGATCTTGATGGAACTAGTGTTGTTATGACAGGAGGCTCTCACTGTGACCTGGACATTTTGAATGTGGTACTGGACATCATCGCTGCCCCTTTATTCAGCATGTCATTCTCCTGCTACAGCACCCACACTGACACAAGTTCCCTTCTCTGTCCTCCTACGATTACTCTGAGCTCTCCTGCTGTCTCTCTGTACCACTCTCTCTCTTTCTGTTATTCTCCTGCCTCCTGCAGCTGCCACTGCCGCTTGTGTGGTCACAGGCCAATCAGAATTCTTCTGCAAACCACCATCCAATTGGCTGAAAAATAAAGAGAGGCAAGGAAATGCTGGTTTGTTTTGAAAGCTTGGTGCATCTAAAACACCCAGAGGGTGTGTGTGTGTGTGTGTGTGTGTGTGTGTGTGTGTGTGTGTGTGTGTGTGTGTGTGTGTGTGTGTGTGTGTGTGTGTGTGTGTGTGTGTGTGTGTGTGTGTGTGTGTGTGTGTGTGTGTGTGTGTGTGTGTGTGTGTGTGTGTATGTGTGTGTGAGTGTTTATGTGTTTATGAGGTTTGTATAATGTGTATGACATAGTATTACAGGAGAAGGTGATTTAGGACATTTCAGTGTCCCCATAATTTAAAACGTTATAAATCATACAGAGTGAGTTTTTTTGAGGAAAATAGAATGCACCGTCTCTGTGAGGGCTAAGTTTAGTGTAGGGTAGGTGTAGGGCAATAGCACATATGGTTTTACAGTATAAAAACCTACGCCTATGGAAAGTCCCCGTAAACCTAAAAACCAACATGTGTGTGTGTGTGTGTGTGTGTGTGTGTGTGTGTGTGTGTGTGTGTGTGTGTGTGTGTGTGTGTGTGTGTGTGTGTGTGTGTGTGTGTGTGTGTGTGTGTGTCTCAGTATGTGAGAAAGAGAGCTGAGGAGAAACAGTAGAGATAAAGATATTTTTAAAACAAATGGTAGCTTAAAATTCCACTCCTCTCCAAAAAAGAAAAAAATGGAATAAATGAATTAATAAATCGGTTTCTGAATAATGGGACATTATTTTAATCATAACAAAACAAGGTAACACTGTATTTTAAGGTGTCCTTGTTACACATGTTACATGTACTTACCATAATAACAATTAATTATGCGCAATTACATGCAAGTAACTTAAAGCCAAACCATAATCCTAATCCTAACCATACATGAATTACATGTAATGAATTAATATGTCTCAGTACTTAAATATACAATTACACTGTAACAAGGTGTTTGGGTAACACTTTAAAAAAATATATTACCCAAAACAAACAGACAATTATACTATATAGTCGGCCAGTGATATATTTTAAAGGGAATTTTTTTAAGTTGAATGTATTAGTTGAATACATTTGACTTTATTCGCATATAAAGAAAACCTCTGCTGCGTGATTTGATAGTGTCAACATAAAATGATCCGTACTACTGTATATACTTTAATTATAAAATTATGTTATACATATAAATCCTAATGAACTATTAGGCTATTTAGGTGAATAATCATGATCGCAGAATAAATTCCGACAGGATGAAATGCTGATTTTTAATAATTTTACTTCTTATTTAGCTTTCTGCGTTCGCTAAGAAAATAGTTTAACGTTACATAGACAACAATTGCTCTATCGACACGACAACGGCAAGGGCAGAATTTACTATCATTAATCTGCAATTCAATTTACAGTTTATATGGACTAGCAGACTAATATATTTAGCTTAACGTTACCAGCTCAATATTTCTACCAACCAACTCATCTCTCTTCTTCTACCTGCCGTAGTAGAAAAAGCGAAAGCGTAAATACTCTTTCGTGTTTGTCCCTCCTGATTCTCCGTCTGCTGAAGCGCTCACAACAGCACCATAACAACACACCCGATTAACATCATCATAATCATTATAAGCTTCGCTCTGCTGTATGTCTTTTTCCTCACCGGTTTATTTTACATTTCTGATCAGGTTTTTTAAAAGCTGACAATATATATTGGGCCAAGAGTCATCCGCGTTCTGTCTATCTAAGAATCTGATATATCGAGGTAAGAATGAACGATGCAGCATATTTATTAGCTTAAGTGATGTTAAAGCAGCGAATAGAATGACGATGTTAAATATTTCTGTCTTCTAGCGACTGTATTGTGGCTTTACAGTGGTATTTTTCATTCAGCAGTTATATGATCTCCACCTGTCGACGTGGATGTAAATCTACATTTGTTGTGCTTTAATCTCACCAGACGTGTAGTTTCATATTAGACATTATTAGATCAATAATGTAATCAATCAGAATATTGTATCTGATACGTCACAAGGTGCGGATATCGTACGTCACAACTTTCGTTATGTCGTTTTTGTTATGTCGTATCATTAAGCGTGATGTGTTAATTTATTTATCACGATCATGACTAAACCATTCAGCTTATATGATCTTGTTGACGTGGATGTGTGCTTTAATGAACAACTCAGGAAAGGTAATGTTTTTATCGTCATAAATGCATTCAATTATTTATGGAAATGTATTAGACAGTATTCCAGATCTGTTGTTTATCAGTTCAGCTGATGATTTCATCACAGCTCTGGTCACCTTTGACCCTGAACAGTGTGTGTACACGTGTGTTTACACTGTCACTCTTTGTCAGGACTCTGTGCTTGACACAAATTCTGGACTCGTAAACATTTAATTTACTTATTTTACAACTAAAAAGAAATGTAGCCTAGGTAGAGAAATGCTCAGAATTACCTCACCCACTTTGTTACTGGTTCTATGAAGTTATGTCTCAGGAAAATTAGATAAACATACAAGTCACTGAACCCTTTGTTGTCATTCAGAATCTGAAATAATTCATCACCCGTTCCCTCACAGGACAATCATTCGAAGTGACAAACACAACAGCTGTGATATGGGGAACGTTTAGAGATGGAGAAGCAGATAAGGTGAGTGTGTTCAAAGACAGACTGCCAGCAATGTTGAACAATGCAGCGTTTGTACACTTCTTAGTTTTTTGTCTCATGACTTTTCTAAGAGTGTATTCATCGCTGTGTTTGTAGTTGTTGTGGTGAGGAGGACGGTTCTGGAGAGAGAGGACTTCTCCACACATGGAGGGGATATTCTTACAGCACCACACCAGAGAGGGTGCTGCTCTCCCGGCCGGTGCTCCAGGCTGCCCTGGGAGCTAGACATGGCGTACTGCTAGTAGAGGGTAATAGATTTATTATTCACTCATGCAAATTTGGCTAGGCAACCCTGTAGAAGCAAAAAAACAACAACAAAACTAACTAGTATCCGATGAGCCCTCTGTTAAGAGGTTAAAGTCAACATCAAAGTGGATGCTGTTTACATGATCTTATTGTGCTTATTAAGTTATTGGTTGCAAAGTAAAAAAAATTTTTCTTTGTGATATTTCATCAAAATGTAATAACATGATCTGCCTTTGAAATGCCTCGCCAAGCTGACATCATCAGCTCTGACAAGTCTTAGAAAAGTAACACAGTGATTTAAGAGGATAGGTCACCCCATAAATAAATACTCATCGATTACTCACACTCATGTCATTCCAAAACCTGTTTCACTTTAATTGACATTTTACGTTTGCATTTTATTTTTAGGCAAACTATCCTAAAATAAAAAAATTTGAGACAGGATCATTAATATTTGGATACATGGAGGTGTTCTCATGGGTGAATGTGACCTGCAGCCTCCACAACATGATAAAAAAGGGTTTATTTTGTGTCGTTGGATATTTGTTTCACAAGAAAACTGCTGAAAGTTTTTCATGTTCATGTTCACAGTGCTTTTCAAACTGTTTCACTGTTTAGACTGCCTCTAGACTTATAGCCTCTATTATGGCCGTTCACACCAAGAATGATAACTATAATGATAACTATAACTGAAGTTTTAATAGTTGTTCTAATTCTGCGAGATATGGAAGTCAACAACACCACTATAATGATAACTACACAGAGGAACAATATTGTTTCAGAATTATTATTTTTAGTTGATGAATGATACGATTTTTGACAGCCAATCAGAATCCACCTGACTTTAAAACACGCAAGCATTTAAGATGATCGATGACAAAACTGCAGCGTATGCTCGTAACAAACAAATCTATGTGACCAACTTTAACCCAGTGATGGATGACTATTGAAATGATATGATTTCATCTGCAGGAATGTTGTTCCAAGAAGAAATTGTAGAATAAAGTTGTTGTTTTTTATTTCTTTGCGCACAAAAAGTATTATTGTAGCTTCATAACATAACGGTTGAACCACTGATGTCTCGTGAACTATTTTAACCATATCCTAACTACCTTTCTGGGCCTTGAACGTGTCAGTTGTGCTGCTGTCTATGCAGGGTTAGAAAGCACTCGGATTTCATCAAAAATATCTTCATTTGTGTTCTGAATATGAACAAAGGTCTTAAGGGTTTGAAATGACATGAGGGTGAGTTATTAATGTCAGAATTTTCTTCGTTGGGTGAACTATCCCTTCAAGGTATTTCTGCAAGTATGAAAAAGCAGCTTGTCTTTAAACTTATTTTATGAACAGAAACTGGGAGTTTAGAAATATTTAATTAACTAAGTAGAATTATTTTTGTGATTCCAGAAGTGCAAGAATTGTACATTCTTAAATATAACAATCATTATTGATAGGGGAAAAAGAAATATGATTTCAATATACATCTTGATTTTGCATTAATTAAGTTATGTTATTTTAATATAATTAATTGAAATAAGTAAGTCATCCCGTGGCCCACTTGGAAGTGTACTAATGTCCCCTAGCTGGCACCGGCTTTAAACGGAAGGTTGTGAAAAAAATATTGACGATTGTATCTCATACATTTTTCATTATTATTGCAATCCAGAAATGACACAATTTATGTACCCAATTTAGGGGGACAAGTCTACAGCTTTGGCGAGCTGCTGTGGAGACAGAACCAAACATCATCAGTAGTGACTGAGCCCGTTTTGGAGGCGGTTCTTAGCGAACAACGTGTTGTTTTTGTGGCTGCTGGCTCCGCCCACAGTGGAGTCGTGACAGAAGATGGAGGAGTGCACATGTGGGGAGAAAATGCTCACGGCCAGTGTGGCCTATCAGGACTCTCTGTTATCCCTAACCCCACCCCTGTGGGTGTGCTCGACTCGGAGGCCACACCCCCTCAGACGGTGAAGATCCTGGAGGTGGCGTGTGGGGATCAGCACACTCTGGCTCTTTCAGCCAAGCATGAAGTCTGGGCTTGGGGAAGCGGGTGCCAGCTGGGCCTGAACACTTCAACTTTTCCTGTCTGGAAGCCACAGAAAGTAGAGCACCTTGCTGGAAGGCATGTGTTGCAGGTGGCCTGTGGAGCTACTCACAGCCTGGTTCTGGTGCGCTGTCTTCCCCCTCCACAAGAGTCTCGGAAACAAGACAAGTGCGGTCAGTGCAATCAGCTGCTGTACATTATGACAGACAAAGAGGACCACGTTATTATCTCTGACGGCCATAACTGTCCACTAGGTGTTGACCTGGACAGCGCTGAGGCCAAGTCTGCATTAGAGGGCAGCCCAGATCAGAGCTCAAGGGGTGAGCAGGGCAAGAGCTCTCCTACAGAACCTGGCCCATCCATGCCAGCTCAGATCCCAAAATTACTCACCTCCAGCCCCAACCCTGAAATTGAAAGCACACCTGCTTCTGAACCCCAAAATCAGGTTCCTGCATCTAGCCAAGGATCTGTAGAACCAGCAATAGAAGACTCGGCAGAGCCTGAAGCTCCAGCCACAAATGAAGAGGTTTGTGTCGAAGCTTCAGAAACCAGCACCCTTGAGCCGGACAGCTGTAGAGCCACAGGGGGGAAGTCCTCCCCATATCCCGATGAGCAGGCAGTGAAGGCCTACCTTAAGAGACTTTCTGATCATGCCCTGGAAGAGCACACCACCAAGACTCCCAGCACGCTTCATTCTGCTCAGGTTAGTCTTAAACACAGTGTCCAGCAAGCATTTAGCTGATTTATGAATACCAGATTTGCTTGAATAATATACATGAATTGTAACATTTCTATATATTTAATTTGAACCTTTTCACTTTATAAAATAGTGTGATTATTATTTGGAAAAAATGTATTTGGTATTAAACCCATAACATTATTCAAATTCTGTCTGATACCTATGAGCTGAAAATGAATGTGATGTTATGGCCAATAACTGATAAATTACCAATATTAAAATTCAATACTAATGAGTCTAAATAAATTAAAAATAAAACACAAAAAACTAAAATCAACAAGTGAAAAATCAATAAGTAAATTGGGGCATAACAACATAATAATGCAGAAAATGAAAAAAAATGTATATTAATTTTAAGATTTGCTGAAGATTACTTTTAATTACATTATTAGTGTTTGTAAAGATTGTAATGTAAATGTAAACACTACATAATATGCACAACTACATGTATTTATCTATATCTACACTATTATTCAGAAGTTTAGGGAAGGTAAGAAGTCTCATCTGCTCACCAAGGCTGCAGTTATTTGATCAAAAATACAATAAAAAGGTAATATTGTGAAATATTATTGCAATTTTTTTTTATATTTTGTAATTTATTGTAATGTATTTGTGATTTATTCCAAAGCTTAATTTTCATCAGTCATTACTACATAATTTTAGTATACATATTTGGTTCTGAAAAAAAAATTATTATTATTATTATTATCCCAGTTTGTGCTGCTTAATATTTTTATGAAAACAATTATAATTTTTTTCAGGATTCCTTGATGAATAGAAAGTTGAAAACTACAGGTTTTGTTACATAATAAACACATTTACTCTCATTTTGAATCAATTTAATGCATTTTTGCCTAAAACAAATAAATCAAAATCTTACTGACCCCAAACATGGAACAGCAGTGTTTGCTATGAGGACTGCAATTATTTTATAATTTTTTTAGTATTTTATCTATTTAGGTTAAATATTTAATGCATCTTCACAGAATAAAGGTATAACTAATGAAAAACTTACTGACTCCCACACTTTTGAACTGTGGTGTATATATTTGTATATCTATATCCAAATTTAATATAAACAGTTAGCAAATTAACACGCTAAAACCCTGTTTGAGAAGATGACAGCTTCACATGCAACTAATATTATAGTTAAAATATCTAGATTTTTGTTTATTTAGTTAAAATCACTATCCAACTATTCCAAGCCATCATAAATCGAACTGTTTAATTGCTTCTAAATGCACAATTCTAGTTCTCATATCTTTCCTATCATAGCTCTCCAGTGACCATGCTGATTGTTTCACCCCTGACCCCTTGATCCCGGTCGCCCAGTCTGTGACTCCAATGGGCTCCACGTTGAACAACTTGGTGGTGTCCTGTGCCTCTGCAGTGGGGGAACGTGTAGTGTCCACATATGAAGCTCTCTCTCTGAGAAAAGTGATTGGTTACTGGGTAAGTGCATGTTTCCATTTTTATACTGGATGTTTACATGTATGTTACATTTTCTTAAACATCAAACCAATACATTTTCTATACACTAATGTCGTTTTCACATTTTTATTGTCACTTTTATTGTGAAGAAACTAAAAAATATAATATAACGAAAATAACGATCCAGCTGTGTTTGGCCAAATTTGTTGTGCTCCAGGTTCCAGGAGAGGGCCGCGAGCGAGTAGAGGAGAGACTCCGTCTGGAGGAGCCCATGCAGGGGAAGAAAAGCTCCAGCCTGGGGGACATCCGAGAGGAGGAGGCGGAGCTCAGCCGCCGCCTGTCCCTGCCTGGCCTGCTCTCTCAGGGTACACACGCTCTCCTTCTCTTACACCCAGTGTACCGTCTCCGTAAGTCCGCATGGGCATGTGTGTCTAAGCTTGAGTTTTCATTAGCATGGACTAGTTGATGAGCATCTTGCAAAGTTTTGCTTCTCTCATCCATCAGCTCATTGCATGCTTGGTGTTTCTGCTGCAGAGGCTATGAATAACTAACAACTCCAGTCCTTTTTGTGACACATTTTATAAATATTTAAAGAGAATGGTCTGCTTTTTTAATCATCTGAGTGTAGAGAGTCTGTACTGCCGTTTAGACACATAAGAACCAGGGGAATGATTGTTATGAATTCTTTTATTAGCTGAATATGTGCAGTTTAATCATAATCCTGTGCAGTGTGTTAAGACTTAGTGCATTCAGTTCAAAGTAAAAACCCTGCAGATCGCTGCCTAGCCGATTTTTGTGTACTGTAACGTGTTTGTTAATGGTAATGGTTGTATTGCCATGGCTCTTCAAATTTCTGCCGATGGCACTTGTGGACAGGTTTCCCATATATTGCTGTTGCCATGGTTACAGACATTGCAGAGTTTGAGGTGAAGGAGTCGGCATCCGGCACAACAACTGAAGGTATTTTTGTGTAGTTGCAGTTGTAACACGTTTTAGATTTAGAGGTAGATTTTCTGGGTGAATCTCACAGACACACGTCTCAATTTCAGCTCAAACTGTAATGCACCCGGATGTGTTACTTTTACATCACTTTAGGTTTTTTATTTTACAGTTGTTTTAGTAATTCTCATTGTCAGTGTGATTATCTATATTAAAAACATAGTAATACTGTAAATCAGTAATACAAAATGTGTTTTTATTGAATTTAGAATAAATGAAAGGCAGTATAACGATTTCTTGAAATTGATTTGACTATTTTGCAATTTACACTTCCATTCAAAAGTCTGCGGTCCGTAAGAACAGAACACTTTTACGGTGTCCTTGACACATGTACTTTTCATGGTAATATCAGTAAATTATGCTTAATAGCAGGCAACTAATGCTAAAACAAAGCATAAAATACATGTTGTCAATTAATATTATTCAGTACCTTATTGTATGATTACACTGTACATCTTAAAATGAGGTGTAACCGAAATGTGTAATTTTACAAAAAAGTTACAAATGAGTTTTTTCTATTTTGATTTAATCCTGCTCTTTTGGACTTTCTATTCATCAAAAAATCATGTAAAAAGTGTAGCACAGGTTTTCACAAGAATATTAAATGGCACAACTTTTTTATAGTGATCGACCGATATTGATTTTTTATTATTTATTTGACGTTTATGTACCCGATAACCGATTGCAGAACCGATATTTATTTACTGTTATAAAGTGAATAAATAACTGAAGCTGAGTCACCAAAACAAAAAACTGTTGAAAATTAACATTTTCATGTAAAATTTAATCATATTAAAAACATTTTATTTATAAAAAGCATCATCAGCAACACTGATTTACAATAAGCAAAATAATGTCTAATGTTTTCATGGAGAAATAAAGGACATCATATCAACTTTTTTAACTCATTTTAAACTACAGTTTTAGTTTTTATAAACACTGAAGAATATTCACTGGAATATTATAAGCTATAACAAACAAAACATCGCTTTCTTAACTGTATCAGAATTAATAAAATGTTTTTGTCATTCTAAATTATGTAAGCGTAAATTTTTATCAGCATTTGAAAAATATATTAATTTCGAAGAGATATACTCAAAAGTTGTTGTTAAAAACAAGTTATAATAATATTTTGTGTGTGTGTGTTGTCACAAGTGTCCATTACTGTTCGTGCTGTGTGTGTGTTGTGTGTGTGTGTGAGCTTCTCCTGTATTGCTCTGAACACTGCTCAGTACTTGGATGCAAAATTTTTTTTCAAACCGTGATACTCTGCAAATATCGAAAAATATCGGTAAAATGACTTTCAAAAACATTACTTGATAGCAAATCAGCATTACTTTCACACAATAATTGCAAATTTTGCTTTGTAAACAGTAATAAATTGCATTTGTATTTCTGTTGTTGTAAATTATAATAATATTTCACAATATTACTGTTTTACTGTATTTCTGAACAAGAAAATTTAAAAACAATTGTAAATCTTATCACCCAAATTTTGAATGGTAGTGTAAATGTGCAAACGATTATAACATTTCCTTTTTTTTTTTTTTTTTTTTTTCACATGACAGTAATCATTAAATTTGGGTGAAAATGTGCATAAATGTGAAGAAATAATGTCAATGAAAAATCTACAAAAAAATCTTACTTTTATTAAATGAAAATACAATTTCAGTTTTTTGCTTGTGTTTGGGGAGAAATATGAATATAAGTCATGTGTTAAAACACTGTGTGATTGAACTTTAGTGAGAAGTAGTCCTTCTGGTTTTCAGTTGACAAACAGGTTGTAGATACATGAATATATTTTCCTCTTTTAATATACGTAATCAAAACAAGTTCAAGTCTCTAGTGTGTCAGAATCGTTCTTCTCTAGTGATTTGCATGCGTTTAAAGTGATTTACATTTAGTTTGCTGAGTTCGAGATTGTGAGGCGAGGACTTTTTGAGGTCTCTCTGCTCATGAGAGTTCAGGATACCTCAGCCTGTTGTATTTGTCTGAGTTCATAAATCAGCTGAAGCTTGATGCACAGGCTAGCGAAGACAATGGTGGCCAGCTACCTGCAACACACAAACCTTTTCTCATCTCCTCTCACCCCCACCGATGTGACAGATGGACCCCAGTGGGGCTGGAACATAACTCAGCACGGCAGCAGTCTGTGTGTGTTTTGTTTGTGTGTGTGTATATATGTGTATATGTGTGTGTGTGTGTTTTGCAGAGAGTTGAATTGGAGTTGGCCAAGTCTGTGGGTCTGCGTCTGTGCTGTTAAATCATTCATATGAAACATAATTTTCCCTATGCTGTTTGTTTGTGTTTATATGGCAGAACCGAACTAATGCATATTCAATGAGGGACAAACTGCTTGAGTTGCAGTTTCTTATGATCTGTCATTTTGTGTCTTCGTTTGGATGTGGACCGTGTTCTGCCTCTAGTAATTGATGTTTACATTTTTTTTTATGTGTTTTTTTGTTATTTATTTTTCTTGTTGCCGTTCTCTCAGTGTCTCCACGTCTTTTGCGGCGAACGAGTCGCCCCCGTGCACGGGCCATCCCGCTCGCTCCAGGAGGTATTCCTGAGGCCGATGCCCACCTGCCTTCTTTGCAAACAGAAGTGTGGAGCTGGGGACGTGGCCAGGAAGGGCAACTTGGACATGGAGACCTCCTTACCAGGTCAGAATCCTCCCATCAACAGAGCAGCCCAGTCCCTAACCGCTCATGAGTTACATAAGATTCCAGGGCTTTAAATTATAATGTGCTCTGCTAGAATGAGGACAGACTCATTAGATGCATTACAGAGGAACATAATGTGTTGATTTCTTTCTCGTTCTTTTCAGACCGCAGCCCGCCTGTGTAAAGAGTCTGAATGGTAAAGAGGTGTTGAGAGTAGCTGCAGGTGCTCATCACTCTCTCGCCTTGACCGCCCAATCACAGGTGACACACTTTACCTGCATATCCGTGTCTGTTCTCTTGAGCGGAGAGTCTGTATTAGTGTAATCCCCCTGTAATGTGTGTGTGTATGTGTATGGCAGGTGTTCTCCTGGGGCTGCAACACTTCTGGACAGCTGGGACACATGGAATCCCCCACCACCCTTCCTCACTTAACCAAGGTACAGTATATGCGCATAAAACAGAAAAAATCACAAGAGGTAGAATAAAATACCCTGCCTGTTGAAATGGTTTAAAAGGGTTGGACATTTTAAAATGCTCTAGAAAAGAAAAACAAAATATATTTTAAAATTATTTTTAACAATAATAATTAAATTAAATATATAGTTTTTCTATGTATAATTATAAATATATATTTCTATGTATAAATATATATTTTTACACTACCATACAAAAGTGTTTAAAAAAAACTATTACATTTGTATTAGCACTGTTGCATTAAATATATCAAAAGTTAAAAAGATATATATCACCCTGCAGCCCAAGACTGGTTGCCCATTGAAGCTAAGCAGGGTTGAGCTGGTCAGTACCTGGATGGGAGACCTCCTGGAAAACTAGGTTGCTGCTGGATGAGGTGTTAGTGAGGCCAGCAGGGGTGCTCACCCTGTGGTCTGTGTGGGTCCTAACGCCCCAGTAAGTGACGGGACACTATACTGTAAAAGCACCGTCCTTCGGATGAGACGTTAAACCGAGGTCCTGACTCTCTGTGGTCATTAAAATCCCATGGCACTTCTCGTAAAGAGTAGGGGTGTAACCCCGGTGTCCTGGCCAAATTCCCACCACTGGCCCTTGTCAATCATGGCCTCCTAATAATCCCCATCCACTTGATTGGCTCTATCTCTCTCTCTCCTCCACCTGTAGCTGGTGTGTGGTGAGTGCACTGGTGCCGTTGTACTGTGGCAGCCGTCGCATCATCCAAGTGGATGCTGCACACTGGTGGTGGTTGAGGAGAGACCCCCCCCACATGATTGTAAAGCGCTTTGGGTGTACAGCAATACACAATAAAGCGCTATATAAATGCTTCATTCATTCATTCATTCATATAGAATTTTACAAAAGCGTTATATTTTAGATAAAATTTGTATTTTTTTACTTTTTTGAAGGATTTTAAGACTTGAGAATCTTAAAATCCTTAAATTTACATATCCTTACATAAGTAATTAAGTACTTTTTTAAATAATTACAAATTAAAAAAAAACATTAAAACAAGTTGTATGTTAAGAATTTTAAACTAATATAACATAAAAACATACAAGCAAGTAGCAAATAAAAAAGAGGAGCATAGAAACATATAACAAACAAAGAGTGCTTTCGGTATTTAATATTATCTGAACGTTTTCCAAGAACTGTTGAGTGATTTTTCTTCATCTTTACTGTTGTTTTTTACTATAACATCATAGACAGCTGGAGATCTATTAAGCTGCATTCACGCACGGATCTCTTTTGAAATATAAGAAGTAATGTGGTTTGTCCTGTCCGTTTAATCCCTTAAGACATAACTGGCTGTGTTTACATTCATTTTGCGTCATAAAACCATTTTGAGACACAAGTAGGCCTACATTAAACCACTTACACGGAGTCGCGCACAGCCGCATGCACGCGCAGTCTACACAAACAAACGCGCGTCAGCATTTGAAATTGAAAGCAGCCTTCTGCTAGTGAGGTTCATATTTTAAATCAACTCAATTTTAAATCAAATATTCATATTTTAAATCAAATCCACTGCATTCCAAACCACATAAATGATGACTTCGTAGAGCATTTGTAAGAAAAATACAGACGGGCGAGACCGCACACTTCAAGTGTAACATCAAACAAAGCGCGCGTCTCTCACAGCGCATCCAGTGCAAAGAAGCCTGTGAATGTCCTTGTAATTCGCGTCAACCTTTCTGAACTTTATGAAAGATTATTTTACAGAAGGTTCGAGTGGTGTATGTGTGTGAGGAATTGTAAGCAAGCAGAATACGGGTGTTTCTAAAGCAAACTCAGGGTCATCGCACATCTGGTTAAAACCTAAGCAGCCATATCACCCTGCAGCCCAAGACTGGTTGCCCACTGAAGCAGGGTTGAGCTGGTCAGTACCTGGATGGGAGACCTCCTGGGAAAACTAGGTTGCTGCTGGAAGAGGTGTTAGTGAGGCCAGCAGGGGGTGCTCACACTGTGGTCTGTGTGGATCCTAACGCCCCAGTATAGTGACGGGGACTCTATACTGTCAAAAAAAGCACCGTCCTTTTGGATGAGACGTTAAACCGAGGTCCTGACTCTGTGGTCATTCAAAATCCCATGGCACTTCTCGTAAAGAGTAGGGGTGTAACCCCGGTGTCCTGGCAAAATTCCCACCACTGGCCCTTGTCAATCATGGCCTCCTAATAATCCCCATCCACTTGATTGGCTCTATGACTCTCTCTCCTCTCCACCTGTAGCTGGTGTGTGGTGAGCGCACTGGCGCCGTTGTACTGTGGTAGCGTCACATCATCCAAGTGGATGCTGCACACTGGTGGTGGTCACTGGATGTGAGACCCCCCACATGATTGTAAAGCGCTTTGGGTGTACAACAATACACAATAAAGCGCTATATAAATGCAATATTCATTCAGAAACTCAGAATCGATTCTGAAATACTCAGAATTAATCCAGAATCGTTGGAGAGAGAATCGTGATGCATCGATGGATCGATTTTTTTTAGTTATAGTAAATCGAGTCATCAGTGTTCCACTGATTATTGGATTAAAGGGATAGTTCACCCAAAAAGGTGAAAATTCTGTCCTTAATTACTCACCCTCATGTTGTTCCAAACCAGTAAGAGGTAAGACCTTCGTTCATCTTAGGAACACAAATTAAGATATTTTTTATGAAATCCGAGAGCTTTCTGTCCCTGCATAGACAGCAACGGTACTACCACGTTCAAGGCACAGAAACGTAGTAAGTACATTGTTAAAATAATCCATGTGACATCAGTGGTTCAATCGTAATATTATGAAGCTATGAGAATACTTTTTGCGCGCAAAGAAAAATAACGAATAGCACCATTATAGAGAGTATACTTGCTGTCTATGCAGGGTCAGAAAGCTCTTGGAATTCATCAAATATCTTAATTTGTGTTCTGAAGATGAACTAATGTCTTGCGGGTTTGAAACGACATGAGGGTGAGTAATTAATGACAGAATTTTCATTTTTGGGTGAACTATCCCTTTAAGGCCATTGCCCAAATTTGTGTTGACAGCATACTGATTCATGACTGGTTTGCTTTGTTTGTCCTCTTTTGTCTTTGCGCAGCTGTCAGATGGGATCCGTGTATGGGATATTGGGGCGGGGCAACAACACACTCTCTTATTGGCTGATGGAGATTGTATCCAGCCAATCCTGTACTACAGTGGGCAGCAGGTGAAAGAAGTGATGGAGCTAACTGAGGATGAGGAGCAGACAGGAGAGTACACACAGCAACCGGTGCTGCTGCCCTTTTGTATGAATGTGAGCAAGTCTTTTGCATCATAATCATCATCGTCATTAATATTTCAAATTTCTGTTGTATAATAAACATTACTCAGTCATTACTAGATAATGTTGAATACTACTGTGCTCTGAATCCTGTACATTGATGCTGTATTATTTATATGACTTGTAATGCCACTTTTCATTGTGTGTGTGTGTGTGTGTTTGTGTTAGTTGGGCTATGTAAGCAGTGTGTGCACAGGAGGACAGACATGTGCGGCGCTGACGGATCGTAATGTAATGGGTTTTATTGCCAGTCTGCATGAGCTGGCGGCCGCTGAGAGGAAATATTACTGTAAACTCAGCAATATCAATAGTCTTCTGCTCCAGCCACTGCTCAAACTGGGTATGACAGTGTGTGATGATAACTTGTTTTGTACTCTGATTTAGACTGTCATTAGCATATTTCCATTACAGCCCTGAACGAGCTGTACAAGTATGGTGTAATTCAGTGGCAAGACTATTGGAAGTGAAACAGCTGAATATGCAACAGGGTTATTATTGTTAACTGAAACTAAAACTAAAACCGTAAAAAAACTTTTTTAATTGAAATAAAATAAAATAACTAAATACAATTAAATGTATAAATACAATATATAAAAATAAAACAAAAACAACAAAATATCAACAACTATAATAATATATATGTCATACTAAACTATCACTGGTAAGCAATAGTATATGTAATATAATATAATCATACTTAAGTATCTTTGTGTTTATAATTATTAGAAAGTTTGTCCTGTTATACAGAAATGAGGCTCAAAACAAGAAATGATTGTGTGTCTGTGTGTCTAAATAATTATTTGGGATTTTTAGTTCTCACATTATTATATATTTTGTAACTCTTAGATTCCCTAAGCTCCGCCCTCGGTCAGTCCTCTGCAGGGCTTCTGCAGAATCTGATTGGACGATCGGGCCGGCTGTCTCAGCTCTCGGGTCAAAACTCGGCCTCTCTAACCTCCTTCCTGCGGCGTTCGCGTGATATCCGAGGTCTTGTTATTCTTGATGATGCACATCTGTTCCTGGACACATATTCAGAGTAAGCATTCAGCACGCCACACACAGTTAAAGAAACTGAAGGCATGAAGTGGTTACTTTGGTGAGGACCTCAGCAGATGGAATAAGAGATTTTGCTTGTTGTTTCTTACTCCATGCTGATTAAAGAGAACATGTCATGCAAAACCGAATTTCAATTCTCTTTTAAGTGTACAGTGTAGACATGCTCTAAAGTTCACAATGCTCACAAAACTTCCCCTCCTAGCCCATCTGGTCCATTTATTGGAACATCAACATGACTGGTCATTTGGAAGTCATGGTTTTGATGTCAGAGACATTAACACATTTAATAATCAGCCATGTCTGAATATCCAATGTTTATTAAGTGTTCAGCCAGAGAGCTAGTTTAGACCAACTAGATGAACACAGTTAAAATCAGATTATTGTAACTTGCTGTATTTCTGAATTTAATATTCTCTACAGAGCTGGACTGAATTAACTTCTAATTCAAAAGTAATATATTCAGGCATCAAATAGATTTTATACTTCTGTGATATATAATTGAAAATCCTCAAATGTATTTAATCAGACAGAACCTCAGTTGGTTCTTTAAGTTGTTCAAAATAATCGTACGTTCAACCGCAGCCTTGAGATTTCTTTTAAGGTGTTGTCCTCATTTTTAAAAGTCAGAGACTTTGATTCAGAATCTGATATCTTTCAGGCAGTTTTCCTAGTGGGACGAAGATCTGGGTGTGTGACGTTCTGGAAATAGCAAGGAGATTTTTTTTGAGTAATTAAAATGAGAAGCTTAAAATTCATGGAAATCTGTGTTGTCTGTTACGCTCCTTCTCAGGTCATCTCATTTTCCTAGTTGTAATAATGTCGTATTTTTCTAATTGTCGTACAGGTACTGTTCTGCAGTTGGTGATCTCTTAGTCATGGGAGGATTTCAAGCACTTGTCAAACCTTGTCAGTAAGTAGTATATGTGTGTGTTAGACCCTGTCCCAAGTGCTTTCCTAAGCCTCTGCTGTCCTAGGATTCCACATTGGCCGCTAGAGTAATAACATAAATGATTTATTGCGATTGCGAGGGAATTATTTGCTATTGCTGATTCAGTGTTCATATTTACATAATTGCAGATTGAATTATATTACCATATAAATTGAGACTCTCTGTCTGACTCTGTTTGAAGCGATGTGTTTGGCAAAGGGGCCGAGGTTGTTCAGAAGTTGTCTGAGTGTTCTGAAGAGGGTTTGCCCTTAGCGGATGTTCTGGCGCATCTCTTTTACCTGCCCATAAAACACCTGCATGAATATGGACGACTGCTGCTCAAACTGGCTACCTGCTATGAGGTGGTGAGTACTCACTAGAAACACTTAATGATTTTTCATAACACAGAAAGTGATTATTAAAATAATTAATATTTTTTTGGTCACACTTTATGTTAAGGTCAAATTCTCTTCATTAACAAACCATAAACTACGACTTTTGCCTCTATAAACTCCTAATTTGCTGCTTATTAATAGTTAGTAAAGTAGTTGTTAAGTTTAGATATTGGGTAGGATTAGGAATGTAGAATATGGTCATGCTTTATCAGTACCAATATGTTAATAATACTAGTCAATAGTGAGAATTGGTCCCTATACTAAAGTGTTACAATTTGTATTTATTGTTTTAAGGAATTATAAATATTTTCGATGTTTATGTATTTTGTGCTTCTTCAGGTTTGTTTGGGTACTCACACATATAAAAATGGTTTGTACATACAAAAGGGTTAACCTGACTAAATTAAAACGTTTTTTTTAATGTATTTATTATTATATTTTACATATATATTTTATTGGCGTATTTTTTGTGTGTGTGTATATAATTATTTTATTATTATTGTGCTTATTGGTTATTTTTAGTGTTTTCAATATATTCTTATTGTTTTCTTATATTCATTTATTGCTTATTCATATATTGCTTACTTATTGCTTATTTATTTTATTTATTTTCTTAATTATGTCTATAGTTATTTATTTCTTATTTTGGGTTATTATCTTTTTGTGTGTATATGCGTGTGTGTGTGTGTGTGTTATTTATTTTCTTAATTATGTCTATAGTTATTTATTTCTTATTTTGGGTTATTATCTTTTTGTGTGTGTGTGTGTGTGTGTGTGTGTGTGTGTGTGTGTGTGTGTGTGTGTGTGTGTGTGTGTGTGTGTGTGATTTATTTTCTTAATTATGTATCTAGTTATTTATTTCTTATTTTGGGTTATTATCTTTTTGTGTGTATTTGTTCAGTAAAAAGTGTAATTGTATTCTATAATACCAGGCCTGGCTGTATTGTATAGAGTTTTTTACTCAATACACCATCATTACAAAAAATCTCACTGCTGTATCTGTGTGACAGAGTTCTGCGGATTATCAGAAGCTGCAAGATGCCTGCTCAAAATATGAATCCATGGCTCTTCATCTGAAGAAGAGGAGGAAGGAAGCCGAGTACACGCTCCACTTCTGGAAGAGCTTCCCTGGAAAGATGACCGTGAGTCACCCTGCTGCTGTCAGGCCACTTTACCTGTCAAATGCCAGTCAGTTTAATGTGCACCAGACAGCCAGGTGCTCTCCCTGCTGGGCAAATGGTTTTATTTCAGTGCACTTGTGGAGGAGAGCTAGAACATGGATGAAGTTGGACTGGTAATCAAGAGTTCTCCTCTTCTTTCAGGACTCTCTTCGTAAACCGTCTCGGCGGCTGATCTGTGAGACCAGTAATAAGGCTTTGACTCTTCAGAACGCAGGCCGTTTTTCTGTCAACTGGTTTATGCTTTTCAACGATGCCCTGGTTCATGCACAGGTTTGCCCTTCTTTTTATACTTTAGTTTCACTGCCATTTCAGTATCATTTCTGCTTTATCTCTGTCTTTTCTGTTAATCTCATCCTTCTGTCCATACACAATGCTTTCACTTCAGTTTTTATTCACTTACGGGGCCAAACTAACAATGTGTTTCCAATGACTGATGTTTTAGTGATGTTTATCTTTGTTTTGGTAGGGCATGGTCCCCTATAAGAGTCTTGTAAGTATGGGCTGTACGAATGAAGAGTTTCCTCCGTAGCATACTGTCCCCTAGTGCCCAAGGATGCACCCTACAGCTGTAGTGTTTGTCCAGTGCTGTTGTTAAAGGAATATTCTGAGATTAAATCAAACTAGTGCTGTCAAATATTTAATCGCATCCAAAAATAAAAGTTTTTGTTTACATAATATATGTATTTGTACTGTTTATATGTATTATGTATATATAAATACACACACATGCAATATGTAATGTGTTTATATGAAATATATTTATTTATAATATAAATTATATGAATAATAAATATAGACATGTAAATATTTTCAAAATATATACTGCATGTGTGTGTATTTATGTATACATAATAAATATACACAGAACACACACATATATTATGCAAACAAAAACTTGAATTTAGTATGCGATTAATCGTGATTAAATTAAACTTTATTTAAAGCTTGGGATATCTGATTAATTCAGAAAATAATTTTGACACATCTTACAATAAAAAGCAAGAAGAAATGTGTATGTTAAACAGTGATATTTTACTAGTTTTTAATTAATATTTTGAATTAGTTTTTTATTTTTCTGTTTTCATTTTAATTTTAGATAAAGTTTTAGTAACATTGTTTTTTTGAGTTATAATTTTTAGGATTTTTTTTTAAATTGCCTTCATTGCTTGATTATTTTTATTTCAGTTTTAGCTTTTAAACTAATCATGTTGCCATGGCAAGTTTAAAGGTTCAAATGGTTTTGGTTTTGGTTAACTATAATAACCCTGTTGCAAGTCACTTTGAAATGAGACTACATTTCAAGGTGGATGAATTTTTGGTTGTGTTTCTTACTTAAATCTTCTGGGTGAAGATATTCTCCAAGTACTTTACTCATAGTTACGTCATGTTATTACACTTGCATCAGTGCGACTGTTTCATATTTGAATCTTTTTATTGGGCTGTGCAATCTCTCCATATGCTTATATTTGAAATGCATTACTGGACAAACTGATGGATGTCAAGATGATTTCCTGTGGCTACAGATGCTGTCAAAAGAATTGAAGTTGTATTGAACTCTGAATATTCCTTTAATCTAATGAATTAAAATGACATGGTATCTGTAATAGCTCAGTTTGAACCTCTAGTTTGTGACAGAAATTCCTGTAAGCTTTCATTTAGACTCTGCCTTGTCCAAAAATGTCTTGTTCCTGTGTGGTATAAAAGCATAGAAAGATGACAGTACATCTGCTTGGGTACATTCCAAGGCTTCCTGCTTGCAAACCCTTTGTAAAGATATGTACCTGATTGTAGTAAGGGCATGTTGTGCTGGATGGTTTTATGTTGAACAGTAGTGGTTCTGTTTAATGCTGAGTCTCGTCTTAGTGAATGTGCCAGTGAGTGTTTGAGATGATAATTATTTTCCTCCCTGTTGTTTTTCCTTCATACCTTTTACAGTGCGTGTATTTGTCTGTTTTTCGTTTCATCAGCATTATCCCTTTCCATTCGAAAAGAGCAAAAATGTGCTTAGGAAAAAGAACCATATGTTCAACATTTTATATTTTAAAATAATATTCGACGACCTACAAACACTGTAAACCAATTGACAGTTGGTTTATGCTTGAGACGCACTTGTGTTAAGTTTTTGACAAATATTGTATAGCAACAAACATTTCACCGTCATTATTATTAATTCTATGCAGTACTTTAAATGCTTTGAGTGAATTTAGGCATTATAGCATACACTGCCTTTCAGTCTTTGGGATCAGTTTTTTTTATTAAACAAAAATGCATTAAATTAATCAAAAGTGGCAGTAAATACATTTACATTGATATATACACATATATATATTTTATATAAATGTAATTTTTTTAAATTTCTACTCATAAAAATGTAGCAATTTCACACAAATATTAAGCAGCACACCTGTTCAACTGTGATGATAATAGTAAATGTTTCTTGAGCACCAAATCAACATATGAACATTTATTTTGAAGGAACAATAAATTACATTTTAAAATATATTCAAATAGAAAAGTAATAATTGTAGTAATTATTTTTTTTTACTGTAAGCACTGTAATTATGTGCTTTACTTTTTCCATAGGTTATATTTTAGCAGTGTTATTTGTTGTTAAATATTTGTTTTTTAAGATTTAAGTGTGGTAAAGGTAATCTAAATGAAACGAAACAAGAAAATGCATGCACATTTAAATATTTAAAAAATATATACAGTATATATAAATGGATATCCTATCTGCTGATAACTGATGGTACTGATATATTGTGCATCAGTAATCAAGCGTGGACAGAATTGTGTACAATCCTAGTGGATTTATTTTCTGTATGCTTTTCTTGCATTAGTTGCATTTCTTTTTTAACCCCTCCTAGTTTTCCACTCATCACATCTTACCATTGGCTACATTGTGGGTGGAGCCTATTTCTGAGGAGAACACAGGCCTGTGAGTTGCCAGTCATGTTTATTAGCTTTATATAATTATGAATTTTTATGAAGAGTTATGAAGTTTGCGTGTTTTCTGCAGATATAGTTTAAAAGTGACTTCACCTGAAGAGAGTTTCACTCTGCTGGCTTCGTCCCCAGCTGAGAAGGTATACCTGACTTGACTCAAAATGATGATTTACAGAAACCTATATAGATAGTTAAACAGTGATGTCTTGATTCCTAGGCAAAGTGGCTGCGTTCTATAAACCAAGCGGTGGAGCAGGCACTAAGTGGACTAGGGCATGATGGGATACCTCCTTCTACGGGAGTAACGCATAGAGCAGATCCGCCCATTTCAAGGACCGCATCATACACATTCTACAAAGACATTCGACTCAAGGAGGCCACGTATGAGGGCCGATGGGTCTCAGGGAAACCCCATGGACGGTAGGAACGAGAATTGTGGGTGTGAAAGTCTTCTTAAAACTTGGAAGATGATGATTGGCTATGTCTGTGTTCTAGGGGTGTGGTCAAATGGTCTGATGGACGAATGTATACAGGGACATTCAAGAACGGCCTTGAAGATGGGTTAGTGATTTATTGATTATTATTTTTTTTTTTTTAGATTATTATGCTGACGTCTCCTACTTTTTATTTCTGGAAATATTTCTTTGCAGTTTTGGAGATTACGTTGTTCCTAACAAAAACCTGAACAGCTGTGATCAATACCAAGGGCAGTGGAAGGATGGCAAGATGCACGGCTTTGGAACATTCAGGTTTGTGGTTGTGTGTTTATTTTTGTATATCATTTTTCTGTAATGGATATATGTATTTCTGTATGTGCAATACCATTCACATTTTTTTTTTTGTTTTAGAAAATGTTTTGTAGGATGTCTTATGCTCACCAAGGTTGCATTTATTTGTGTAATTGTGTAAAGTAAAAACAGTAATAATGTGAAATATTGGTACAATTTAAAATAACTGTTTTCCATTTGAATAATAATAATAATAAAAAATATTCTTGTGATGCAAATCAGAATTTTCAGTTTTCCAGTCTTGAGTGTCACAAGATCGTCAGAAATCATTCTAATATCTTCAGTATTGATGTAACAATTCTTATTATTACAGTTGAAAACAGTTCTATGTAAACCATGATACATTTTTATCAGGATTCTGTGATGAATAGAAAGTTAAAAAAATCAGCATTTATTTGAAATGGATATCTTTTGCAACATTAGAAATGTATTTACTGTCAATTTTGATGCATCATTTTTGATTAAAAGCTCAATAAAGGTATTTATTTAAAGAAAGAACGTTTATTTAAAGAAGTTGACGTCATTAACTGACTGTGTGTGTTTGTGTTCAGATACGCCTCTGGTGAAATATACGAGGGCTCTTTTCAGGATAACATGCGTCATGGTCACGGGATGCTGCGTAGTGGGAAGCTGAACTCCACTTCCCCCAGTGTCTTCATCGGCCAGTGGCAATATGACAAAAAATCTGGCTATGGAGTTTTTGATGATATCACCAGGTATGCAAATAGACAAGTGAACTCACAAAATGATTGCAGCACTTCTTTGCCTTGGAATGTATGTGTGTGCAAGTGTGCACTACACTAACTGTGTTGTGTGTCAGAGGGGAGAAGTACATGGGCATGTGGCTGGATGATCAGCGGCAGGGGAACGGAGTTGTTGTTACACAGTTCGGCCTGTACTATGAAGGTGCTTTCAACAACAACAAAATGATGGTGAGATTGACATACACACATCTGGTTTTATTTAGCAGTATAAGTATGTGACACCATGCTGTATTATGACTATATTGACAAAATCTCATGGCCTACATAATAACATAATAAACTACATAATAAAATAATTCAACTAACATGTTTTTGCAAACTGAACTAAAGAAAACGTTCAGGTTTTATTGTCTTTGAGGTTCTTTTGATTCTACAAAAATGATCAAACCTGACACACATTCTCAAGTCTTTTTTGCTTTTAAAGTATGAAGAAAGAAAACTTCAGATGAGTTATTTGAACTGTTATTTGTTTCTCTCCAAGGGAGCGGGGGTGTTACTCTCTGAAGATGACACTACATTTGAAGGGGATTTTTCAGAAGACTGGACCCTAAATGGAAAGGTGCTACTGCCCACAAACAAACCCTTTAGCATGCTCAAACATCTACACTAGCATTAAAAATGTTGGGGTCAGTGAGTTCATATTTTTTCATCAAGGGCACATTAAATTGATTAATAGTGACATTTAAAATGTTACAAATGATTTCTATTTGGAATAATGCTTTAAATGTCTAAAGCTGAATTCTGAAAATAAGCATCATGGTTTTCTCATAAATATTACTCCGCAGAACTGTTGCCAGCTTTGACAATAAGACATTTTATTTGTTATATTTTCAGTATATTGCAATGATTTCTGAAGGATCATGTGACACTAAAGACTGGAGCTATGACTGCTGAAAATCCAGCTTTACCATCACAAAATAAATTACTTTTTAAATATTTTAAAATTGAAAACAGTTATTTTAAACTGTAATATTAAAATATGATGATGATGATATTATTATGTTAATATAATAATATTTCAAATGTCTAATATTTCAAATGACATAAAAAATCTTATCAACAGCTATTTTTTAAATGGTAGAGTATGTTCACATGAACAAGCCTGTTATCTCTTTCTGCAGGGCGTGTTGACCATGCCGAATGGAGACTACATTGAAGGCTCTTTTAGTGGGGTTTGGGGAACCGGACTAAAGATGGCAGGTTCCTACTACAAATCCAGCCTCTACGACTCCGACAAGGAGAAGGCTCATGCGCTGTGAGAGTGTGCTTTGATCTCTGTAGTACGATTCAGTTTTAAGCGACATTATCAATGTTGATGGGGAACCGATGTGTTTGTGCGATTGCAGTAAACTGGGCAGGTTAGCGGTTCACTCTGAAGAAAAGTGGAAGGCTGTGTTTTTGGAGTGCTGGAGCAGGCTAGGTTGTGATTCTCCCGAACAGGGACAAACCACTACAGCGTGGGACAACATTGCTATAGCGCTCACTGTTAACATGAGACAGCAGAGAGACAGGTACACTTAAACACACACACACATTGCAGATTAGACCAGTTCCAATACCTTACTGTGCCTCATTGCTCATACTAGTGCATGAGAAACTCCCCTGACACTTACAGCGGAGTCTGATGTTAACATGATGCTAAGCTAACAAATCGCTAATAAGCAAAAAAATAATACACTTCATGCAAGGGGTGGGTGGTTTGACCAAATTCTGAAATTACAGTGAAAGTAAGGTTATACAACTGTAATGGTTCATATCACAAAACAAAAAATAATTTATATAATTAATCACAATAAGGTAATGCCTGTTTTTGATAAACTAGTGAATTGATAAATGAAGAGTACTCCATCTGTTTTTTTTGGGGGGGGAACTTGATGGGTGCAAACATAAGAAGCCCATTTCTGCCACATAAGAAAATTATTTAAATTAATTATGACACAGTCGAAATTATGAAATGATGAGTCAAAACTGTGACACAAAAATAATTATATAATAAACCTTTTTGTTACAATTTCAACTTTTTGTCAGTTATGAGATAAAAAGTTGAATTTGTTAGATAAAAGCTTTTAATAATAAGATAAAAGGTCAGCGTGTAGTAAAGTGATTTTTTCTCTGCAATCTCTGCATATAGAATAAATGGTAACATAAGTGTTACAGAAATAAAATATAAAAAGTCAGAATTCAGCATTTTATGTCATAATTTAGACTTTTTGCATCATAATTCTGACTTTTTATTCTTACAATTATCACATTTATTGTCATAATTAATTATGATTTACTAAGGCATATTTTTCTTATTTGGTGGAAATGAGGTTCTACACAAATCAAATGATTTCTAACAAATGAATATAAAGCTAAATAAAATATATTTATAAAAAAAAACATCCTCATCGTTACCATCTTGGATGAAAACCTTGTCGCAGTGCATTTTGGGATTGCCTTTTCTGTGAAGTATCTGCAGTTCTACCTTTAATCTACTTATTTAGATGTGCTTAATTTGTTATGTGTGTGTGTGTGTGTCTCCCAAAGTTTGTGTGAACATGTGTGTGTGTGTTGTGTGTGTGTGTGTGTGTGTGTGTGTGTGTGTGTGTGTTTCAGTCCAGAGTTACTGAGTCGCTCTCATCACAAAACGCTGGAGAGTCTCGAGTTCATTCCTCAGCATGTTGGTCCTGTGACGTTAGAGGTGTATCACACAATCCGCCGGTACCTTGTCAAGGTATGCATTGCTCTCTAGGTCATCTATGAACTAACACTGCCAACCTCATTTACAAACATAATGTTGTCTCTCAGTCATTCCAGTGTATTTTGTCCCTATAACATGTCACTGACTCCTGATGTTTGACCCCAGGCATGTGATACCCCACTGCATCCTTTGGGTCGGCTGGTGGAGACATTGGTTTCGGTGTACCGTATGACGTACGTTGGAGTTGGGGCCAACCGCAGATTACTGCCCCAGGCTGTCAATGAGATCATGTCCTATCTCAGCCGCATCTTCCAGCTAGTCAGGTAAGTGTGTCAGTCAGACTCACAACAAAGTCTGTTTTAAACATTGTTTCCATGAATATTTATATATGTGTTTGTGTTTAGATTCCTCTTTCCTGATCTGCCAGAGGAAGGAGGTTCACTGGCCGACCCTCCAAAAGAGAAAGGTGGTTCAGACCCTGCTGGGAAGCAGCTGGAGTCTCCTAAACCTGGGTACGTAAGCGGTCTCACTTATGAGAAAAACAAGACATAGCACCTAAGGGTTGTGTGCTTTGACCAAACCTTGATATTACTGTATGCGTAATTTTATTTTATACAGTATATGACATACTATGGTTTATATCACAGAGTGAAATTAAACAAAAATTGTTTATATATTAAAACAAGTCAAGTCACCTTTATTTATATAGCGCTTTTAATAATACAAATTGTAACAAAGCACTGCACAATATCAAAATAGGAAAATTGTGTCAATAATGTAAAATGACAGGATTTAACACTCAATTTTCAGCTGAATGCATTTCATTATTGAATTTAGTGATGGCATTGTCCAGCTCAGTTCAGTTTAAATAATATCTGTGCAATCAAGTCGATGAAATGAAAACACCACAAGATAATACTGGACCCATTTATGATAATCTAGTGAATATATAAATTAAAAGTACTTTACTGATTTGACAATTTTCTCTTTTTAATCGGAACCAATGGAAGCCAATTTCCACCACATAAGAAAAAAATTATCTTTCATGCTTTGGTAAATCATTATTAGGACATAAAAAGCTAAATTATGTGATAAAAGTTTTGAATTGACAAAATTCTGACATTAAATCTTAAATATGAGATAAATTGTTATTATGCCAAAGCATAATTATGAGATCAGGTTCAAATTTAAAAAAATTATGATATCCTAAATCATAATGAAGTAATTTGACACTGACAATTATGAGATAAAAACTATAAATTGATGAACAAAATTATGAGATAAATTGAAATTATGACATACTAAATCATAATTATGAGATATACATTTTTTCAAATAATTTCATCTGTTTGTCATTGTCTTTTTATCTCATTTTTTTCTTCATATATTCAGACTGAATTGTCTGTGTATTAATCAGCTGGTGTCTTTAATGTCTCATTTTTAGCAGTCACCTGATGTATTGTCTTGCGTGTGCATGTGTATGGCAGGTGTGTGGTCAGCAGCTCTGCTCTCCTCCTGCCGGTGCTGTTGCCCCGGCTCTATCCTCCTCTCTTCACTCTCTATGCTCTAGAGAAAGAGAAGGAGGATGATGTGTACTGGGAGTGTGTGCTCCGACTCAACAAACAGCCAGACCTGGCGCTGCTGGCCTTCCTCGGGGTGCAACAGTGAGTCTGACACTGAGAAATACATTCAGTAGATTTGATTCTCCTCTAGTGATCCATCTTACTGCCACTAATACCTGTTTTCATAGGAAATTCTGGCCTGTGACTGTTACAGTACATGGAGAAAAACAACAGGTAGTTAAATCTGTCCTTTTATAAGAGAGACTCTGAAAGTTTCTTTGAAAAAGTCTCATAAATCTCTCTTTGAAGGCAATATGCTGATTATATTTGTGGAAATAAGACTGTGGATCATGAAGCAATGTTCATGGAGGTATTTTGTGGGTGTGTAGGTTCTTTCGAGCACTAAGGATGCCTGTTTCGCCTCAGCCGTTGAGACTTTACAGCAAATAAGGTTGGAGATTTACTACAATTTCTGGATAATAACGTTTGTAATTTTTCTCTGGTAAATTTTTTAAGGTTGTTCTCTTTTTATTTCGACAGCACAACTTTCACCCCCTCAGACAAGCTTCAGGTCATCCAACTGACCTTCGAGGAGATAACCCAGGAAGTACTTGCACTTCTGAAACTGGACTTCTTGTGGTCTATGGATGACCTGTTTCCTGTCTTCCTCTTTGTTGTTCTGCGTGCACGGTAAGGATGAGATCACAAGGTTTCTAAGGCCTTGTTATTTGTATGTATGAACACTACCTTTCAGTTCAGTACCTCGAGTTTTTTAATGTTTTTGAAAGAAGACTCTCATGCATGCCAAGTAAATGCAAATATAGTAAAAACTGTAATATAATTTCACATGATTTAAATTTAAAATGACTATTTTTCATTTGAATATATTTTAAAAAGTAATTTATTTGTGTGATGCAAAGCTGAATTTTCAGCATCATTACTCCAGTCTTCAGATCCTTCAGAAATCATTCTAATCTGCTGATTTGGTGCTGAAGAAACTTTTATTATTATTATTAATGTTGAAAACAGTTGTGCTACATAATATTTTTGTAGAAACCATTGTACATAAAGATGTCTTGGCTGACTAATTATGATCAGGTCTCAGAAGACAGATACTAGGCATAAATGTGGTCTCAGAGAGAGAGAGAGAGAGATGTGTTCCATTTAGACATAATTACTTTTTATCTGCATCTACCTTAGCACAGAAAATAACATTGTTTAAAAAAAGGCATGCTTTAGTTGACATAGCTGTTGTTCTCTGCAGGATAAGGAATCTGGGGTCAGAGGTCAGCCTCATCGAGGATCTAATGGATCCATGTGTACAACATGGAGAGCATGGCATCATGTTCACCACACTCAAGGTATAGTGTATAAGGGTTTTTCACAAAAAAGTTATGTTTACATAGTATGTGTGTGTATATTTTATATATGTATATTATAGTATATATAAATACACACATGCATGTACTTAAAAACAAAAAACTAATCAAAGTTGTCCTAATACAAGAACGCTTTTTGGTTTTAGGAAAACTTTGATGAAAGGTTTTATTCCACTTCAAATGTTGACAACTGTATATATATATATATATATATACATTGCCAATAGTGTAGTGAAGTATGAAGCACAGCTCACACAGAAGATATTTTAAACTAAGAAGCTTTCTGTTGGTCAACACAGTCAAATCTATGTGGCCAATTTGAATAACAATTCAAATATTCCCCCTCACACAAAGTACCAGATCACATGGATCTATCAAAATACAAAAATTAGTCAAACATTGGTAAATGTGACCACACTTTAGAATGTAAAAGTTTAGTAAGAGACAGCCAATCATAAACTGCCTCAGTGCTAATTTCATTAAATTAAATAATAATTGCATTAAAAATCAATATTAAACACATATTAGGGCACCTATTATGCCCATTTTTACAAGATGTAATATTGGTCTTGGGTGTCAGTGAAGTTTCAGGCCAAAATACCCCACAGGTCATTTATTATAACAGCTGGAAAATGTCATTTTTGGGGTGTGTCTAAAAACGAGCTGATTTGGAGTGTATGAGCTACACATTCCCGCCCCGTCTCTAGAAGAGGGAGTCGCGTGTACGTCTCTCTGCATTGCATATCTACAGCGATAAACAGCTGGTAGAAGCAACATAACTGAGAGCGAGAGAACCGGTGTTCAAGCCATACGTATGGGAAGGCAAATGCACTGAAAGTGGGATGAAACGCGATGTTACAGAGCTCGCGTTATGCTGACCTGTCATCGGCGACCATGTGCTACTGAACGAATCTCACGATATGAACAGCGCGAATTAACCTCACAAGTGCGGCGCTGATCAGTTAAAAATACTTAATGCATGCACACAAATACGGTTAAAATGCTAAGTAGGGATGGGCGATACCGCTTATTTTATTTTCGATACGATACCGATATTTTCAAGCCCAGTATCGTCGATACCGATACAGATACCTAAACTAAACTGACCTTTGAAATTATTGAAAGAATATAATCAGTAATTATATTCCCTTAATATTAGATTTTAAAGCAATGTTTTTAACATTTCATAGGTCTTTTTTGTTTAAAATATACTGTAATTTTATTTTAGTCCTTTAGTAACCTCAAAGGTGCACCTATACCCCTAAAAGGGAGCATATTAGTACCACACAAGTATGCATGCTTTATAGGTAGATAAGTTACGAAGGTGCATCTTTGAGGGTACCTCATGAAAAATAAACCTGGTACTAAAATGTATTATTATCATTACCATGGTAAATTTGTGGTTACTGCAGTTTTACTACAAATACTGTGGAGGCTGCCAGGCTGATGTACTCCTGGTGAAACTTTAGCATATTTTCTTCTGACAGATTTACTAACAGCAATTACAGAACATAACACAATCCATTTGAACGTTAAACAACCAGTTTAAATAAATGTTACTTGCACAAACCAGCCTATTTAAAATAAATATTACATGTCCACAAAAGTTTGGGGTCAGTAAGATTTTGTAATATATATATATATATTATTAGTATTATATATATATTTATATTTTTTTTATATGTCTCATGCTCACTAAGGCTGCATTTATTTTAACAAAAATACAGTAAAACGGCAATATTGTGAAATAACTATTTGTGACACTCTGTGAAATCCAGGCTAAAGTCTCACAATCTAATTATGAGAAATTAAGCATCAAAGTTTGATTTCTACAATAAATTGCACTATAATTTCAAATTTTCACATGACTACTCAGTCAATATTAAAGATATAAAGGTTACATTTTCAGAGAATGTTCTTTACCATATGAAGGATTATTTTTGGTAGAAATAAGCACATCACAAAAAATGACTTTATATTTTATAAAGACACATTTATATTTATATTAAAGGTCACATTTATTTTAACATTTTAACATGTAATTAAAGATGCTTCTGTGATCAAAGCTGCATTTTCAGCATCATTACTCCAGTCTTCAGTGTCACATGATCCTTCAGAAATAATTATAATATAATTTGCTGCTCAAGAAACATTTCTGATTTTTATTGCTGCTTCATATTTGTGTGGAAACCGTGATGCATTTTTTCAGAATGAATTGAATATATAGTAACAATGTTATGTAATGTAATGCAATCATTTGGGAATGGTTTCTTATGATCTACTTATGCTTTTTGGAAACGCAGCCCTATTTGAACAAGCACTGTGAGCCCAGAGCCATACACACTGCCTCTCTCTCTATGGCTCTGTGTGAGCCATGCGTCAGCAGCGAACGCTGTCTGTGATTGATTGCTTCTGTCTTTCAGCATTTGCGTGTGTTCTGATGAGCAGGAGAAATGGTTATATCCAACACAATTATTTGCTAATATAGTCTATTTTCCACTTAGAAGCTTCTTTCAAGCACCAAATTTCTTGATAAATAAATACAATTAATGGTTAAAAAAATGCACTTTAGAATCAATATTTTTTTGTGAGGATCGATCCATTCGATACAACATCAGTATCGAAACTTAAGGATTGATCCGCCCATCCCTAACGCCAAGCACTATAACAACATCAGTCACAAAGGAGTCTGGAGTGAAACACGTATTTAGGTCGATTTTGAGGCGCATTACCTTGAAAAATGAAAGTAATCAAGCGTCCTCAGCAGCTCGGGTGTTGGGAGAAAATGAAGACTCTTATGTTCAGTCGTACATTCAAGCACAGACCACGGGATTGCGTGCGAAATGTTATTGACGTTACAGCTGCTCGAGCACGGAAAAATGAAGGACAGCTTACAATCACTGAGGGCTGAAACTATGGAAGTGCAGGGCTGTCAATCAGCCCCCGTGGCCCGGCCCTCCGAAATATGACGTCACACTGCGCTGAGAATCAAAACGGCAGGCCTAGTGAGACTGACTTGGTTTAAAGGGGATTAAAAAATGAGGAGTGGGTGCATTTTTTTCATTGTAGGTTGGTTGTGTTCACACACTGCCAACACACATTTATGTCCAAACACCATGTAAAAGTGGATTTTGCAAAGTAGGTGCCCTTTAAGTATTAATTTGCTTCATACGGTTGCATTGTGTTGTCCTCTACTCAACATAAATGATCCTCATAAATATGCAAATGAGCATGCTATCTCAGGGTTTACAAATATACATTGTGAAATGAGTGTGTGTACAAGTTGCTGTTCTGAAATCCTCCTCTTCCTCACTCAGGCATGCTACTATCAAATCCAGCATGAGAAGATCACGTAATGAACACATCTCTCCAAACCCATCTGGTAAGGCAGGGGAATGACTGACAAACAGAGCAGCCAATCAAAGTGTTCAAGACACAAAGTGGGAGGAGCCAATCATGTTCCTTGCCTGGATCACATGGCCGTGGAGGGGGATTCCATTGGAATCTAAGCTCTCACGCTCAAACAGTCCAGTTTATGTGCAAGCCTGTCTTTGGTTTTGCATTTATTATACATTTATTCTTTACATTTTTTGTGTCTTCCTCACTCAGAAAGCCATTATTGTGGCTTTTTAACTGCTGCCATTCCATCATGTTAAAGATATTTATGTGCTCCAGCTCAGTGTTCTTTTATTAAAGAGCCCATGCTTTGTTGGCTCAGAATGAATGACATTCAAGAACAGCATGTCATGATCACCTCTCCCTCCAAGAACACACTGATCGATGATGTATGAAGTTCATAAGTGTGTACTGTAAGACATCCGAAATAATGGTCATCTACCTCTGTCTTTGAAGTAAACTACTACATTAATTTTCCTGATCTTATTATATTATTCAGTGCAAACAGCAAACCGCCTTGGACCTAAATCATGAATCTGTTCACATAAATCAAAAAAAGATGTGCGCCTTATTAATAAATGTCCAAGAAAAAAACACAAAATGCAGACTTTAACTTTTAATGCTGACTTCTGATCCATTTGGAGCTTTCATAACCAACAATGCAGGGGCGGTGGCCTGCTTCTTTATGTACAAATATTCGTTTACAAGCTCTTTGTACAGCCAAATTGAACTTCGTATTGAAATGGTTGACACTAAGCTGAGGTCAACACATTTTTTGTTCTTTCTCTATGCACTCGCACAGCAGTTTTGATTTGATGCACTCTTCTTTCTAGGAAGTGAAGTATTTTGTGGTCAGTTTTCTGAAAATCTTCAGGTCTTTATTTCAGAAAACAGTTGGATTAGTTTCAGCTTTCCTCTGCATATCTGAGTATGTTTTTTAGTGAATGTCACTGGGACACTGGAAGAAGACGCTGAAGATCTTGCTCTTTGATTAACCACAACACTCAAGATTTGCATGCTGAGCTAATTCGGTCTTGAAGTATTTTCTGCATTTTGCTGTTGTTAAATTAAGCAGTTATTGCAGAAAGGTTACATGATATACGCAAGCACTGAAGTATTCAATGTTAAAATCTGTATTTTTTTTGTGAAGTATTCTGAAAAGTGCCTCTGACAGTGGTATGGACTTGTGTCATTACATCTCTGTACCCAGCAATAGCTTCGAGTTGAGTCTCACGTTTTAAAGCTAAACAGCCGAATACATTATTTCTTTTATTGGCATTGTTTTATTTATTTGATGGTTAGCTCTGGCTACAGCACAGATAATCTGAGCGATGTAGATAATCTGCAGGGTATTTCACGTTCAGAGCACCAGAAGGACGGTGGGTTTGAATTAATGATCACAAAACCCATTTCCAAGGATCAGAGACCAGGATTTTGATGCTTGCGTGTGATTGTATGTTATTAAATGTAATCGTGAAAACTGTAATGACGAAGGACTGTTGATTTTTACAACCGCTTGAGATGTTGCATGAATACCATGGTTCATGTTGTACTTTGGGTTCAGGAAGGTAAGGTTTGTACTTCCACATCAGTTTTTCTATGCTGAGCCAAGGTGTGCGTAATAACCTGTGTATGAATGTATGTATGAAGTTTCTGTGTCGTATTTGAAGAATTCTGTTTGTTCCATTTGTTTACCGACTCATAATTCAGATGGATGGCAATAAAACAATGATTGGGAATTGAGATTGTCATCTTCAGTATTTTACTTGGCCTTTATTACAACAACAAAAAACTGTTTTCCAAAACTTTAAGTCAAAAAGTTTGCTCGCAAGGCAATTATTTTAGCGAATAATTTGGTGCTGTGGTCAATGGGTTTTAGATCGCATTTAAGAAGCATTTATATTGGTCTATTTCCACTGTCAAGGTGGCAAAAACATGTTCACCGGCGACTGTTGAACCCTTCCAATGACATTTATTTTTGCAAAAGTAATTCCAGTCATGCAATATTTGCATAATCTGAAAATAGCTTCTTGTTACAAACTAGCACATATTTTGATTGGACGCTTGTCCATTGATAAGTGTAAATAGTAAGTGTTTCTTCTCTCTTATAAAAGTTAATAGCCTATTTATTTGCCATCCTATGCCTGATTAAATGGTTTGTAGCATTTTAATATTTGCGTTTATTATTTGCAGGCTTGTCAGAATGGACAAATCTGTGACACATTTTTAAATGACTGCTTTGGCCTTAAAGGTTTAGTATCAACATCTCTTTGTACTTTTTATGTTAAACTGATTTTTGGATAGTAGAGAGAGCAATGAGATTAAGTATCAAATTATGATTAAAATTCCAAATCGGCTAATGCCTGTATACATTTTTTAAACATCGTTTTTCAATATATTTAAAAGGCCTCTTTTACAAAAAGAGCTCACGGGGCATCCAAATAAAAATGGTCTGGATCATGTTGTTTAAACAGAATTTTTTTTATTTGGACTTTAAACAATATAAAGTGTTTCAAACCGCTCTGTAGTAATAAAAGGTAGAGTCCGTAAAATAAAAATGGGAGAGCATATCAATGATTAGGTGCCACTTAAACGGATAGTTCATCCAAACATCATTCACTCGGTTTCATGTTGTTCCAAACTTCACCATCTAAATTCCTCTCACCTGCAAAACACACAAGTACAGTGGAGATCAAAATTAGAGAACGATCTATAAATACTCGATTTATTCTGAAATATTGTTCATCTTCATTGCTCAATTTAAATGGAATATTATCTGTAATTCTGTATACCGCTTTTCTACTAACATGTTTGACAAAAGGTATTTCAAGAAAAGCTTTATTTTGTGGAAAGCACAGTTGGTTTCTCAGCCATAACTTTCCCTAGTTACTAAGATATGCCATGCACGGCTTTATTTTAAAAGGTATGTGAAAACAGTGCAGTGTGATAAAATAACAAAACAAGTGTGACTGTGTCATTCGCTCCACTGTTTTAATCAAGAAAATGACATCCCGCGTATGTGTGCGTATGTGATCCGGAATGTATTCAGTGTGGGATCATCAGATGTTTAATGTGTGTGAGTAGGTCAGAGAGAGAGAGGTGTTCGGTATCTTATACAGAGAGAAATGATTACATCTTAATCACAGAGTGAGTGTGATCAGTGAGAGTCACTTATTGCACGTGTTGTGTGTGATTGTCTGTTATGGTGAATCAATAACTGAAAGCCTAAAGGAGTTTTGTGATAGAATGTGACATTCTCTCATAGACACATCCTGACTCACTGTCCAATCCCTCCCTTCCTAATGTCCTCCTTCATGTTCCTACACACTCTCTCTCCCCGGCTGACTCATTTGCTTGCAAGGGATTAAGCAGGATAGAGAGGGATTACGCTTCTTTTTTCCAAGAGGACTTTTCCGTGCTCTGCTATGGAATACCATTCATGTTATTCCTCTGTTTATACCATCATATCTGAGTGAGTTAAAACTGACCGTCATCATGCAAACCCTCTTTAGAAGCTCTTCAGTGTGTTAAATTCTAAACTGGGATCTAAACAGAGAAGACAATCTGAACGTGAGGGAGGTGAGTGAACAGGATTTGCTACTTAAGTCTCTGCCTGGATGTAGGTTTGTGGTTCTTGCTTCCCAGGCTTATCCACAAGGAAGCTCCCTGTGCTGCAAATGTAGTACGCTGTTTATATACAGTAATTATTAACCCTTCCTAGTGTGGGTTCCTGGGAGGCTCCAGTTGGATTCAGCATTGTTACGTGTAAATTCTAGACATATCCTGCTGTCAACTATCAGATTTGGCTATGCAAATGGACTCAAGTGCAGAAACACGGAGGTAAAACCATTTTTAAAGGGACAGTAACTCTCAGAAAGAATATTTGAAAATATGATGTTAAGAGTTTTAAATCACACCGATTTAGTCATAAAGTCTGAAATTCGGTGCACCTCTCTTGTTCAAAAGATATACAAACTAATATCCAGTGTCACCTGCAGTGATAATAACAAATCATGCTCTTTCATCTGTTATTGTTATTTAAGTAGCATTTTTTAATCCAAAGCCACTTGGGTGCAGTTATTACCAGGACAAGGCCCATAGAGTAACCTGTACTTAAGTGTGTTGCTCAAGGTCAAAACTATGACAAGGGCATCCGTGGACCACCTCCATTGTGGGATCTCTGGGTTATCAGTCCTTACTCTTTAACCAATTAGTTTTCTTTAATTTGCAAATGTGTCATATCATTCACACGTTTATCCAAAACAATGTATTATACCCTAAAAACAATGACAGTCCCTCCCTATAGAGTAGACCAATGATCTTTAGAATTTTGACCTACAAGCTTTTGGTTACTAGCCTTGATAAGTGCACATCCAAATCATAATGTCTCATTTATTAACCACTAAAGCAAGGTAAGCCTGGAAACATGATTTGTATTTACAACTACAGAAAGTTCTAGAATGCATTTCCCAAAAGCATCGTCAAGGCTAAGTAGATCATAGAGATCATCAGTGCCAATGGTTCAACGGTACTTAGGCTTATGGTGCTTTTGTGAAACGCAGCTCTTGTTAGAACGTCTTATACACACCAGTGAAGAGGATGTAACAGCATAAACATGAATATAGCAGGCAACAACTGATCAGCAATTATTGAATTCATATGCTCATTCCTGCAGCTGTATATGAGGAGGGTCAGTGCATCATTTTTTCATTCCCTGAACCCCAAAACACTCCAGGATTGACAATGAGACCAGCTGTGGAGACTGATCCTGGGTCAGCTCCACTGGAGATGGAAGACAAAGGTATGATGCTGCATGTAGCTATTTCACTGTGGAAGCTGTCAGCTTAATTTTAGTTTAGCTCTGATATTTAACAGCATGCTTATATTAGCACTTTTGTAGCTGCTGAAGAAGTCAATGAGCATCACATATAACCAACAGGAGTTCTGAAGTTTCTTGCATTACATGTTTCAGGCCTGACACAGATCTTGGCTCATGTGATTGCTGAAGTGAGGGGCTCTGTCAATAAAGATATAAATGGAGCTGATCTGTTGTACAGTCTCCTCAATGCCCCTTGGTTGCAGTCCCTACTAAAGGTAGAGTCATTTCTACATACACCTACTAGCAGTCAGGGTTAATGTCCTCCAGTAAGGGTTCTTATTCTCCTTATTTCTCTGCAGGTGTATGAATGTCTACAGAGGCACCTAAAGGGTCCACCTAGGCCATATCTTTCCTATTCGTCTGGACTCTCTCTACAGGTCAGCTTCATTCTCACTGTCCTTAATTTTTGCCATAGTTTGTGCCACTCATACCTTGTAGTATCAGTTCATATATCCTTGTTGGTCTTCAAAATATGACCTCTAAAGCTTGATCTCTAGGTGTAAATGAGGACTTGCAAACGTTGCAGATTATACCAATCAGAGTCTTGGACTTAAGACCTCTTGACACCATGTGAACATGACGTTCTTGCTCTGTGACATTGGGGTTAGGTTTTGGCCTGAATCTGGGGCTTATTAGGTCTAGTGTTGGCCTTGGTCTGGTTTGGATCTAGGTCTTAGAACAAGGGTGGGCAACTTCGACCCTCAAGTTCCACTGTCATTCTAATCTAAACAAAGTCTTAGGATGACTTGAAAGTTAGGGGCAGGTGTGATTGATTAGGGTTGGAGCTAAACTGCAGGACAATAAATATCAAGGGGAAGAGTTGTCCACCCCTGTCTTAAAGGGTCTGTTAGAGGTCTTGGTCGTTAGTCCAAATTTTTGTACCAATGCATTTTCATTTCCTAATAAGTTGTGACTCGTGTTTTGTGCACTCTAGATTCTGTCAGATTTGCTAGCAGTCCAAAACCCCTCAAATGAAGCTCGAGAACTGTATGCCCTCCTCAGTCATCCCCACCTACAGGTGAGCATTCTTTCAATAAATACATGTTTTTTTAAACAGCATGGTGTTTTGATTGGCAAAGTCGTTTAAAAAACCTTTCTAAAGTGTAAGGCCAGGCATTTTTTGTAGTGTTTTAGGGCAGACTTTATGGGCCAGTAAATGCTAATAGACAATGTTGTTGTGCCTTTTAATTAGAAACCACTTCCAGTATTCAATTAGTTGTTTGGAATGTGTTGTCAACCAAAGAAATAACATAAACCACATGTATTTTTCAGGCTCTTCTCTCGGCTCATGACACAGTAAGTTTGAGGGACTATGAGCCAGATCTGCCACCGCTGCCTAAAGACCTGCCTGAAGACGAGGAAGCCATGAGGATTGTTTGCTTGGTAAAAAACAATCAAACTCTGGTGAGCATGACCAGTTAAATGAGTGGCAGGCAAATCTAAGGCTTGCTTTTACTAATCTGTGATTTATTTTGACTCTTTCAATGTATGTTACTGGAGCCTGTCTTTCAGCATAGCAACAAGGTTCAGTGATTAAGAATGTTGCTTTGGAAGAGTTTTAGACATGAGGTTTTTCCTCCTATATTTCTTATGTTTTAGATTGTTAATTTTTTTTAAGCTCACTAATAGCTGACCTTGTCAAGTGTTCTAGTAAAAGTGTTTCTGGTAACTTTGAGCTGTGTGTTGTCATGGATAGACCGGAGCTGGTAGAGAGTTTCAAAGCCACTGGGACACTTTAAGGCATGCAACCCACTGTGGACTCTTCTCAGCTGGGAGACGTCTGGCTGGAGGCTTAGATGCCATGTTGGACGGTTCCACATCCACCAAGACTCCTGCATCCCCAAGCGTTGTTGCTCCCACCACTGTTCACCACTGCAACACTTTGGGCAGTTGCCACCAGAACAAAACATTATGGCAACAGAGCCTCAGTTCCTCCACCCCTTGTGTCTGTAGCTCTGTAGTGATTGGTAAGGACCAAAACCCTGTATTTGGTGGTTCCCATTATTACATTCATCAAGATTTGCCTCTGCTGAAAGCATTATCTAATTAGTGTTCTTTGTCTTCTTGTCTTCATCCATTTCACCATTCATTTCTCATTCTTTCTCTGAAGACAACTTGATTGAGAATTTAGACAGTAGGGACGAGAGTGATGGCAGTTCTATGCTACATACATTTTCCCAACCGTCCCCATGGATTTCCTCATCATCTTGCTGTTTTCATGCTTCGAATCCTTCTCCAAAACCTTCTAGAACCACCCCTCATGCCCGAACCGCTCCCCCAAGCCCAATGCACTGTCATCGGGTAAGAGAGATCATCACATGCTCCCATACAAGGCCGGCAAAGGAGGAAGGTCTGAATGAATTGCGGAATACATTGCAGCGGGCCACTAGCTGCATGGAGCGCAGCTCTGAAAACGTCCACCTGCTTGGTGAGAGGATGGCCGCAGCTACCGAACGCATATCTGAGAGCGTGCAGGAGAATTCTCAGGCTTTGGCGATGCTAAAGCATGTAGTGGAGAAGCTCCAAGAGCTAGTATCCACGAGCAACACAACTTCAGAATCACCACATGGCACAGAGACTGCAAGGAGAGTGGTTAACCGGATGGGTAGCAGATCAATCAGTATTCCCAACAGTCCAGCTATTCCCTCATCCTCTCGCTTTTCTCATTGTCCTTCTGGCTCATCTTCATCTTCTGGTTCTTCTTCTTCTTCTTCTTCATCTGCCATCACTTTGCTGGAAAAGCCAGTGCTATCAAAGGATAAATCTTTTAATGCCAAAACAAATCTATCACCATCTTCTCAAAAGAGACAGGTTGGTGTACAGCACCGGATGACCAATGGCTCCTTGACATCCAGCCCTGCCCAAAACTACAAAGTGAACAGCAGTGCATTTAGATGTTTCTTTAGCCAGAAGAAAAAGAAAAACAAGAAAAAGGAATAAGGCCATATTCTTGCTGTCTCAAGCTTGCAGGTCTTTCAAATCATTAATATGTGTGTATTCATCTGCTATATCACCACCTATCCTTGATGTTACCATTGTCACATCAATACTTGTCCAACCTTTTTGAAAGTCATGTTTTGTTTTTGTTTTGTGTGTTTTTCGGTCATCCTCCATTGGTTTAACATCTCCATGACTGTCAGTTCCCATATCATAATTTCTCTTCTTAATTATTGATTTTTTTAAAGATATTCTTTATCCTCATGTAACATTGCAATTCAGTTTCTCACTGAATATTGTTCCTGGCATGCTACTTCCATCAGATGGATGCATGTTTTGTGCTTGATTCAAATCAAATGAAGCCTTGTAGATATTTGGATTGACACCTGCTTTCTTCTAACATACAGGGAGCGACAATCAGGAGAGATGATGTGACAGGGGAGATCTACATTGCTCGAATTATACATGGAGGACTGGCTGACCGCAGTGGTGAGGGTTGCCTGGCTATACTTTTTTATATAAATCCCTACTTTCTAATTGTGTCTCTGATATGCCATGCACACAAATTTATACTCTTCGTGTCAATATTACTTCTCATGGAGTCCTGTTTCATGTCTTTGTGCTTCTTGTTGCAGGTCTCTTGCATGCTGGAGACAGGCTGGTGGAGGTAAACGGTCATCCCGTGTTTGGACTGGAACCAGAACAGATTATACAAATTCTGGTTAGTACACACATACTCTCGAATTATAAGTTGATCCACAGCTTGATATTGTTACACTTGTGTGCCTCATTCCCATCCGGGTCACGGCACCAGTGTTAATTCAAGTAACCTTTATATCTTTAGATTGATCTGTATTGATTGTGTCAAAGTGGTTTCACAAAGATAAACATAGCAGAATCAACTATGGAAACTCAAATATGGAGATTGCCCTATTACGATTTTGCTGTAAAGCAGCTCTAAAGGACAACAGTGTCATTCTTTAGCTCAAGTCATTTCAGTGCTGGTTCAGTTTAGATAAATAATAGTGTGAAGTTTGTCATTTTGAAACAAGTTAAATTCAGCTATAAGCAGTTCTACAAAAGGTAGCAATGTCATTAGCCAGTTCAGTGTTGATTCAATTCAGTTCAATACCAATGTCTGTGTTGCAATATGCGATTTAGCTGTAAAGTAGCTCTATAGAAAACAATAAAAAAATTCTACAGAAAACAATTTTTTTTTTTTTTTTTTACAAAAAAGTATCCCAAACCTGCTGTACCAAACAACACCTATTCCAATTTCATTTAATAGAGAATTTTCTGTGAAGTAATTTATATTAAATCAACAATATTTAGTTTTGTGTCTTAATTTCCCACCACAGGCCCACTCCCATGGAACCATAATGTTCAAGGTGGTTCCCATCACTGACAGGCCAGTCAACAACCAGACCTTGGTGAGTTATCAAATGTCAACAGTACATCTATACTACTTTATAATCTATACTAGTCTAGATCTTTCCTTAGATCATAATCAGCATACAGAAGGAATAGCATGGAAAACCCAAATGAGCTACTTGTTCTATATTAAAAATAAAAGGCAGGAATTGTGCATCCAGTTCCCTGAATTAAACAGGGTAACAGTAGTGTAGGGACCAATTCTCACTTAACGAGTTGCTAATTAGCATGTTTATTAATAGATAAATATCCACTATATTAATATTAAGCATAAAATTAGGAGTTTATTGTCATAGTTAATGGTTTGCTAATGGTGAGAATTGGACCTTAAAATAAAGTGTGACTTTAAACAGTATACTTGGCTCACTGGGAATAAAAAAAAAGCAGGAGAACCAAATAGGATCATCCTTGTTGTCATCAATATATATTACTATTTTATTCAACCACATGTATCACAGCAACTAGTAAAACAATGACACACACTACTTAATTTCCCCAAAATGTGCCGCACACAAAATTCCAAAATGCACTGCATTTGCCTTGACCTTCAATTTGCAGTATGATGAATGTTCCGGAAGTAAAATAAGCTTATAATTTGTTAATATTTATTTGAGTAGACTAACAAGAATAAAAACTTTTTATACAAACTTGGAATAAAAAATACAAAATAACTTATTTTATGTCCAAGACCATTATTCGATTCCACTTAGCAGAATTATTATAATGTATAGACAACACACTGGCCTACTACTGTTTGACATGCTTATTAATGTTGATGACTGTTTCATTTTTTTATAGTAGTGTATAGGCAGTGTAAGGTTTAAACGTGTGTGTGCGTGTGCGTGTGCGTGTGTGTGTGTGTGTGTGTGTGTGTGTGTGTGTGCGTGCGTGTGTGTGTGTGTGTGCGTGGTGTGTGTCTATCAGCTGTGAATGCGCATTATGTCTTTAATGGCTTTGCTCTCTTCACAAGCTGTATGTGCGTGCCATGGTGGACTACAATCCCCAGGTGGACCCTTCCATTCCCTGCGCAGATGCCGGAATGGTGTTCAGGAAGGGAGATATCCTGGAGATTGTGGATCAGTCAGACACTCTCTGGTGGCAGGCTGTAAAACTACCCAGTATCTCTGCCTGCGCTGGCCTCATTCCATCCACCCGCTTGCTGAATAGGTCAGTTCTAAGTAGTCGTGGGTTAAAGGTCGGTGACAGAATAATTACACATCTGCATAGGCTGTGTGATGATGTGATGAGATTTGGCAGCTGACTTGAATGTGATGTGAGATTATGATGATAATCACTGCCGGCCCCAATTTTAAACCCCAAATGTGACTATGTGCATTTGTAGGAAGCAAAAAGAGTTATGGTGGGCCCAGCCTTATCATCCTCACACTTGTGTCAAAACCTGTGAGTAAACAGTATTTGCAGTTATTGTTTTATGTGTGTATTTAATCAATATATTTTTAATTCAGCTGTTTTATATTGGCTATCTTTTGTTTGCATGCCAACCTGCAGTGAGCACAGTGGATGAAGGTGAGCATTTAGTCGAGTCTAGAAATACACCGGCTTATAGGTTACACCAAAATAGTTTAGCAGAAGTGTGGGTGCAGAAAATATACTAAAAATGCATAATTATTATATTTCCTAACATTGTAACTATTTATCAACAAAGTCTTTTGCATTATAGGCTTTTATAAATCTTGGAAAATGTTGGTGTAATCTAGCCACCAAATACATATTTTGTGGTTTATGCAAGTTCCATACTCAGTAACATGAACATAAACAGCACTTTATATTCAGTAAATCCAGTTGATTTACTACATTACTGTTCAAAAGTTTAGAGTTGGTAAGATTTGATTTTGAAAGAAGTAAAGTATTTGAAAAATGTCTGTTATGCTTACCAAGGCTGCATTTATTTGATCAAAATTCAGTAAAAACAGATGTATTGTGAAATTAGTATTAATAAATAGTATTAATAGTAGTGTTGTTTAATATTTTTGTGCAAACACTGCTTGTGCATGCAGTGTGAAACCAACCTTAGTCTCTGATATTTTTATTTGTCCCCCCTTTTTTTTTTTTTACAGAAGATGACATGATTTCATCCATAGATGAAAAATGTGTAGAAGCAGGTACATGTTCTTGCCTGATTTAAATGAGTATTAAAATCTTAGCTATGTAATGCTTGATTTTCTCATACATATACATGTTTTGTTTCCTCATGCGCAGACGAGGAGGCGTTTGAATCTGGTAGGTGAGTCCTGAAGATATCAGGAGAAACATGTACTGAATTCAGATTTACGGTCAATGTTTCCATCATTAACAGAACCGCCCCCCCTCACCTGAACTATAGAAACAACTAGATTTGTTAAGATATATTATGGTATTAAAGATGAAGCATGTCACAGATTTTTGAGCGCAGCAGTAAATACTGTAAATGAATTGTCTCTGATAACTTTTGTTCCTGTTTCCTTCATCAGAAGAGCTAAAGGATGGTGAGTGTATATAACTCACTACTATAGAAATCATAAAGTTTAATCTTAATTGCTATTTGATTTTTATTTCATTGAGTCATTGCTAATTATTCTGTTTATTAATTAATGCATTAACTAAATCTGGTGTTGTGTTTCAGAGGAGAGTGAATTCAGCACCAATATTGAAGGGATTTACCTGCGTGAGTGACTCTCAGATATTACAGAATTTACTGGTTTATATTTACTACAGCAGATTTATGGAAGCACATTCTGGCATGGACAATAAAAAATGGTAAAAGCTAATTACAACTCTTTATCTCACAATTTATTATTTGAACCGTTATTTTACCCCCCCCACACACACACAATTTTAAGAAATGTATGTATAATAAATAATATATGTAATAATGTTAATAAATGTAAAATATAAATTCAGAATTGTACTCGCAATTATGCATCTATATATCACAATTCTCACTTTGAATTCTGAGTTTACATTTGACAAATCATTATTAATTTTTTTCACAATGAAATAAAAAACAGGCCTTGTCTTTTTTCCTAATAATTGCAAGTTTTTATTTTATAGTTTGGACTTTTCTTCTCAGAATTAAATCTCAAATATGCAAGGCAGAACTGTAAAATAAAAATGGCCTTTTATATTTTTTATCCAATGGCAGAAATGGGCTTCCATAAGATTTAAATGGTTCACAGCATCCCAAACACTGACTAGATGAAGTTTATTGTAGATACCAAAATGTTGCACATATGAATGATTTTAAATGAATGAATATTGACCAGTCAGGTAGAAGATGATAAAAAAGCTGTCATTTTTTTTAGATGTTAGTTTGATTGTAAAATCATTATTTATATATTACATGCATTGATTATATTACATTTAAATAATAAATACAGCACTTATTCACTTATTAACTTTCTGTTCCTGATTCTGCAGCATCATATGGTTATGATTGTGCTTTTATTCTGTGTGCATGTATTATGTGTATGTCAGCTGGTTTTCGACGAAGTCTGCGTCTCTGTCGCCGATGGAGAGGTCAGGCATTTGGAACGTCCCAGTTCTGCACCCTACGCTGTCCCACGAGCTGTTACAGTTCACTGGCCAACCCGTATGAGGAGGTGGTGCGGTACCAGCACCATCCAGAGCACCCACACCGCCTCATAGCTCTGCTGGGTGAGTGTGTCTCACGGGCTAAAATCAGCCAGAAAAATACACATATTACATTATGTGCCTGCACATTATCATGTATGTTCTGAAACGGTATTCTGCCGTCAGGTCCGTCTGGGGTCGGGGTAAATGAGTTACGAAGGAGGCTAATTGAGATTAATCCCAAAGTCTACCAAGGAGCCGTTCCCCGTGAGTTTCACTCTACACATATGACTTTGTGTGATATAACTGTATACTGCTGATTTTGAAGTTGACTTTCATATCCACTTAGATACTACACGGCCACCTAAATGCCATGAGGAATCTGGCAGAGAATATCACTTTATCAGCCGAGAGCATTTTGACACCATGGTCTGCAATCACAGGTGGTCTAAAAATACTCGGCTGTGCATAAACAGATAACGTTTCCAGATTGACTGTTTTTGGGGGATTGTATAATCTTTCTATGTTTTGTAATCTTAAGTAGGTCTGTGACCCTTTTCTGTCGCTCTTGCCCAGGTTTATTGAGTTTGGGGAGTTGAGAGGTCATCTCTATGGAACTAGCGTGGATGCGGTTAAAGATGTTTTGGCGAGTGGGAAGATCTGTGTGATTGACATTGAGCCATATGTGAGTTTCTCTTGGAAATATATTCATCTGTTGTTATTAGTGGCTGTTTGATAAGGTGTGTTGCTAATATTTTGGGTTAGGAATAACCCTTTAACTCATGTTCAGATCTGTTGAAGAGAACAGTGTTATTTTAGTATTATTAATATACTATCAGGGTTGTTATTGTTAACTAAAAACTAAAACCATTAAAAAAAAATTGTTACTTTAAATAAAGCTGAAATCAAATGTAAAATAGTAGATGGAAAATGTAAACTGAACAAAAATTAGAAATTCTGCCATGGCAACTGAAATAAGATAAAACACTAAAATTACTAAAATAATAACTAAAATAAATCATTAAAAACTAATGCTGAAAAATGTAACCTAATTAGTACAAATATGATTAATAAAACCTAAATAAAAAAAAAATTAAACCGAATTACTAATAGTATAGTAAAATATACTATTTTCCTAGTTTTTGTTAACATTATCAATATTTTGATTCAGCTTTTATATTTTCAGCTTTAATTCTAGTAACATTTCAGTAATTTTCTTATCATTATATTACATATTTAAATATGGTTTAATTCATTTTTATTTCAGTTTTAGTTTTTATTTTCAGTTAGTAATTTTAGTGTCTCAACTTAAACTTAAGTTAGTTGCCCAGTTCATTTCTAATTTTCAGTTGAAGTTATATATATATATATATATATATATATATATATACAGTCATGGCCAAACATATCGGCACCCTTGATAAATATGATCAAAGAAGGCTGTGAAAATTAATCTGCGTTGTTAATCCTTTTGATCTTTTATTTTAAAAAAATTCACAAAAATCTAAGCTTTCATTGGATAATAAGAATTTAAAATGGGGGGAAATATCATTATGAAAGAAATGTTTTTCTCTAATACACATTGGCCACAATTAATGGCACCCTTTTATTCAATACATTTTGAAACCTCCATTTTCCAGTTTAACAGCTCTAAATGTTCTCCTATAATGCCTGATGAGGTTAGAAAACACCTGACAAGAGATCAGAGACCATTCCTTCATCCAGAATCACTCCAGATCCTTTAGATTCCCAGCTCCATGACGGTGCTTCTTCTCTTCGGTTCACTCATTTTCTACAGGGTTCAGGTCAGAGGACTAGAATGGCCAAAGCAGAAGCTTGGTTTTGTGTTGTTTTTGAGGTTTGTGTTTGGATTATTGTGCGTTTGGAAGATCCAAACATGGCCCATTATAAGATTTCTAACAGAGTCAGTCACTTATTGATTTTAATCTGTTGATATTTGATAGAATCCATGATGCCATGTGTCTAAACAAGATGTCCAGGACCTCCAGCAGAAATATAGGCCCACAATATAAAAAATACAGCAGTATATTTCATTATACACATGAGGCACTTTTTATCCCTGTGTTCACCAAACCCATCTTCAGTGTTTGCTGCTAAAAAGCTATTTTTTTGTTTCATCTGACCATAGAAGCCAGTCCCATTTGAAGTTCCAGTCGTGTCTGATAACTGAATATGCTGGAGTTTGTTTTTGTATGAGCTAGGATATTTTTCTTGAAACCCTCCCGAACAACATGTGGTGATGTAGGTGCTGTTTGACAATTTATTTTTAAAGGTTTTCTGACCCCGAGACTCAACTATTTTCTGCAAGCTGTGGTCCTTGGAGGGTCTTTAGCCACTCAAACTCTCCTCCTATGCATTAGGACGATATAGACACGTCCTCTTCCAGGCAGTTTCATAACATTTTATGTTGATTGTGAATTCTTAATTATTGCCCTGATGGTGGAAATGGGAATTTTCACTGCTCTAGCTCTTTTCTTAAAGCCACTTCACTAATTTGTGAAGCTCAATTATCTTTTGCTGCACATCAGAAATATATTATTTGGTTTTTTTCTCATTGTGATGGATGATTAAGGGAATTTGGGCTTTGTTTTCCCTCTATTTATATTTCTGTATTTATATTTCTGAAACAGGAAGCAGGAAGCCATGGCTGGATAATTTCATGTTCATAATCACCCTGGAGTGCTCAAAATTGTGAATATGAATGGGAATATACTTCAGAGATATTTTACTCATAAGAATTTCCAGGGGTGCCAATAATTGTCCGTGTATTTGAGAAAAACATTTATTTCATAATGATATTTCCCAATGATATGTTCAATTCTTTGATTTTTTTTATGAAAGATCAAAAGGATTAACAATAACAACCTGGAAGAGAACTGTGCAATTATTATGCTATTATAAAACAATAATAAATAATGATTTAATAACAATAATTGTCGTCTCTTCTGGATTCCACCTGACTTGTTCTGATGCTTTACTCTTCTTTCTATGTTCTTGATCTCCAGGCATTAGTGTCAGTGAGGACTGCGGAGCTGAGGGCGTATGTCATCTTTATAAAGCCTCCTACTGTTGAGCAGATGAAATGCACACGAATGAATTCGCATATCATCACAAATTACTACACCAGCCGACCTTTTAAGGTGAGCTAGCATCTTTCCCTATGTCCACTCAAATAATTTTTTACCTTTCGATTTATGGTTAGTGTCTTAAAAGTATAGTATTTCCATGAATCTTTGTATTTTCTCTCTCTTGAGACAGGATGAAGATTTTCAGGAGATAGAAGATGCAGGACGCAATATGGAACAGCATTACTGTCAGTTCTTTGACCATGTGATAGTGAACGACGGCCCACAGGCTGCATGTGTGCAGCTGCTGACCGCGGTGAGGAGAGCTCAGGATGAACCGCAGTGGGTACCGGCTGCATGGATCAGACCAACTGACCAGTCTTAATATGAAGAGCTCAGGATGAACCGCAGTGGGTACCGGCTGCATGGATCAGACCAACTGACCAGTCTTAATATGAAGAGCTCAGGATGAACCGCAGTGGGTACCGGCTGCATGGATCAGACCAACTGACCAGTCTTAATATGAAGAGCTCAGGATGAACCGCAGTGGGTACCGGCTGCATGGATCAGACCAACTGACCAGTCTTAATATGAAGAGCTCAGGGATACTACAGGAGAGCGCATGGGCATGAATATGCAAATAAACTTTCTTTTCTGTGAGCATAATATGTTTTTTTTCTGTAAAATGCTAGTCTGAATGCAAAATATGTTTACATTTTTTCAGATGTCAATCTTCTGTTCGCCCTTGTGAAAAAATGAATAAAACCTAAACATTTATTAAGCTCTTCAAAAGAGATTTGGTATTTTTGAGCACTCTTAATCCATTTTAAACTGTATTTGATTGTGAGGATTTTCAGGTCTGGATTGACGAGGCGTTAATCAGAAGAACAGGAGTTTACGGAACAGTGGCATTTCCATCTGGAATTGAAGAAATTAAACTTTTCACACCTAATGTTATGCACATGCCCTTTTAATGGTTTTCCAGTAAAGTGTATTCATAAAAAAACAGGTGATTCTATATTAAGGTAACACCAGCATTAAAATTAATGACTGTTTTTTTTAAATGTGTATATATATTTATAAATGTATGCATATGTGTATTTATAATAACTGAACGTTTTAGTAATTTCAGTCATAAATTCAGTTATATATATTTAGCAAGCATCTTTTTTTACTTTTTTTTAAAACATGCGTATTTTCCTGCTCTTGAGACTTTCTTCAAAAATAATTGTAAATAAAAAGTATAAGATATAATAGGATCATATAGTCTTTCTAGAAAAACTGTTATTTTGAAACGTAGGTGTAATCTGTATTTTGTGTACATTATAGTATGAGTTCCAGCTATCTGCTTTGCGCTTTTAAACGTATGTTTACGTTCTGAATTGCTGCGCGCCTGTAGTACGTACAGTACGTCAGGGAAGTTAGACACGCCCACCCGTCTCCAATATCAACAATAGACAACGTGCAAAACTAAATCTCAGACCACAAACGACATGAAAATACAAAGATATTTTTTGCTCCGTGATTAACTCGACAAAGCTTTTATTATTCAACTCCAAAGAATGGATACGGAAGGAAAGGTTTGTTACATGCTTAAATGAGAAGCATCGTGTTCTGTAACGTTACATTTCGTTTGTTGGCAAGCAGTTACTGACAGACGCAAATCAAACTACTTCATCCTTTAGTGAGCATGTTCAGAGCTGTTGTATAAATATGATTATTTTGTTATGATTGTACGCAGGTTCCCAGCACAAGGAGAAGAGATCTCCCTCCCATTCCTCAAGGACAGAGGGTAAAGTCTGGGATATTCAGGCCATGTCCTGTGTTTGTTTCTTCTTGTTATGTTCTTTGAGCTGTTGTTGATAAGCCTTTTCATTTCTTTTTAATTTGACTGAGTACAAGCACAGCAGTAGTCATAAAGGTAAACTCTCTGAGAGTGAGATGCTTTTGCTCCCCCTGTAGGTGTGTAAATGTTGAGGACTAGGCTTTCTGGGTTTATCATTGCAATCTGTTGAACAATCTTACATTGATTATGCTTTAAAACAAAGACTATAGAATATATAGTCTGGACTGAAGCAATAGCATATTAATGCAATAATAAATACAGTCAGTACTCGGGTGAACATGTAGATACACATTAGAATAAATATACTTTATTTATCAGTAAAAGGGTAAATCTCACAAAAATAGTTGAGAATTGCCTAATCATATTTGACCCCTTAATCATAAGGTAATTATTTCTAATTTGGGGGCCACTTAGTTTTTTTTATTAAAGTATTTTCTTTACATTTAAGCATCATTTTCATGTGTTCACTTCAATCTGGATCATACTTCAATTGAAGTGAAAGGCAAAAGGCATTATAAAATGTTATCTGATAAATAAATGCTGTCCTTTTCAACTTTCTATTCATCAAAGAATCCTGAACTGAATACTCATCAAGGCTGCATTTATTTGTTCAAAATACTGTTCAAATAAAAGAATACATAGGCGAGGAAGTAAGTGCTTATGTCAGAAGGTTGAGTAACAGTATTTGATGGTGACTCCTGAGTAGCTCCTCCTGTACATAATCCTGCTGCTTGGCAGATGCTCGTCTCAGATTTAGACTCGCATTAATCCTTGCTTTAAGTGCTCAGAGATGTTTGTTTGTACATGTCCCTTGTGTTCCCCCTGTACTCTTGAGTGGAATGGCGAAAAAGCCGACGGTAAGCTTTTTTTGACACAATGTACAAATGTAGAGCCCTCAACAGGTTCAGCATCTGATGCTTGAGTTTCATTGGAACTGTTTAATGCTGACCTAATATTACTTTTTGATATTTTAGCGGGGACCACGAGCACTGCCATCTATGCCAAGGTAAGCTCACCTAGCAGATCCGATGTTGTTTAAATTGTAAGTGTTTTATACAAGGACGAAGTCATATGCTCTTCTTTTCCTTCCTCTTTCTTCATTATACCTTCAAACGCACAGTCAGGACACAGCAGGTGAGTGTTTCTCTTTTAAATGTTTTTCACATTTGAGATCTCTTGGTCCAGTCTAATTATGTATTAGAGTGGGTAATAATGTTGAACATTTTATGATGTGCCTGTTAGATTGATTTGCCTTTATGTTTCAAGTTTAAATTGTCGTTTATTGGTCAGTTAACATTAGATTATATAATGAAGATCTTCTGTTGTCCTTCAAAGAGGAGATTCCTGCTCCAAAGAGTAGGAAAAAGAAGGCCAAGCGGGATGTGGAGAGTGTGGATGAACCTGATGGTGAGTTTAGGTGATAGAAGCAACACACATGATAGGAGAGAGCAGGGGCTAGTTGTCACAGGGAAGTTGTCATAAGGGTTAAATCTCAGAAACCGTACGGTCAAAAGTCCAATGACCAGTGTTATTTTAGTATAATTGATATATTATTATAGTTTTTGTTAATATTTTGAATTAGATTTTATTTAAATAATAATTTTACTTACATTGTAATAATTTTACTGGGGAACTTTTTGTTTGTTTTTGTCATTAGTTTGTTATATTATTTTTTTTTGTTATAAATTTTTGTTCCATTTAGTTTTATTATTTCAGTACTTCAAATTAAACTACTTTTTATGGTTTTAGTCAACTATATTTTTCAAACACCATTTTAAAACGGTCATAAATTAGGATGCTTGTGTCATATCCTTCAAACCATATTTTTGTAATTTGCGCTATAACTGTTGAGAAACCGATAATAAATTTGTTTATGAACAAATATAATATGGTTTGATGGCAAATGGTTTTGTATTCAGACTTTTAGATTTTTTACTGTTTCATTGATTTCTGCTTCATAATTATTAAAACTATTTAACTTTATTTTATTTTTGTCTTTAAACTGCTAAATGAATAGGTTCCCATTTTGGCACGTTGGTGCAAAAGTTCTTCTAAGCTATTGGGTCTTTAATAGTGCTGTCAAATGATTAATCGCGATTAATCACATCTAAATAAAAGTTTTTGTTTGCACAATATATATGTGTGTGTACTGTGTATATTTATTATGTGTATGTATAAAGACACACATGCATGTATATATTTAAGAAAAAATATATATTGTATATTAAATATATACAGTAAGCACACACATATATTATTTAAACAAAAACTTTTATTTTGGATGTGATTAATCGTTCAACAGCACTAGACAACATCTTCCAGCAGAGTCTGGTTACTAGACCTGGCAACCAGACAAACTGCTCGGTATCACCTGTAGAAGCACGGTGTGCATGTGATGAGTTTGTTTCACCCTTGACCTTTGTAGATGGTGGAATGGAAATGGGAGGGCTTACCAGTCGCAGACAGTCTGAGTGTCAGGAACCTTTGACCCCAGAACCCGTGGACAATCCACCACAAAGGAGGAAAAAGAAGAAGAAAGCACAAGCAACTGGTAGAAACCCTGTTCAAAGTCATGTCCTGTTCACTACGACTCATCTGATACCTGTAGAGGTGGCGTTTTATTAACATAGACACCCCAGAAATAATGCTGATTTGCTCTTACTGGTCAGATGTAGAGGGAGATCAGACAGACCTGGTGTCAAATGGAGATATGGTGGATCAGAATGTCGAAGAAGAGGTGACGCGCAAACCAAAAAAGAGGAAGTAAGTCTTTATTTTTTTACCCTAAACAGGTTATTGAAAGGTTCCAGGTATTTTTAATGCACCGCTGATGTGTCATTTTTTATGAAAGCTCTATTGGATTTAACTTGTTATTTAGCCAACACAATCTATTTCTTTCTCCAGAGTGAAACCTAAAGTAACAGAAACACAGTCCAACAACGAATTGGACATAGAGGATGATGATATCATCACAGACCCCCAGGTGCCTGTCCCCCAGCATTCCTTGTTCTCCGCTCCCCAAGGGCAGAGCCAGCCTATGGGGAAGGTTTTTGTGGAGAGGAGCCGTAAGTTTCAAGCAGAATAATGTGTACATGGTGTGCAGATGTTTGCTTAATACTGTGTGCTTGTTCATACATTGCAACTTTTGACATCTGAATATTTCAGTATTTCTAAGGTGAAGTTGTTTGTATGCAAGGTACTCTTTACATCATGAAATGAAGGTTGAGTGACCATGTATCTTTGGTGGCAGGTCGTTTTCAAGCAGCTGAGCGAGTGGACCAGTGGAAGGCCAGTGACCCGATGGAGCAGAGCTTTATGGACAGCCGCTCAGTGTGGACCACTAGAGATGTCTCCTTGAGAATGCACAGCGGCTTTAGGTTTGCTTTCAACATCTGGTTTTAAATAACACTTTCATTTCCAAATTGTTCAGATCTGTGCGGTTGCTTTAGACTACAACTTAAAGGGGTCATGAACTGACTTTTTTTATTATGTTGTACTGCTCTATGAGGTCCACTTATAATGTTATCAATATTTTTACATCAAAAAGCATCATCATTTAGAAGTAGTAGGCTATTTTCTGTCCTGTTTTTGAGCCCCCTCATCAGAACGCTCTGTTTGAATATTGTAGACTCGGAAGTAAACGCCAACTGCTATGATTGGCTAACATGTTAATAACATGTTTGACAATCTACATCCTTCACAGATGGACGCTGCTGTCATTTAGGTCAAAAACACATAAATACTCAGTACGTGTCAAATGATCGAACATACAAAGTAATAGTGATCACGTAATGAAAACAGTTTCTCATACTTGTGTTGCAATATTACCGTCAGATCCAATATAGTCGGCACAGTGTCGTCTTTTAGTTTTAATCTTTCTGAAAATCCTGCGTCAAATTGTGCCTTGTTTGTAAACAAATCCGCAGTTAAATGAATCCGAATCAGAATGAGCTTTATTGCCAGGTATGTTTTCACTTACGAGGAATTTGTTTTCGTGACAGATGCTACCGCAGTGTAACAGAATGACAGTGACAGAACAAAAAACACATAATAAAAAGAAGAATTAAAAAGAACAAGAAAATAAGGAATAACAATATACAAATTGACAATTGTATGTACAGGTATATAACAATGGACAGTTTTGTATTTACAGATATATTATGTGCAATTGAAGTGAAGACTAAGCATGTGTGTTAGATGTATGTGTATAAATAGTGTGTGTACCATAATTATTGTCAAGTGTTCATGAGATGGATTGCTTGAGGGAATAAACTGTTTCTGTGTCTGGTCGTTCTGGTGCTCAGAGCTCTGTAGCGTCAACCAGACGGTAACAGTTCAAAGAGAGAGTGTGCTGGATGTGAGGGGTCCACAGTGATTTTGTCAGCCCTTTTGCTCACTCTTGATAAGTACAGTTCTTGAAAAGCGGGGAGGGTTGTACCAATGATTCGCTCAGCGGTCCGGACTACCCTCTGCAGTCTTCTGAGGTCAGATTTGGTAGCTGAGCTGAACCAGACAGTTAATGATGTGCAGAGGACGGATTAAATGATGGCAGAGTAGAACTGTATCAACAGCTCCTGTGGCAGGTTGAAATTCCTCAGCTGGCGAAGGAAGTACAGCCTCTGCTGGGCCTTGTTCACAATGTCTATGTGAGTGTCCCACTTCAGGTCCTGGGAGATGGTAGTGCCCAGAAATCTGAATGACTCCACTGCAGTCACAGTGCTGTTCATGATGGTTAGTGGGGTTACAGTTTTGAGCGTGTTCAGCTCCAGGTTAAGACTGCACCAGACAGCCAGCTCCTTAACCTCCTTGTCTGTAAGCAGACTCGTCACCGTCCTGAATGAGGCCGATCAGTGTGTGTTGTGTTGTCTGCAAACTTCAGGAGTTTGACAGAGGGGTCTTTAGATGTGCAGTCATTCGTGTACAGGGAGAAGAGCAGTGGGGAGAGAACACAGCCCTGAGGAGCTCCAGTGCTGATCGTGCGGGTGCTGGATGAGCATTTTCCCAGCCTCACTACCTGCTGCCTGTCTGTCTGGAAGCTGGTGATGCACTGACAGACGGAGGTGGGGACGGAGAGCTGAGTTAGTTTGCGCAGGAGGCGGTTTGGAATGATAGTGTTAAAGGCCGAGCTTTGAAGTTAACAAAGGACCAAGTTCTTACTGATGCGGTCTGGAATTTCATTAAAGTTCATCCATTCTTTCCTAAAGTTGGGAAAAGAAGGAAGGCAATGCTAAGACTATTTTTTCCACTACTTGGCAATGTATCTTGTTTTCTTCGGAGCCATCTTTATCGCTTGGTTTCTGTGTAGACCTGCACACCTCTCTCATAAAAACTACATGCGCGAATCTGTGGGCGGTGCTAAACAGACCGATGCAGAAGCAGCCATTGATCATCTTCTGCAGAGGCGGTGTCTATCCACACTATTATTAAATCATAAATTGGCACATTCCACAAGCTGTCGTTTTGGCAGACTGGCTTCAATATAAGCTGTTTTAGACTAACAATAAAGTTTTGAGTTCTGAAACGCACAGGTTCTCTTATAGTACAGTGACCTCTTATATGTCAAACGATAAAGGTGTAACGTGAGGAGTCAGTGGCGTTAGATTCAAATGCAGCTTTATTGAACAACAAGGCAAGGTCAAACAGGCAAGGGTCAGAGGCAATAACAGGTGTCACGTAGGCAGGGCAGAATCAGCAACAGGGACAATGCAAAGGTCGGGGCAGGCAGAGAGGATATCACAAGGTAGGCAGGGTCAAGAAGGCAGGCAGCAAATGGTCAGAGTCGTATAGGCAGTCCAGGTAAACAAGATACAGGGGAAACGCTCAGAATGTCAGCCAGGGCAAAACAAGACTTCGCAACGTGTGTAGGGAAGTGTGCTGCTTATATGTGGGTGAGTGAATGAGGTGCGGCAAGACAATCAGGGTTGATTAGTGATAGCTGTGTAATTAGTGCAATGGTGGATGGAAATGTGTGTGTCGTAGTGCAGTGAATGATGGGAGTTGTAGTCCATGGGTGATGTGCAGCTGTAGTGTGGTGAGAGGCAACCAGATTCATGACAGAGCCCCCCCCCCAAAGAGCGGCTTCCAGACGCTTCACATACACGGCACCATCCAGGAGGGAGGTGGAACCGGGGGAGGGAACGGAGGGCCAGGTCCATGTGGAGCCAATGAGATAGGAGCCCACCAGGGCGGGGCGGAAGAGACAGCAGAGACATGAAGTGACACTGGGTAAACTGCTGTGGCGTGACGTGAGGTGACTCTGGCAGGTGAGGTGACGCGGAGACGTGAGGTGACTCTGGCAGGTCGGCGGAGACGTGAGGTGACTCTGGCACGTGTGGTGACTCTGGCAGGTCGAGGTGACGGCAGGTGAGGTGACGGGAGCCCACCAGGGCGGGGGACGGCGGAGACAGGCGACCTGGCAGGTCGGAGACGTGAGACTCTGGCAGGTCGCCCACAGGGCGGAGCCGACGAGACAGGCGCCCACCAGGGCGGAGCCGACGAGACAGGCGCCACCAGGGCGGAGCAGACGTGACCGGAGCAGGCGCCCTCCATGGCGAAGCAGGGACCCATGGCAGAGACTGGGACCTAGAGGAAACTGAGACACAAGAGGCAGAGAGAGCACATATAGTCTCAAGGACCGAGGCAGGGAGTTTAAGCGGCCATGGTAGATCCGGGGCCTCGGGCAGCCATGATGGATCAGGGGACTCCATGGGCCATGGCGGGTCCGGGGTCTCCGTGAGCACTGGCGGGTAGCCCTCCCCCAAACAGGGGAAATCCACTACCTCAGGGAGGCACTCTGGAGGCGCGAACGTCCGGGGGCATTCTGGAGGTGCTGAGTCTCGGGGGCGCTCGGAAAGCGCTAAACTGGACAGAACCAGCGAAGAAGGTGAGCTGGGCGGAGCCAACGTAGACGAAGGTGAGCTGGGCGGGACCAGCAGGGGCTCTGGAGGGCCGGACTCGGTGAGCTCCTGGGACGGAGCGGCCTCTGGAGCGGACTCTGCGAGCTCCTGGGACGGAGCGGCCTCTGGAGCGGACTCTGCGAGCTCCTGGGACGGAGCGGCCTCTGGAGCGGACCTGGGGATGCCAGCTGCTCGCACCGACACCAAGGGTGCGTCCAACACACAAGCAATCAGTCCTGGCCGAAGAGGTGCATCTGCCATTACAGGAGTGAGTGCGGTGTCGTGTTCCTCCTCTGCAACACCCACAGAAAACGAAGAGCCAGCACACAGCAAAGCATAGTGCATAAAATCCTTCAGACTACAATGAAACTTCCCTTCAGGTAAGTATGACTTAATGGGCTCACATAAACCAAAACGGAAAATGTCCTTTAATGCAACCTCATCAAACGGTACCTTGCAAGATATTTCGTAGAATTGAGTGACGTATTCCTCAATAGGCGAACTCCCCTGTTTCAGGTCGAGCAGCTGGTCGAATGGATCCATTCCTGGCCAGGGTTCTTTGGAAAAGCTGCTGAATCCTCGTTATGGCGAAGTCTTCTGTAACGTGAGGAGTCAGTGGCGTTAGATTCAAATGCAGCTTTATTGAACAACAAGGCAAGGTCAAACAGGCAAGGGTCAGAGGCAATAACAGGTGTCACGTAGGCAGGGCAGAATCAGCAACAGGGACAATGCAAAGGTCGGGGCAGGCGGCAGACAGAGAGGATATCACAAGGTAGGCAGGGTCAAGAAGGCAGGCAGCAAATGGTCAGAGTCGTATAGGCAGTCCAGGGAAACAAGATACAGGGGAAACGCTCAGAATGTCAGCCGGGGCAAAACAAGACTTCGCAACGTGTGTAGGGAAGTGTGCTGCTTATATGTGGGTGAGTGAATGAGGTGCAGGTGTGGCAAGACAATCAGGGTTGATTAGTGATTGGTGACAGCTGTGTAATTAGTGCAATGGTGGATGGAAATGTGTGTGTCGTAGTGCAGTGAATGATGGGAGTTGTAGTCCATGGGTGATGTGCAGCTGTAGTGTGGTGAGAGGCAACCAGATTCATGACAAAAGGGAATTTGGATTTCTCTGTTCTTGGCCCCTTTAAAATGTATTTGATTAAATGGGTAAATTATGCACAATGTACCTTTTTGACTGTAAAAGGTTAGATCAGATGTTTTTATTAACTCAGTATATATGAGAACAATGATAATGGAATGTGGCATTACAGGTTTGAAGTAATATTAAAGCTTCTTTAAAACGTAATATTCTTATAACTTATAATATACTTTATAACTTAGTATACACATGCATTTTAATAACATATTCAGCCCTGTTGTATATATTCTCACCTGTTGTAGTCTAAAGAAGCTGAACTTAACAGGCTTTCAACTGTTAACTGTAAACTTAACAAGTTTAAAGGCTAAACTTTAGATTTGTGATGTGCTTGTTTAATGGCTGATGTTGTATTCAAGACCCATGTTTTAGTTTTTGGTGGAAATAAAACAACAACACATATATCCAGAGGAGTGTTAAAGCTTGAAACATTTTCCTCATAGAATTTACCTCATAATATGATAGTTATTATAGTTGAAGTTAATATTTAATAGTCAGCGATTAGTATTTACGCACATATTACATAACAATAAAAACAAAAGGTTTTGTATAAATGCACTGTTCAAAAGTTGATTACAGTAAAAAAGATGAAATATTAATACAATTTAAAATAATTGTTTTCCATTTTAATAGATTTTGAAATTTAATTTATTCCGGTGACACCAAAGCCAAATTTTCAGCAGCATTAGTGTTACAAAATCCTTCAGAAACATTCTAATATGCCGATTTGGTGCTTAGGTAACACACTTGAAAGTTGAGTGTGTGCTTAATTTTTTTCATGAAACAATATTTTTATAATTTCTTTGATGAATAAAGTTCAAAATAATAGCACTTTTTTTTTAAACAATGTTTTTGTAATATTATAAATGTCTTTACTATCACGTTTGATCAATTTATTGCATACTTGCTGAGCAAAAGAAAACAAATATTTTTGAATGCTGAAAGACTGTTTTCTAAACCTTGACTGTTGTCACTGCACAGTGTGATTGGCCTGTTTTCTCATGGCTTCCTGGCTGGTTATGCTGTATGGAATATCATTGTGGTCTATGTTTTGGCTGGGGAACAGATGAGCACTCTTTCCAACCTTCTCCAGCAGTATAATACTCTGGCCTACCCCGCACAGTCCCTGCTCTACCTGCTGCTGGTCCTCAGCACTGTTTCTGCCTTCGACAGGTGAATCACCGAACCATAATGCCATTTCACATGAACTAACACAAACACAAGTCTAGTACACTGTTGCCATAAATGTGTAGATGCCTGAGCCCTTGAGATTAAACTAAACTAACTACTCTCTCCAAACAGGTTGAATCTTGCCAAAGCCACTACGGCGATGAAGAGTTTACTGACCCTCAGACCTGTGGCACTTGCTTCCTTCTGTGAGTTTATCACATTTCTATCAAAAAAATAATTATGTACTCATAGAAGCCATATATAATGACAGCAATGTTTTAATGTACACCTTTTCTGTTTCAGTGTACTTTTCTGCACTTGTTTTATCATTAAGCCAGCAGATGACGAGTGATCGCGTCAATCTCTATAATCAGTACTCCAGCGATAATGTGACACTCTGGTAAGACCCTCTCAGAGCATGCTGGGTAAATGCTGGACAGTAATAAGAGCTGAGCGGTTGTTGTGTCTCCTCTCAGGGAGCCGGGCTCAGAGCGCAGCATCCTTCACCCCTGGATCATAGTAAACCTGGTGGTCACTTTGCTGGTCGGGCTGGCCTGGGTTCTGATGTCAATAAGTCCAGATATCGACCACACAGAAGGTAAACGCTACAGGATGTTCTTTTCACATACCAATATCTTACCCAGTGGTTTACATTTTAGTGTACCGTATAGATTGCACATTAGTAGGTACATAAAGTATTCATTCTGAACATATCTTGGTGTTCAAAACTGAAATTTTAAAATGAGAAATTAAACTTGAATGAATATTACATATTAAACGCATGTGTTTTTCCCCCTTCTGTAGAGTTTTTAATGTCGATGGAAATGGAATATCCAAAAGCAGAAGAGAAGGAAAACATCACTGCATAAGGCACTTTGTTTTTACTATATTTTGATACATGGTTGATTTGTCATTGTATATATTAGACATGTCAAAAACTTGCCTATTGTAAAGTCTCAGCAATACATTTTTTAAATAAAGAATTCTTTGTCTGATTGATATAGAAGTGATTTCACAAGAGCCCACATTCTTTTGCCATTTTATTAATGTCACACTGGAGCAGGCTGAGGGCGAGGTTTGGCTCGCTGAACTAAAACAGCCACCAAAAGCCCAGAGACCACAAACACAGTGAGAGCTCCTGCTGCCCATAGTCCATAATCCAATATCTGTGGGACTAGAAGAGCATACATTTCCAGGTTGAGACTAGTTTGCATGGGTTGAATATATAAAAAAAATAAAGTAAACATCGTTTTCATACCTTCTTCATCTGCTAGATTTTCAGAAACTGGCAAATGGGATACAAATATGACCTCCCCACTTAAAACTACAACCTTTTCCTCAGAATCTTTCAAGTCTTCTGAAACGGCCCTTCCTAAACAACAGGGGGGGAATGCAATAAAAATAAATATATTTATATATAGTTTTTCTTCTTGATGATGTATGTAAATTTATTTTAAATAAACAATTTTCAAATAATAATTTAATATTATTATTCTTGTCGTTAATTATTAATATGTATTATTAAATGTGAATCTATTATAAGTACATTTGTTTATTTAAATAATCCTACTACATATTTCATAATAATAATAATAATAACAACAACATTATGGTTATCTTATTGACATCATTATGAAGTTAAAGTATTTAAAATAATTATGTTTAATAATTTAGCAGTTATTAATATTATTGTTAAGGATTATTATTTAAAATGTATTCTTAAATATTACATTATAAATGACTGAATCTATGCATTTTTATTAAAATAAAGAAATACGTTTATTAATAATAATAACATATTTGCTATCATTACTAAATATGTTATTATTACTAATTATTATTATCATTATCCACCACATCTAGAATCTTGTATGTAGGTGCACTCACTTGTCCTGCTGCCACAGCTGGGCTCACATGACTCAATGGTGGAGGGGTGGCAAACAGACGTAGTGCAGTGAATGAAGATCTGTTAAAGACGTGGCAGAGGACAATAAGATACGGAGAGCCTAGGAGAACATGTGGTGGGCAAGACTGTGCATACCCTTTCCTGCTGAGGTGCAAGCGAGGACTGATCTACAAAGGTGAACATCTGCACAACGAAGCGTTTGTAATGAGATGGGTACTGCAGTCCTGACTGTTCAACAGGAAGCACTGTGGTCAGGTGATGGTCATCCTTATATGGACAGCTATGAAGTGTAGCAAGACAATGGAACATGTAAATCAGTGTATAATTGAGGTATTTGCAGCTGTTTTGGCATCAAGTTATACATTCGGGACGTTGAGCAGGTATGAAAGAATTCAGGTTTACCCATTTATCACAAGGTCCCACTGATGCTGGCTCAGGGATTCAGGATTTGAAGTGGCCCAGCAGTGGTCCAGGACCAAGATAAGGTTCGGATCAGTCCTCTCCAGAATCCGCACCTCCACATACACAGGTTCTCTCAACACTTTAGTAACAGGGTAGTCCGCCTCAGAGTAGTACGAGGTGTACATATCCTCTTAAATACACAAAGAGAATATTAAATAATTAACTGCATCACATTGTACAGTGATAGCGGTGTCTTTGAGCTGGTAATGAACAGAGTCCATATTAGAGGTATTCAAGGTAGTTTTACAGTACCCATATTTCAACAATAATAATACATGTTTCCTGAGCAATATTAATTCTGAAGGACCATGTGACAATGAAGACTGAAGTAATGATGCTGAAAATTCAGCATTAACGTCACAGGAATACAATTATATTTTAATACATTAAAACAGAAAGAAGTTAATTTAAATTGTAATAATATTACGGTTTCTACTGTATTTTTTGATGAAAAGAATGCAACCTTGGTGTGCATAAAAGACTCCTTTCCAAAACAAATCTTACCAACCTCATACTTTTGAAAGATAGTGTATTTAGATATTACTGTTACTTTTATACCGCGTCTTTATATTTTAACAAATATCTGTAACGTCTTGGGTCCTGAAGAACAATCAGAAATGTAGTATTTCTAGATTTTTTGGAACTTATACTTGTTTGACCAGGAACATTTCAAGATGACTTGGCAAAATATGTGCTTAATTGAAATGATAAAACTAATCCAGTTTACAAGGTAAGCCACATTTAAAAAAACATGACTCTTATTGGTTATGCTGTGAAATTTGAATTTCTGGATTCTGCTCACCATCAGAGCATCCTTTAGTGCTGCACTGTCCATTGGCGAGCCTGAGCTCCACTCGGAGCGGGCCGCGCTGAGAGACAGGAGGAGGAGGAACCGTATTCACCTCCACCACCAGAGCCTCAACGGCTGATCCCGAATACCTGCACTGGAACTTCAGCCTTCAAGACACAGACAGGAAATACTGGGCCCCCTTCCACTGATCGGTACCAAAAACGACAACATAAAAACCGATGAGCCTCCTCACTCATAAAAACTGCCTCTCGTAATTGATCCACGAGGTCCAAGGCCCACTTCATACGCAGATGAGATCATGTTCTCATAAATAACAAAACCGTTTTCTTCCTGAAGAATATAATGAGGACAAATAATAGTGACCATAGGGTAAACGAAAACAGGGATACAACAATTGCATGCTCTTACTCCCCCCATGATTAATAACATTCACCGTTCATACTCACCTTCATTCTGGTGCCACAGGAGCTGACAGTAAACTGATAGATGGCAAAGCTGGCAGTGCTGCCGACCGGAGCGCAGTGGCCACTGGGGTCATCCTCCAGCATGTGGATGGAGTCTAAACTGACGTGTGGCATGGTGGCATCTCGAGCAACCACCAATACAAACTGCCCATCTCTCGTGCACTGCACAGTGACTGGAACAAACGACTTCAATGTAATGTTATGCACACAATAACGGAAGCATTATGAAGTTGCAGTGCTTAAATGTTTTTATTTATTTACTGCACAGTAACTAAAGTTTTAAACAAAGTAACTGTGGTACTTAGAGTAAACCTATAGTAATCAGCAGAAAATCCATGGATGACAACTCTTGACCGTGATTCAATAAATGTAGATGGTTTGTATAATATAAAATAGTTATGAAAAACAAAATAGCCTAACGACTGCCATAGATTCAATTCAAGATTATTTGTATAGTGCTTTTTACGATTCAATCGTTGCAAAGCAGATTTACAGGAAATTAAGTTTCACAATAGATTTATAGATTGTAGAAACTTGATATATTTAACTTATGGCAAATTTTGTATACTGTCTGAGAGGGTTGGCTTCCTCTCTTCTCAGGTCATCTCAGATAGATGGCAAATTAATTTGTTTCCACACAACACTAGTATGATTTTTGTTTGTATCACGCTCACCTGCCTTGGCATAGTAACAGCCCTGCGCATCATAACAGCAGCTGATAGCCTCACATTCATCTGAAGAGATGTCCGGCTCTCCACACTCGATGCGCTCATACTGCTCCACCACACAGCGCTGAGAGCCGGAGAAAGACGAGGTCCTCTGACTCGGCTCCGGCGAAAACTCCTCCAGGACCGGGGCCATCTGCCAGGGAGAGGGAAACTGCGGATCCTGAGCTCTGCTCAAATATACACTAAGCGTAAACACAATTAATGCTGCAATTACGAACATTTTTGCGGCTTACTTTCGCTAAGTAACTTTAGCTTTTCATGTGTGTCACATTTAAAGAGTTCATAACGAGCCTAATTATCTTTAGCCCCGCCCCCTTGATTATAAACAAACTCATAATTTCATAATATGGTAAAAATCGAGTTAATACCATAGCTTAGTGACACATTTACAATTTTACAAAACGACTATTTATGATTAAAATAAACTAATATTTTAAAATATATTTAATAAAGGATGGGCAATAATGATTTATATACTTATATTAACCTTTGGGTATATGTAGGTACAACAACAAATTATCAATCATGGAAGATGTGTTGGTTAAAAAAGTAACCAGGCTGTACTACAGGCTTCAAATTAATATCCCTAAACAACAACTTTCTGCGATTGATTGGTTTAGCCTCGTTTACAGGATGTGTAGTTGAGAACCGATCTACAGGGGCGCAGGTCTCTGATGGTCACTGTAGACGTGGATTGTTAGCTACTAGTTCAGTGAACAGTTTAATTACATTTATGACGATCCTCAGACATTTCTGAAAAGCAAATATGCTGGATTTTGCTATATTTGCAGTGACATTTGTCATTATCCTGATCGGTGCCGTCCTGTATTTGTATCCGGTGAAAAATATAAATATTATCTTATCTGATTTGCAAACTGTTTTGTTGTTGTTGTTGATCATGTTTTGCATAATCATGAAATATACGTTTGAATCGCTATTAAATATGTTTGGTTTAATTTCTGACCTGCTGCATTTAGAAGGTCATCACTGGACTAACGTTACTCTTGAGTTTAACTTATTTTAGAGAATGCATTTTCTGATTGATAAAAAGTTGTATATATGTAAAAGAAAGCCAGCCATTAAAACTGCTATAATTTGCTGTGAAGGGACTTTAATATTTGAAATATGTGTATATTAACCCGACGTTTTCTTATTTTAATGTCAGTCATCCAGGAGTGCCTCTGGTGTGCCCGGACTAAACCCCACAGAAGAGAAGTAAGAGTTTGAGATACTCTCTTTATTTCCTTTCGACCTTTAGTCAGTTTCTCCAACAAACGTCTGTCTTTACCTTTCCAGAGATGGGAATCTGCCAGATATAGTGAACAAAGGAAGCCTGCATGAGTTCCTGGTGGGTCTTCATGATGAGTTTGGGTCTGTGGCATCTTTCTGGTTCGGTCGGAGACCAGTGGTCAGCCTTGGTGCTGTGGACCAACTACAACAACACATCAACCCCAACTGGACGAGTGAGTGGCCTGCAGCGAGGGAGAGGATGAGTGTTTTAAAAAAGCTCCTCTTAATAAATAAAATGTTCATATTTTGTCACAAATGATTTCTATTGATTCATTCAATTTGATTACCTTTCAAAAGGTGTGGTGTCAATAAGATTTTTTTAAAGTTTTGCTCACCCAGGCTGCATTTATTTGCTCAACAATACAGTACAAATTTCAATTTAGAATAACTGTTTTCTGTTTTAATATATTTTAACATGTAATTAATTCAATGTGAAGGCAATGCTGATTTTCAGCAGCCGTTATTCTAGTCTTCAGTGTCACATGATCCTTCAGAAATCACTCGAATACGTTTATTTGGTGCTCAAGAACATTTCTTAAGATTCCAATGTTAAAGACAGTTGTTAAGTGCTTTTTAATATTTTTGTGGAAACAGAATTTTTTTGTAACATTGTAAATGTCATTACCCTGACTGAAAATGTCTAAAAACTATTATGCATGCTTTTTCTAACACATATGTTTGTACTGTTTCCTCAGCGGATTCCTTTGAGACGATGCTCAAGTCACTGCTAGGTTACCAGTCAAGTTCAGGAGTGGGAGTGACGGAGTCGGTGATACGAAAAAAAGTGTATGAGGGAGCTATCAATAAAACCCTGGAGAACAACTTCCCTCTATTGCTTCAGGTCTGTTCACAAGTGTTTATATATATATATCACTAGTTCAGGATTTCACTATTTGGACCTACAACAGTTGTTCTCTTCATTGCATAACATTTTCTGACCCATTGATATCTGCCTTAAACTAAAGTTCTTGGATTCTTTTTTTAACATGTGATGATTCCTCTCTTACTACTCTTGCCTTTTTTTAGCTGGTGGAGGAGCTGGTTGATAAGTGGGCATCTTATCCTAAATCACAGCACACACCTCTTTGTGCTCATCTGCTTGGATTTGCTATGAAGGCTGTCACTCAGCTTGCCATGGGGAGTCGCTTTCGGGATGAAGCTGAGGTCATCCGGTTCCGTAAGAACCATGAAGCGGTGAGCATTCCTCACTAGGTATATTTAGTGTCATGCTTATGTAAATGATTATTAAACGATGTGATATGTTACATGTAAATGCATATAAATCTGGATTTGAATAGATCTGGTCGGAGATCGGTAAAGGTTATCTGGATGGATCCCTAGAGAAGAGTCCCAGCAGAAAGACTCATTATGAGAGCGGTAAGAAGGCAGCTGAGCAGCGTTTGAAAGTTTTGACCTTATTGTTCAATGTCAATTGATCATGTGGTGTTGTTGTTTTCAGCTCTGGCTGAGATGGAGTCGGTGCTGAAGTCTGTGGCAAAGCAGAGGAGTGGAGAAGGGTCCAGTCAGTCATCTTTCGTTAACTATTTACTACAGGCCAATCTGACAGAGCGACAGGTAACATCATCTCAACACTGACTAATATTTATGCATAAATTATAAACAAACAATTATTAAATGTTTTGCTGCTTCTTTTGTCCTCAGGTGATGGAAGATGGTATGGTGTTTACTCTAGCTGGCTGTGTGATCACTGCTAACTGTAAGTTTCCTTATTTAGTTGATTGGTGTTGCTTCAGTGTTATTTTAGTATTGTATAGTATTATAGTTTTTATTGACATTTTTGTTATTTTTATTAGTTTTATTACTATTTAGGTGTAATTTATTTATTATTTATTAATATTTTTTCAGTTATTAACTTTAGAGCTTCAACTTTTCTAAGCTTTTCTTAATTTAATTTACGTATTTAATATAATATTTATATTTAATCTTTTTAATAGTTTTAGCTAATGATAATAACACTGTGTAGCTTTTCTCTTTTACCTTCATGTCTGTATTTCTGTTATTCTTATACATAATTTATGTCTGTTCTCATCTGTGTTATTTCCCAGTGTGCATCTGGGCAGTTCACTTCCTATCAGTCTCAGAAGCAGTGCAGGAACGGCTCTATCGTGAGCTTGTTGAAGTGCTTGGAGAGGAGCCGGTTACTTTGGAGAAGATTCCACAACTCAGGTGAGCAACAGTCATAGCTTCTGATATGATTCTGATAATATTATCCATATTGTATTCACATTTATTGATTTTCAAGATGCTGAATCAAGCGACCCCTATGTGAAAAAGGTTTAACCGTGAAGAAATTAATAGTACATATAGTATAGTAGTAACATTTGAAAGCTTCAAAAAAAGAGCTGTTTTGGTCCAGAGATATGGGTTTATGGTTGTTTTTTATATGTATATGCTCCTGGGTTTTTCCTTTCTCTGTACATTCTGGCCACCAGAGGGCATATGTGTGGCAATTCTGTGATTTCAATAAAATACCTTGAGTTAAACTTTATTCCACATGGGCATGGCCATCACGTTGTCTGGAAATCATCATTCTTGTTCACGTTTTCCCCCAGATACTGCCAGCAGGTGCTGAATGAAACCGTCCGCACAGCCAAACTGACGCCCATGGCTGCCAGATTACAGGAGGTGGAGGGGAAGGTGGACCAACATGTCATTCCCAAAGAAGTAAGAGCTAGTCTTTTTCATGACTAGGCCCACATAAAGACTTAAAAAGCTTTGCAGGTTTCATTCAGTCATTCACAGACTGCTACAATATCCTTAGCCACTTGCATGTTTTTTAGTTTTTTTTTTGCGAATTATGCTTTCATATACTTCATGTAGATTATATCTAGTCTAGTCAGTGTGGAGAGTGCTGGGACTTGCCTATATTGTTAAAAATAATAGTGGTTGTATGTTTGTAGACATTGGTTATCTATGCCCTGGGCGTCGTCCTTCAAGATGCAGATACTTGGTCACTTCCATACAGGTGTGTTTGTGTAGGTTCATTTTATTTAAGGTTTTGTAAGGTTCATGGTTTGCTGGTATTCTGATTGGTTTGTCTTCTTTGACAGATTTAATCCTGACAGATTTGCTGATGAGTCGGTAATGAAGAGCTTCTCGCTGCTTGGGTTTTCAGGGAGCCAGGCCTGCCCTGAACTAAGGTACAAGGAGAAAAATTCAGATATTATCTTTAATAAATAACATAACAAAGATCACCAAAAAATTTGAAGTTTATAATTTACTCATTCTTGTGTCCTTCCAAGCCTTTATGAATTTATTTTTTCTGTGCATCACAAAAGGAGATGTTTAGCAGAATGTTCAGGCTGCTCTACTTCATACAGCAAAAGTGAATGGGAACGGGGTCCGTCAGGCTCCAAAATTTGACAATATTTATAGACCCCGGTGTAGTTGAAGATATTTCTGGTGTAATGAGAAAGCTGCTTGTTTTTAAACTCTTAATTTACACAAACTAGGATTGGCTATATATTAAAATAATGAAATAACTCGGAATAATTACAATCAAAATAATTAAATTCCACAATTCTAGATGTTCAATAACTCAATGTTTTTAAGATTCACACTCTTAATGAGCAATTCATTTACATGACCTTTTCAATCGTTTGTGATTACGAAAAGTTTTACTCACAAATTCGATTTTTTTATTAATTTCTATACGATAACATATAAAAAATCTTGACATAACTAGAAAAATGTATAATCAGTATAGAAATTTCAATAATGTAAGATTTATAAAAATTTTCATGACTTTTAAAAGCATACATTTAAAATTCCTTTCCATATCCAGGTTTTCCAAGACCATGGAGACCTAAAAAGGATAGTTGTTAAGGGAATTAATTAAAATAAGAAATATTAGCTTGATTTCCTATCTCTGTTATTGCTTATTTTAAAGATTGTGTTTGTGTTAATTGAAATTATTTTAAGCCATCATACAGCCCACTTTGAAGTATGCTGAGGCCCCCTAGTGGACTCTGGCCCCTGTTTGAGAACCACTACTATAAACAAATAGGAATACCTTTTTGAATATTACTGTTTTGTCAAATAAAAATATTTTATATTGTAAATAATGACCAGATTTTTCAATATTGGGTAAACTATTCTTTTAAGAAACATTCAATGTCTCACAGTTCACAAATCTTCTCGCTCTGTCCTTCTCTTTAGATTTGCATATACTGTGGCCGCAGTGCTGCTCAGCACGCTGGTGCGCAGGGTGAGACTGCACAGAGTGGAAGGGCAGGTGGTTGAGGCCAGGTATGAGCTGGTGACCACACCCAAAGATGACACCTGGATCACAGTCAGCAAGAGGAACTGAGGACTCGAAGCTCATGTCCCTGAATTAGCCTCTTGGAAATGATGCATGGCCATTGGCTCTATATTGTGTGGGGCGGCTAGTGATAAGATCAAAGCAATGTCATTTACAAATGGTTCAGGTTGTTAAAACTATATGCCATTGTTTTTAGACCTTCATTCTCTTTGAATATCACAGACATTCCATAAACAATGATTAATGTTAAATCGCAATCTTTTGACTGCAATCTTATAATAATAAAAGAGTGTGATGAAAAATTATCTATCTATCTATCTATCTATCTATCTATCTATCTATCTATCTATCTATCTATCTATCTATCTATCTATCTATCTATCTATCTATCTATCTATCTATCTATCTATCTATCTATCTATCATCTATGCATCCATCCATCCATCCAACCAACCATCCATCAAATAATGAAACCATTCTGTTGAATAGAGCAATATAGGGATACAGAAAAGGAGACAGAAAGATTGACAAATAGAAACATATAGTGGAGGAGGAAAGAGAATTGTGAATGTGAAAGAGAGAGAGGGGGTAATGTGATGGTGTTTTCCTCCTGCGTGCATCAGTGAGGGAGAGGGGAGTGTGATGGTGGTGTTTTCCTCCTGCATACATCAGTAAAATGTGAAGATGGCGGAGCTGCAGATGCTGTTGGAAGAGGAGATTCCTGCCGGACGAGGAGCTCTGCTGGACAGCTACACCAACCTAGAGAGAGTAGCCGAGTACTGCGAGAGCAACTACGTACAGGTGACATTACAAAACCAAAAAATATCCGAGACACGGCCAGATACATTATGAGAAATGACACGAGAGATAAATGATCGACTGCTTGTGTTGTCGAGTGACAATGCAGTCGAGCGGACTGAATTCAAGGCATGTTATTTTTGCTTGCAATTCATACTAGTTTATATTGCGCTAACGTTAATTCAGCACTTAACACACTTTATATGCGTTCTGTTGCATATTTTCAGTGGGTTTGTACATAAATGGGGCCTCAAACGCCGAGCTAGTAGGCTAACGCGCTAGCCGAAGCGAAACCAATGTGTAAACCTCAATACCACATCAAAAGACTGTTTATTTTTTACATTTAGTATTAATTTATTCGTTTTATATGCTTAATAAAAACAGAGTGCTATGATTTAAAGTGGTGTATTAATGAGTAATAGCGTTTGTGAAGATATTTTAATCAAAGCAGTGCAGTGTTTTTGACGTTAGCTCTGCTGCTAAATGCTGGAGGCTTATGGACTGTTTTTATTTGATGAAATAGCTTTTTAGTGTAGATATATATTAATGTTAGTGTTTCTACTAGTTTGATATTAATAGGGTGTTTGTGTTAGTTTATGGTCTAGATGGAATGCGTGCATAAGTGATAGTTTTTTGTTTTAGTATTTTGGTACTGTCGCTTTTAATCATTTGCGTTTTCGAAATTAGGAGATTTTACTATGGTTTAAATTATTAACTGTGGTATCTGCTTATGTTTATGACAAATATGGTAGTTGTCTGCAAATAGCTTTTGTTTGTTAGTTATGTTGGTCTAATGGTAAAGCAGTGCTTGCTTATTTATATGATACTACACAAATACCATAGCTACAATACATGAACTGGTAAATGCAGTTTTCCCCCTGCTAGCATGAGTTTGATGATTCACTCTGGAATCTGTGAAGTGCTTCTGGAACGAAAACATTCCTGTTATTTTCAGCATTCCTGGGGGATCCACAGAAGTGGGTGTGTTAAGGATCTGCACTTCTGTTTAGTGTTTGTCATCCCTCAGAAATAGAGCATCAGAAATCAAACTCGTGACATTTATTGCTCCAGAAATACAGAGCATGTCACATGGACCCGGCAGATCAGTGACTGTATGTCACTGGATATGAGTTTGTTCTCTGTGGATGCTGACTCCAGTACTTTTGAGTCGTGATGTGTTCCTGATAAATATTGCATACTTGACTAGCATTTGCTGGCCTGTTAATGCACAAAACCATAGGGTTAGAGTTTAAGAGCGAGAGCTCACAGTTGTAAAGATGTTAAACAGTGTTTGCTTTGTGATTTGACTCAGGGGGGTCTCAGTTCATATTGTACCTGATTCAGGCCCTCGGGAATCATGTAGAGATCACAGAGATGCTCCGTGAATGCGTTTTATGTTATCTGTAAATAAAGTCTGCTGGTTGTGATCGATCGTGGTATTTTTCTCACTTCATAGCTTTGTCACAGCAGGTTCAGAAACACAATATTTACAGCTTCATGTGTCCGAGCTTGGATTTCTTTTCATGGCTGCTTGTAGCTCGGGATGTTATGAGTCTTGCTTGCATGTGGTCTGATTTTAGTTTAGAATGTAACCCAATATTTATCACTTCCTCAATTCATGCATATTGCATACAGATATGTTAGTGAATTCAGAGAGGTTTTCGTTCCTGTCATGATGTTTTTTGAATAAATAAGCCTGATCACATTTGTTGTTTGTTTTGGGAAGGCCATGTTAATAGATAACGTGTCATGGTCATAGATAGAAAAGTTTGTGTTTTGAATTTCTAGTGTTTTATTGAATGAAACGGGGGTTTGATGTTTTCCTCAAAGCGTTAATGACAAAAGAAGGTTTTTATCTCGTGCTGACAGTGTAATGACTGTTCACCTATAGTTTATCACCTCATCGTGACATTCAAACCCTGTACGATTGTCTTTCTTCAGTAGAATACCAAACGGTCAATAATATCCATATTTTGAAAATGGAGTAGATAAAACTATCATTAAAGTAGAACTAAGACTTGTGAGCATTCCAAGTCTTCGAAAGCCATATAGCAGTTTTGCACAAAAAAAAAAAAAGTAAACCGTTATTCCCTGAAAATCTGAGCTGGAGCTCACAAATCTCTTTGCTTGTGTTGAATTAAAGTTAATGTACCTTTCATCACAGGTATGTCATTATTTTTGACTCCAAAGCACCCTTGGTTCTTGCGTGTTTTGCATTGTAATCTGTCAATTTACATCTAAAATCATGACTGTAAATTTGATTTAAGAGTACTGCATATTCATTAGTAGTGTGTAAATGCTTGTCATTATTCATTATCAGTATAAAAGCAACAGCCATTTTGAGGTCAATGCTTACATAAAGTTGTAGTATGGCAGTTGAAGACGTTGAATTCAATACATTTAAGATGTTTTTTTTTTACTTGGCACTGGCAGAATAAATCATCATCCTCTATTGTTAAATGTAAAAGAGCAGCTCAGACATTCAGCCGTCTCTTTTTATATTTCACTGAAGAAACAAAATAATACGCATTGGAGTAACATGAGGTTGAACTATGGGTGAACTAATAACTAATGGTCAGCTCAGGCACATGAGTATGTTAACTTTGTCTGAGTTAACATACTCATGTGCCTGAGCTGACCATTAGTTATTAGCTGATGTTTTGGGGAAGCTGATGTTTTACTGTTTTATTTGGTTTTTGATATTAATTTTATTTGTTTATGAATGCTATCAGGCATGTTTCTCTCACACACTACCCTCCTCCCCCACTATCCTCACTCACCATACCGTTCATCACTGGGCCTTCCCATATATTTGTAGGGCCCTATGATTTCCGCGATGCAGAAAACGCAGACGGAATCGTGGAATCCAGTCATAAAAACGGAATTTACAGTTTAACGCGGAATGTCACGGAATGTGTCAAAGTTTGGATGAATTAATCAAAAGTAGGTCATTACACTTAAATCAAATCGCGATATGGACTAGTATTTGTAAATATTATGCAAAAAAGTTGATTTAAATATGAATCTTGCCTGTTCTGCGCGTCTCTGTATGAATGGAGCATATGCATGCTTTTGTTTACTAACGTTATATAAACAGCGCACGTGACGCTCGTCTTCAGTCTCAGTGAGGACATACATATATGAACAACATCTCCAGAACTGTTCTGAGAGTCACTTCACGAGCATTTTACCATTTTATTTGAGTACAACTAGCGTCATATCATATACACACAGAACTTTAAAGGTATTCACGGCAACCCATCAAAATAAAAGTTTGGTTTAATTTATTAAAGATATTGTGCCAGAAATGGGCTATATTACTATTATTTAGTAGAATGTACGTACTACTACTACTTACTACTACTGTTGAAAAATAATAAAACTTAGTTTTTTTAAGAAATAATCACAAAATATTTTATTTTGAATCCCCTTTATTTGCCAAAAATGTAAATGTTTAATTTTCATTAATTAAAATATAAATTAAATTAATGTGTGTTTATGCCTTCATCTGATAACCAGTAAAATGTATATACACAACACAACATTTCTGTGGGGGAAAAAACATTTCATAAGGCTACTGTAAGAATAAATATTTTTTGTATGCATTCAAATAATTAAACATGTTAAAACACAGAATTTGCTAACAATAAAACATAAGGTGAGAAAAAATTAAACATTTCATACGGTTCTAAACATGTAATTTTTGTTACACTTTTAATAAGTTAATGTTAAATTGTATAAGTTTCATGATTTTAATTAATTAAACATGCTTTTTGATTAATACAACTTTATTTGATCATTAAAAAGGATTCCAGAAAAATTAAAAAGGGAAAAAAACGGAATCCATTAAAATTCAAACGGAAAAAAAAGATTTTAGAAAAAAATAAAACGGAATTTGGAAAAAAATAAAACGGATTTCATAGGGCCCTATATTTAACAGCATCACCATGGATACACCGGAAGGGAATGAATGAATGAATGAATGATGTTGTAGGCAACCAATGATGCAGCCAGTGACTCAAGGCATTTTTTTTTCGTTCCAGTGCTTTGCTCTGATTGGTTGCTGGCTGCAGTGTCTGTTTTGCTCATTCATATATGGGAATTAATCATGAAAGGGGAGTATGGTGGTGCGATATTGACAAAAAAGAGATATCAACATTTTCTGGGATTTTTTTATATATTTTTTATTTTTTATTATATATTTATTTTATTTTTTTGGTGCCTTCACTGCCTTGGCTGTTTCTTTTTGTTGTTTGAAATGGTTCTTTAAACATGAAACTAAAACCAGAAGTAAGTGATGGCAAGTCACTGTTTTAAGCGAGTCATTGAGTCGTTTATTGAACAGATTTATTCAAATGACTGATTCATTCATTCTGAAACAAAGTTAAGTGACTGCATTTATGAATTGGTCATTGAATCATTGACTCACTCGATTAATTCCAAAGCACAGATTTGTTCGCAGACATGCAACAATCCTTCTGTGGCTTAGTTTGGAACTGTTTTCATTGATGAAAGACAATATTGGCAATAATGTCTCAAATGTATACACCTAATGTTAAACGAATATTTCACCCCCCAAAAAATATGTTATCATCATTTACTCACTCTCCTGTCCTTCCAAACCTATATACGTATTACTATGTTAGTCAATGGGGACCATCAACTGTTTGATTACCAGCATTCTTAAGAATATCTTATTTTATGTTCAACATAATAAAAAAACTCATATAGGTTTGGATCAACATCAGAGTGAGTAAATGCTTACAAAATGTAAATTTTTGGGTGAACTATTCCTTTAACATGTTTATTCAGATTTTGGATCAAATCAGTCACATTTGCAATGATGCTGATATTGAGGAAAACAGCACTCTTACATGTGATATTGCTTTACTATGTCATATGATATAAATAAAGACAGAAGCTGGGTATTTGTTGCCTCCATGTCTTGAATTTTGGGGGCGTTCTAATAGGTTACATAACAAAATGCAAGCATGCATTCTCGAGACACTCAATAATATCAGCTCGCACAGTGTTAAAAACAATTATAGTGTAGTAGATGATACATATCGCACACTCCTAAAGGGGAGTGTAAATGAGGGAACAGAAATGAGGCCACGAGTCAATATCATGTTCTCTTTCACCTCTAATCATCCTTCTGTGCTGAGATTAACACTCTCTCTCCTCTTCCTTCTCTCTCCATCTAGTCTCCAGATAAGCACAGAGCTCTAGAAGAAACCAAAAGCTACACCACTCAGTCTTTGGCCAGCGTAGCGTATCTGATCAACACTCTCGCCAATAATGTTCTCCAGATGCTGGATATACAGGCGTCTCAGCTACGCCGCATGGAGTCGTCCATCAACCACATCTCACAGGTGCTTTTTACTGCTAAAACATACATCTAGTAGTGTGGATACATTGTACAATGCAATTTTGCTTCTTCTTTCACTTAAATTTCTAAGGCCAGCATCACTATACATTTTTATTGTTCATACTTGAAGTACTCAAATCAATAACCCTAAGTATTAAACTTTGGCGCACAGCGCTACTTTTATATTAATCAAATTAGATTTTATATTTTATGGTCGAACTCTCTTCTACAGATTGTTGCACGATTCATGTCCTACTTTTAGGCTCTTCTTGATTTTAACATGGTTTGGATTTCATACACAAACCTGTATTTTGATGTTTGTTTCTGTCTACATTTCTGCATACATCGAATCACATTTCATCATTCCTCCACAGACGGTGGACATCCATAAAGAGAAGGTGGCCAGGCGAGAAATTGGCATCCTCACCACCAATAAGAACACTTCCCGCACACACAAGATCATTGCAGCAGCCAATCCTGAGAGGCCTGTACGCTACATCCGCAAGCCCATTGACTACAGTCTGCTGGATGACGTAGGCCATGGCGTAAAGGTAGGGATGACGCCAGTCTGTGTGTGTGTTTGTGTAGTTTACTTCTCAAAAGTACACATTTACATTTGTAAGAGCACTGAATAGGGTGGAATTAGTATTAAAACAGTATTACTTAAAGGGTAACTAAACCCTTGGTCAGAGCCTAACTTCACCCACTGGCAATATTTGAAAAATGCTGGAAAAGTGGGCAGAGCCCAGCGGAGACAGAGAGGAGGTTAATAAGTGTCGTCATACGTCACAGGGGTATGCAACGTCCAATAGGAAAATTCAACTGCAGTAGCCACCGTTCAACCTGAAGAAGGCAGCACTCAGACGTTTTTACACCATATATTGTAGAATTAAAACACTTTATATCCAAATGTCAAAACATTTACTCAAATCAATGCACAGCACTAATAAAGACACAGTCTTACAGAACATTAACTCAAAAAAGTTGTTTTAGGGTTTAGTTACCCTTTAAGGTGTGATCATGTTAGCAATATTTCATGGACAAAAAAGGTCCATTGTCAATAGTGTAGTGATGTATGAAGTAGAGCTCACACAGAAGTCACTTTCAAACCAAGCAGTTTTCTGATGGTCAACAAATTTGTGTGACCAACCAATTAGGGATGCACCAAAATAAATTCTTGGCCGAAGCCAAACAAAATGAAACACTGGGGCCGAATACTGAACACGGTTTGTCAAAAATGTTCGTAGGCCTATTCTGCTATTTTTTTTCACTGTTGCATAAATTAAATAGCCAAAATCTGCTTTTTAACTTTACAAAAAATAAAAAATATTACCACTGAACATTTTATACATCCTATCAGACATTTACCAGCAAAGCACAATTTAACTTAAAATGAATAAGTTAGTAAAATACAAATTTTTGCTTTTTTTTCTTGAATCAGGCATGTATTTTTTTCTGTACAAATAAATGCAGCCTTGCTGAGCAGACTTCTTTTAAAACATTAGAAAATAATTACAGATCCCAATTTGAACACTATTGGTGAATGTTATAGTAAATGTATTAATACAGCTGTTGTAGGGTAATTATTTATATCATCATTATTGTCTTACTTTTAATTTTATTTTACAGAACAAGGTAAAATTACAATACTAACATTTATGAATGTTGATGGAGCTTTTATTTTGGTGGAAATAGGCAGGAACCAGGAAGACCTCAGTGCTTCTGTTTGTTGACAACAGCATACTGATCTCATTACGAATTTGGGAAGATGTTTGTCACACGTATCACATTGTCACACGCCTTTTATAAAAATGAGCAAATGATGAGTAAGTGTTTCAGCGCTTTGGACTTTGAACCCTGGTACGAGCTCGTGCAAATACATGCCATTTGTTGTTTTAGGTAGTTTATTTGCTAATCCATTTCACGATTTCAATCATACAGTAACCAGCAATATCGGAGACATGAGAAGCAGCGCTAAGCAGTCTCTCGCTGTCTGTGTTTTGTGTTTGTAATGATGTCTGCATCTACAGTTTTAAATGCTTCCACACTGCAGACGTAATTTGATCGCGTAACCTCATTTGTTCGGTACAAATTATTCGGTCTTTTCGCTTATTCAACCTAACACCGAAATAGTTTTTTTTCCTATTTTCGGCCAAACAATTTCGGTTGCCGAACATTCGGTGCATCCCTACAACCAATAAACCAATACTAAACCTGCGTTAGAAAGTTTTTCAACATTCACATGAAATTCCCAAATTTCTGTTGAAATGGCTTTTTTTTTACCATGACGTTTCACCAGAACACAGTAGGTTTGACCACACCTTTAGAGGCTTGCGTGTTTGTAATACTGATTTGCTGTAATTGTTTTTTTGGGGAGAGGTATACTAAAATAGTTTGGTGTACAGAAAATAAATAACATATAATAAATATGTTCTTCTAATAAATAACATACAAAGTCCTGATATTATCTGCTTCAAATATTGGCAAGTGCTATACATTTATGTGTTACGCAAAGCAATTATTATTGATAAAAAAAGTGTGTTTGTAAAATGCTAAATTAAGTAAATTCATATAAAATACGTATTTTTTTCTGTCTGATTTGGGAGCAGCCGTGTTAAGATCATATGACCAGCTAAATGCTACTCACTTTATTTCAGTTATTGTACACTTAGCCTTGTTAAATGAATCATGGCTGACTGTGAATTGCTTTTGTGCTGATTTAACAGACTTGAAAAGTTTAACATTGCTGCTATATCAGTCTGCACAACATAAACAAAAAATGCTGTGCACCTTTTAATAATGGTAATATTGCCAAATACTATGCATTACTAGTTAATATGAATGTACTTTGCTTTGGATCATATGGACTGTGCTACCTAACTAGCTGCTCTTTGTGTGTTTGCGTGTGCGTGAGTTTCTCTTTACTCTCCACACTAACGGTTTGCATCTTTTCTCTCCTCACCCTTCTTATTGCCTTCATTTCTGAGTGTAGTGGTTACTAAGGTTTAAGGTAAGGATTCAGTCGGGCTTTGGTTGATGTGTGTTTGTGTATGTAGTGCAATGTCAGTGTCTTTTACATTTGTTCTGACTCAGAATAATGAGATGTCACCTTTACCCTTCAGGTCAATGCCCAGAATATGAAAGCGGGTACAATTCCACGCACAGCCGCCCCGACCCAGAAACCACCCAGCCCTCCCGGCCCGGGCAAAGGAACCCTGGGGTAAGTTAGTGCACATTTGCACAGGCCAGTAATATATTTTTTCGAGACCTAAACTTCATAGATGTGTACAGATGTAGTTTAATTGAAATATTCAGTCAGACTGCCATCTGGACTGGAGGTAAAACTCGCTGCGGTACATTCGTATTAAATAAAAAAGCGTATGCTTGTCAAATTGTTCTGTACAGAAATGTTTGGGAGGTCTTGATTTCTATTGAAAGAACCGAGGCAGTCCTCAAAAGGGGTCATATCATGGTGAATAAAACTTTCCTTGATCTTTCTTAGATCATTAGAGCTCATTGTACTATGAAAACATTCTGTAACTTTCAGAACTCAAAACGTATTCCACAAAGATCACTTGAAACGAACACACTGTCCTAACCAGACGTGATGCAATATGATTTCACTGACAATGGACATTATTGTTCCTAAACACCTGTAAAATGAATACGAATGCTGTTCAGTTTTATTATATGTGCCACTCAGTATTTTTTTCCCTCATTATAAAGTTTTACACAAAAACAAAAAACTAAATTAACAGTCTTATTGGTAGCCTAATAAAATAATTTATGAATGAAAACATCCTGCGAAGTTTTAAATCTGAAAGTGCACCGTGTATAAAGTTATTGTCTCTCAAAAGAAAGAGTCTACTCTGAATCATTGAAACGAGTTGTTTTTAAATGAATCCCAAGTCGTTTCATGTTGATCTTAACATGAAGCATTAGCATATTGCCCGCCCACTCTTTGGTCTTTTCTCCTTGGTCTGAATGAAAAGGCAAATTCATTCTTTGCCACTAGGTGCCCTTTTGAAGCGGTAAAAATAGCAGTTTCCCCGGTAATGCTGTACACAAAGCAGCGCTGCGCTCACAAACGATGCTTTATCAGGCATTACAGGCATGATGAAATGAAAATGAGACCAATCACTGCAGATTAGGAGGGGTTTGGAAAAATTAATAATTGATCGAATCGTTTGGGAGTCGTTGAGCAAGAAAGTTAAAAATAAATGCATATTATAAGACAATGAAAGTTTCTTGCATGTATGTCAACCTGTTGTTGGGGACTCCCAAAACCAAAATATGAACCTTTCATTACCCATAATAGGGACACTTTAATACAAAGAGCAGGTTGCCTAATTGGACCAGTCAAAGTGCTACTCACTTTATCTTAAAGGGGACATAACACACACAGTTTCACTCAATCTTGTGTTAATCTTGAGTATCTATAGAATAATTGTGCATGCATGCATATTTTCAAAGAGTCTTTAGTTTTATCATACAAATAAAAAAAAAGATAGAGCTTTACAATCCTCTCTGAAAACAGCCGAGCCCCCCGAGGCATGACGTGGGCGGAGTTAAAGAGTCACAAGCACTTGCGCGCCGTTGCCAACAAAACATAGAAACTTGATGCAGTTTTGCATTTCAGGCTTCAGGCCTCAAAACATTTCAGCTTGATCTGAATTGTTTTTAATCATATTTCAATTCAAAAAGCTTAACTCGGATTATAAATGGACATCCAGGAGTGAAATAATATGATAAAAATGCATGAAATGACCCCTTTAATTTGTGAGATAATATTGTGCACATGTGTTGATCTGGTGGTTGCTTCTCTCCATCTCTTATCTAATCTCTATTCCTGACAGCCACGCTCGCACGCATATACAACTCTGTGTATTGTAGTTAACAGTTTTGGCTTGTTCTCTGTTCAGGGACTGACACACGTATGCGTTCTGAAACTGTGTGTTTCAGTCTTTGTGCCTTTTTCTGCCACTGCAGGTCACTGTGGAGAACAAACTGTCATGTTGTGTTTGTGATGTGTTATTATTATTTTATGTCATTGAGTTTTTACAGCTGATGTTTGTTATTGTTAAACCTCAACTGTGCTCTTCCCACTCCTACCCATGTCCACGGCCTCAACCCCTCACTGTCACCATGGCAACACGACAACCAACCACAAGCAATTCAGACAACCTTCTGTAATACAACACAACAGGCTCCTTTAAATATCTACCCGACATATGACAGATTCCTGCTAGGCAAGGGCGGTATGACAATATATAAGATGCGACAGTAAGAATGCAGGGCTGGTAGTATTCCTGTACTGTGGTAAATATATTACACATAGTTACATTATTTACCTATGAGATCAATGAAGAAACATACAGTAATGTAAAAATGCAGAGTGGGATGTGTCCCAAACAAGTTAAGACAGTAAATATGTACAGTTAACAGTTGTTTACATTTGCTAAACATCATTTCTATTATAGACTGAGCTACAACACGCCATTATTATACACTGGTGTGTGCTTACACAGGTGTATGTATATCAGTTATTTAACTACAACGTGAATGCGGCTCAACTCAGCAAAATGTAGAATCGATTTGTTTTATAATATTTTTTTTACTATTTCTTATTTTATGAAAAAAATGAGACTTTTGATCAAACTGACATTTGTTATAATCGTATCTTTTGGTTTGCATCCATCTAAATAAAAAAGATCAAATCAAATTAGATGAAGCTAAAGATTAACCAGTATTGCTTTTATATGACTAATACAATACAGATTATTTTTAAGTATCTTATTAATTTCTGCTTTTTATATGTAATGTATACAGCAATTTTATATAAACTTAATAATAGCAATAATACATGTTTATTAACTAAACAATAGAAAATTGCATGTAGAAAATGTTATTAATGATAACAAAAATTAAATTAAATGATTTCATTTTTTCTGTGTGTGTAACGGTTTAGATAAAATGCTACGCATTTCTCACTTGAGAATGAACAAACACTGTTATTTCCTGTTGAATGCACAGAGGTGTGACATTTATCGACTGAAAAGTAGAAAAGTGTAAAGTATTGGTCAGTAAAATTATCTTAAGGCATTGTCAGGTGACTATTTATTATTTGAACCTATTACTATTTTTGTTTAATTTAAAGTAAAAAAATTACTATTGTCATACACTGTTAAAATATTGATATTATTTGTAGATCCAGACATTAAATTACCCATACCTTGATCTATTTTGGTTATACCGCCCACCGTAATTGCTCTGCAGATCTACAAATAACTATAAATTAGATATGACTCATGAGGGTTTGCCTTACGGTACTGTTGTGATGTTCTAAATGGATTTTACACAAGATGTGACACAAGATGTCCCAGTATGTAATTATTGGGGTCTGTCATCAATGATGTTTGAGACCACCCCTTAGTGGATATTAAAATATTTTAACCCCGCCCCCCTCGGCAGGCGGCACTCCCCTTACCGGACACTCGAGCCTGTGCGTCCACCCGTCATTCCTAACGACTATGTGCCGAGTCCAACACGAAACACTGCACCACCCCTGCAGAGCCCGGCTAGAACTGCATCCGTTAATCAGAGGACCCGCACGTACAGGTACTCACACACGTGCACACACATTATCCCCGGACAGGCTTAAAATAATAAACTTTGAAAAGGAAAAAAAATGTCCCTCACCCTCTTTTTCCGCATCCTCTTTTCCGTTCCCGTCTGTCCTTTCTGTCGCTGTTGTTATGTTTTTAAGCTGTCTTTGTTTGGTGTCTGTCGCAGTGTGACTCTCGGCCAAAGTAACAGTCACTCACTAACTTTCTCTTTTCTTCTCCTTTGCTTTCTATCTCTCTTGCTTGGATCTTTTTTTGGGTTCAGACAGCCATAACCTATTTAAAGAAGAGCTCTTTCCTGCTCTTTCACTCGCTGTCTTTTTCTATTTCAGTCTTTCTTACCCGTATTTCTTCATCTCTTTGCTGTTTGCGTTCTCAGTGCTCTGATTTTGAGAGTCTCCGGGGACAAACAGAGCAAATAATCACATTCTTACAGAGCTCTTCCTCTTCTCAGATTCTCACCCACAATTCCTCAGTTCATGACCATGTGAAATGTGTATGAAGAGATCTTTCTTTGTTGATTCTATGCATAAAGAGTTCAGATGCAAAAGCCTCTAAGTGAAATCTGAAATTTTCTTCTAAATTGAGCATTTTTCTCTGGCTCCTGTGTGTAGGTTCAGTAATTTCCCGTTAATTAGCAACGACCAGGTTCTTTTTATTGCCATTAAAGAGAAATAACTAAACATAAACATCTGAGCCTGAAAAAAATGCTCATTTTAGAAGAAAATTTTATTTGCATCTGAACTCTTCACCAATCATCACCAAACACCAATGACATATGGGTACAGTCATTTCATACACTTCAAAACTGTTGCAACAGAGGTGGAAATACAATTTTTAAGTACATGAATTATGTTTCCATCTTTGTTGCCACAGTTTGGAAGTGCCTTTTTCTCTTCTAAAGAAGGGGGTGTCCAGTACTTTTGTCCATATAATGAATGCACAAGTCATTGGTGTTTGGTGATGAGTTTTTGGCTCAAGGTCTGCATTTAAAGTCACACCAGAGGTGTTCAGCTGGGATTAGGACTTGGCTTTCTGCAGACCAGTCAAGTTCTTCCACACTGACTGAATCATCATTTCTCTTTGATCCTTGTCTTATACACAGAGACACTGTCATGTTAGAATAGAAAAGGGTTCTGTCCAAACTGTTGCTATAAAATTAGAAGCACACAATTCCCTAGAATATCATTATATGCTTAAACATTAAGATTTGTACTCATGGAAATTACTAAAGTAGTCAACCCTTTCATTTGAAGGGGTGACCCAATACTTTTGGCAATATAGTGTAGCAGAATATTTATTCATTAAGTGGCCTGGTCAATGAAATTTTGACAATGTGCTAAAAAAAATGTTTTTTTTTGGTTAAGGGACAAAATGAATTGTGCAAGGCTGAATGTTAGGTTCTTTTACAGCTAATTACCTTGTTAATGCACACTCTATTGTGAATTATTTATTCTTTATTATTAATTATTTAATTATTCTTTATTATTATTATTATTGTGAATTATTTATTCCCCCCCAGTTCCCTATCCCGTTTGACTCGGAAATGCATCAAGTTATGGAAGTAAAACCTTGATTGACCTTAACTTGCATGATGTGTTTTGTGTGTGTTAGCAGTGGCAGCAGCGGCAGCAGTCATCCCAGCAGTCGCAGTAGCAGCAGAGAGAACAGTGGGAGTGGAAGCGTGGGCGTGCCCATCGCCGTGCCAACCCCTGCCCCGCCCACCGCCTTTCCTGGTGAGATTCTTGTAATTAATTATTATGCTGCGTTCACGCCATGTCTCGATTACTGTAATTCCGAGATGACAACACGTGATATTTTACTCAAAGCTTTCCATGTCCTCGCACAGTTAGCGCCTAAATGAACCGGCAGTGGTCAGGTGGTGCAGCCGTCACTGGTCCAAGTCGTAGCTCTAAGAACATTACGAGTTTACAAGTTGTAATTACAACTTCTGGAGCACGTGAGGGGTGTAGAGTTGACAGTGTTGCCATAGACACACATAATTCAGCTATGAGTAGAATGTCACGTGTTGTCATCTTGGAAATTACGGTAATTACGACATAGCGTGAACACAGCGTTAGTAAATTATCTGAGAACTGTCCAAGGTTCTGAAAGAAGCATTGTTGTTACTGTATAGAAGGCTATCTTTTGTCCCATAATTAGAGAGAACTTCTCTTTCTGTTCACTGCCTCTTTATTTCTTCTCTTTTTACTCCCTGTGGCCCTGTTTCTCCTTTCGGCCTTTCTTCCCTTTGTTCTGTCACTCTTGTTCTCTTCTCCCCTGGACTTCCTGTCTCTGTATGGCGCACGGGGCTGCAGCTACGGTACCTGCCCCTCCCAACCCTCCCAAACCCCCTCCGAGCGTTACTATCCCTGCCCCTCCTGTACCTCCGCCACCTCCCACCCCAGAGCCAGTGCCCCCCGCCCCTGCACTGTCAGCAGAGGGCCCTCCCGAAATACCACCACCCCCACAGCTGCCCCCCAACCTCCCCGTTAGCATGAACACCAACCCTGCCGATGCAACTAGCACCCCTGCTCAAGGTGAGTCTCCTCACCCCTTCCTCAAGTCCATCTCCACACTCGTCCATCTTTGAGTGACAACCTGCATGTGATCATACGTGATTGACTCGACATTACCCAGGATTCATCCCTCCTCCACCTCACCCAGGCTTCACCTGCATGGGCTTGGTTTGTCTTGGCTCGCTGTGCATCCGTGCTCCAGTTCTTGGTTGGATTACATTCCCAGTGGCATTTGTCTCCATCTCCATCCTTTCTGTTTGTGCTTCTTAGGGGTCTTTCTTTTTATGATGAGATGTTTCATAACAAATTTAAGTGAGGAATTTATTATGGGCCAACACATTTACATGGAACGATTGGTTTGAGGGTCATGTTTTTCTCTATAGCTCTGTTCCAAAACTAGTGAGCTGCTTACCTAGATTGCATCATTTTTAAGACAGGGTTTATGTTGCCTTCTAGGACAGCAACCACGTTCAAGTCCCAGAAAGGTAGGTTCAACCTTAATTTTGTGAAGCTACGAGAAGAACCTGGATGCCCTGGGCCTCGGAGGAAGACGCACACTGTACATAAAAGTCTTCGTGAACATGTCTGAAGATTTTGACAGAGAGGATGACTTGAAATTTTTGCCCAACCTTACTTATCTGAACCCAAATATACATATGATTAGGCAAGGGCCGGTATGAGATTCCTAATGGTATGATAACCTTAGATAAAAATACCACGGTATCACGTATTGGTCTAAAATGTTATTTTTAAATGTCTGGGTAGAAAACAACAACTTTTTTTTCCCACTGAACAAAATATATTTAATTTTTAAGAAACATGTAGAACATTTTGGAACCGTAAACATGTCAAGTTAAATAATTGAATTCTTCTTAATTAAATTAAGTGCAGTCACTGAAGTAAGCTTAAAACCGGCAGCAAAACAATAATCAAAAAATAAATAAATGATTTTCTGTAAAAAAACAGGTCGAGTCTGTCTACAGGACATTTGAACTTTGTGCCAGCACGTCATAAATAGGACGAGGCAGTTTACTGTGAGGGATTTGTCGGGTCGTATCGCGCTGCATCCAATGTAGACAGCATCACTGATTATAATGGGCTCTCACCGCGCCGCTCGCGTGGAGTAGACGGTGTATTTAACTTTCTTATTTAAGGTTACTTTGTTTAACTGTATTATTTATTTGATATTTATTTTAGTGTTTTGCAGGCTGCATCTTCACTGACGGAAGTGCTAAAATAAGCACGCACGTTTGTCAATAGATGATTGAGCCTCATTTATTTTTTTGCGTAAAAAAATAAATAAATATATATTTATTTATATATATATATATATATACACACACACAATCACAACACCGTGCCACCGGTGGTAGTTAGTCCATTACTACCGCGGTGGTAAAAATCTGCCACTGTCATAGCCCTATTATCTATTTATCATGAGTGCTACTTTTGTAGACCTGCTGTCTGTGTGGTGTGATCCACATCAGTTAATTATGAGGTTTAATTTCAGTTAGGATGCTGCGTGGGAAGGGAGCATAGATTGAGGTGGCTCACTAGGGTTTGGTCAGAGCTTGTGTCTTCAGTTCATTTCATATATCGTTGAATGTATTGTGGTCTGCCTATTGTGTATCTTGTACTGTGATTCAGGAAGAACCAACAGTATTAGTTTTATTATTATACATTTTTTCTTTGTCTCCCAGGCAATGGTCCTCACTTTTACAGTATGAACCGACCAATGACGCGGCACGCCACGCCCTCAGTGGGAGGTTCCCTGCCATATCGCCGGCCGTCGTCAGTTCCTGGACAGCCCAACAACATGCCTCAGAACACAATTCCAAACATGATCCAAAACCAGCTCAATGGAGGGCCACACTACAACCAAAACCAAGGTAGACACAGTTGACATGCTCAAGTGTCCATATAATGGTAGAAAATAAATACAACAACTAGATAAGGAGCTTGTTTGTCATTTAAATCAGTCTAGTGTTGTCAAAAGTACTGACTTCGGTAGCATTTGAGCGCTGAAGAGCGGATTCTTAAACATCGCTGATTGGCCATTGTGTTCGGGTGCTCAACAGATATGACTGTGATTGGCTACAATGATCATCGCCTCACACTCTTCACAAAGCATTCACACAAAAGCAATTTTTTTTTTAATTGTAAAAATGTCAGTACCGATTGGTACCAACTTAGGTGTTGGCTCGTTTCCCATTCTGTACGATTCGGGACCGAACAACCTGATCCAGCTTGCGTTTCCACCGCCAACAGTACCCTTACTTGATAGGCGTGGTGTATGCCGGAAAGTAGAGATCGACGATAAAGCGTGACAAAAAGCACAACTCTGCCTCTTTTTGTTAAATGTCAGTTTAAATTAACAATAATAGCCATTATAAAAGTGTAAGTTCAAAGTATAAGCGGAAATAAAGACAAAAGCAAACAATTCAGTCAAATGTATGCTACAAAGTGAGCGCTGTACTACGGTAAAGTTCAAAATAAATATAAGTTAAACATAACTTTGTGCTCAGCCAAAACGATATGACCAGGAACAAATAATAGATTCATGAGACCACGAATGCTTAAATATACCCAAAACTAAATGTGTATCTCATGTTTAATCACTACAGAGACATCAGAGTCAGCGGTAAATGTCGGAAGGACTAGCCGAGCTAAGGCTGCTCTTTGCGGATACATGAGCATTGAGTGCCCGTGATCGCCTGGAGCTCTGAAATTGGCATAGCAAATCTTCAAATAGGCGCTATCTTTATAAATAAACCGCAGATTTTCATTTTAAACAACTAAATTCTTGCCTGAAAAACTCTTAAAACTACATTTCAAGACACAATAATAGTAATATTTTGAAAATGACGTTTCACAAGTCCACAAGAACAGAAAAGAAAGCATATTGAGAAACGGCTATTGTCTGGTTTGTGTTTTGTGTGTGTGTGTGTGTGTTTGTGCACTCTGCTGTCCATGAGTGTGGGCTTATTTACATCAGAGCGGAACGAGTGAAGGAGAAGCTTTATCTCCTTGTACCACTCAAAAGTGATGATTCTAGTCAACCAATCAACGGTCTGCAGTTTAGCGCCACCCTTTTGGGACCCTTTGTAAAAAAAAAAAAACGTGGTACGGTTCGCTATTTTGGTACATTCACAACTTCTGCCAATGGAAACGGACATAATTGCGTACCGTACTGTACTGAACCGTACGGCTCGGTGGAAACAAGCCATTTGATAACACTTAAGTGGGTTCAGTCTTATTGGCTTGATCTGATTGCTCTCTCTCTTTTTTAACTTGCCATCTCCTTCTGTTTTCTTCTCAACTTCCTCTGTTTTCATTCCTTTTGTTTCCCCCACACTCAATTTATTTTTGTTTCCTCTCTTCCCTTTCTTTGTTCCTCTCTGAACTGAATTGCCGCTGTTGTTGGGGTGGGTAGCCCCTATGGCCCCTCCACCCCCCTCTATTCTCCAGATCACCCCCCAGCTGCCGCTCATGGGCTTTGTGGCTCGGGTTCAGGAGACCAGTAAGTTATTGTTTGGGAAAATAATCTCAAATGTATGGAAGCCCATTTCTGCTGCAGAATAAAAAGATAAATAAAGGATTTTTAAATCACAAATCTGATTTTTTTTTTCACAATTCTGAGTTTGTGTCTTTGTGTCAATTTGGCCCTTTTTTCCTTAATTCAACAAGTTCACAGCTTGTTTCAGCCATGGGATGAAAAAAAAAAATGTAATTGTGAATTTTTATCTCACAATTTACAAAACTTTTTCTATTGCAATTCTAAGTATAAAACAACTCCAAATGGTGATACATAAATTTACAACTGCAAGAAAATTATGAATTGTGTTATGAAAAGTCACAATTACCTTTTTATTCATTTCATAAATTGTCAAATGTAAACTCATAAGTGAAACAAGTCATAATTGTGGGATGTAAGCATGGAATTACAAGAAAAAACACTGAATTGTGAAAGACAGTTATTTTTCATGACCGAAACGGGCATCCATGCAAATGTGTCTGTGGTAGATTAATGAATGTTTTTAATGTTTAACAGATTTTGCATGCTATTTAAACGTGCATGTTTGTGTTTATATATTAAAATGTCTCATTGTATTTCACAGACTTGTTGCATGTTATTTCACATCTGATTTGATCCATCAATAACCTGCTAAAACATAATGTTTCCAACAGTGTCCTACATGATGCAACTAAATCAATCACAAATCACAGCCAATCAGAAGCCTTGTACTCGCAATGAAATGAGAACATGATCCAATTTATACAAATAAAAATCCTTTAACTTTATTCACTATACATACTCAGTGACTTTGTCTTGGAATATACTTTCTTCACACACACGGCACAGTTAGAACGTTCTTGTTTCCCAAGATTTGAACTCGATTATCCACTGTTGCTTTAATTATGGTTAAGTCACACGCATTTATATTAAAAATCAAATTAAAGCCTTTTAAGATTATACAAAGCACATAATCAGTCACTGTGATTGTCATTGGACATGTAGTTTGTATGTTCTTGTTCCCAGCCGTGGCGTTACATAAATATTACAAAAGAATCCCGTCACGGCTGCTTAGGACAACAACTCTGATTAATATGGAAAGATACCTTTTTGTGAGGTGTGGGGTCACGTCGCATCTGGTTAGGCCACATACATGCTGGATAATTTTTCAGAAAATGTGACGAGCCATTGTTTTGTTTAGCTGTTGCTGTTTAACAGTCTACGTTCTGTATATGAACCACCACTTGGTTCATTTTTAAATCAGACATGACTCAAAGTACTGATAACTTTTTGAGTAATTCTATAGAACTTGCACAGAAGAGTCGGACTAATCATTTTTTTTTTTCATCTCATAACATTTAATTCAGACTGAAAGAGTTAAAGTATAATTTATTAGATGTAGTGGTGGAGAAAACACTAGCTTTGACCATATTTCTCTGTAGCGTGTACGCCTAACCCTAACCCATCCCTTAGTGAAGTTCTCTTTTCAAAGAAAAGGGAACTTTTAGACCCTCTCTAAATTGAATAATACTCCCTAGTTTCTGTACTAACACATTTTCCTCCTTAACTTCCCCATCCAGCATGAGTCATTTCTGTCTCGCATCAGCAAACAGAATTCCCCCAGAAATAGCTTAAATCTGAGATTGTTTGTTCATCCCTTTAGTCTCAGACGCTCCTCCACCGCCGCCTCCTGCAGAAGAGGTGGAGTTTGAGGAAGCAACCCCGCCCCCGCCTCCTCCAGAGGACTATGAGGATGAGGAGGGTGAGGATGAGGAAGAGTCAGCGGTGGTGGAGTACAGTGACCCTTACGCTGAAGAAGACCCGCCATGGGCTCCTCGCAGTTACCTGGAGAAAGGTGTGTTTATTTCTAGCTGTTTCTCCCAGTGCACAGCAAACACTTGTTTGGGCATCTAGGAAAGTAGCTGTTTTCATTGTAGGTAATAAGACATGCAAGCATAGCGCCTACTGATTTGAATGAAGATAGATCCATATCTCCAACATGATTGCATTTCAATAATGTATATCAGATCAGCAATGATTAAACATAATTATTGATTAATAATAGCAATGTTATCATAAATGTTGCTTATTCAGCTCAAATGACAAACTATTTATAACTATAACTAATCATGCAGATTTTTTACAGTTCATTTTACTGAAAATCTATATAAGCCCAGTTTTGCTACATCAGGAAAAGAAAATCAAGCTTTGCGTGCGTCATGATTGACAAAAGTCATAATTATGAGAAAGTTGAAATTGACAGTCAAAATTTGTGAGATTGTAAAATAAAAACTTAATGTCAAGTTTAAATTTGTTACAAAGATTTATTATGATAATAACTTTTGATCTGATGATAAAAAGTCGAAATTATGACAGTCAAATCCCAATAGTAGTATCTCATTATTATGACTTTTTCTGTCATAATTATGACTTTTGTATGATTTATTTATTTGTATTTAGTGGAAATGGGCTTCTGTAAAAATTAATTGTTTTAAACATTAATTTAATTTCTAGGGTATTGAAAATCTGGCCAATGCTGATAATTATTTTTGTATTATGACCAATAATAACAGATACATATTACATAATCAAATTTAAAATGAAATCATATAATAAAAACTACATAAACTAAAAACAAAATGCTAAAAATGATACTCCGTCACTCTGAATATCGTATCATACAAGCAAATAATAAATATATATAAAATAATAAAAACGACATAAAAATACAACAGGAAATATCAAATGTTTTAAATATTAAAAGTAAATTTAGGCACCTCACAACATTAGCATGTGCAGTATGAAAATGCATAGTGTTATTACATTATTAGTGTTTTTAAATGTAATAATTAGATGTGTATATATTAGGGTTATTATAGTTGACTAAACTGAAACTAAAAACCTTTAAAAAATAAACATTTCTTGTTTGTATTTCAGCTAGCGGTCAAGGCAACATTTCTTAATTTAGTTAACTTGATGTACTAAAATAAGTCAAACTGAAATAAAAATCAATACAAACTATATAGACATATAAAAAACTAATACTACAAAAAAAAAACACTCATCAAAATGACTAAAACTGACACAAAAATGTTCCAAAATATGAAAAAAGCGATGCTAATGCTGCTCCAGAGTAGGATTTCATGACCCTGGGTAAAAACAAAAGTGCTGCTAAGCCCGATTGTAAATGACTTGTGTGAACAGTGCTTTACCTGGGTTTGAAAGCAGTGTTAAGAATGATGATAGCCCGGGTTAAGCGCTGTGTGAAGAGCTCTAATGATACTACATTTATCAGTGGCATACATAATTACAAATTCACTGTGACGCTAAATTAAAATAATCCCTGCTGTGCTGTAACACTTAATTACAATAAATACATGAGCAGACATTGTGTTCTTCTTTTTATCACACCATTCCCATCAGTGGTGGCTATTTATGACTACGCGTGCGACAAAGAAGACGAGCTGTCCTTCCAGGAGGGGGCGATCATTTACGTCATCAGGAAGAACGACGACGGCTGGTTCGAGGGCGTGATGAGCGGCACCGCGGGCCTCTTCCCCGGGAACTACGTGGAGTCCATCATGCATTACGCTGACTGAGCCAGCGGGTGGTGCCACTGCTCCTCTGTCCATCATCTTCCTCATTCTTTTGAGTGTGCACAAACAAACACAAATTAATTCAGCTACACTACGACATGCACAAACTTGTTCCAGACAAACAGACTTGTGGTGAAGAAACTGCGGTGGCGACGATTTTAACTCTGACAAAAACTGTTCAAGTGTGTAAGATAACTACATTAGGAACATTTATTCATCTCTTAATTTCAGTCTCTTAGAAACATGTATCAGAAACGTGTTGGTTTGCTTGACTTGTGTTGATGGTGATGCTTTCGCTCCTATCCGTCTCTACTCTGGAGGAATGGGTCTGACTAGCAGAAGGACAGTTGTACGGCCATCTTGGATGTTCCTCTTACCCGTGTGCTGTCCACTGACCAGCAACTGACAGAAAAAGCTTTTGCCAAGAATGACAGAACAAGGATTTTATGCATATTGTGGTGCCAGCTAATAGAGAGAGAGACGCAAGGATTCAGGTGGGCTTCTTCTCTTTAGTTTTTCATCGCGTTGGGAGTTGTTTCTTTTAAACCGTTACATTTTGAGTGCAGTTTATGTTTAGCAGGAGGATATACCAAAGGATTTCAGTGGTGACCGACTACAACCTTAAAATACTTCCTTTTCACCATTCCTTTACATTCATTTCTTTCCAACAAGATTTTATTGCTTGAAATATTTGCAAGTATGTGTATTCTTTGTATGTATGATAAAAAGTAAAAAAAAAAAAAAAAACGATTAAATTGTTCAGGAAGTTTGTGCCATAAAGACATGTTCGTAGATGGTCATATTTTCGGATGCGAGAGGTTGTTTCTTGAATCTCGGCACCAGATGTGGTGTTCAGGAAGAACATGTGTATTGTGATCTTTGACCTCCGATTCATCCCTTTGACCAACTGTGGACTTAAAGATACAAGACTATTCTATATGTACGTTATATATTGATTTCTATTATAGAAATACTATTGTGTTGGTGTATGAGTGGTGTAGAGACAAGAGAACCCCATTTATCTGCAATAACAAAGGCACAGTTAGAAAGTCCTCAGTCGACGAGCTACAGAGATTTATAAAGCACAAGAGATGCACATGATTTTAGGGAGACCTTATAATATGTGAAGAACTGGTTTTTGGATGAAGAGATACTAAAAAAAACTGAAACCAGCCCAAGTTTTAATACATCCTCTTACCCACATGCAGATAATGTGGAACAAACTGTACTAATGCACAGAGACCTTTTCTATCGAGTACTTTGATGTCTATATGTAAGTGTGTGTATGTGAGTGTGTATGTGAGTTTCTGGATCATTGGTGACTGACTTGCTTGTCTGTGTGCAAATCTTTATTTTCAATGAACGGTCTGTGGCGAGGGTGCGTGAATTGAGTCTTGCATGTTGATCATTTCTGTGATTTTCCTGCTGATGGAGAATAAACTGGATATATCTGGTCTGCTTGCTCATGCTTTCTCCAAGTTCAAGGGTCGTAGAAGGTTTTCTGCTGGAGCGGATAAGAACCAGACGATGTTGTGTGAGGAATTGATTTCTGGTTCGATTTATTTGTCATCCAGAGCACTGCTGAGGTGCTCTTATGCCGAGTTCACACTACACGATTGTCCAAGTCACCGGATCACTGCTGTTTTCACATTGCACGATGGTTTCACACTGCATGACTTTACGGTTAGGGTTAGTTAGGCCTATATTATGGTCTATAAGTCCTCCCCGAACACACAGTAATTAACAAAGATGACTAATTAACAAAGATGACTTATTACAAACATACTTCTGCTGGGACATTTTTATATACACAAATCTAAGTAGCCTACTTGAAAGTGAAACCAGTTGTCATAAGCATTTTATGAATTTATTTCGTATAGCATATAAAAGCCCTCAAAGTGATGAAAAATGAAAATGCAATACATCTTTTGTCCTTTATAGAAGAATATTATTTACAGAAAACCCCTCGCCCCTTCTTCATCTTCATGTAGCGTAGCTGATCTGTATATTCTAATGCCAAAACGAATGCACCTTGTAAATGGCTAAAGTTAATCACCTTGGGGAAAAAAGAGTCCTCCCCGAGCTTCCGGCTGCCCTGTATCTTGCTCTCTCATTGGCTGTAGGTCATCACTGATGTAGTTTTCAGTCAGAACTCATTCACACAGCAGGATTGTGAATCGCCGACTGCTCCAGATATTTAGCATGTCAAATATTTCCCAGGTGTCCTCGCGACGCATCGGCGATCGGAACCTCGGGTCTTTGATCGGGTCTTTGATTCACACACATTGTCACTCGCGTGGACGAGCACCGATTTGCCTCCGATGTCATTATCAAAACCTGTCGCGAGAGAAAAATCGTGCAGTGTGAACTTGGCATAAGGTAAAGAAAAATGTAACCGTTTTACTCCAACATATTATAAATTAAGAGAATTTTACAATTCACTTTAAATAAAAATCTAAACATAATTGAGAATTTGTTTATTACTAATGCACAATGTCATTCCAGGTTCTAACTTTTCTGCACCTCGTTTACATAAATCAGTTAGTTTAATATTCAGAATATTGAACCAATTTTATTGAAGAAAATTATGTAGGAAACGATCAATAGCTAGCACAGCATCTTGTGTGTACATGCACATGGGTACTTGACAAATCAAATTGGATTGTGTCCTATGGTGTAACAGCAAAACAATGTAGAAAAACACTTAACATGAGTTACAAATAGCATGAGAGAGGTTTATCTTCAATGTTATTTTTTTACATTTTCTGTCACACCATATGACACATTGATGCGTCAACAACCCATACGTTAATATAAAACACATTCAATGTTTTTAATTAAATCTGTTACACTCACAAAGACTGCATTTATGTGGTCAAAAATACAGTAATATTGTGGCATTATAATTATTATTAATAAATGGCATTAGTTTAAAATAAATGTTTTCTATTGTAATTTATTCATGTGATGCAAAGCTGAATTTTCAGCATTACTCCAGTGTCGCATGATCATTCACAAATCATTTTAATATGCTGATTTGCTGCTCAAGAAACATTTATTATTCATGTTGAAGACAGCTGTACTACTTGATATTTATGCAGAAACCATATTCATTTCTAATTGTCACCAAGGCAACATTTCTCCTTTTAATTTAGTTTACATTAATGTACTAAAATAACAATCTATATAAACATTAAACAAAGAAACTCGTCTCAACTTAAAATAAAATATAAAACTAATTCAAAATATAAACACAAACTATAATAGTATCTCAGTGGTACTAAAAAAGCGGAAAGATTTTCTTCCTAAGAAAAAGCAGAAATAAAGAGAAGCAAACTGAGTGGTCAAATTTTTATTAGTATTAATATGTTTAACATTAGAACCTTTTGGGTTATGTGCAAAGTATAAATCATTCCAACTCATGTTGAACTGGGAGATATTTTAGTCAATTTAAACAATCTTTACAGAATTCATCCATCAATCTACACCCAATACCTCGGCAGCCCCTAAATGACAGTTGCACATTTGATTTAACTCTTTTTGATATTTTTTTAAGATTTAAAAAATGTTTTGCATCCTCTAGATTTGACTTCTCTACTATAGGATGTTTTAGCAGTGTATTAACTTACAGCAGAGCAAAATCTGTCATTTCAAATAAAAACCTAGACTAAAGAGTAACTAGTACAAAAATCAATTCTATGTGTATTTATTACATGTAATAATCGGCCATATATCACAAATCTCTAGTCAAATATATTTCCAGTAAATAATCTGGTATCTGTGACACTTCACAGTTTTGAAGGAACACTAAACCTTTAGTGCATCTTTTATAGATGTCATTGTGCATTTATCGTCAGCGAGTCCTTCCCGCTCCCATGGTCAACTTGGTACTAGTTATTTTATACGTTACATCCCACGCACCCTGTTGTTGGAGACTGAGCTCCCGCTTAACAGAAACCCAGACACAGAAAAATGTTTACTAAGAGAGAGAAACTGTCTAAATGTTTGCCTACACAAATGTTTCTACGCATTATATTGCTCTTGACGTTTAGTCTCATTCTCTCTCTGTAATATTGATTGTTGCTATAGAGAGAAATAAATCTGAGAGCAGAACACACTCCCCGCGCGCACACACTCACACACACTAACAGGGGAAACAGGAAGAGGTTTAATGGAAGGAGAGGAAGGGTCAGAGTGGAAATTGTCATAAGTGGTTTTATCTTGTTACACAGCTGTCTTCACCCCTACGGCTCACAGATTAGAGTCTCCACCACAAACTTGTTCTCAAAGTGAAGAATCTTGTGGCAGTTGAGAGCCTCTCGCTTCTGGATACCTGTGAAAAAGAGGAAAATGGTGTGGTGAATGTATGTGTCCGAGCTCAATACGACACATTGTCAGCATGTACTCTAAATATATCTATATACTCCAAAATATATATAGAGTAAAAAAGTAATACTCGTCTCAGATATTATAATTTAAAATGTTTTCAATTTTAATGTAATTCCTGTGATGACAAAGCTACATTTTCAATTTTCAGAAAACATTCTAATATGCTGATTTGCCAAGTAAACAGTAGCGCTGCTTAATATTTATGCAGAAACCATATATCATGATATTCATTTCTGCTAGAAGTAGAAACAACATTTCTCATTTGAATTTAGTTTACCTTGATGTATTAAAACTGAACTATATAGATATTTATAAAAGACATAGAAAATGACATTACTAAAACTTAAAAATCATAAAAAATGAATCTTATTGATGTTGAAAACAGTCATGATGCTAAATATTTTTGTTGAACTTATGATACTTTTTATTTCAGGATTCTTAAATTATTCAAATCTGTAAATGGTCAAATAAATGGTAAATCTATGAACTGTGATGTATGAAAATGTATATGTATTTACCTTATTTTATTTATTTATTTATTTAGATTCGATTATTTGTTTCAGTTGTTTTGAGGGTTTGGAATGTCTTTTTGTTTTGCTATTCAAACCAAAGCCTTTAAATATATATATTTTTTTTTTAAATTCTGAACTTTTGTAACATAAAACATAATATAAAAAACATAGTAAAGACTCAAAATGGCAAAAAGTCTTAACTGGCAAATACTGTCTAGACGTTAGTGTGTAATTAACCTAAGCACAATGGGACGCTTGTCAATGATATAGATGGATGCATGTGTTTACCAAAAACGGCCTCTCTGCGCTCCAGTTTGTAAGTGTCTCTCCCTCTGCAGAGCCCATAGATGAAGTAACCCAGCTGATCCACATGCTCCAACTTTCCGGTCACTATCATCTGTTCACGCACCAGGTAGGACTGCGGCAGGTATGTTCCAGCCTGCAAACACAACCGAAGTTCACATGCTTGAACACCAGACTAGAACTGTGTTGCAAAGCCAGCTTGGACTTCATTTCTGGTCACTGTTCAAATGTCTAAGTAGGCAGTTCAGGAGGTTGAGGCTGACTAAAGGATTTTAAAGAAGCTCAAATATAAGACAACAGTGTTGCTGCAGTTACCTTGATGTTGACAAGAAGCTCCAGGAAGTCTTTGGGCGGCATCACGACAGAAGTGTTGAGAGGAATGACGTAGCATTTGTTCAGACGCAGATCCAGATAGGCTGTCAGTCTCTAAAAGCAGAGAAGGAAAACCAACATGTTACTATTTTGGTACACGTAGTTTATTTTTGGGAACCTGATGAAATGGTGTGTGAATGCATGGCTTTGTGAGGGAGATAAACTTGGGCTCTCACCCTGTTGAAGTCATGAACGATGTCGGCAGGGTCGCTGTCGCTGAACTTGGGCACTGGGATGTTAATGAGCTCCACCCCCTCGTCCTCCAGAACCCTCACTCTCTCCTCAATCCTCCTGGATGCGGCTGGCAAATCCATGTCGGTTTCCTCCTGGCTGTCCTGCATCTTGTAATTTTCCTCACGGTAGTTCACCCCGCAGAAATACATCCTCTCCTCCTGGAGACCATCATTATGAATAGACACATTCATTCACCATGCTCAACTAGACACACATCATTCTGTTAGATGTTTCAGTATGCTTAAGGAAATGGAATTTAAGATATCAGTGATTTTTGAAGTTTGCACAGATTTTGTAACCCAAAAATATATTTAATTAAATAGTAAGGTTTTTACACCACATCACCTAGTTCAATTATATATTTTGATTTAACCATTAAATAATATATATCAAATTAAATGGAAAAAACTGAATCCAGAAATATTTAAATAATAAAAAATGGAATTTGTTAATTCACCGCTGACAAGATAGGCTTTTATTAAAATGGAAAAATACTGAAATTGTTGCTACAACATGACGAGATAAAACAGAGAAATAGGGCTCTGGTATTTCCATTAGCTAAAAACTTCAACACCCATAATGCACTTTTGACAACACTCATAATGCTAACATTGTAACAATAAAAAGCTGGCAGAACATTTTTTTTGGGTTGAAATACATTTTCATAAAAACTATAATTTTTTTTAACAAATTTTTCATGGAATAATTTATATCATACTGACAAAAAAATCACTTAATCTATGTTTGGACTTTTTAATTGTGCTTACATTGTGAAGTAAATCTTAAAACATTTGAATACTTTTAAGGATCCAACAGATTCACATTCTTATTCTGAGTTCTCATGTGGTGCAGCTGATGGAAATGGTTCTCTCACCTCTATGAAGTAATACCTGTACAGGTAAGCTCCGCCCACAACCACTCCAGACAGAATGAGGGCCAGACCCAAACACATGCACCAGCACCAGGCCCTGGACTGCTGCCTGATCCGCAGCCCATCCTCCAAGTCCTGTATGCGCGCACACACACACATGCAGGAACAAAAGCTGAATTATATGCTTCTGGTAAAAAAAGTTTTTTTTAAGCAGTTGATGACAATACATGCTACATTTACTCTTTAGTTAGCTTTGGAATAGACATCTAATCTAAATTTGTATGTAATATATGGTCTCACTTCATGACGCCATGTGTATGGGAACTGTGCTTTTGTTTCCAAATGTTCACATTTGTCTCGCTGAAATCTCCACAGATCACACTCACTACTAGTTCACCTGCATGTGTTTATCTGTGTTAAAGGAGAGAGTCTTCAATTTTATGTGCGAGCGCATTTAGGCTGGGTGTGGCTTTGTGGAAAACAATTGCATTGTGTGCAACAGATACGGGGACGGGGACATTTCCAACCTCCCTCCAGAGACCAACAGGAACAAACACACTGAATGATGTAAATGAACAAAACATCAGCTGACACAGTGACGATGAACAAGGACGAGAGTGAAAAATCAGACTGAAAATGGTGGCAATTTGGCACCAAAGCTTTTTGGTCCTCATTTGTTTGTTATTTTTCATATACAACATAATGAGAGCAAAAGAAGATAAAGTAGCTAAGCTTTCCTGTGTTTACAACAGCCATCATGTTGCAGACTCCAGGGAAATTATGAGCAGCAAAAACGAGTCCATTTCAGCTAGAAACATCTATAATATATATAAAGGTTTGTTTACAGGTGTGTTTGAGGGATGCATTGCAGTCTGTACTAAATTTCCCATGACAATGCTGCTAATTAAATGAGTCTAGTCATCATTATCTCTCTTCTAGTTCAGTAAACACCAACCTTATGATCTTGCACAGACATATTTCAGATTGTTTCAGTCTGTTTGAAAATGATTAGGGCTGCAAACACTGATCAATAATGATTATTCCTTCAATTAAATCAAATAAAAATGGCTAGTTACATTTATTTTATTATTAAAATGCTAAAATATTCTGTTGCTTACAGTTTTTGTTGTTATATATAAAATATATATAGCAGGGCTTGCAAAATCGCTAGCCCGACGTCCCGGGGCTATTGTGGTTTCCAGTCGGGCTACCAAAATGTATCACCGCCCTGCCCGACGGGCTACCTTGAATACAGGTGTCCCATGCAATGTTTCCTCTAAGTTGCGCATGCGACGCGCACTTCTTTCACCACGGCCGCGCAGAAGAAATAATGTGCCTCGCGCACGCAGAAATGAGTTGGGATAGCCATTTGATTGAATGGTGCCAGTAAACACGAAAGAATTGCAATGCTCGGGCAAACCGCTATGGAGTTGATGTTGCTAATGCGGTTACAGGTTTCATAGAAAGAGAATGATGTGCGCCAAATGAGTCGCTGTAGAAACCGAAAACTTCAATGGTTGCGGTGCGCTCAACATGAGAACCAACGCAAACGCAATGAATTTTAGCAATTAAATGAAATAAACGTTCTCGTGTATTAAAGAAGAGAGGCTTGATGAAGTTCTGGAAATAGCAGACAGGGTTCCCACTCTTTCATGAAGACCTGATTCAAAAACTTTCAAGGACTTTAAGCGCCATTTATTTTATATCAAGCACCTATCGAATTCACAAGCCAGTAGTGCTGGGCGGTATACCGGTTCATACCCAACACCGGTGTTTATTTTTCTTATGATATTAATTTTTAAAATACCGCAATACCGGTGTCATTTAAATAACTTCGGAACGCGACACTGTTAGAGAGGGGTCTCTTATCACTGTTGCATTTTGGCGAGGATACAGCTGTATTTGTTACTAAGCGTGAAAGTTCCGAAACTGAAGCACTAGTAGAATGTGATGAAGAGAAGAGGTATCCACAAATCCACATCGACCGCACCATGTTATCCACCGACCGCTGCCATCAGCTCCCGCGTCTCTCACAACACAACAGTTCTCCGTCGACACGACGGATTCCGTCATTGCAGGTCCCGCCTGTCTTAAATTCACTTTTCATAATTTTAAGACCGTAAATACGCTTACACTTCTGAAATAGTGTTATAAATGTCTTGATTGATAGCTTGAATATGTCTTAAATTAAGGAAAGACGAGGTGTATTCAGTCTGCTGAGGGGATGATCAAAGTCTTGGAGTGGATTAAAGCACGTTCCTCTCTCACTCTAAGCTTCTGTAATCACTCCGCTCTGGATCCACTCCGGTTTACATTCCCGCTCACGGAAAAACTGCTCCGTGTTCACTCCATTTAAACGTTATCAGGGATTACTGAGGTGAAAGAAACATGTGGAAACATGTAGCGCACTGTTGTTGTTCATCCCCCGCCTCGCTGCAGCACATCTCACTGACAACATAGTAACGCCGCTCGCATCATTCACAGTCGGGTCTTAGCAGAGAACACAGAGCAGAACTTGAATTTCGGCGCGGGATTGCGGCTATTAATAATATTTATACTCATTCCTCCCCGGGTTTCCGACAGAATGTATCACATTTACACGTTGCTTTTGAGTCTTGAACTCACTCACGCGCTCTTAATTTCTGTGCGCCCACAGATCAGGAGAGTGACAGCTATTAATAATTATAAGGGGAGTTTGCAAATGTGATATATTTATTTAGTACGTACAACAGATCAATAAACAAGTACTGCATAAATTTGCTCTATTTCATCAATGAAAATAGTTCCAAATAAAGTAACAGCTTATATATCACTTATAAAAGATTAAATATAAAATTAATAGTAGTTATTAAAATAGAATGTGGTTTGGAATTGGTCAAAAGTGCTTGAAAAAAATAAGATCAGAATATCAACGGCCTATTAAGTATTCACGCACTGTAAGATGTAACTCACAAGTTTTACACAGAGTGCGCGTGATCGCGAAATCGCAAGTGAACTTCGAGCCCTCATTCAAATGTGATTTCAATACTCCTGCATATTGATAGAGCAGACATTATATACAATATTAGGCAATGTTTGCGGGAGCGGTAATCACTCTACTTAAGCCTGGAATAGGACTACGCAATTTTGCCCTGATTGCAGTCTGAAAAAGTTGACGCTAGTTGAAAAAGTCAGAGCCAGTCTGCAGATTACAGCTGACAGATTCCACAGAAAATCTCGTAGTGTATATGGTCACAGATTTTTTTTGCTTCAGTCTTTGATTCTATCCAGTCCGGAGATTATCAAACATGTTTGATATTTTCAGCCGATTTTAGAACACTTATTGTTTTCATTTGTCATGCGTCTCCTAGCAACAAGGCGCACGTTTCTGCGTGAGTTCGTTGTGATGGGAACAACTTTAAAGTCTGGTAGTGTATGATCTTCAGACACGTAGTGTGTGATGCCCAGTTTTCCTTTGTCATCATTTATAAAGTCGGTAAGTGTATGATGCTAGTTTGTTTTTATATTTGACTTACAGATCTCAGCTTAAGTTTCGCTTCAGCTTGTTTTCTATTCTATTCTATCAGTTTAAATAGTTTGTTTTGGTATTATATTATGTTAGGCCTATATTATAAACCTAATAAATAATTGAACTGGTTTGTAGTCTCTTGCTCATCAAGGCTGTATTTATTTTAAAAATACAGAAAAAACAGTTATATTGTGAAATATTATTGCAATTTCTAACATTGGTTTCCTATTTTAATACCTTAAAATATCATTTATTCCTTTGAATAAAGCTGAATTTTCAGCATCATTACTCCAGTCTTCAGTGTCACATGATTCTTCAGAAATCACTCTGATATGCTGAATTAATATCAGTGTTGCTGATCTAATATGCTGTTTTACAACAGTGAAACTGTTGTGCTGCTTAATATTTTTTTTGGAACCTGTGTTACTTTTTTCTTTGATTAATAAAACACAAAAAGAACAGCGTTTATTCAAAATAGAAATCTTTTCTAACAATATAAGTCTTTACTATAAATGTTATCCATTTAACACATCCTTGCTGAAAAAAGTTTCTTTAACTTTCTTTAAACTTTTTAAAAGTATCTTTAAAAAAGAAAGAAACATTTCTGACCCCAAACTTTTGTAATTATTGTAACACAAAATCTCTATTTTGAATAAACACTGTTCTTTTTAACTTTTTATTTAAAAAAAATATTGCAGGTCCCAATAAATACTAAGCAGTACAACTGTTTCCAAAATTGATAAAAATCAGCATATTAGAATTATTTCTGAAGGATCATGTGACACAGACTGGAGTAATGATGCTGAAAATTCAGCTTTGATCACAGGAATAAATAATATTTTAAAGTATATTTAAATAGGAAACCAATACTTAATTGCAATAATTTCACAATATTAATATATTTCACAATAGTAATTACTGAATAATATTCAGTATTTTTTATGAAATAGATAGGCTACAGCCATGATGATCAAGACACTTCTTTAAAAAACTTTATTGATCCAAACTTTTGAACAGTCGTGGCCTAATGGAACGAGCACTTGTAACCCGAGGTTGTGGGTTCGAATCTCGAGTCCGGCAGGAATTAGACCTCTACCCCCAACTGCTCCCCGGGCGCCGCAGCATTGGCTGCCCACTGCTCCGGGTGTGTGTTCACTACTGTGTGTGTGCACTTGGATGGGTCAAATGCAGAGCACAAATTCTGAGTATGGGTCACCATACTTGGCCACACGTCACTTCATCAAGGGTCAAATCAAATATAAATAGCACATTAAAGTTAAAAGTTACACACTTTGTGTGCGCTGTACAGGTTCTGGTAAAAGAATGTTTTTGTTTAGGTACCTGAAATGTCCGCCCAATAGAGAAAAGTTTTGCTCAGCAAGAAAAAAAAATTAGAGGGTACATTGCTTCCACAGGTCCTTAAACTTGGTACAACTAAATTGAAGAGTTTTTAAGGCCTTCGAAAATTTCAACTCCGTTAAATGGTATATAAGAAAAGCCTTAATTATATATTTTTTTTATAATTGATTGATATGATTTTTTTTATTCTGCACATACCCTGTAAATAGTAAAATAAACCTCTTTCCTTGATATTCATGTATTGAAAATGTTTTTGATTGACATTTATGGTCTTTATTTTATTTGGGATAGCTAAATAAATTTTCAGACTACCAAAATCTGAAGAGTACCTGCCCGAAGGGCTACCAGGGGTTTTGACATTTTGCGAGCCCTATATAATATATGTAATAATGTATGGCATAAGATTTACATAATATATATGATTTTTTTTTAATAATTTATTTTGTAACATCTTTGAAATACATGTTAAATGTATTTACCATAATTACAAGCAACTAACCCTAAACATTATTGTAAGTAATAGTAACATTAATTATAATATTAAAATCTTTATAAGTACACTAATGACACTTAAAACAAAGTGTAATATGAGAGACTATGTATATATATATATATAGTTTTTTCTTAAATAAAATACAGAAAAATGCCTTTATGTTTGCTCAATTAGCAAAATAAACAGTTACAAATATTTGCCCTAATCAAAAAATGACATACAAAAATAAACACACACTAATTATAAATAGAACATTTGAATATAAATATTTGAAGCTGCATATTCAAATGCTCTTCTACTGAATAATTACTGGTAGACTTTGAAGTTATACTAGACTTTGAAACTATAATCTAGGACACCAATCCATATATTAATTTTCTGTGAAAGCACAGCATCTGCACAACATGAAATACATTCAAAATCACCCCAATGCAATGTTTGGCTTAATCTGTTCACATTTTTTTGTCATTTTAGATTTCATTTCTTTTAATCTATGCATCACACATGCATCAATAACTTGTGGTCATGCGAGGTTATAGTTCATGAATGCACTTCCTGTTGTGGACTCAGTTTGTAAAAAACAAGCCTAAAACAAAAAGCTTTTCACTCACACATTTACACACAAACACACCTGTTTCAAATACACACAGCCTTTCCCTCGCGCGCACACACACACACACACACACACACACACACACACACACACACACACACTGCAGATTACGGCTTAGCTAACAGAGACCATCTTTGTTTAAATAACCAGATCCTTCAGGAGTTTTTCCAAGTAACAAAGATGGCTGTTTTTGGTAGTCGGCTCCAGCCGCAAGTTCAGTGAAGCTTTGATCACCTGTGTGACAGAGGATTGCAGACCACACAGCACGATCTTTACAGCTTATCTCACGATGAACTGACGCCTTTTAACCGATTTAGATAAGTAGTCTCTGATTACCAGAAATGTCTAAAGGTAAGGAGCACAGCTCCATGCATGACACCTTCTGAATCAATTTCTTCTTTCATAAGACATATGCCTGCTGAAGCGCTCCTTGCTGAATTAGTGCCATTGAGATCAGGCTGCAGACCGTTGGTCTGGTCGCAGTGTTTCAGTAGACACAACAGTGTCTTATGAATGATTCACGACCTCTTCTTAATTATCAACCCAATTCGCACACTAGGCGCTGACTCATCCTCAGTGACAGCAGATGATCGTATTTGAGGAACAGAAGCAGCCAGACGGTGCATATATCTGAGTGGGAGCTGGTCTCACACTTATGAAAGTCTCCCACGATAAGCTGGCTAAACATGTATTTCCTCTTCCTGATTTTACTATGTTTACTGCAACCTATTCAGGAAGTGCAAGGGACACATTTATACATCCAGATTCCTTTAAATGCAAATCTCATATAAAACGAACTGTTTAATTTTAAACATTGCAATGACCGCACATACATACATCAGGCTACTAGAACAAGCATTTAAAGCTGCAATTCATTATTTATACACACATATATATATATATAATATACACACACACACACACCTTTGTACATGCATTACTTGCAATGATGTTTTTATTTTATTTATCTAAACATTGCATGTGCATACATTAGGAATCTTGATGGAAAACATCTCAAAAGAGCAATGCAATAAGATGTTTGTGTATATATCCTGGTGTTCGTGTTGGACTGTCGGCCATTTTCTTGTAAGCTCAAAGCTGTCTGACACTCACTCACACACATACACACTCTGAAACAAGGCAGGAGATGGCTTCCCTCTACACACACAAACAAAACTACCAGACAGAAAATAAGGTTATAATCCTCACAAAGCCTGAACAAACATCGTCTACGTGTTTCAGTCACACTGATGTAAATAACGTCTATACTCCAGTCAAACATCAACTAAGTTTTTTATGAGAATGAGCGTTATTTAACGTTACTTTCGATGTTTATTTATGTAAAAATACTTAATTTATGTATTCATTTAATGTTGTCGTATGTTTATTTGAACACTCTGACAGACAAAAGTTACAACAAATAAACACGTTATAAATAATTTAATGGCTAAAAGCAATGCCGTTATTTACGTTGTTTTTAATTTGACTAACGTTAGCCGGTTAGCGTTTGTGCTAATACAACTCACCACATCCTGAGGGATCAACGCTTCATCCTTCTCCTCCTTTTTGAAATCCTTCTGTCCAAGAGCGGAGTTGAAAGCGAGTTTCACCATGTTGTGTAACTGAAAATTGTTTCGTCAATGTTTTTTTTTAAACCGAGCTCCAGCGAAAGCTTGGCGAATCCGACGACCTCTTTGTGCACTGTGCTGCTTCTCAACTTGCTGTGACGCATTTAGCTCGAGACGAGACGACTGGACTCACTGTGTTCATCAATGAACGGGAGGGGGCGCTGTTTCCACCAAATATACATACCATCGTTTGTTTTATTTTAATAAAGTTATATTTCAAAGTAATAAATAAATTACATGAACAAACAACGTATAATATAATATAATCAGTTCACTGATAGGGGCGTGATTTTTAAAAACCAGATTGGAAACTACAGGTAATGTTTATTTGAGTGCAGGTAAGGTTTATGTGGAAAATAATATGTTATGAAATCCTTGCAGTAGTATTACAAATGCAAAGGGTGTTGTCTGGTGGGAACAGGTAGAGTAAGTTTGCATGAGTAAGTTATGATGGAATATTGGTAACACTTTACAATAAAATATTTCATTATTAATACAGGTTAATGCTAGTTTATTACTTGAATGTTAAAATGTATATATAGAAATTAGCATCGGGCAAAATTAAATGCTGTAAAATTATTGTTTTTGAGATACCTAATGCATTCAGTAATGTTAACAAGTCCTTATCGTAAACTGTTACATAAATATGTAAACAAAATATAACACATAACATGATGTATACTTATTATTCCGGCATGTACAAAAAATAAATATGACTGATAAGACCTAATAGCTTAATAGCCTTAGATATAATTTAATACACATGTGTGTTCAATAAAATCATTTGGCTATTGAGAAGCTGGAATTACATTCAGTAATGAATTATCCATAACAGTCAATCTGAAAGCACAGTATGTCAATCTCACAACTTAAGGTCTGAACGTGTGTCCTTTCGGCAGGTCAAAGCTCTCTTCAAAATGAGTGAGAAAAGGACTAAGGTGAGTTCAGTTCACCTGATCCTGAATAAGGTTATGTCAGGGAGTGATAAGGTTGATTTCTTAATGACAGAAAATCCCTTTAACTCTTTCTGAAGGGCTGGAAGTCCTGCTGTCTCAGGTTTGCTAATGGCAAGAATAGCTGCTCTTCAGGGGGAAAATCCTCCCACCGCCTCCATGTCCAACCTGAGGAAGAAATAACTAATGAATCTGAAGCTTTCAGTGCTGCTGCTTGTCATTTGGGCAGATACAGTCAAATAATAAAAAATGAATCATTCATTTTTCAGTATAGCTCCACTCACATAATAAAATTGATGTCTAATACTAGATAACAAACTAATTTATACTTGGTCAATACTTACTCATAGAAATCATACATACAACAGAAATCCAAAGGATGTGATTTGGTTTTATACAGTGCATGACTATGTAAATATCAAGTAAATACAGATACTTTTGCTGCCATAATTTGTCTTAACTATCGACATACATTGGCATGTGCAAGTTTGGGAACCCCTTGCAGAATCTGTGAAAATGTGAATCATTTTAACAAAATAAGAGAGATCATACAAAATGCACGTTATGTTTTATTTAGTACTGTCCTGAGTAAGATATTTTACATAAAATATGTTTACAGTCCACATGAGTCACAAGACAAAAAAAATCGAATTTAAACCGAGCACAGTTCTTCAGAAAAATCCTCCAGGTCCTGCAGATTCTTCAGTTTTCCAGCATCTTCTGCATATTTGAACCCTTTCCAGCAGTGACTGTATGATTTTGAGATCCATCTTTTCACACTGAGGACAACTGAGGGACTCAAACACAACTATTAAAGAGAATCAGAATCAGAAAGAGCGTTTATTGCCAAGTATACTTGCGCATACAAGGAATTTGTTTTAGTGTCATAAGCTTCCAGTTCACAGAGACAACTACGACGCACAGACAATAAAAATAAGATGAGAATAAAAAAATACACATCTGTAAATATAAATAAACAAGAAATTGAAGAAGAAAAATAATTAGAAACATAAATGATTGTATGTACAGTTGTGCTATAGATGATAGAATGGGATAGAATAGAAGGAGGTGCAGGACGCTTCAAACATCCACGGATGCTCCAGAAGGAAACACGATGCATTAAGAGCCAGGGGTGGTGGAAGATCAAGGTAAATTGTACTTCATTTGTCTTCTGGGAAACATGCAAGTATCTTCTGTTGCTTCTGAAGGGCAGTACTAAATAAATAAAAAATATATTTCAACAAAATAAGACAAATCTTCATCCTGTTCAAAAATGTTCACCCCCGGCTCTTAATGCATTGTGTTTCCTTCAGGAGCATCAGTGATTGTTTGAACCTTTCTTAATAGTTGTGTTTTAGCCCCTCAGTTGTCCTCAGTGTGAAAAGACGGATCTCAAAATCATATACAGTCACTGCTGGAAAGGGTTCAAACATGCAAAAGATGCTGGAAAACTGAAGAATCTGCAGGGCATGGAGGATTTTTCTGTGCTCAGTTTAACTGTTCAGAACACACAAGGGACACATGAACAACCATCACGAAACAAAAACAGTCGTAGATCATCAAGGTAACCATCCACAGTATTAAGAACCAAGGGTTCACAAACTTTTGAAGGGGGTTATTTTAATAATGTCAGCTATTTATTTATTTTTTGACTTGAGGACTATATTTAAACATCTTTTATGTCAAATATCTTACTCAGGACAGTAATAAATACAAATAACATGCATTTTGTATGACCTCTGCAATGGGTTCCCAAACTTTCGCTCACACTGCTGTTTGTTCTGGCCAAAAAGCACTCATTTAGATATTAAAAGTGTGCCTAAACAAAATATAAAGTGAATCAAATTCTTATTACAAATAACTGAATATCACTCCAACTGATTATGTCAAATTGCATGATTATAACTGATGGATATAATTGAGAAGGTCAAGAGTTGGGATAGAGATTACTTGTGTGTAGAGCTACTTTTATTTCCATCTTAATCAATAGTTTCTCTAGCATATCTGTTAATTTGAACATAAAAAAACCACAGGATTTAAACTTTTAGTGCTTTATAAAAAGCATCATGTCATCATTATCTTATACTGTTTTCAAAAAACATTTTAATATTTGCTCAAAACTGCTAAAAGCTGTTGTAACGGTGACTGCCAAGTTGGCGTGAGACAGGCACTAGTCTCACATGACAGATTTTTATCACTATCATGAATGATCTGTGGGTGGGCCATCTGGGCCTGAGACTACACAGCCAATAACACATTCAAAGAAATGGTTTACCTTCATTCTTCTCTGGCTCCAAATTAACTGGTTTAGCTGAGAAAGACCTGTCCATTTCTCCCTGCATGAAGATTGTGACATAATGGTAGTTTTCCTCCAGTTTGATGGAGTTTACGACGGATGCAAAGCGAATGTTCTTCAGTTGGACACCAGCTTCCTCCATCACCTCTCTCTGGGCACATTCCTCCCAAGTTTCTCTGATAATTGAAATTAATTTACATGCAACCCATGTCTATTAATGCACTAATGCATAAGAAAAGTTAACATGAATAAGCAGGAATTATAAAGAATTGGATAACATTAGTAAAAGACCACACTGATGCTTTTTTGTGATGGTAAACTCACCCGAATTCAATGTGACCTCCTGGTAACTGGTAAGTGCCTTTCCCAACTCTGGTTGTTCTTTTTCCTAACAGGACACATCCTGGATTGGAGGAGTCTGTCACAAGAACCCCAAGTCCCACTCCAGGACGTTTGAGAATGGGTTTTCCAGTTTGAACAGCCTCAGACATTGTATTTAAACTGTGTTAAAAGAGACAAACAGTTATATAAGCTGTAGTCCAAATTTAATGTCTGCTGAATACCTATGACATAAATTATGTACTTGGAGTACCATCTAACTTAAACCAAGTTCTAAACTTTAAATAAAAAATAGGAATAATAAACAAAATTGCTCTTTTTTTGTATTTCACAGAGGAAGATGGTGTATTTTATTTTAAATTTAGACATTGAGATATCTTAAGAAAAGGTGGAAGAATCTATATTGTATAAAATACACAATTAAAATGTACACTGTAGAGACTCTTATTTCCACTATTATTGCCTTTATTTAGTGCTGTCAAGCAATTAATCACATCCAAAATAAAAGTTTTTGTACATTTTTGTGTGTGTACTGAGTTATTAGGCATATGTACACTCACTGGCCACTTTATTAGGTACACCTTGCTAGTACCGGGTTGGACCCCCTTTTGCCTTCAGAACTGCCTTAATTCTTCGTGGCATAGATTCAACAAGGTGTTGGAAACATTACTCAGAGGTTTTGGTCCATATTAACATGATTGCGTCAGCCAGATTTGTGTGCATTGATGCGAATCTCCCGTTGCCACCACATCCCAAAGGTGCTCTATTGGATTGAGATCTGGTGACTGTGGAGGCCATTTGAGTAAAGTGAACTCATTGTCATTTCAAGAAACCATCTGAGATGATTTGAGCTTGTGACAGGTGCATTATCCTGCTGGAAGTAGCCATCAGAAGATGGGTACACTGTAGTCATAAAGGGATGGACATGGTCAGCAACAATACTCAGGTATTTTTGGCGTTTAAACGATGCTCAATTGGTACTAAAGGCCCAACGTGTGCCAAGAAAATATCCCCCACACCATTACACCCCCAACCACCAGAACATGCTCATGTTCTTTACGCCAAATTCTGTCTCTACCATCTGAACATTGAAGCAGAAATTGAGACTCATCAGATCAGGCAACGTTTTTACAATCTTCTATTGTCCAATTTTGGTGAGCAGTGTGCATTGGTATTCTGCATACCTTGGTTGTAACGAGTGGTTATTTGAGTTACTGTTGCCTTTCTATCATCTCTAACCAAGTCTAACCATTCTCCTCTGACCTCTGACATCTGACATCAACAAAGCATTTACGTCCACACAACTCCCGCTCACTGGATATTTTCTCTTTTTCGGACCATTCTCTGTAAACCCTAGAGATGGTTGTGTGTGAAAATCCCAGTAGATCAGCAGTTTTTGAAATACTCAGACCAGCCCGTCTGGCACCAACAACCATTCCACGTTCAAAGTCACTTAAATCCCCTTTCTTCCCCATTCTGATGCTCGGTTTGAACTTCAGCAAGTCGTCTTCACCACATCTAGATGCCTAAATGCATTGAGTTGCTGTCATGTGATTGGCTGATTAGCAATTTGTGTTACCAAGCAATTGAACGGGTGTACCTAATAAAGTGGCCGGTGAGTGTATATAGAAATACACACAATTGCATGTATATATTTCAGAAAAATATTAAATATATTTATTTAAAATATAAATTATATAATTATAAACATGTAAATACATGTAAATATTTTCTAAATATATACTGTATGTGTGTGTATTTATGTATACATAATAAATAGACACAGAACACACACATATATTATGGAAACAAAAACTGATATACTGATAAAAAAATAATATATATATATATATATATATAGTGGTTGCGATTAATCGCGATTAATCATTTGACAGCATTACTTTTTTGTTATAGCTTGTTATAGCTTTTTGAATGAATACATTTTTGAATGATAGGTAGTTAGGTACAGGATTCAATAACTTGTCACAACGCACAAAAAGACGCTCACTTGCTGCTTTCTACTGGCGTAAGGATGTAGAGTCAGAATCATTTTTTGAGCTGTTTGAAAAGATTTGAGTCACTGGAATGAACATAGCCCCCCCCCCCACACACCACACACACACACACGCACACACACACACCACACACACACTAGTGAGAGGAGAGGAGGACATGTGCAATACTGGGGATCCGCAACACAGCTTTTCTGGAAATCAAATCATAGTCTAAACTTACCTATATCTTACTTGGTAGATGAGTCTCCTAACAGAAAGCATACCTTTTACGATCTGGTTGAAGTTTGTGCACTATGAGATGTACAAATGACATTAAATCATCTAAAAGAAAGCAAATCTTTGTCACAGTAAACACGTGAATTGATTTGAATAGTAAGCTTTGGTTCACGGGGAAGGAAATAGCCAGCTGCGATTCTCAAAGTGGAGCTGCGCAGTTGACGTACGCCCTGACGCAGGCGCGTGCAGTCAGTTGTTTTTGTGCTGCGCTGCCTGTGCACGGAGCAACATGGCGACGTCCCTGATCTGTGGCCGGTTGTCCGCTGGACTGTGGAATTCCGGCTCCCGGACGACTTTAAGCTCGGCAGTTAAGGTCAGTTTTGCGTACACACATCAGATAGCTATATCTGACTGTCATTTGTGAAGTAGCTTGCTTTTTTTGATCACTTTTAGTGACACCAAGTGGGCGATTCTCCTTTGACATTAGCCTTCAGGCTAGCTGCCTGTCATTATTACTAATGCTTTGAATTGCAAACCTATTACTTTTCTTCTGAGCGGATGCTCTTTTGGAGGTAGGCAGATTTAAGTTAAATTAAATCTGGGAGTTTAATGTGTTTAATGTTGTGTTTGTACATGTCATCTTGGGTTCCGAGTTAACTTTGACCTACATGGACAGAGGACCAGTCTGTTTTGTTTCACTTCAGTGTTTCTATTCAACTCTTGTGCCAGTTAATAAAGTTAACTATTAAACCACTCAGATCTGCAAATATGCCTGTTGTAATGAACAAAATGATAGTATCCTTTACTGTAAACCTTCCTGAATCATACATTTGATATAATAATGTCTTATATTTTGGCCATTAGAAGGTTTTATCATTGAGTAAGACACCCAGGTTGCGCCATAAAAGACTATTCCTTTATTGAGTGTACTGATTACAGCAACACATGAATCAGTCATTAATTCATCAGTTAATCATCTTTATATTGCTGGTACAGACAGTCTATTTCAATAATGATTCCACATATGCTGATGTGTCACATATTATTAAAAGACTCTACTAAAGTCAGTTAAGTATTAATCTGTTGAGCAAGGAACAGGGAAAACCCTCTTTTTCCTTGTAAAGCTGAGACTTGTTCTTGTTTCAGTTTGTGGAATCCATTTAGCAATCTACAAAAGTTAGTGTTTGCAATGTAAATATGATCATGGCTTTGTAGCAACAGTATCGCTTGTTTAGTCTCGTTTGCCAGAGTTGATTTGTGTTGGATTTAATCAGTATTTTCTCTCTTAACTTTCAATTACCAGGTGCTTGGTGGGACATCGGGTCTATTTGGTAACCATGGCAACCAGCCATCTCCAATGCTGTCAGTGCAGCAGCAGAGGAATCTCTCCCTGCATGAATACATGAGCATCGGGCTGCTGAAGGAAGCGGGCATCTCTGTGCCCGAGGGTTTGGTGGCCAGCACGCCTGATGAGGCTTATTCTGTTGCCAAGCAGATTGGTAAGAAGAACCCATGAACATATGATGGACACTAATTGGGAAAAGTCGACAATATTTATTCTCAAAGGGACGCAGGCTGCATAACTGTTTCATAACATATGCACACCGACTCATTTGTATTTTCCACTGTTTACATCTTTTTCACATTGGAATGATCTTGAGAAGTATTTCAACACAGCATATATACATTTAGGGAATGCCATTGGTAATGCTTTCACGCAGGTCAGATTTCACCGTTTTGAACAGGACTGCCAGATTACCCTATTTTAGGGTCTTGAATTCACTGTGTGTTTGTGTTTCAGCTGTTGTGCTGTTCTCACACACGCTGCAGTCTAAACATAGATTTGCACCACCTCTGGAGAATGTGGCTGGCCTAAACTTTAATCTAACTGTCAGCGTATAGGCAGCACCTGTACAGAGCTGTGATGGACAGGCTGTGCTGTTAGCTGGGATAAAGGAGGGTAGGGTGTCACAAGCATGGAGGGACTAGCTTTAGACTGAGAAACATCCACAGAGAATGGGTTTAAGTGACCCATTAGTTTGAATCTTTGTGTCTCAGATCTGAATAAAATGGGATTTTACTCCTTAACTTACTGTTTCCAAAAAAATAGCATTTTGTTTGCTGTGCATTTCATTTCTGGTAAATGCAATAAGTGGAAGTGTTTTATTTGCAAAATTGCAACATATCTATAGTTTCACAATGTCAAATCAGCGTTTTGATGGCGTTCTGTGGGGCACTTCCCTTTTTCAGTGCTCCAACTTGGTACAACTTTAAAAGGGTCAGTTGCCCAAAGCTAAACAATTCTGTCAGTTTTTACTCCCCCTCTTGATGTCTGAATCTCCTGTGACAGATGTTCTGTGGAGCACAAAAGGAGGTTCGTTGGAACAATCATGGTGCTGTTTTCCATACATTAAAAGCAACCATGAAAAAGGACTTAACAATTCAAAAAAAGATTAAAAACTGTAATATTGTCAAATAGTTTTGCAAATTAAAATACATTTTGAATGTAATTTATTTCTGTAATGGCAAAGCTGAATTTCTTAGCAGTTATCACTCCAGTCTTCAGTGTCATGTTATCTCTTGAAAATGATTCTAGTATGATGATTTGGTGCTCAAGAAACATTTCTTATTATTGCAGATGTTTAAAACAGATTTGCTGTTTAATATTTTTGTGGCAACCGTGTTACATTTGTAGGATTTGTTGATGAATAGAAAGTTCAATAGAACAGCATTTATTTCACATAGAAATCTTTTGTAACAGTACATCTTTGCAGTCACATTTGATAAATGTAATGTATTCATGCAGAATATTATTAAAAAACTGCCTCAAACTGACAGTAGTGTGGTGAAGAACAGTCCAGTTCAAGCCATTAGGCAGGAAAAAGGCAGCATGATTGTTTTGCTTAGGATCTTCTTGTTAGAATGCGTCGTATGGGTTTGGAAAAAATGAGGGTGAGTAAATAATGAGAACTTTATATTAATGCCATCTTTAAAAAAAAAAAAAAAAAAAAATAGAAAAGTTAGCTTGTAAAGTTACAACTCCCAGTCGAAATGGTATGAAACTTAACTTTATTGTTTTTACTATACAGGCGGAATTGAGTTTATGACGCCGTGCCTTCCTAAATCATTCTTATTTGCGTCATACGTCTGTTGTTATGCAGTTTAAATCCAAGTGAATCAAAACGATTTAATCCTTCCTGGGGTCCGTTCTTCGTACGTCGCTGACTCAGTTAGCTGGATTTGATTGTTGCTGATTTCACCTGATCTTGGATCATTTGGTTCTTCGAAGCTCATCCTGGAGTTGCTGTTATAGCAACAGGTCCGTAAGCTTAAACTTATTTCATGTAAACAGGATTAGATCGCATCTTTTTAAGCAGAATCGATACTTAAAATCTGTCACAGCCACCGCTACTTTATTATAAGAGTATCCTGCTGGTCCAGGGACAATAATTTAAAATAATAATCATTTTAAAATAAGCTAACAATGTTGTGTAGTCTATAATACTATAGACACTGCCAGTTTTACTCATTAAAGATGTTATTAGTGATGATATAATTACTTTATTATTGTATTGGAGTCTTACACACATGCTAACAGTTAATCTGAGCCGTGCATTAATTTGAGTGATGACAGATATTATGGGAGGGGCTTGATGAAGCGCAGGAGATGCAGATAACATGATCTTTAAGAAACTGTAATTAATGCTGTCACATAACAAATCTGTTTCAAAGATCAAATTAAATGAATTGCTAATTACAACACTGAAGTAAAAAAGTAAAGCCTGTACAAATACTAGAAATCATAAATATAATAATTGGGAATCATGTAAAAACCTTACAAATAAATTAAAAACAGCACATTTCATTTATCTATTTATATCTATATACATTTATTTAGTTTTGTTCGCTTGGCTGTTTCCTTATGAAAGGTCCAGAAATTTGTCAAGTTTTTCGACAGAGACCAGTTATCACGATTAGAAGATCTCGCATCTCTCAAATCATCTCAGATGTATTAAGCGAGATACGAAGAACGAACCCCGGTCTGTTATGTGGCATTACATTTATCATAACTATCAAGTCCAGCCTTCCTTAAGCCTGTTCTGTGTGTCTGTACAGCAGGTCTGTGCAGGTTTATAGATAAATAGTAAGAATATTGAGCTTCTTCAATTATAACAGTATTTTATTCTTTCTTACGACTTTAATCAAATTGGTTGAATGTCTAATGAGAAAATAAAGCAGCAGCTCTAATATTCTCGTTGTGAATGTTTCATCTCTGTCATTATAAGTGGTATTTGTTTGTTAGAGCAAGGCTGTGTATTTCTGTAAATGTTAATATAATTAATGTGTTTGTGTTTCTGGCAGCTGTTTGTTTGCAGTTTTTCAGCTCTTGTTTTCATTCTTTCTTTTTTTCAGGCTCTAAAGACCTGGTGGTGAAAGCCCAAGTGTTGGCGGGTGGTCGAGGCAAAGGCACTTTTGAGGAGGATTGAAAGGCGGTGTCAGAATCGTTTACTCGTGAGTGTTTGTGCCTACTTTATTGTTCATTACTTTATTACTTTTCCAATTTCCTCTTTGTCTCTCACTCGCTTTGTGTCTGCAGGCCAGAGGAAGTGAGAGATATCTCCTCTAAGATGATTGGCAAGAAGCTGTTCACTAAGCAGACAGGAGAGGCAGGGCGGATCTGTAACCAGGTGTTTATCTGCGAGCGCAGATACCCACGCAGAGAGTATTATTTTGCCATCACCATGGAGAGGTCCTTCCAGGTGAGAGGACACGGACTAGGCTGTTACTGCATGGTTTATCTATGAAACTGCTTTGCTTATGTGTGCATTCAAGGACAAAGTCTTTTTACATGCGTTCAAAAATGACATCACCACTTTGTGCTGCAGTAAGCAGAATGTCCAGTAGAGGGCAACTTTTACTGTGTCGTGTCCTGAAATGTCAGCACTCTACTGGTTTCACCTGCCCTTAAAATGACATGGGTTCTACTCCACCCCCTACAGGGCCCTGTGCTGATTGGCAGTTCTCAGGGGGGCGTGAACATTGAGGATGTGGCTGCAGACAATCCTGATGCTATTGTGAAAGAGCCTATTGATATCATTCAGGGAATAAAGATGGATCAGGCTATTAAGGTGAGGTGCAGAGTATTATATAGACAGTTCCCACACTGACCCCTGCATGAAAAATTTTTTTTTTTTTTTTTTTTTTCAGGTGGCAGAGAAGATGGGTTTTCCCCCTGCATTGATCAATGAAGCTGCAGAAAGCATGTTGAAACTTATGATGTGTTCATCAAGTATGATGCATCTATGTTGGAGATCAACCCAATGGTGGAGGATTCATCTGGCATTGGTACCCTAAAGCAGACACCTTACACTTTATATACATTATGTACACATTAAACAACCGCAGTCCTAGGGCTGCACGATCAATATCATGATATGGCTTTTTTGAATAAGTCAGTTAAATCAAATAATTATTTGTTTTAAGTTAAATGTGACATTAGGTTCATTAGAGTGGATTGAGCCGCTCTGAGATGCTTTAACAGTGTTAGTGCAGAAAAACAATGCATGGTCAGTTTTTCTTCTGTGCTTTGCAGTGATGTGTATGGACGCGAAGATCAACTTTGACTCAAACGCTGCCTATAGACAGAAGAAAGTGTTCGACATGCGAGACTGGACCCAGGAGGACGCCAGAGACAGACAGGCAGCCAAAGCAGACCTCAACTACATCGGCCTAGATGGCACTATTGGCTGTCTGGGTCAGTACATAAACCCACAACCATCCATTAGAGAAACATTATCACAGTATTGAGTGGACGATTCAAAAATTAAACCCACATATCAGCATTTTTTATATTTTAACATTTCTAAATAAAGAATTAGAACTAAAGATCTTTATATATTACATTTTGCACTTTCAGTAAACTTTCTGTTTATGCAATTTGTACCATTTTGACTAGTTTGAATATGTGTAAATTTATACATATGTCACCTGTGTTTAGTCAATGGGGCTGGTCTCGCTATGGCCACCATGGACATCATTAAACTACATGGTGGAACACCTGCTAACTTCCTGGATGTTGGAGGCGGAGCCACTGCACTGCAGGTGACAGAGGCCTTCAAGCTCATCACCTCTGATAAAAAGGTAATATGATCAAGGGAATTACACTGGCTTCTGTTCTTATTGACGCTCTTTTATCGCACCTCTTATGCCAGAAAGTGTTCAATGTTTGTCTGTGTTCTCTGTAACAGGTCCAAGCTATTTTGGTGAACATCTTTGGTGGAATCATGCGGTGTGATGTCATTGCACAGGGCATTATCATGGCTGTCACTGACTTAGAACTGAGAATCCCCATTGTAGTGCGGTTACAAGGTGAGAGAGAGCAAACTTAATACTATGATTATGATTGATGGTGCGGGTGACTTTGATTAATGGAGCGGTGAAGGGATGGTTTGAAACCCATTAAAAATATTTTCAGTCCCCATACTTTATTTAAAAGGGTGCTGATCTGAAAAATTGAATCATATTATCAGTTCCCTTTTTTCCTTTTGTTTTATTAACCGGTTCACAGATTGGTCAGAATGCTTCTTAGAATTCTTTAGAGAAGAAAACTGAATTTGGTGAATTATTAAAAGCCTTATCCAGTAAGTGCAGACGACTAGAAAGGCTATGGAAAGGTCCTGGAAATTCATTAGTCAAAAACTGTGAGAACACTGTACTATCTATATCAATAAAAGGGAGCACAAATCCCCAAAGAAGACTAGGAATGTCTGAAACGGAGAGAGGAAAGATTGAAAGAAGGGTGGCAGAAAGAAAAGAAGGTGTCTGGAAAGGGATATTAGTGCAGGTGGCTCATGTTTGCTCTCCTTCATCTCACTCTCATCGTGCTTGTCTGATCTCCAGGAACAAGAGTGGACGATGCCAAGGCTCTGATCGCTGCCAGCCCTCTGAAGATCCTGGCCTGTGATGATCTGGACGAGGCGGCCAAAATGGTGCGTTTCTCTTATTTATGCATGCATATGGGCAAATTGAAACTGACATGGGGTGGAAATGGAGAGATGAATCTGCCCATCATGGTTCAGGATTCAAATTGATAGTCCAAAGAATTATGAGGTTTTAAAGGAGTTGTTCACCCAAAAACTAAAAATATGTCATCGTTTATTCACCCCTCAGCTATTCCAAACTCATATCACTTTCTTGAGAGACGGGACAAATCTTCCCATAACTTTACCTTCAATTAATGTTATTTTTGTATTAATTTTCTTTTAGAATAAATAATAAAAATTCACATGCTTAAGAAAAAATGGTTTTTACAGCACTTCACAACAAGGTTCAGTTCATTAATAGTAGTTAATTCATTAGATTTCATGAACTAACAATGAAACATAATTTTACAGCTTTTATTAATATTGGATAATATTCATTTCTACATATAATAATATTTCAAGTTATAAATAAATACAAAATATATAACATCATCTTTCAAGTATAAATGATAAATGGTCTTAATGTATTATGAATAGACAAATCAAACAAATAAATTATTAATAAATTAATCTAGATAATAAATGCTGTGTAAAAAAATGCTGTTCATTGTTAATTCATGCTAGCTAATCCGGTAACTAATGATAACATATTGCACCTGTGTTAATTAAAAAGGGGAACGTGTACAAAAGGAAACATGAAAGGAAATGTTGCCGTCAAATAGAATCAAAGCAAATCTCATTATTATACAATGACTATACAAACCAGATTTCCAGCTACAAGCTATTCGTCTTCCCACACTGAATGCAGAACCACTGTATAATCACGACAGCCAAGCAGAACATGCTCAATTGTTTTTGTATGTACCGTTATGTAGAGCTTTTTTTTTTTTTTTACAATCAAATACATTTTTTTTCATTTTTCTATTAAAATTTAGGACACTGTGTTATAATTAAGATGATTATAACTAAAGGTCAACTCTGAAATATTTACCATACATTTCTCAATCTTTTTCTCTAGGTTGTAAAGCTTTCTGAAATTGTATCGCTGGCCAAAGAGGCACAGGTTGGATGTCAAGTTCCAGCTGCCCATCTAACAGAGCAAACCTACAAGCCACATCACTATTCACACCATCTTATATGAACTAAAACTAAGCCACTTGAGCATGTCTAATCTCAGACCTCCAGTAGAGTTCTCCACAACCCCGCGTCCTGGTCAAGCTTCTGTCATCTCTCGTTTGTGTCTCTCTGTGGTTCCCCGTTCCTTCTGTCTCATCAGTGCTTTCATATTGTAAAAGCACATGTGTATCTGCATGGTGCAACTTTCATTTCATGCAAATCAACCTCACCCAGTGCAGAGCCCATCAAACCAATCCACTGACGTACTGTAGGGTTTTTTGGTTCCATTGGTTTAGATCGGGTCAGTGTTACTGCCTACTGTTGTTTGTTTCGTCAATGTTATTGTTTGTTTGATTTCTTAAGTGGAGGATGTATTTATGTGGGACTGTATTTATATTGTTGAAATGCACTTGGAGATCCGACTCTTTGGATAAATAATGTCTCGGACACACTGGTCCTATCTTTTGCCACATATATACAATACACACAGTATCATTAAAAGAAAATCCCACCCCCCTCTTTCTTCATCCCTCCATTCCTTCCTTCTGTTTTCTGGCGGGACTGAGTGTCGCTGCAGGATGTCTTCTCTGTTCTCCTGAAGAGAAATGCACCCTTTCCCTTTTAAGTAAACTCAAAAGCACTCACAGAGAATATGTGTGTTATTGGTGTTGTCTCAGTCTGACATGGAGCCAGCGGTGCAGAAAACAATAAAAATACTGAAGCATCTCCGAGGATGATGTTTGATTACACTCAAAGGCTCTGTCACTGTCTATTTTTGAAATGTAAAACATGTATTTCTTTGGCAAAGTAAGTCCCTTGAATCGTCTTTCATGTTAGAGTTGGTCCTGTAGTGAGAATTCAACTTTCTATAAAGGAAAGTGCTCTGAATGTGGCAGCTCACCGTTTGAGGTCTGTGATACCTCAACCATCCAGTAGCATTCCTGTTCATCTCAATGACAGATCTGGTGCAGCTGGTGCAGGACCTCCTGAAAGTATGTGATGTATGATTTATGTTTCAAATATTAGATTAGTGTCTAAAATGTCCAAAACTGCACTTGGTAAAATTACAAATGACTTGCTTCCAGCACCTGACTTGAGCTGCACTTCAGTGATTAGATCGATTTTAGTGCAGTGTTTGACATCATAGATCATGACATGACACACTGTTAGATAGATTACACAATAACATTGGTATTCAGGAGCAGGCATTAAGATGGTTTAGATCAGGGGTGCAAAACAGTTCCTGGTGGGCTACAGCCCTGCCGAGTTTAGTTTCAGCTAATGAAGTCCTTTAGGCCTGTTTGCAAACTACATGGTATATGTGTCGGGACAGAGTTGAGTTGGAGCTAAACTCTGCAGGACTTGGCCCTCCAGGAGTTGGGTTGTTTAGATCCTACCTATCCCTAGTTAACATTTTATCTCTGTAAATGAGGAAGCACCTAACCTTAAAGTGGTAATATATGAAGTGCTGCAAGGATCTGTGTTAGGCCCTCTGCTGTTTTTATATAAACGCTGCCTCTTGGAAATACTATGAGAAAACATTTGATTAGTTGCCACTGTTATGATGATGATACTGGGCTATATATTTGTTTAGACCAGATGAAATTTTAAATTAACCAAGTTAGCTACTTTTTTTAAATATTAAACTAAATTACTTATGGGCAAAATAGCCTACGCCATATTTATTTTTAGTCCGTCACCAACTGAGCTTGAACTATTCCTTTAAGAGTCCTAAAAAAATAATTACTTGCAAAAAATCTGCTGTGTGTACACTCATTTAAGATTTATACATTTGAATTAAATATAATCCTCATAAAGCTGCGGTTCTCTCGGTTGGTTGTGCATCTTTTTCTTCCACACTTTTTCCTTCCACTCAACTTTCTGTTAACATGCTTGGATACAGAACTCTGTGAACAGCCAGCTTCTTTGGCAATGAATGTTTGTGGCTTATCCTCCTTGTGAAGGGTGTCAATGATTGTCTTCTGGACAACTGTCAGATCAGCAGTCTTCCCAATGATTGTGTAGCCCAGTGAACCAAACTGAGAGACCATTTTGAAGTCTCAGGAAACCTTAGCAAGTGTTTTGAGTTTACATTTACATTTTACATTTACATTTTGCAGACGCTTTTATCCAAAGCGACTTACAATTGGGGAAGACATAAAGCGATTAATCTTGAAGAGGCAAACAGACAGAGGAAGTGCCCCTAACACCAAGTCCTAGGCATTGTTCAAATAAATACAAACTAGCAAGGGAAGGAGAGAAAGATAAAGAGAAAGATGAAGATATAGAAAAGGGGATTTTTTTATATGATGAAGTCAATAGTGTTGAAAGAGATGAGTTTTCAGTTGCTTGAAGATTGACAGGGATCCAGCATTCCGGATAGGGGTGGGATGATCATTCCACCAGCCAGGAATAGTGAACGAGAATGTTCTGGAGAGTGATTTTGAACCTATCTGTGATGGTACCACGAGGCGTCGCTCACTAGCAGATCTCAGACTTCTGGAGGGGATGTAGATTCGTAATAGTGAGTGGAAGTAGGTGGGTGCTGACCCTGTGGTTGTTCTATATGCAATCATCAGTGTCTTGAACTTGATACGAGCTGCAACTGGTAGGGAGTGCAAGGAGACAAAGAGAGGTGTAACATGTGCTCTTTTGGGCTCGTTGAAGACCAGTCGTGCCGCTGCATTCTGAATCAATTTGTAGAGGTTTGATTGTGTTTGATGGAAGTCCATCCAGAATAGCATTGCAGTAGTCCAGCCTAGAAATGACCAGGGCCTGGACAAGAAGTTGTGCAGCATGCTCTGTCAGAAAGGGCCTGGTCTTTCTGATGTTGTGAAGTGCAAACCTGCAAGATCGAGCAGTCTTTGCAATGTGCTCTTTGAAGGTCAGCTGATCATCAAAGATTACACCAAGATTTCTGACCGAAGCTGATGGGGTAATTGTTGATGAACCTAACTGAATCGTGAAATCATGCTGTAGAGTTGGAGTGGCAGGGAGGACAAGAAGCTCAGTCTTTGCCAGGTTGAGCTGTAGGTGATGTTCTTTCATCCATGCCGAAATGTCTGCCAAGCAGCCTGAGATCCGTGCAGCTACCGTTGGATCATCTGGTCGAAATGAGAGATAGAGCTGTGTGTCATCAGCGTAGAAATGGTAGGAGAAACCATGTGCCTGTATGATGGGACCCAGTGATGTAGTGTATGTGGAGAAGAGGAGTGGTCCAAGAACCGAGCCCTGGGGAACCCCAGTGACCAGTTGATGTGCTTTAGATACCTCTCCTCCCCAGGCCACCCTGAAGGACCGACCAGTGAGATAGGATTCAAACCAGCGAAGTGGAATCCCAGTGATGTCCAGTGATGAGAGGGTGGACAGGAGGATCTGATAATTGGCGGTGTCAAAAGCGGCAGACAGATCCAGCAGAATGAGGACTGATGATTTGGAGACGGCTTTTGCAATTCGCAGGACTTCAGTGACTGAGAGTAGCCCAGTCTCAGTTGAATGGCCACTTCTGAAACCTGACTGTTTAGCGTTCAGTTTGTTGTTCTGTGAAAGAAACAATGAGACCTGGTTGAAGACAACTCGTTCGAGTGTTTTGGCTATGAATGGAAAGAGAGAGACAGGTCTGTAGTTTTCTATAAGAAAAGTGTTTAATGTAGGTTTATTGAGCAGTGGGGTTACCCGAACCTGCTTGAACGCAGAGGGGAAGATGCCTGTGAGGAGAGATGCGTTGATAATGTGTGTGAGTGCTGGTAAGAGTGTGGGAGAGATTGCTTGGAGAAGGTGTGAGGGGATTGGGTCTAGAGGACATGTTGTAGGATGGCTGGAGAGGAGAAGTTTGGATACTTCCGCCTCAGTGAGGGGACAGAAGGAGAAGATGGGAGTTTGTTGGTTGGAGGTCCTGTGTGAGTAAAGGTGAAAACTGACTACTGATTGTTTTAGTTTTGTCTGTAAAAAAATTTGCAAAATCATCAGCTGTTATAGAAGTGGTGGGAGGTGGTGGAGGGGGACAAAGGAGAGAATTGGAGCACTGTTGATCTTGTTATGGAAATGTGACGATTTGGCAGTGTGGACTTCAGCAGAGAAAGATGAAAGCAACGATTGATACATACTCAGGTCCGACGGATCGTTTGATTTTTGCCATTTTCTCTCTGCTGCTCGGAGTCTGGTCCGATGTTCACGGTTTTCAGATAACCAGGGGGTAGAAGGGGCAGTTCGTGGGCCTGGAGGAGAGATACAAATGTCGTCTAGACAAGAGGTTAAGGTAGAGCATAAAGTGTCAGTAGCTGTAATACATCCAGAGATGAGAAATATGTAGGTGAGGGAAGAGAGGAGGATATTACAGAGGAAGATGGGAGGGAGAAAGGGAGCGTAGGTTTCGTCTAAAGGTAACTGGTAAGTTGGTGGCACCCGGAGCAAAGTGTAATGTAAATTGAATTGGTTGATTAAAGGTGATGTGCCATCACCATATTCTAATTTGTTGACCGATATTGCGATGCAGCTACTGTATTCTTTGGATCCTCTCCTCCTTGCATGCCTGGGATGAATCTATTAATTATTTAAAAAAGATGCATAATAAAATATTTAAAATATTAAAATTGTTTTTCAGATCTTTTTATTTTTTTTTTCATCCCCCCCCCCCCCCCATTAAACCACAAACCTCAAATGCAAAGCCATGCCTTGATTCATTCAAGATTAGATAATGCAGTTAAATCTACTTGATGTCTCAAGAATATCTAAGTAATGTAATAAGGATCAACAGAACTGTCTGGTCATCTGACTGTTTCACATAGTGGTGGCACGATTGTGAACACCTTCAACAGTTGTTAAGAAAACGATTTCATCAGTGATGTTTCAACATACACAGCTGTTCTTTTTGAAAATATTTTAGATGCTCACTTCAAATGTGCAAAATATGACAAATATGACTCTTCATTTGTGGAAAACTTGTGGTTGTTTTGTGGCAAATTTGCAGCAAATGGTTGCCAAATGTGTGTAGCTCCTCACCAGTTGTAACTCCCATTACCAAACCATTTCCATCACCAAATTTTAGTCAATACTTACATTTCTACTGCAATGTTATACACTTCTCAGCTGTTTGGAGATATATATCTCTGTTGACAGCCAGTCACTACTGTGCTATTTTTGCTTCCACGATCGGTAAAGCTCAAGTCAAGATTCACCTCAGTGGAAATGAAATTTGCATAATTTCCCACCATGCCGCAGGCTTGTTCGTATTTACGTGTTTATTTTTGGTGGAGTGGGGCCTCTGAATTTTTTCCTCACAGCACCGAGGTTTGCGACCCTGAGGCTGAAATTATATGAGGAGAACTTCAGGGCTTTGCCTGTGAACTCACTGGAACTAAGTTGAAATGACATCCTGGAACATATTATATTGGAGATTTGCATTGGTCTGTGAGAACTTTTCAGAAAGCAATTTGTGGATTTAAACAATTCTTTTGATATCAGAATGTATCATTCACTCAATTGCCCTATGAATTTCAGTGATAGAAATAGGGCCCTATGATTTACATGATACGGAAAACACAGACTGAATTGCGGAATCCATTAATTAAAATGGAATTTACCGTCTAACAGAATTGGGCAAAATTTGGACGAACTAATCGGTTACAATTAGTACGATCGGTACGGTTATTCACTTAATCAAACTGTGATATGGACTAAGTATTAGACTGCTTGGATTATGAAGTCTGCATATTTCAGGTGTATTTCTTAGTGAAACTGCAGTGGAGTTTTGTCTACACATACATGCACACTTGGTGTTTTTAATCTCTGCCTTCTCACTATATGAGGGCCAATGCTCATCATGAACTTCATGTCAAGAGCTGCTCTGACACTCACTTCACTAGCATATCACCATTTCATTTCATAAAACAAACTATTGTTAAAACTCACACACAAAACTCAAAAGTCTTCACTGCTACTCACCAAAATAAATGTTTGGTTTCAAAGTAATAGTAACAACAATAATAATAATAATAGAGTTAATTACAATTTTAAGGAATATCACAATTGTTTGTCAATGCTTTAATTTAAACAGCAAAAATCAGCACTTTTTGTTTACAAATTTCGAAATGAAAGGAAGTGTTCAATTATCATTTGATTACATTGTAAAATATTAATCAAACTTTTATGCATTCATTTGATAGACTATTTTTATATAAAAATTATATTACAACAAAACGGAATCTTGACAAATTTACTATTAACACTATTACTAATAACACTATTACTTTTTTTTTTTTTTTTTTACAATTCTTTATTTTGCACATTACCTGTATATTTGACTAGTTATTGAACTTGAACTATTATTGTTGTATCAGCGCTATCATACGCAATCATACAGTCTTTGGACTATATTTCAGGTTTACTTTTTCATTATTGTGTGTATCCTTTATATACTTTATGCATTTTATTTAGAGTGAACCATATTTACAATTCACTGCAGGTAGTATTCTACATATAACTATGTATGAGACAAATTAAAATCTTGAATTTTAAGTTTTATGAATTAATTTGATTAAAATTTAGTTAAACCATTAAAACCAAATTCAGGAAACATGTAAACACAGAAGCTGGCAAAATATAAATGGATTCCTAAATCCATTTTGGGACAAACTAAAACAGGGCCCTACAAAGGGTATCATATGGTTTAAAAATGGAAGAGCAGATGAATGCAGATCTCTCACCTCACTTGCACCCCGATCCTTAAAAATCACCCTGACCAAAAGCCTCAAATTGAGCCTTTAGAGTCGACCTCTCTCCGAAGCTATATCCCTTTATTAGTTATTCTCATCATATTCCCTATAGCCTTTCTCAATCCATTCATCCCTCTCTCCCTCCCCTTCTCTCGCCCATCTTCTCTCTCATTAGTTGTGTGGCTCTGACAGGGGTTCATAAATCTTTTGCTGAAAGAGGTGAAGTTGAGGATGTCTCCACCTGCTGTTATGGAGCGGTGTGTCAGGTGGTCCCTGGAGACTCACCCACCACACATGTGCCGTGTGTTTTTCTCTCTGTGCTCTGAGTTTGTCAGTTGCTGAATGAGACGTGCCGCATCAGTCATGCTGCTTTCATGCTATTAAAGATACAATGTGTAACTGTTAGCAGGAGCTGCTGTTGCCTGAGGGATTTGATGCTGAAAGACTTTCTTGTGAAAGTCCCATCTTTGAAAACACACAGGGGTGGAGTCATTTAAAGGGAATGTTGTTGTTTAAAAATGTCTGCTTTTGTTATACACTCAGATGACAGCTGGTTGTACATTGTGCTTTAAGGTGGTGTTCAATTATCAATTTTCCGAGGTTGAGATAGAGAGATGCTACTGATATGGGTGTGAAAGAAACAGACAGGGTGACGTGAGTCTTTAACAAACTTGTTCATCAGTTTGTGGCAACAGAACTGACAGTCTGTTGCCTTGGTAACTGTAGATTTCAGCCCCCATTCCAACCCAACACTCTGACACATTATTCAACCAGGGGTGTCAATTATTTGTATCTGTATTTCGTTCTCTCCTCTTTTGACTTTCATAATAACTCCATATGATTCGCCACATGGTGCATTTTAAAAAGGGCAGTCCATCTTTCACACTTTGTGATACAACATACTGTATATGATGTTTATATCTCTCCATATATGCAAAAAGATAAACAATACAGTAAAATAAAGAAGCATTTTTAAATAACTTTTAAATAACTATTCATAATACAATAGAGAACCCTAAAGAACCCTTTTATCACAAAATGAAATGTTAAAAGTCATGAGAGTGAATAAATGTGATAAAAGGCATTAGAGACACAGCCTTCAAGTTATCCTTTTTTGATGATAATATTCCTATATACATCTAAGTCCTGTTTAAGCCCATAATAAGGATTTCCCCATTAAGGCATGATTCTGATTTTTTTTACTTCATTTTAATATGTGAAATCCAAATCTTTTCAGCTCATATAATAACTTGATAAAGTTGGTAGGAGTCAGCAGATATTGCAGTTAGGTGCTTGTGCTGTGCTCCAAGGTGGGGTGCCTCAAGGTTCAGTGATCAGTCCTCTACTGTTCTTCACTTAAACAACTTCACTGGGCACAATGAAAGGCACATGTTTACTGCTGTACTCTCCTACTACTGTTGTCCAGATAATGTGCAGGTCTTTCATCTCAACCTAAATGCATCATTCATTCATTCAACCTGATGATGGCCCTGTTTGAAAAAAAAAACACCATCTGGTTAGGTATTTGAAGCATGGCAGCTGGTTTGAGCTGGTTTAAGCTGGTCCTTAGTTGGTCATGTGCCAGTTTAAACCAGCTCATAACCAGCTGAGGACCAGCTTAAACCAGCTCAAACCAGCTGCCATGCTTTAAAACATAACTAACCAGCAGATGCTGTTTTTTTTCAACAGGGGCCACTATCTGAACTCGTATCTCTGCCAGCCTTTCAAACATCTATGCTTAGATCAATGTTTCCCAACCTATTCCTGTAGGCACTTCAACAGTACACATTTAGCATGTCTCCCTTATGTGACCCATTTATTTCAGGTTTTAGAGTCTCTACTAACAAGCTGGAGTGCGTTTCCCAAAAGCAATTAGTCACAAGTTATATCATTACCAACAGAGTTCAACTGAACTTGCAACCACAGTTGGCTAACGATGCTTTTGGGAAACATATCCCAGATTTGTTGAATCTCGTGTGTTTGATTAGGAAGAGTTTGAAAATCTGTATTGGTGTGCCTCCTAGGAAAAGGGTGGGGATGCACTGATTTATATGAAGCATAATCTACAGCTCAACTTTGCTGATGGAGAAAACCAGTCCAGGACAGCAAGGAACCTGGGGTAATTTTTAATACATTGTATTTATTTTAGTAACTGAGCATTACTTCAACATGAAAATAAATAACATATGCATATATGGGTAGTTTGGCTTAGTGTCATGTTAGAATAATTTTTATACTCATACCTTTTGTTGATTTAATATTTTGAATTGTTTTTAACTTTATTGTTTGTTTTCATTTAAATGTTTAGTTTTGAAATATTGTTATATGCATTTTGTCATTTTATTTAATTTCTTCATTTTCTTAAATGCCAAAGAGAACCCATGTATATATAGTATTTATAGAGTTTTAACTTATAGTTTTAGATACTTTTTCTTATTTGTAAGTTGCTTTGGATAAAAGTGTCTGCTAAATGACTAAAAAGTAAAGTAAAAAAAGAAGTACAGTAAAACTCACTAAGTGCACACCAATAGTTTACCTGGACATACTAGTACCGCAGCTCCTTCACTCTTTCACTATTCCTCTCAAATGGCACCTTGTAGAGTTGTTTCACAGTCATTTGATGTCTTTTCAAAACTCTGTCTATGGTGGAAATGCTAACAGAATTTATATTTGCAAAGACATTATTGTCATTTATGATTGCTCTTTGGATCTCTCTTAGCCTGATGGAATTGTTGGCTATGACCATGTTGCAAATTTCTTGTTCTTGCTGAAGGTTAAATACTGCTGCTCTGCCACCAGCGCGAGGTTGTTGTGCGGTTCTATACAATGTACAAATAGACTTGCATTTATCTTTACAATATTGTTGTTTATAAAAATGCTTTACATACTGTAAAGCAAAAAAATAAATACATATGTACCCGTTTTCCCTATTAAAGGTTTGCACAATTGATGACACTGTGGACCTGTTTACATTAGGCTGTACTCTTCGACCAGCCTCTTCCATTGTAAAACCACGATTTATGACATGATCCACAAGTGTGGCTCTGATTTCATCAGAGGCTCCGACTCCTCTATTTCCACCTCTTAACCAGCAGCCATATCACCCTGCAGCTCAAGACTGGTTGCACACTGAAGCTAAGCAGGGTTGAGCTGGTCAGTACCTGGAAGGGAGACCTCCTGGGAAAACTAGGTTGCTGCTGGAAGAGGTGTTAGTGAGGACAGCAGGGGGTGCTCACCCTTCAGTCTGTGTTGGTCCTAGCGCCCCAGTATAGTGATGGGGACTATACTGTCAAAAGAGTTCTTTCTTTTGGATGAGACGTTAAACCGAGGTCCTGACTCTCTGTGGTTATTACCTTCAAAAAAAGAGTAGGGGTGTAACCCTGGAATCCTGGCCATATTTCCCATTGGCCTCTGACCATCATGGCCTCCTAATCATCCCCATACACTGATTGACTTCATCAGTCTGTCTCCTCTCCACCAATAAGCTGGTGTGTGGTGGGCGTTCTGGCGCAATATGGCTGCCGTCACATCATCCAGGTGGATGCTGCACACTGGTGGTGGTTGAAGATATTCCCCCCTTCTATGTAAAGCGCTTTGAGTACCCTGAAAAGCACCATATAAATGTAACGAATTATTATTATTATCTTCCTCTATTATGTCTTCCTCTAACACCACCACCACCACCACCATGCATTCTTACACGCCTTCCAATTGCTCTTCCACGAGCATGTTGCTGCAGTTCAGGGTTGTCCTCCATTCTCAAAAAATGGTTGTGATTGTGCTGTGGGCAATCTACATATATACAGGTGCTGGTCATATAATTAGAATATCATCAAAAAGTTGATTTATTTCACTAATTCCATTCAAAAAGTGAAACTTGTATACATTCATTCCACACAGACTGATATATTTCAAGTGTTTATTTCTTTTAATTTTGATGATTATAACTGACAACTAATGAAAACCCCAAATTCAGTATCTCAGAAAATTAGAATATTACTTAAGACCAATACAAAGAAAGGATTTTTAGAAATCTTGGCCAACTGAAAAGTATGAACATGAAAAGTATGAGCATGTACAGCACTCAATACTTAGTTGGGGCTCCTTTTGCCTGAATTACTGCAGCAATGCGGCGTGGCATGGAGTCGATCAGTCTGTGGCACTGCTCAGGTGTTATGAGAGCCCAGGTTGCTCTGATAGTGGCCTTCAGCTCTTCTGCATTGTTGGGTCTGGCATATCGCATCTTCCTCTTCACAATACCCCATAGATTTTCTATGGGGTTAAGGTCAGGCGAGTTTGCTGGCCAATTAAGAACAGGATACCATGGTCCTTAAACCAGGTACTGGTAGCTTTGGCACTGTGTGCAGGTGCCAAGTCCTGTTGGAAAATGAAATCTGCATCTCCATAAAGTTGGTCAGCAGCAGGAAGCATGAAGTGCTCTAAAACTTCCTGGTATACGGCTGTGTTGACCTTGGACCTCAGAAAACACAGTGGACCAACACCAGCAGATGACATGGCACCCCAAACCATCACTGACTGTGGAAACTTTACACTGGACCTCAAGCAACGTGGATTCTGTGCCTCTCCTCTCTTCCTCCAGACTCTGGGACCCTGATTTCCAAAGGAAATGCAAAATTTACTTTCATCAGAGAACATAACTTTGGACCACTCAGCAGCAGTCCAGTCCTTTTTGTCTTTAGCCCAGGCGAGACGCTTCTGACGCTGTCTGTTGTTCAAGAGTGGCTTGACACAAGGAATGCGACAGCTGAAACCCATGTCTTGCATACGTCTGTGCGTAGTGGTTCTTGAAGCACTGACTCCAGCTGCAGTCCACTCTTTGTGAATCTCCCCCACATTTTTGAATGGGTTTTGTTTCACAATCCTCTCCAGGGTGCGGTTATCCCTATTGCTTGTACACTTTTTTCTACCACATCTTTTCCTTCCCTTCGCCTCTCTATTAATGTGCTTGGACACAGAGCTCTGTGAACAGCCAGCCTCTTTTGCAATGACCTTTTGTGTCTTGCCCTCCTTGTGCAAGGTGTCAATGGTCGTCTTTGGACAACTGTCAAGTCAGCAGTCTTCCCCATGATTGTGTAGCCTACAGAACTAGACTGAGAGACCATTTAAAGGCCTTTGCAGGTGTTTTGAGTTAATTAGCTGATTAGAGTGTGGCACCAGGTGTCTTCAATATTGAACCTTTTCACAATATTCTAATATTCTGAGATACTGAATTTGGGGTTTTCATTAGTTGTCACTTATAATCATCAAAATTAAAAGAAATAAACACTTGAAATATATCAGTCTGTGTGGAATGAATGTATACATTATACAAGTTTCACTTTTTGAATGAAATTTGTGAAATAAATCAACTTTTTGATGATATTCTAATTATATGACCAGCACCTGTATATGCTCCCAAACTTGATTGGTTAAATGGTTGAATCAAATTGTATTGCAATTAGAGGTAATTTGCCAATTTAGCAGTCATTAAAAACAATGTCAATGTCAGATATTTATTGAATATACTTTGTACATGCGTGTATACAAATGTTTCACAATAGAATGGATCATTTTGAATGTGATGGCTTACACGATGAAAAATGATTGAGAAGTTGTGAAGTTTGTGCCATTTGCAATTAGTTGTTGTGAAAACTGCAGACAATTAATTGTACTTACTGTTTGCACAAATGTGACAAAACATTTGCAGTTTGCTCAAATAAATAAGAAATTCCAATCATATGTGAACAAGAAGCTAATTGTTCAGAGATCTGAACTTATTTTTATTTTTTGAGAATTGAGCCAAAGCAATTGAGAAAAACTGTAATAAACTACTGTTAATAAACCTTATTGTAATGTGTTACCAGATAATCTCTTATCATTTCAAACTCTCTCCTTTATCTGATGATTTGTGCTTTGTCCTTTATTTGCCAAAGTCACAGAAGCACCAGCTTTGCACGTCAATGATTCTGCTTCAAACGGATCACATACAGGATGAAATGGTTTTTTGTGAATTTGTTTCTTTTTCGTATGGTCACAGAACAGTAAAGTACAGCGTAGGTTTCGTGCTTCTTCCAGACCTCCCACAGTTAAACGTATCATGTTCTCCAGGCCTGGTGAGTGCTGGAATGCTGATGAAGTTCATAATCACGGCAGTGTGTGCAGAACAGAGTCTGACACTGAACTGCATCTTGCTCTCTTCGTCTCCTGCTCCCAGGTGAGCAATTACAGGACAGCCTCTTGACACACACACACATTCTTGATCCAGGTTCTTCTTATGATGAAGACAGGCGAGGTGGAGTTCTGTCCTCTACAGTTTGAGCACTTCCCTTCAGCTACTGTACATCTGTTTGCTCTTCCCACCCCCCTCGCTGGCCCGTCCTTCACTTTGCCTTTTTTCATCACAAACTTTGGAGAATTAGCTGAACCGATGTTGTCTGGATTTTCTGCTTTCCCTCTTTTCACTCTCAGTTTGTCTCTCTTTGTTACATTTTTTTTCTTACACCGTGTTTACCCAGTCTTTACTTTTTCTAACTCCTGCCTTATTTTTACTCGTCTTTCATTTCTGTATCTATTTCTACCCTCTCTCCAATTTCTTCCTATCTCTCCCAATTTTGCCTAGAGGAAGAGGTATATCATTTTATTCCCATTTTGAATAAAATTGAGGATGTATTCTTGGAAAATATTAAATATTCATTCATGATGTGTATTAATAATGCATTATTAATATCCTGTGATGGCAGAGGTCTTCTGTGGAAATTGATAAATTTACCAGGATTATTTTAGGTTATATCCTGAAGGAAGGAGGATCAGCAGAACACCTTTCGCAGGATGACATACATTGTGTTCTTTTTATAAATATTTGCGTAATTGATGACACAATCTCCTGTTAAAGTTAAAAAGGGTAAATGGGACAAAGAAAATAATGAGATTTTAATGTTTCTTTTTGTGCAAATTTTAGCCTAACTAACTGAAATGGCAGGTTCAAGAGTAAAATGTAACAGGAAAGAAAAGGAATCAGAATCTCTGCAATGCTCTATTTCAAGGGTCTCTCATTATAGTTTATTCGTAAATTCACCCCACAAGCAGGTCTTTAATATATTTAATATGCAGAACTTTCTCAATGGCAGTTGGTTGACTGGAGCAACTTTACTGGAAGTACACAATTTAATATCTGCCATCTTTAATCACAGGAGCCACAGTTTAGAGCCAATCACTGAAGCCATAATGACATGTAAATAAGCATCTGAATACAAATGACACCATGACTGTGCTGATTGGCTGACAGCACCACAACATTGCACAGTCCCAAATATGTGTGAAGTGAAATAAAAATATAAAAGCCCTTTAAGAACCTTCTAAAAACAATGGTCACTGGTAAAACATCTACTAAAATATAATATTGATATTATCAATAAAATAAATCAATTAAAATATTAGGCCTATTTAAATTATAATCAACAGGGCTAAATCAATTTTATCAGTGCAGTTTTAATTCTATTTTGAAGAATTCTGAGGTCCAAACAACATGGAATTAAAAAAATAGAGACATTTTTCATCTTTTTTTCCACCTATGAAAGAAATACACTCACGGCCACTTTATTAGGTACACCTGTCCAATTGCTTGGTAACACAAATTGCTAATCAGCCAATCACATGGCAGCAACTCAATGCAAATAGACATCTAGATGTGTTGAAGACGACTTGCTGAAGTTCAAACCGAGCATCAGAATGGGGAAGAAAGGGGATTTAAGTGACTTTGAACGTGGAATGGTTTGCTGGTGCCAGACGGGCTGGTCTGAGTATTTAAACAACTGCTGATCTACTGGGATTTTCACACACAACTGAAATTAAGTTGGGAAAGTAACTAGGGTTTACAGAAAATGGTCCGAAAAAGAGAAAATATCCAGTGAGCGGCAGTTGTGTGGATGAAAATGCCTTGTTGATGTCAGAGGTCAGAGGAGAATGGGCAGACTGGTTAGAGATGATAGAAAGGCAACAGTAACTCAAATAACCACTCGTTACAACCAAGGTATGCAGAATACCATCTCTGAATGAACAACCCATCGAACCCTGAAGCAGATGGGCTACAACAGCAGAAGACCACGCCGGGTGCCGCTCCTGTCAGCTAAGAACAGGAAACGGAGGATACAATTCACACAGGATCACCAAAATTGGACAATAGAAGATTGTAAAAACGTTGCCTGATCTGATGAGTCTCGATATCTGCTGCAACATTCAGATGGTAGGGTCAGAATTTGGCATAAAGAAGATGAAGGAATGGATCCATTCTGCCTTGTCTCAATGGTTCAGGCTGGTGGTGGTGGTGTAATGGTGTGGGGGATATTTTCTTGGCACACTTTGGGCCCATTAGTACCAATTGAGCATTGTTTAAATGCCACAGCCTACCTGAGTGTTGTTGCTGACCATGTCCATCCCTTTATGACTACAGTGTACCCATCTTCTGATGAATACTTCCAGCAGGATAATGCACCATATCATAAAGCTCAAATCATCTCAGACTGGTTTCTTGAACATGACAATGAGTTCACTTTACTCAAATGGCCTCCACAGTCACCAGATCTCAATCCAATAGAGCACCTTTGGGATGTGGTGGAACGGGAGATTTGCATCATGGATGTGCAGCCGATAAATCTGCAGCAACTGCGTGATGCTATCGTGTCAATGTGGACCAAAATATCTGAGGAATGTTTCCAACACCTTGTTGAATCTATGCCACAAAGAATTAAAGCAGTTCTGAAGGCAAAAGGGGGTCCAACCCGGTACTATCAAGGTGTACCTAATAAAGTGGCCAGTGAGTGTACATACAGGTCTAGCACAACATGAGGGTAAATGATTTTCAGTTTTGTGTGAACTACCCCTTTGAGGGTCTACCTGCCATCTGCTTGGTTGTAAAACACTTGTATCTGTTGTTTCAATAGCCCCTTGTGGAAAACTCCACCTGGCTAGCACATCCATAAACACCTGATTTATTCTAAATATTCTTCTACATTTGTAATATTTCCTGTTTTTCCTGGAATTACAATAAAAGTTTAAAGGTTAAATGGGACATTCCATCAGATCCCCCTTCAGTTTCTTGCCTGAAGTGCTTATTTGAATATCTGCGTAAATGTCTGTGGGAATAAAAAGGTTCATAAGTCTTTGTTGCAGCTGACAAGCACCAAAGGGACCACTCAGAGGCAAGTCTTTCTGGAGGGAGCTCAAACAGTCTGGCTTTAGTTACAGCTGGAGAGAGCTATCTGCAAAGAGAGAGAGAGAGAGAGAGAGAGAGAGAGAGAGAGAGAGGGAGAGAGAGGAGGAGGGAGATAAGAGACCAAAGTGCTGAAAGGAGAAGAGAAAGGATGAATGGAACAGCACCACATGTTGTGTTGATGTGAGAGGCATGCATCATCAGTGGCTAATTCTCCAGCTCTGGGGTTCGGAGTGACTGGAAACAGGAAAACTCTTCCAGATTAGGCGGTAATGTATATAAACACAACATAAACAGAGTTTGATGTTCCACACTGTTGAATGAGTCTTGCTGCTGAAGCCACTAGACTTAAAATTTCAGTTGCATGCAATATGCTTTGATAGGGGAATGAAGCAATGCATAAGATTGCACGTTTTTGTGTTTATGTGATGTTGTGTTTAAACTAGGACAGCTGTGAGGATGCAAGGATGAAACATCAGTGCGTTCTCTCCTATTCTCTCATTCTTCCTTTCTCTCTCATTGTAAATGCAGCTGTAAAGTTGCCTCCTCTATTCTGAATTACAATCCATCTGCTCAAGGAGCTCGAAACATCCGTGTACAACAACCGTCAACCGGGTCGCCGAAAACAGGAGGCTCTTGAAGGTGACTGTGAACATGTTGTCGATCTCCAACTGGAATTTTTGGGTTTTGCAGATTTTGAGTGCAATGCTTCATATGGATTATGGGTTCCACAGATTTATTGATGTTGCGCTTGAAAAAACTGTCGGTTAATGGCCCTGAATGGGACGACGTCTGAACTCAGGTCCTCTGGGTTATCAGCTGAGCTTTCAAAAGACAAAAGCAGCGAACACTGGCTCATGGAGCAGAAGGTGTCTCTGGGTAATGCAGTGCTGAATAACTCTACGGATCGCAATGGTAGTGACGACAGAAACAGGCAAGACCCTTTGATCTCTGAGCATGTCCAGAAGAACTGGGCGGCACTTTCGATTTCTCTGGTCATAATCATCACGGTGATGGGTAACATCCTGGTCATCATGGCAGTGAGCTTGGAGAGGAAGTTACAGAATGCCACTAATTACTTCTTGAGGTCTTTAGCAATTACAGACATGCTTCTGGGTATCCTTGTAATGCCAGTAGCTATGGTGACAATCCTCTACGGTGAGTTTTTTTTACGTTTACATATGTATTTATCATACATGCATTAAATTTACAGTAATACACAATGGAAGTCTATGGGGTGAGGCATTTCATCAAAATAGCTGTTAAAATGCATAGTTTGGAATGTATAGCCTCAAGACATGAACTTTATAGTTCATATTAGGGGCTTTTGCACTGAAGGAACCTTTTCATAGTTTCTAGAACTATTGTCAGAAGTTCCCGCTTTTTGCTGTGTTCGCATTGCAGGAACTAGGAACGGTTTTAGGAACTCCATTTGGGGGAACTAAATTAGCTCGTACTTCAGAGTAGGGTCTAAAACAGTTCTATAGGAACTATCTGTGATGTAAGTGTGTGCTGATTGGCCAAACGCATTAGAAACACTGGCTACCCACCATTTTTAAAAAGCCATCTAAATAATTTTCTCCACGAACATGGAAAACCCGCAATAACGGCATTTTCCTGTTGTCTGCAGCGTGGTGTACTTTTCTCAGCCTTGATGATAACACTACTGTACAAAATGGAGATTTAGTCAGATTTTCATGCTCTTTTAATCACATAAATTGTGTGTTTACATTCCATTTCTGTTATCACGAAACCCACGACACACAACAAAAACAGCTCTAATAAAGACGGCGCTGTCGGGGTTAAGGCTAGAAGGGATACAGCTGCAGCTACTGGGCATGCGCACATTAATATAGTGTAATTTTTGTCACAATGTACAACAATAATGACTGTTTTTGCATTTTTGTTAGTGGTAGATTTTAGGGTTGGGGTAAGTGGAAACGTCAATAAAACACAATCTTATGGGTAGAACATTTTATTTATTGTTTGTTTCCGGCCATATCCCTTAGAGGAATTACCTACTGGCTAGTTCCTAGAATTGAGTTCCTAGAACTACACAAAAGGAAAGCCTCTATAGTGATACTATATGCAGTCTTTCAACTCCCATCATGGCATGTTAAGCCAGTAAGCCATGTAACATATGCTTGATATAAACAAGGATACCAGGACTGTACCCCCAGGGGGCCCCAAGGTGGTGCTAAGGGGTGAAAGTTTTTTTTAGGGATGTCAAAGTTCGGTGTAACCTTTTTTTAGTTAAATATTTAACACAATATTGTTTTTATATAAAGAGTTCATTTGCACAAACAGATGACTCAGTTTTTAGCAATTCTCAAAAACCATGTTTTTTCGTTGTGCATTCCAATTAATCTCAATGGAACTGCTGTTGGGTTATTTTGATTAGGTTAAAAAATAACAAAAAATACAGCTAACTAACACAATAAAGCACAATTACCCCCCCCCCCAATTTTGAATAATTTATTTTATTCAAATAAACTCTTCATATTATAACTTCAATTTTGCTTTGACATTAATCAGAACTATTTTAACCAAATAAAAACCATATAGTTTTATGAATAAATTATAATAGTGAGTAAAAAAAAGATGCAGTCAAATTAAGTAGAACATTGTTATTTCATTTTCCAAACAGAATTTTGTCTTTAGAATATCACATGGTTCTTCTCACAATTTGTCTTTATATATTAAAATATATACAACTGCCTTTATATTTTACACTAATTTTATTTGGGGTTCTTGGCATCAAAAAGTTTAAAACCCCTTTTTTATAATAACTTTATTTCAAATAGTAAATTTATATTTTTTATTTGCCTTGAACCATTACCTTCCCTTGTAAGTGTTTTACTTAAAAAAATTTTTTTTTTTTTTTTTACAAACTGAGGGACAAGTCATAATTATTTTCTGCCATAATCAGAACCTGGCGTTTACTACTACAGATAATAATTCTCGTGTTATTGTCTGATGTTGTTAACAATGTGCCACGGATGCTGTTTATAGACATGAACATTTTCAGAAGCCAGAACACTCTTTTAAATTTGTGTCTGTGGTCAGGCACAGGATTTTTATTTGAGCTCTTTTACTGAATCAGCACTCATCAGACGCCTCCAGTGAATTTCTTCCCGGTCAGAGGTGTAAACTGCAAACTTTCTTGTGTTGTAATATTTGTATCTCTGGAAAATGATGCATTTCACTTTAGAACAATAATTAGGCCTCCATACATTTTGTTGGAAGGTGATTTATTTCAGCGCATAATGAGTGTGTGTTGGGCCGTCTGGTGTGTCTTAAATTAGCCTGCTTGTATTCACGTATGGGGAGAGAAATCCCTCTTCCTTCTCCTTCCAGCGCTTTGATGAGGAATTAATTATGCAGTAACGATGCTGTGCTTTGGTGTGTTTGTGCAGCAAAAATTGTTATGCTTCCTATTTGATGTCCTGAATACTTTGACCAAGGAGAATAAAACATGCCACTTCCTGGTTCTATCAGATGTATGTGGTATTGGTGTTATGACAGCTGGCCTTCACTAAATTATGTACAGGCAGATTTACGATAACGCAGGACTAAATTATTTATTTTTCTTTTATTGGTGGAGTTTGTCATTTAGAGATCAGAACTGTCCACAAAAACCTAGACAAAACAAAGTCCACTTAAAGCATAACACATTGTTTTTAAATCAAACATGCAAACATGCAACACAGAACTCATTTTGAGTGACCTCAACTAATCCACAGCTGGTATCACCTTTTGCTCCCTGAAGCTGTTATTCCCACATCTATGATGTAATGTTATTATATAACCGAGTAAGTGTAATTTATACAGCCTATATGTGAAACAGGGTTGTGCTCTCTCTATTTTAGCAGAACCTGTTATGATAATTCTGGGGGACTATGACTTTACAGTTTGAAGCACACCGATGAGTGTGAGGGTGCTGCTGATGATTACCACTGTCTGGATCTGCACCCGGGAGTCTTCTACTCTCTCATCTCATATTCCTTTGGATTCAGGCTCAAAAGAATCAAATACTGAGACATAGCGCCTTAGAAAACATATCTGTTCTTTGTGAGTCAGCAAAATAAAAGGCTGAAGCTTGTGAAATACAACACTTTGCTTAGCCAGAGACTACTGGTACCCACTTTATTCAAGATAATTATTATTGATGATATAGAAAACTAAAGACGTGGAAAAGATTTGAAAGTTCAGATGAACAATTATGTATTGCACTCCAAAAAGACATTAATGGCCATATAAAACAATTTTGGGTTCCCCAAAGAGCCAATCAGTAAACAGTTCCTAAAATAACCCTTTTTTTGTCTGAAAAACATTTTAATAATCTGAAGAACCTTTTGTGCAATGGAAAGGTTCCATGGATGTTAAAGGTTCTGCATGGAACCATCAATAAATACTCTTTATTTTTAAGAGTGTAGAACAGATTTAGCTTCTGTTACTAATACTGCTTAATATAATAATTACACAATTTAAAATAACTGAGTGCTAAATACTTTTCCTTTGAGCTTTCTCAAATAATCTATCATGGTTTCTTCAAAAATATTAAGTGGCAAAATTGTTTTCAGCACGGATAATAATAAAAATATTTATTGAGCACCAAATCAACATATTGGAATAATTTCTGAAGGATCTTGTGACACTGAAAACTGGAGTAATGGCTCTTGAGAATTCAGCTTTGCCATCAGAGGAATAAATTACATTTTAAAATATACTGTATGAACATATATAAACGTTATTTCAAACTGTAAAAATATGTCACAAAATGATGTGGTTTTGACCGTGTGAACGCAATTTTCTCGCTTACATTGCTCCATGGATTCCCCAGAAATATTTAATATTATAGAACTGTATTTAAAATGTAGCCTATATTTATATATAAATATTTAATACATTCTCTGACTGTAACCAACAACACACAAGTACATGCTTGTCCAGAAAGTGACATTTTCTGTGTCTTTGATCTTTGTTCAGGTTACACCTGGCCCCTTCCCTGGGCCCTATGTCCGATCTGGATCTACCTGGACGTGCTCTTCTCCACCGCCTCCATCATGCACCTGTGCGCCATCTCTCTGGACCGATACATCGCCATCCGTAACCCCATCCACCACAGCCGCTCGAACTCTCTAACCAGAGCTCGTGTCAAAATTATAGCAGCCTGGACCATCTCTGTGGGTAAGTTCTAGAAGCAAGAGGAAATTGCTTTCCAGCTCAATTCTGAAATGCTAAACAACTGAGACTGCATCTATTAGCACTGGTATGCCATAGCTCCAAGCTATCTTCTCACTGTCATTTTGTCTCTATCTGTCTCAAGTTATCTCCATGCCTGTCCCGGTCCTTGGCCTGCAGGATCACACCAAAGTCTTCCAGAATGAAAGCTGCCAACTGACGGACAACAATTTCGTTCTGATTGGTTCTTTTGTGGCGTTCTTCATCCCGCTCATCATCATGGTCGTCACCTACATTCTCACCATCAGTGCTCTTCAAAGCGAAGCGACTTTGTGCCTAGACCAACTCATCGTGCGGCCAAAATGGTCGTCAACTATTGGACTCCTCCCACGAGGCTCGCTGTCCTCCGAGCGTCTCTTCTCGCGTTCGTCTCTTTGCCGCAACGGGGCTTCCAGAGGATCCGTCCGTCGCTCCATGCAGTCCATCAGCAATGAGCAGAAGGCATCTAAAGTGCTTGGCGTGGTCTTCCTTCTCTTTGTGATCATGTGGTGTCCCTTTTTCGTGACTAATGTGATGGCGGTGGTGTGTGGTTCGGCGTGTGACGAAGATTTGGTGGGGGGACTGATGAATGTGTTTGTTTGGGTGGGTTATCTATCATCGGCAGTCAACCCTTTTATCTACACGCTCTTCAATAAGACGTACCGTGCCGCTTTTGCCCGGTACATGTGTTGCCGCTACCGTGAGGAGAGGAGAACTCTGCAACTGATGTTGGTCAACACCATCCCTCCTCTGGCGTACAGCTCCTCTGGGCTTCCCCTGAAGGTGGAGAACTCATTAAAGCAGAGGGCAGAAGGCAGCCGGTCTGGGAGCTTCTCCTACACAGACAGGTCAAACTCTGGAAACACACAAAACAAGCAGGAAAGGGAAGTAAGTAAGCCATCTGTGAGACTCCAGAGGGTTTTTAATTATGGTTCACATCGACAAACCTTAGAGACCGTCTCTTTATAGGTGTAAAAGCTTGAAAACTGAAGTCTTTTATTTTAAGATGTGTCCACCTGTGTAGCACAGCACAGTCAGCAGATCATACTACCAACGGCTCACAGCCAAAAGAGGAGACAGATGCTTTAAATTGGGCAAACAGCAATAATGTTTTAACAACTCTCTTTGTGGGACTCAAATCCCAACTTTCTTTATTTTGTACAAGATTTGTCAAATACATGCTGTAGATGATTACTTACCCAAGTATGGGTTACCATACTTGGCCACATGTCACGTAACTTTTTTAACTTTACACTAATTTCTCATGAAAAATAGGAAGAACCGAGTATCCCTCTATGAATTAGAGGAATACTCCACACAAAAATGAAAAAGCTCTCATAATTTACTTACCCTCGTGCTATCCCAAATGTATAAGACTTTCTTTCTTTTGTGGAACACAAACTGAGATTTTTAGAAAAATAAATTCTGAGTTATATGCAAGTGGATAGGTCCCTTAAAGTTGACGCTTCAAAAATCACGCAAACAACAAACACAACGGTTCATTCATACAAACTCAGTTGATAAATCTTTTTAAACTTTAAACTTCGCTTCCGACCAGCTGTCGGCATGCTGTGAACATTAGCATGTTGTGAAACTCGCACAGAAGTGACAGTCCTCAGTGCTTCCACAACACTTTTTGTGTGAATTATGCATGCATAAGCTGTGAACACATATTTGCCAGAAGCAATGGTTTATAGTTTAAGAAGTTTAACATATTAGAATTTTTCTCACACACCTATTGTTTCTTTTCATAATACCATTGATTCATCCACTGATTACCGCTGAGGGTCCTGTCCCCTTGCATATGGTCTCACAGAGATGTTTGTTTGTTTTTTTGCTCAAAATCTCTGAGTTCATCTGACTAAAGAAATTCATACATCTGGAATGCTATGATGTATGGTGACTAAATGATGACAGAAGATTATCCTTTTGAATATGCCAATATATTTAAAAGTTATTTTTTGTAATTTATCTTGCACCAGGAGAGAAATAGTTTCATGTTCATTAATTTATTAATATTATAGATTGTATTGTGAAGACCTGTGTATAAAATGTGGGTAGATTAAATAAACCTTACAAGGAAGATTGTGTTGCTTTCTTTAATGAGACAGATTTATGGTCTGCTCAAATGGATGGGACTTGGCATGAACTCGCAAACAATTCACTCTAAATCATCACATGCCATCTGAATGAAAAACATATACAGACATGGGTGGCCATTAACAGACCAACTTGTGACACTAAGGAGTGTTAAATGAAAGTGTCTAAACACTGTTTGACTTTTAGTCCTGCCAGACATGCAAAACATTTTGTTCTCAGCAGATTTGCTAGGACATAGCAAGGCGGTTCTAGGGGTGAGTGAACTTTGGCTGCTTAAATTCAGTATACCACCAAATAATAAAAAAAATCTGGCCAGATTTTTTTAAAATGACTGCATAATTATATTCCTTTCCATACATAGGTAAAAACCAGTGCTTGTGCACCAGCTGCATTTGTAGGTTGCATTTTTGTAAGTTTTCTTAGGATGCTGATGTCATTGGTAATTAAAGACAATTGAAAGTTCATGACAGTCATGTGACTGCGATGTGAGAGGTCAGACTATCTGCTGTTTATTGAAACAAAGCAACAACAGGAACGTGTGCTACTCTGAAGGCAATATATACGAAGATCCCCCTGGTGTACAGTATGGGTAAGGTAAGATTTGGCGGTCAAAATACTGAATTTCTAGAAATGACAATCTCTACCTTAAAACTGAAAATACTGTAGGCTTCACAAATGTGTTTCTTTGTGTCAGAGTTACTGTTAAATTCTTGTTTAACCATAACAGACACTTTGAGAACACTTACAAAAAGTGCAGTGGCGTTATGTTTATCACCATGATATTATATTCTAATAATACCTTAATACTTAAAAACCTACAACACTGTAGATTACCATATTCATATAGGCTACCGTGTGACATGTCTGCTTTACATAGTAGCCTAAAGAACTTTAAGGAATTACGTACAGACTTGTATTTACCTTATTAATGCTGTAAATAATCATGTCCAAATCTTCGGTGGGTAGTTAAAGCTCTGCACGCATGCGCCCTAGTGGAGAACACACATACTACACCTGCATCGTGCTAATAGTTTTTACTTGTTCGCCGCTGGATGGCGCTTTGTTATTAAATCTAATCCACTCAATATTACAGTGTTGCACTTCTCGCTATAAATTCGCTTCCAACAGCATTACAGCTTGATTTTTTTCTCTTAAAACAATAAATAGGAACAAAAAACTACCACAGCACTTTCCAAACCTGCATTATGTCTAAAGGATCATTTTGAGGTGATTGTTTATTTAACTTTTAACAAATTTAGGATGTATGCAGATTTGTGTAACAAATGAGAATCACACAGATAGGCCTATTAGTACATTTATTTTGACTCAAATAGTTATGATTCTCAGTTTCGTTACCATCAACTGTTATAATTGTGACAATTATGATTCACTATAGTGAATGGATAGTATTTGGGGTAAAAGTCAATTTTGTTGTCATAGAAAAGCAAAGACTAAGGCCCAAAACATTGTTGGCAAATGAAAAACCTCCAAAATACATGTCCATCTAATCTATTCCTATAATTTGTAGGGGATAGATTTGTTGGGAACATATATAACACACTAACTGATCCAATCACAATGCAGATTCATTTGGGAAATATGTCCAAAATGTGAAATGCAGATCCAAAATGACTTAATAAATGATAAATAAATAAATTACATTTAGTATTCTCTTAAACGTTACTCGAAGCCTATATGACATTTCAAAAGTAGCCCATTTTCATATTGATACAGATTATCACTATTATCCATTTACCTACAATATATCAATATACTATCTGGGTTGTGTCCCAGGGGATTTGTTGGGAAAGAAAGTAGACTTTTCGTGTTATTTTTATAATAAGGTAGGCCTAAATCTGATTCTACCCCTATACAGAATTTTTAGATTTAAATTGGTCTATTTAGTTTCAAGTGGTTGTCCTCGTTTGGCACATTGGGAGGTCCTTACAGTGCAAGTCGTTTTTCCGAAGCCTGACTGAGATTAATTAACACTGGAAACTCAGAGAAGAGTCATATCCGTGTGCTTCGCTTGGAACTGATTTATAACCTTGATTTGTTTACGTTTTGCGCTCGGTAACATCATTCAGTTTAATCATTGACAGAAAATGTGACGCGAAAAAGTTTGCCCGGCGGTGACGAGTGCAAAATCCACAGCGGCAGATGAGCGATGACACGCGGAGCGCAAAACCTGCGGAGATTTAAATGCGCGCGGACCGTCACGCCACGGGACAGTCCTTTACTCACCGCCAGAGATATGCCACGAACTAGAGGTCTTTGGTTTTCGAGTGTTGCTTAAGGAAGGGTCATCTAAACTCCAGAGTTGGGTCTAGTGGGACACCGGCACAATGAGTAAACTCAGTCCTTTCAGTAATCTGGTCAAGTTGATCTCAAAGTCGCCTGATAATGGGCCCGTCGGTGGGGAGCAGCTCTGCCTGGAAGACTGCAGACCTCTGTGCCGCTGCGGGCCGGACCCCTGCGTTTGTCCCTTCTCACCAAATAGTAAAGATGGAACCAAGGAACACGAGGTTAGTTTCATTCATAACAATTTGAACAAGGACACACAGCAAGTTTCGTAAAGAAAGAAATTGTCCTCACAATAAGATATTTTAAAAGTTTAAACATTTTAGGCTAATTGTTTTGTTTGTGTTGCTTTTACAAATATTAATGTATTACTGTAGACTGTGTATACATACAGTTTCCATGAAATTTGGACACTTAAGCAACACATTTCATGAATTTCATTAGATATAAAAATGTCAGAAGTGATGGGCCTTTTCTCAGAAGTAACTTCTTGTGCTTTTTTGCCATTACTTGATCTAGTTTTGTGGTTGTATGAACAAAAAGCTAAAAAGACAGCATTTATTCATAATAGAAATTGTAACAATACACACTATACCGTTCAAACGTTTGCCATCAGTACATTCTTTCCTTCTTTCTTTTTCTTTTCTTTTCTTTTAGGCAAGAAATTCATACTTTTAATAACCGACATAAAAATGATAAAAAGTGATGGTAAACACAAATTTTGTTAGAAATATTTCAATTTTGAATAAATGCTGTTCTTTTTATTAATCAAAGACTCCTGAAGAAAGAATACCACATGTTACAAAAAATATTAAGCAGCACATTAAGTTTCCAATATTGCTAATAAATAAGCATATTAGAATGATTTCTGAAGGATCAGGTGACACTGAAGGCTGGAATAATGTCTGATACAAATTCAGCTTTGCATCACAGGAATAAATTATATTTAAAGTATATTCAAATAGAAAACCTTTATTTAAAAATTGTAATAATATTTCACAATATTACCGTTTTTTTCAGTATTTTTGATCAAATAAATGCATTCTTGATAAGTATTAGCAACTTCTTTTAAAACATAAAAATTCCTACCGATCCCAAATTTTTGAACAGCAGTGTATAAATATGCCATTTTTGTTCTTTACATATAATGCCAGGGTTTGGATAGTCTAGGTTTTTATATATATATATATATATATACCTATTTGAATGAGCATTCAATTACTGACTTTTAAATCTATATCTTTTATAAGGTTAAATGTCAAATTCAATGACATTGATATAAATCCAAACAGCAAGTAAAATGAATGACAACAATGATTGCAACTGTAAAATTTTGTGATATTCTGGCCACAGTGAAACTCTTTTGATTAAATATATGAGTAAGTGGTCTAAACACTAATGTAAAGTTAATAAAAAATGCCTCTTCAAAGTAATCAACACTTAATAGTGCAAAAGTCATAGTAGTAAAATAGCAGGATTAAATTCCAAGTCTTGTGATTGTTCAGTGGGACAAGCTTTACTAATCTGCTCTTTGATGCTGTGTAATGGGAAAATGTTGTGCTAATACTTCTGTGTGTGATTAGCAAATGCTTTGCAGTGCCTCAGATTCAGAGCAAATGTATTAGGTTCCCTGGAGTGCATATATGTGTTTCCACTAACAATAAATGTTTAAAATGCATTGAAGGTAGTAGCATATGTTAAGCTACATTATATTTCACAACATTTTTCTATTTGTTTAGGAAAATGGAAGTCCACCGGAAGTCCACTCTGAGAAACATGCTTTTGATAATTTTGCCTATGAACCAGATGGCCACAATGGACTGAAGCACAATTTGGGCCACCAATTGGCAGTCAATGAGAGCGAGGTGAAGATCCGGGTGCAGGGAATGACCTGTCAATCATGTGCTCGATCTATTGAAGAGCGGATTGGAAGTCTTGGAGGTGTTGTTGGTGTCCAGGTGTCTCTGAGTGATAAAGAAGCCTCTTTGACGTTTAACCCTGTAATGGTAACACCAGAGGTTTTGAGAAAACATATTGAGGAAATGGGGTTTGATGCTTCACTTCTGGCCTTGCAGAGTCAACTGCATCCTTCGGTAGCTGACTGGTCCGAGGTAACGTTAGGTGTAGAAGGGATGCATTGCGGGTCATGTGTGAAGAACATAACAGAAACCTTGTCGGGAGTGGTAGGTGTCAACTCCGTATTCGTTTCACTGGAAAAAGGAAGTGTGGACCTTAGATTCGACCCATCGCTGCTTACCCTAGAGACAGTTAAAGGGCTCTTAGAGGAGATTCCACCAGGGAATTTTATGGTTTCCATTCCTGGTTGGAATTCTACATTGAATTCTGCCAGTATCCCAACCCAGACGGTCACCATCGGAATAGAAGGAATGACATGCAACTCGTGTGTTCAAGCCATAGAGGGAATGGCGTCCCAGAGAGCCGGAGTACGTGCCATAAAGGTTAACTTACAGGAAAAGAAGGGAATTGTAACATATGACTCCAGCTTGACTAGTCCAGAAGAACTGCGGGCAGCAATTGAGGACATGGGATTTGAAGCGTGGCTGGATCAAGGTTGTGAATACATATCAGAATACATACTTCACACAGTGAAGATCATCTTTCTCGCAGAGATCATATGAAACTGATACTCTATATATGTACCTGATAAGTGAACACATAAAGCTTACTTTATTTACCTAAATAGCAACTAGCTATATTGAAACTTTTTGAAACATTGCCTTATATGTATTTTATATTTTACTAAATGTGTAATGTGTAGAGATGTCCTACTTTAAAACTATAGGGCTTTAATCTTTCTCTGACTGTAAAACCAAGTAATATAAGATATCACAAAATTGGCAAAATCTTTATCTTGTCTAGACAGTGTCTTCTCCTCTGGCAGCAAAATCTATCCAGAACAATGGTTTCCTTGGTTACCACACAGGTTGCCATTCTAGAATAACACAAAATGTTCTTGAATGACTCAAAACCCAGACAAGGCCACCTTTAAAGGGGAAAGTGGGAGAGTTAATCGGATTAAAGAGGTTTTAGGCAGACTGCTCTTCTCTCTCTCTTTGAAACGTTCATACATTCTTAACTGTGATCCTAACTAAACATGAAGCCAAAAACACATACTGTAGAAATAGTAAAAGTATTATAGCAAGGTATAAGAGTAATCATGCATTTAAAATAGCTGTATGTTCAGTATAAGCACTACATTTCTACACATTTTTTTCTCTCATTCAAAGATTCTGGAGTTTATGATGTTTCATCAAGCAGTCAAATGTCAACTGATCTGAAACAAAGCCACACCTCCAAATCTTCAGCAATCAAAATCACCAAAGACAACCCCTGCGGCTCAGAGGACAGAGAGACACGCAAATGTTTCATTCATGTGACAGGGATGACCTGTGCATCCTGTGTGGCCAACATTGAGAAACATCTGTTAAAACACAAAGGTAAAAATGCCATTCAGGGTTAAGTACTTTTTAAAGTAGCTAGCAAGGATTTTTTAATAGAATGTCATATATATAAGCAGAGCAGTGGTTTGATTTGTATGTGTTGATGTATGTCTAGGTATTAAATCAGTATTCGTCGCTCTGATGGCGGGTAAGGCAGAGGTGAAGTATTATCCAGGGCTTTTGGACCCAGCACAGATCGTCCAGCTCATCTCTCGCTTAGGGTTTGGTGCTTCAGTGATGGAAGAGAATGCAGTGCAGGACGGTGTCTTAGATCTTTCTGTGAGTGTCTGGGTGCATTTGTGAGTGTTTCTGTCACTGCAACTAAAATAATAGGTTCCTCTTGTCTTTCTCTTGTCATTTTATCAGGTGATATGTTATTCTTATTATTTTTTGGTATTTGTGACTGATATTGGTCATTTTTTGTAATTAATAATTTGTTTAATGTTTTCTCAAAAATTTCTTTATTATTATATGTATTGTATTTATTTTTAATATTGATTTTTTTTTATAACCTGAAGGAAGAGATTTTCCATAAAATATATTTTTATACACTGGTTGTTTGAAACACAAGTCAAAATTGAGACAATAAATAATATCATCATAACAAGTTAACAATATTCATAATAATATAATTAAACAATAATACAAAAATGTAACCTAATGTATGAGGAAAACCCAAGTAAAAAAGAAAAACATTACTTTGCCCTCTTCCCCAGTGGGAACTATGAAATGGAAATCCTTATAAAGGTCTGATGTGGAATTCAACAAAAGTATGGTTTGATGAGTCTTGACACAGATATTTCATCAGGTCACCGGTATGACGTGTGCTTCCTGTGTCCATAACATCGAAAGCAAACTTCTGAGGACAAAAGGAATATTGGAAGCCTCTGTTGCTTTGGCGACAAACAAAGCTCATTTGAAGTTTGACCCGGATTTGATTGGCTCTAGAGATATTGTTCGAATTATTGAGGTAAAATTATATTTATATGTTTAAGAAGGATGAGGTTTAATTATAATGCTTTTTCATTGTTATTTTCTTATTAATTTATTAGATTTTTCTGTTCTTTCTCTGTTCTCTAGGGTTTGGGTTTTGGTGTGTCTTTAATAAAAAATGAGGGATTAAACAACACACTGGACCACCAAGAAGAAATTCAGCAGCAAGTATCTTTTTCAAATTTAACCTGACTCACTTCTCTGTGTGTGTGTGTGTGTGTGTGTGTGTGTGTGTGTGCGTGTGTGCGTGTGTGTGCGTGTGTGTGTGTGTGTGTGTGTGTGTGTGTGCGTGCGTGTGTGTGTGTGTGTGTGTGTGTGTGTGTGTGTGTGTGTTTCTGTGAATTGAGAGGACTTTCCATGGGCTTCTATTATTTTTAAACTGACCAAACAATATTTTTTATCTTCCCTAATCTTCCAAATTATATTTTTTATCCCCTAAACCTACCCTTATAAAAAACCTGTTTGCATTGTTACATTTTCAGATAAACATCATTTAATATTTTTTTATAATTGTTCCCCTCGTGGGGACCAGCCTGTCAAAAATCTCAGATTTTACTATCCTTGTGGGGACATTTAGTCCCAACAATGTAGCACACGTGTGTGTGTGTGTGTGTGTGTGTGTGTGTGTGTGTGTGTGTGTGTGTGTGTGTGTGTGTGTGTGTGTGTGTGTGTGTGTGTGTGTGTCAGAGAGTGAGTATGTTTCTGTATTGCTATAAGTTATAGTGTAAACTGGTCTATACCCACAGATGGAAGCATTCGTTTCTGTTCAGTCTGGTGTTTGGGATCCCGGTGATGGGTCTGATGATCTACATGATGGTGATGGACAGTCAACACAAGGAACATGGTGGTTCCATGCCTGTGGACCAGAACATCCTACCTGGTCTCTCCATCATTAACTTGGCCTTCTTCCTGCTCTGCACACCTGTTCAGGTATTTCCTCTGCAAGTTATAGTAGAACGTTGAGTCTCATTCATTAATAATTGCCTATTTTATGTGGACATAGAAGGCTCTCATTCAAAATTTCAACAAACTTTCTTCAAGACTACAGTGTGCATTTTTTTGTGTTTTTTCATGTTTTATGCAGGTAGTAGTTATAGTAGTTATGTAATTTCTAAAAATAAAAATACTGATTAATAAGAATATAAATATATAAAAATGTAATATGTAATTTATTCCTGTAATGGTAAAGCTGCATTTTTTGAAGTGTTACATGTTTTGCTACTCAAGCAACATATATTTTTGGAAACCATGATAGTTTTATTCAGGAAGCTATAATAAAGCAGTTTACCAGCAAAAATTATTCCACTCAAAGCTTCGGAACAAATTGTTTGAGGAAATGATTTAATGACTTATTAGTTTCATTCCAGAATGAATCTGCAGTTGATTAGATATTTAGTGATTTAGATTTAGTGTCCATTACTGGTGCTATTTTATATTAGTAATGTTTTACTGTGTAATAATTATCACATCAAGGTCATACATAATAGTTTGAATGACAACCAACAAATAACCGATAATATAGTATTTCTCTCTTTTTCTGGTTCTCCTTTATTGTCATTCAGTTTCTAGGTGGCCGTTACTTCTACATACAAGCATACCGTTCGCTAAGACATGGTGTAGCCAACATGGATGTGCTCATAGTCTTAGCGACCACCATTGCATACGTGTATTCATTCATAGTGCTGATCGTAGCCATGATTGAAGGAGCCAAACAGAGTCCCCTGACGTTTTTTGACACTCCTCCGATGCTTTTTGTGTTCATCGCTCTAGGACGCTGGCTGGAGCACGTTGCTAAGGTAAAAGAACATCAAAAACACTCAAATATACAGTACTTATGGCTCCGAAGGCAGTCACATGATCAGTCTCGCTCCATTATTAGCTTATCAAGACAGTGAAAAAATGATGTTTTTAACTTTAATGCAGAAGAATTTGAAACATGTTATCAAGTTGAATTTTTTTTATTTTATTAGTTTACATAAAAGTAGGAAACATCATGGTGTATCAGCCTAATATGTTAATGGTACAGTACATATGCATTGTGGATGTTTATCTGAAAATAGATTATACCATTACTGTACAATAAACTGGCAACAAACAATGAATTCAATTAAAGATGTAGCAGTCTCAGTGAACAAAAAAACAAAAAACAGGTGGTCATAAGCCCGACTGTGTCTGTGGGCTTGCCTTTTGAGCATAAGTCTTGCCTGTGTGAGAAAAACATGAGTTCTTGCTTTTATTTTGTCCTTGCAGAGTAAAACATCTGAGGCTCTGGCTAAACTGATGTCACTTCAGGCCACAGATGCCACTATAGTGTTCCTGGGCAGAAACAACACCATCATCAGGTTCACTTCACTCTATGCAGAACACATTATATGAGCTTTTAGTTAGAAACTAGACATTTTTCAGGGGTGCTCAATAAGCTCATTAGTGGACTAATAATTAGATGCTTTTTGACATGATGTTCCATTTTTTAATTTCATGATATTTTGATATCAGCCTTCTTATATATATGTATCAAATGTAGTCTTATCGAAATAAACACCTTACCTCCTGTGATAAGTTTCTCTCTCCAAAACCACATCCTCCAAGGACATGCCAGCAAACCTGAACGCACAAAATGATTGACAGGCAGAGAGCATTTCTGACAAAAATAAGCACTGCTTCTCCTGTTTACAGAGGACTGTCACAGAGACAGCTATGATTTCCCAGGACACTTATTTCAATGACATCTGCCAGGTATTAGGGACATTGTATGTGCAATAATAAAAATAAATACATAAAATAAATCCCTTACAGCACTTTTAATTATTATCAAAACAAGATTTAAGCGCTGCATTTTAAAGAGATTCAAAATGTATTTTATTTGTAATATATACATTTATTTATAAATGAAATGAACACAAGCAAAAATGATTATTTACACTATTATTACACTAAACAAAGTTTACAAATATTTTTGTAAGCAGTGTCTTTTCACAAAGGCTGCATTTATTTGATAAAAATACAATGAAAACAGTAATATTGTGAAATATTGCAGCCAATATCAATAACTCAGACTAATGTGCTTATTTTTCGCTCAAGAAATTTTAATTTTAATGAATTATTACCAATGTTTTTTTCTGTCACTTTTGATTAATTTAATGATAATCATTCAAAAAATCTTACTGAATCCAAATATTTTATTGATATTATTAATTGTAATACATTACAGAATTTACAGGCAATTTGAGACATTTCTACTGCATTATATTTTGTAAAGCTGCTTTAAAACATCCACTAATAAAACTGACTTCAGAATATGCATTATAATAGAATATATATTTATACAATGTACTTCCTCATATACAAATACTTGTTAAGAGTGCAAAGAGCAACAAGAATACAGAATAAACTGCATTAGTGCTACAGCTCTGCTGGGGGTGCGAGTAAGATAGTGGTTCAATTGAATAGCTATCAGTACGAATGGATGGTACTTCAGTTGTTGACCTCTGCTATAGAGTTCAGCTCTCAAAGGAGCAGGATTGAGCACCCTTGGCATAAATGAATTTCATTAGATCTAGTAGAACCGCAGAATTCTGAATGGTGTTGATTGATGTGTGCTGTGTTGCTCAAGGCTTATATGATTTAACTGTCAATTTGCTGTCATGTGTCAGAGAAGAGCAGGTTTCTGTGGAGCTAGTGCAGAGAGGCGATGTTGTAAAGGTGGCACCAGGGGGAAAGTTCCCTATTGACGGAAAGGTCATTGAAGGCACGTCTATGGCAGATGAGTCCCTTATCACTGGTAAGACTTTGACTCAGTCAGTGGGGGTTTGTGTGGTTTAGGATGTTAAATCTGTCTACATGTGTAAACAGTGTCATAGTACATACTTTGGGATTTCTCTGTGATTTAGGAGAAGCTGCAAAACATCCTGTTGGTTTTTATTTAAAGGCACAGTGTGCATGTTAAGCTTGGATAGGAAAGGTGTAAAAATTACACAAATCATCTTTGTTGAAAAGTACATTTTTCATGTAGAGTGAGTGTTGTGCCTGCTTTATTTCAAAGTATGATTTTTTTAGTTTCTGGCTTCACCCCCCCCCCCCCCCTTTACCTTGTTCTGCTTTTTCCTAGTGATCTATCATGTTCATTAGTTACACTGGCATTATATTGGCCCAAAGGTCCAAACTGCCTGATGGATATGAATCTGAAATCCTAACTGAAAGTCTATTTGTCATTCTAGGGGAGCCGATGCCAGTCATTAAGAAAGCAGGCAGTTGTGTGATCGCAGGTTCTATTAACGCTCATGGAGCTCTGCTAGTGGAAGCCACACATGTAGGGTCAGAGACCACGCTCAGCCAGATAGTCAAACTGGTGGAAGAGGCCCAGACATCAAAGGTAACTCATGTGCACAAACATACCTTTTAGAGCAGGGGTTGTGCAGAAACTGCAGGGGGTTCATGAGTTGATGGAAAGATAACAATTACATCGAATGTAACATTAAAAAGGGATTCTTATCATATCAAATGTTGAGATTTAATTAAAGAAGTATATAGTCAGTTGAGTGTTTTAGATTGAAGATCATCTCTACTTTATTGTGGACAAAGATTATGTGTTAAAATTTAGAGGGTTTGAAAGTGATGAATTTTATAGATATATATTTGTATTGTAACTTTTAGAGTTTTGCAAAGAGTGAACCTAAGTGTGAACTATGGAAGCCGTTTCTGCCACTGAATAAACAATTTAAAAGGTTATTGCGACTTTTTATCTCACAATTCTGACCTTTTTACAAGCAAGTGCGATTTTATATCTCGCAAATCTGAGAAAAGATTAAAAAGACGCAATTACCTTTGTTATTTTTTTATTCAGTGGCAGAAACGAGCTTCCACAGTGAACACCCTTAAAGAAACAGTTTACTTAGAAACAAATTACATTTCTGAACATCCAAGATATATGGAGAAGTTTAGCATTACATCACTTGTTTGCCAGGGGATCCTCTGCAGTGAATGGGTGCCGTCAGAATGAGAGGCCAAACAGCTGATAGAAGCATCATAAACCACAAGTAATCCACCCATCCATCTTATGCAGCAGAAAAGCTTCAGTTTGTAATAAACAAATCCATCATCAAGACATTTTAACTTTAAACAATACGGTCCATACAAACATTATTTAAAACATTAACATAAACATTAATTAATGGAGTCATGCAGATTACTTGAGGATTATTGTGATGTTTCTATCAGCTATTTGAACTCTCATTTTCTCAGCAATTTTTATATTTTTTTATATATACATGCACATGCATACAAAAGCAATTTTACTTTCACATTTACTTGTACTTTTTAGTTTCATTTTTACTATGGTTGATAATCTATTAAAATATTTATTCATAATTCATCTAAACATGCTTTTGTAGTTAATGCACTAAATTTCAAGAATAACTAATTAAAAGGCTTTTGTATAATTATTTGTCTCAAAAATGTGTGAGAACAGAAAATAATAAAACATTTAATTAATAACATCCAGTCACATGTTAAATTTGAAAGTGCATATTCATGTTTCTCCTCTAGTTTTGGATTAAAAGCTATTATTATGCAGTGTTAGAATTGTGATGTAACTGTCCTCTTCTCTTGGCAGGCACCGATTCAACAGTTAGCTGACAAACTGAGTGGCTATTTCGTTCCGTTCATAGTGGTGATCTCCGTGCTGACAGTGGTCGCATGGCTCATCATTGGCTTTCTGGACTTTGAAGTTGTGGCAAAGTATTTCCCTGTAAGTTACAGCAATTCATGAACTATGTGTAAACGCAACCTGTATTACAGACAGATCTGTGTAAAAAACAGGAAACGTCTTTAAACCAAGTGTGATCTTCACAGGGTTACAACCAAAACATCCCCCGAACAGAGGTGATCATTCGCTTTGCGTTCCAGGCCTCCATCACGGTTCTGTCCATCGCGTGCCCCTGCTCTCTGGGTCTGGCGACCCCCACTGCTGTTATGGTGGGCACAGGGGTGGGCGCTCAGAATGGCATTCTCATAAAGGGAGGAGAACCTCTGGAGATGGCCCACAAGGCAATGCTTAACCACAAGTCCTTCTTTTAAGTCTGTATTTATTAGGCTGATATCCCAGCTTTAGTGGTATCTGTAGAAATGTTGCTGGATATTTATGTACAATATATCTACTGTATATACACTACTGTTCAAAAGTGTGGGGTCAGTAAGTTTTTAAAAAAAGAAATTGATACTTGTATTCAACAGGCATGCATTAAATTGATCGCAGTAAACATTTTTACATTGCTACTAACTAACTAACTAGCTAGCTAGCTAACTAACTAACAACTAACTAACTAACTAACTAACTAACTAACTAACTAACTAACTAACTAATTAACTAAAGTGCTTTTGAACCTTCTATTCATCAAAAAATCTTTGGATTTTTTTGTATCATGGATTCCATAAAGAATTAAGTAGCTTTTTCTTTCACATCAGCATATTAAAATTATTTCTGAGGGATCATGTGACATTGAAGGCTAGAGAAATGGCTGTTGAGAATTCAGCTTTGCCATTACAGAAATAAATTATATTTAAAAATATATTAAAATAGAAATGAGTAATTTCAATGTCATATTTCAAATCTTTCTTTTTTTTTACTGTTTTGATCATATAAATGCAGCATTTGTGAGCATAAGATACAACTTATTTTCTTCTTTCAAATACTTTATTTACAAATTTTTACTTTTCATAGACATTAACATTTAAAATGGTAGTGTACAGTGTTAGCATCATTGAGTGTCCATTTGGCATCATTGAGATAAAACTTTTTATTAATATTTTGAGTATTTCAGTTTTTATATTTTGTTTTCATTTCCATTTTAGTTAAAGTTTTTGTAATTATGTTGTATGTTTTTGTCATTTTTATTAGTTTTATATACTGTATATTTTATTAATTTTAATTTCAGTTTAATAATTTTAGTACATCATATTTTATTTCAGTAAATATTTATTTGATTTTAAGTAATTTTTTTTAATATTAATACACACACGTTTTTAATTTTAGGTTCAGTTTTAGTTTTAGTTAACTAACGAATAACCCTGGTCTATAAAAATCAAGCATAGTATCAAAATACATATAATATTTATAATGTCGTTATAATAATTAATATATCTATTATTTTATAAAATTCTATATTCTATTTTATGTCTAATGTATCTGTATTCATATACAGAGTGATAGGATGCTGTTATGAATTTAGCTCAGACAAAAATGTTCAGATTCTTTCAGGATTTACTGGATGGTCTGTTGTAATTTGACTCTCTTCCCTGCTGTTCCTGCAGGTTGGGGCTGTTATGTTTGATAAGACAGGCACCATCACTAATGGTGTGCCGCAGGTGACCAGAGTACTGGTCCTGTGGGACCGAGCAAGGCTTCCTCTTCGGAAGGTTCTGGCGATCGTAGGCACCGCTGAGGCCAGCAGTGAACACCCGCTGGGCATGGCTGTGGCCAAGCATTGCAAAAAGGTTTGGAAAAACCAGCAGACACAACAAACTTTGAAACTTCAGTACAGTTTCATATAATGCAGCCTCTGGGCATTATGTGTCATACTTACAAAACTTTCAGAAATTCGGGAAAGCCTGTTTCCAGTTCAATTCTGATTAAACCATCTGTTTAAATAAATTAAAACTGCTCTTAGGTGTTGAAGGAGCTTCTAAATCTGTCTCTCTGTAGGAGTTGGGAACAGAAACTCTGGGCTACTGCCATGACTTCCAGGCTGTTCCTGGCTGTGGAATCAGCTGTAAAGTCTCCAACATTGAGGATCTGCTGCAGAACAGCCCAGAGACACAAGAAACAAACACATCCCATGCAAAGCAAACACCATTTCTTGTCACCCTCCAAGGAGCCACCACAGATGAGAGCAGCCTGGTGGCAGACACAGACACATGTTTAGGGTCAGGTAAGGTAAACGTGTGTTTTTGTTGCCTCCTAGTGTGAGTTTTGTGTATTACTCTGTGTATTATTATAGCTTTTTTCCTTTAAAATGGCCTTTTCTAATCTTTTAAAGCATTTTATTCTGTTTATTTCCACATATAGTACTATTTTATTTTAAATGAATAATTCAATAACTTAATAGTGCTTTGTACGCCACCAAGACTGCATTTATTTGATGAAAAATACATTAAAACAGTAATATTGTGAAATATTATTAGTTTACAAGAACTGGTTTCTATTTTAATATGTTTTAAATAGTAATTTATTCCTGTGATTGCAAAGATGAATTTTCAGCAGCTATTACTCCAGGTTTCAGTGTTACACGATCCTACAGAAATCATTTTAATAAGCTGATTAGGTGCATAAGAAACATTGCACAAAAATATTAAGCAACAAAAACTGTTTTCACTATTGATAATATCACCATCATTAACAACTGAATACCAGATTAGCATATTATAATGATCTCTGAAGGGTCATGTGACACTGGTGACACTGCTGAAAATTCAGCTTTGCCATCACAGGAATAAATTACATTAGCTTATGTAGTTTTAAAGCATAAAAGCTTTATGTTGTGAATGTTAGAGAAGGTATATATATATATATATACATACCAATAACAATTTATTTTACATTTTATTTATTTCTTATTACAAAAGAGCAAGGAATGGTGTTTTCTATCATATGTCCCCTATACTTATTTATTTCCAAGTTATTGTGGCTCAGATTTCCTTGAATGAATTAAACTCTTAATGTATGAAGAAAGAGATTCAGTACATATTTATGTATTTGTGTTTTTCCAGAGAGCCCTTCATACTCTGTTTTGATCGGGAACAGACAGTGGATGATGAGGAACGGTTTGGAAGTCACAGCTGATGTGGATGATGCCATGAGCAGCCATGAAACTAAAGGACAGACGGCCATACTTGTGGCCATCGATGGTACGCTATGTTTTGTCTCAAAGGCAAATAAAACGTTTTTGTTTTTTAGATATCAAAAGAACTTGCTAGTGTATCTAATTTTAAAAAGGTAGTATTATACTTTGTTACCCCTGAAGCCCACATACAATATATTGTTATATAATGTCATATTTAATTTTGTTATTATTTGTCAAACTATTAATTATGTAAAGCTTTTTATTTCAAAACATCAAGATCACCATTTATCCTACCAGTTCTCTGTCTATCACTCCTTCTGTCTCTGTTTCTCAGGTGTGCTGTGTGCTATGTTAGCTGTGGCAGACACAGTAAAGGCAGAGTCAGCTCTAGCTGTTCACACCCTGAGCAGTATGGGAATAGAGGTCTTCATGATCACCGGAGACAACAGACGCACAGCCCGGGCCATCGCCGCACAGGTGCATGTACACACAGTACATGCACATTTGCATTTTGCCTAGTACCATATAAAATCGTATCACATAACAACTCAAAATAATGTCAATATTGAAATCTGTTAATAAAGGTGCAGTCATATTAAAGGTTTTGTTCATGACAGAAATCCTGTCGTAGTACAAATCTGTGCATTGGGAAGATTTACATGAAGGTGAAAAATTTCCCAAAACAGATTTCGCTCATGTTCAAGTTGGTCCTGTAAATTCATCACACTGACCAACAGAAAGCTGCTTAGTTTGAAAGTGACTTTTCTATGAGCAGTGAATACATTTTTGCATGCAAAATTGTACTAATATGAACGTACATTTACTGTTGTTGTTTGGCAAAGACGACTGTTATTTCAATATTTCACATGAAGGCAAAAGATTTTCCTAGGGAAATTTCACAAAAGTTGGTCATGTTAATTTGCCGTGTTGACCAATTCAAATCTGCTTGGTTTGAAAGTGACTTTTTTGGTAAACTGTGCTTCCTAAATCGCTACACTGTTGACAATGGCTCTTTTTTTCCAGCAAAATTTAACCAAACAGTTAGTAATAGAAAAGCCACCCAGTTTTGACATCAAGTTTGCATTTGTGCTTTTGTACACTGTTTTGTTATACAGGTGGGCATAAGAAAGGTGTTTGCAGAAGTCTTGCCTTCCCATAAAGTGGCAAAAGTCCAGGAATTGCAGGACCGAGGTCTGAAAGTTGCAATGGTGGGCGATGGGGTCAATGATTCACCCGCTCTTGCCCATGCTGATCTGGGCATTGCCATAGGAACGGGTACAGATGTAGCCATTGAAGCCGCAGATATTGTCCTTATACGGGTGAGTCAGTTTATTAATCAGGAAAACAAGGTGAGATTATATAAAATAACAACAAAATAAAAAGTCCAGCCATTCATTATGTGTTTTTGTTGATGTAGAATGATTTGCTGGATGTGGTGGCCAGTATTGAGTTGTCTAAAAAGACAGTGCAGAGAATCCGGATTAACTTTGTGTTTGCTCTCATTTACAACTTGCTTGGCATCCCTATTGCAGCAGGTAAACAGAACCAACCGTAATTGTTACCAGTGTTTTCTGGCATGAGCGAGTACTGTGTGCATTCTGTAATTTATGGATGTGGTTTACTGGTTTGAGTCTGATTTTTCAGGCGTGTTCATGCCGGTTGGGCTGGTTCTGCAGCCGTGGATGGGCTCTGCTGCGATGGCAGCATCATCTGTCTCAGTTGTGCTCTCCTCTCTACTGCTGCGACTGTGAGTGCACATACTCTACACTGTGATGAAGTCTTCACGTTCTACCTGCACATATCACTAAACACTTTATAGCCCTGTTCCAAAGCAAAGAGTTTTGCATTTAGGCGTCACAGGAGTCCTGACACAACTGCTGTTTTTAAACAGCAGGCAGGAAATGATACTGCCATATAAGCTGTGCTGAATAATGTTTTGTTAGGTAACCTAAAATGTGCATTATGTGGTAACATCTGAACGTTTTGTTTTATTTAAAATAATTTAATATGACTTCATATAATTTTTTTGCATCAGTTGTTTTCATAACAGCATGCTAACACCAGCTTATTTTCCACCTTATTTTTAACACAAAAGTGAGCAGATATTTTTAACTTGATTGTTAAATGATTATAATAAAAGAGTTTTCATCCTTGTCCATCTGCAGCACACATTCCAGTGGCTAAATGTCAGTGGTGGACAAAGTACACAAATCAAGTACTTGAGTAAAAGTACAGATACGTATTATAAAATATTACTCCAGTAAAAGTAAACGTACTGCTTTTTCAATTTTACTCGAGTGAAAGTACAAAATTACTAAATGTTTAATGTACTTAAGTAAAAAACTACTGATAGATGTATTTAGCAATTTTATATAGACTACTTAATTACATTTTATAGAGCATATTTTTATTATCCTACTGCTCAAAATACCTGGGATTTTCCCAAAGTAACCACTACGATATGTAAAATCAGTAAGAAAAAAGCGTTTTAAAACGTGTTGTTTTGCAGAATGTAAAATTTATATATGACACAAGAATAAGGCCTGAAGTTAGGAAGAACATTATAAGGAAAATATAATTATATTTTCATAATGATTTTTTTTTCTTCTCAAACCTTGTCTGTGATGTAAAAACACTCCTGGCCAAATACCCCCAGCCCCCAGAGGGCATCACTTCCCACTCTGATAATTACTTTGATAATTATGTTCTGAACATCACATCCTTTCTTTTTCCCTCAGATGTAATCTATCTGTGGTTAAATAAAAAATATTTGGACTTTATATCTAAAAATGTCCTCAATTTTGCACCAGCAAGCTTGTTAGCTAGACAGTTTGAATCAGCTAACAATATTTACTTATTTTCTGTATGGTTATGAATAAACATTCATATCTGTCTACTCGGCTAGTTGATCTAAACAATATAAAAATGTATACTGTTGAAAAACAATAAAACAATATAAAACAGATCTATAGGGCTAAGTGCTTAACATTTTAATAAAACTGCTAACGTTACAGCAGCGGGGAATATGAACGTGCATGAGTTATTTTATTTAATCTCTGTTATTTAAATTTTCGTTTTTGACTGACACTGACACTTGATCTGTCTGCATTCAAGCATTTCAGTGGGCTTAAATAGATCACCCTTTACACAGCAGATTTAGTTCACAAACAACTGACAGTTTTGACCAAATATGATTTTCAGTACAACAATTTTTAAAATTTACATTAGTTACTTTTCACAGCATCAGTCGCACAGCATCAGACTGTGAGTTCAGTTCTGAGACTCGCTTAAACGGTTCATTTGAATCAGTGAGTTTTCGACTCGAGAACAGCTGCAATCGGATCTTTCCAATTTGTGAATTAATCGTTTGTTGCGATCTGCGAACCGATTTAACAGGTTCATTGAAAATAATCAGTTTGTTCAAATTCTTCTCGGAGCACGTGATATTATAAAGTAAATATGTTTTATGAAATGTAGTGAAGTAAAAAGTACGATCTTATGCTTTGGAATGTAGTGAAGTAAAAGTAAAAGTTACTCAAAATAAAACTACTCCAGTAAAGTACAGATGAAAAATGTACTTAAGAAAAATGTACAAGTACAGTAAAGCTAAAGCTTCACTTCATTACTGACCACCACTGTAAGTATGTAGTAATGCAGCACACAAACACTCAAGATGGATTACATGAGTTGGTAGCTTAGCATCAAGCTAACAACACTAGACTTTATTCCACCTTATTGTAATGTATTGGTGAGTGTGGCCATTTTCAACCCAAGTGTGCTAAACGTCCAGTGTCAGCCGCTTAGTTGTTTTAGCTGCACAAGATCAGTCTGTCATGCTGGTTGATTTTGGAAACTAGTATTCATTATCATATTTAAATTTAGTATTGTACTCATGAATGCACTGGGTTGTAGTGGAAACAGTTTTACCATTTACTTCACTTAATTCTTCTAGTTATTTAAATTAAAAGTGATTAATGAATCAGACGTTTCGCACATTCACAGGAAATAGGTTACTTCTGCATTGAAAACATCAGTGGACTGGAAATTGTGCACTTCACATGAACACTAATTCAAATACTGTATATCATGACACACAAGGATACTGTCTTGGAAGATGTTTTGAAACAGAGCTCTTAATTTTTCTTATTCGCTTTCCCATGATGCTTAGACGCTCTGTACATATTTTCCATCTCTCTCTTAGATACAAGAAGACGTCAACAGAAGAGTACGAGTCCAGAGCTCAGAATCATAGGCTCAGTCTGAGTCCGTCTCAGGTCAGCACCCATGTAGGTCTGGAAAACCATCGCTGTAGCCCTCTCTCATTCCATCGGAGCTTGGACAGATACAGGCGGAGCCATTCAGGCTCAGGCTCCTCCTCCCTGAAATCAAACTCCTCCCACCCCTCCACAAAACAACCATACAGCACCTCAGGAAGGAACATTGTGTAAACAACTAGCCATGAGCAGACTTGATGAGAGTTGACTAGAAATATTTGATCATGGAATGATGACAGTTTTATAAGTGTTCAATTTTATATAACATTTTACAATGATAGATTTTATCAAGAATTGTGCATGATGGTGAAAGATTTCCTGACACAGTTTCAAGAAGGAGGTTCATGTTGATTCACTGTGATTTGTGCTAACACAAATGTTACCCTTTAAAAAAAAGTCTGCTGTATTTTAATAAGTGTTTAGCAACATCAACATTCTTTCTTTATTGCATTGGATGATGGCAATGTACATGATGATCATGCATGTAAAACCAGTTTAATTTGGAACTAAAAGTATCATGACAATGTACTTATTGCTTGTTTTCTTTTTAAGAGAACCTTACTTTTTCCACTAATGGTAGAATCTAGAACAGGGATAGGCAACTTCGGTCCTGGAGGGCCGGTGTCCTGCAGAGTTTAGCTCCAACCCAATCAAACTTGAAGAAGCTAATCAATGTCTTCAAGATCACTAGAAAGATACAAGCAGGTGGTTTTGATTAGGGTTGGAGCTAAACTCTGTAGGACATCGGCCTAGAAGAATCAGTGCCCAATAATGAATGAAGTAAGCCTTTAATTATTGATAGATAATAGAATAGTATTACTGAATCAGGTTATTTTACATTGGTTTCTTGTGGTTTGGAGAATGAATGGATGGATGGATGGATGGGTCTCTTTGTCCAGTACAAGGTTGAATTGGCATTTCTTGGCCAACAGGTGGCAGTAATGTTAAACAGTTTACAGATGGAAAGGAAATGGCTGGATTGTATGGAATGCCAATGGTTAAACAGTTTGATAAGTAAGGTTTGTAGAAAATAATTGATTTGACTTTGATCCAACAGTAGATTCATACAATTATCTGACAGTTTGCTTCCAGATTACATTTAAGGATAAAAGACGTGTCAGAATAAATGTAGAGGCACCTTTACAGTGACTTTTGTTTTAGAAAAAGTGGATATGTTTATTAAACATACAGTTAGCAGTGTAAAACGAGCCTGTCCATGAGTTTTCAGATACAAAATAAAGTGCATGGTCCCAGCATGGCCTTGTCATGTGCTATATGTAATTTGTGGTACATCATTACAATATAGCACCGATGTAATCCCATCCTGTTTCATTCATCCATCAGCAGTACAATCAAATGGCTAAATATACCGAAATGCAGCATACAACCACTCAAGATGGTCATCAAATCTACAAAGTACCTACTATTTGTAAAAGGGAAAAGTTAATATATTTGTTGCAGTGATATTATGGGGTTACAGTATGCTTGGGCGATTTAAATATAGCCAGATTGCTTGGAGTATTTTGCTTATCTCCTTATGTTAAAGATGTCATAGTGAGCAATTAAATATTATTATTATTTTTTTTTTATAATATGTTAATCTTACTATGAAAATGTACTGTAACTTTCAGAACTATTTAATTAAGGATAAAAGAGAGACTGGAAAATAATCACACATTTTGGTGCAAAACCTCTACGGAAAAAAAAGCAAAAGAAGCTAATATTTACAGAATTGATTATATTAAAAAAAAATATAAAAAAATTATATAATAAAATATACAATTTAAATAAATATTTTTGCATCCATTATTTAATTGTAACCTAAAAAAGCTAAATAATTGTCCTACCCCCAGTTACAAAACTGAGCTCTACTGCTTTGCAAAGGCTTGAACTACACGTAAATATGCATTCTTATGGGTTATTCTAGTTATCATTCATTTTAAGTGATATACAGAATAAATGTAGTTTATGGCAGACATTTGGGATAGTAAATACTGCACTGTTACTTCTCACAATACTGTGTTCATTTGAAAGTTGATATTATTAATATAAAGCATTTCACAGCGGCCTGGTATATGAATAATGTTTGCAAGTATGTAAGGCCAAAAACACCAGTCTAAAACCAATAACTATTGCAAATACCTTGTGAATTCAATTTGATCCTGCACACATTGCTCTACAGACTGACATCAGTTTCATGAGTGTGGCCTTTGTAAGTATACGGACTGTACTACTGTATCAGACCAGGAGGGTCACAAACAGTCCTCTTAATACCAAAACATAACCATATTTTCATTATCACTTATCAGCAAAAACACTAGCATTTGAGATGTTTCTTGTTGGACATATCGTTCCATATTCTCAGTATCTCCTCTGGTGAGATCTGATGTACAGTCAAGACTTTTCGGTAGCGGCAGAGACTGTAGGTCATTTTCCAGTGATTGAATCCACTGTTCTGGAAAGGCCGAATGCCCAGTTTCCGCAGGCACAGTCCCACATACACATCCTCCAGATGTAGAAGTCTTGTATGAAGGGAGGTCTTATAAACCAGCTCTGCGATGTCTCCAGAGAAGACGTATCCAGTACCAGAGCAAAAGGGCGGGTACCTGCTATCAGGGTACAGCTCTCTGGGCATGAACCACTTGCTGTGGACGTCACGTATGGGTCCTCCGTTTATTACATGACCTGTGAAAAAGCGTCGCCTTGGTTTGGAGTTGGGTCTCAGAAGGTTAAACACTAAATTGTCCATGTTAACAAATATATCACTGTCTATTTTCATGACATACTGCGCGTTGGGGCAGAATGAGAACACCCATCGCATGCCCATGAGAGTCTTCAGGGTCAAATTGTGGTATGAATCCACAAAGTCCTCGACTAGGATGTCATGGAAGATCTGGCTCTCTTGTTCCACCATCTGGTTGAGGACAGGTTCAGTGTTGTACCCAAGAAGGAACAGCGTCAAAATGCTAACGTCGCCGAACGTGTTTTCATCTCCCCACGTCTCCCGGATCGCCTGGCGGGCGTCAAACTCCTTGTGGTTGGTGCTTATGAGGAGAACAAGAAAGGGCGTTGTGCTTTCACATTTGTTGGGCTCGTTGATGAGGAACTTGAAATTGTGCGGGTTTAGAGCCCGTGTTCGGATATTGCTGAACGTGTCGTTCTTCGAGAGCCTCGGCAGCTGTTTGTGGGAAGTGAAGGTAATCTGACCTGTGTAGGTGGTTGAGGGCCGAGAGCCACTGAAAAACCACAGCGCACTGGCCCAGAAGACCACAGTCAGCAAATACAGGCATGACACCTTTGATGGCATCTCGTCAGTGGCTGGATCACCTGTCAATCACACGCGTTCAGCCCACGGGGCCAATCACGTGTAGTTATTAGGAAAGCATCGCTCAACTGAGCACAAACCATCCATCTTTTGATGTCAGTGCTGGTTTAGTTTAGTTCAGAGGCATTCTTTTTAAAAACACAGACATTACTTAATGTTTTCCCTAAGGACCAATTGCCACCAATCATTTCTTGTTATTTAAAAGGATATCAATATTCTTTCATATGCAGTCATATAAAAAGGACTAAGAAGGAATTCTCTTTACTCATATTAACATTCTAGATCAATGGTTCTCAACTAGCGGCCGAAAGCCACAAGGACCCTCAGAAAACTTGAAAAGGGGGCCACAGGATGACCTAAAATTATTCAGTTGAATATATGATTAAATAAATCATATTTCTTTTTCCCCCTCATTTACTATTACCTGCTTGTTTCCCAAATTATGTTTATAAAAAGATTAAAAACAAGCTAGCTTTGTCATAATTATTGCATAATTACTAGCAGAAATATCCTACCTTAGGCATTGAAAACTGTGTTGGACAATGAGAAGCATTTGAGTCAAAATAGTTGAGAACCATTGTTCCGTTTCTAGAAGGTTCTATGCTCTTCCAATTGTGCTGAGATTTGCATCCACTTTCCAATGATTGACCTTCTATCACTGTGGGTCATCACTGCATTGCGCTTGTTCTGACATCATTAATAAAGCATATAGGGTGGAGTGGACAGAGATGCTTCTCAGTTCAGGTGCTGCAGGACGTCTCCGAACGCCGAGATATGCTCTTTGCATATGAGGGTATTTGTTTTCTTTCCAGATCCAAATTTTAGGCTGTATGTGAACCTAAAACAGAAAAATATAGATGTAAATGTATCTAAATGTTGTATGTATCATCACACACACACACTTATGCTGTACTGATATCACATGATCATCATTCTATATTTAGCCCTCACAGCATGGGTTCTCCAGTTACCGTATTGCATCTGAATTATTAGACAGATAATATATACACAGTGGCGGCCAAAATTATTAGAACACTAGTATTTTCACCAGCTAAAAAGTGGTTTTAAGTATGTTATTTCTGTCTTTTGCTGTAGTTTGTCAGTAGGAAATATCAGTTTACATGTCCAAACATTCATTTTGCCATTAATTGTAATAATCCAGTGAGATTTTTGTTTTCACAAGGTGTCTGACAACAACCAGAGCTCCACACAGATATCTGATCTCCTCCTCATCTAGTCTGTCTGGATCAACAGAACAAACAGAAGAACTGTGGCAACGTCTCCAAGATGCTTCAAGAAACCTACCTGCAAAGCTCCCTGTAAAACTATGTGCAAGTTCACCTAGGGAAAAAGCTGCTTTAAACTCAAAGGATGGTCACACAAAATGCTGATTTAATTTAGTTAATAGAAGTTAATTGATAAAGAAATCTATTTACAGATTCCTCAATTTTACAGCATTTTTACTCAAGTGCTTAAAACTTTTAACAGTAGGCTACTGTAGATTTGCAGGTAGGCTTCTTGGAGATAATTGTTATTTCATAAATTAAGAATGAAAAATTAAGAATACTATATTATAGAATGCAGAAATCCCCAACAAATCAAAAATACATATAATGAGGGTGAGAATGAGAATGAATGGTGGTATATTACAGGTGGGACTGTAAACTAAAGGCAGACCTGGTAAAAATATCTGTCTCTATTATAAAATAGCACTTCAGCAGAATTTTTGCACCTGAAGACACAAAAGACGACAAACAAACAACATCAGCAGCAATTGTCTGGGAAGGATTCCAACAGCAGAGCCAGAGGCGATTTGTGGGCACCTCAGCTTCCTCAGAACCTGACTTGGGAGATAAACATGACTCATCCTTTTTTCTGGCCTGTTGGTATTGTTTCTATGAACCTCTATTAACCTTGATTAGATCCAAGAGTGACTGGGGCACTGCTGTGTTTTCTAAGTCAGTATAAAGCATATTCAATACATAACAGACCAGCTATAATTTGCCACACCACTGTTATTTTCATATCATTTTTATACAATTATATATATTTTCATATATTCATATTTAATATTTTCTGGTTTTATTTTAATTTTAGTTCAAACTCTAGCCATTTAAAATACATTTACATCTACAAAAATTGGAATATTGTGAAAACGTTTTTTTCTTGTAACTTATTTCAAAAAGTGAAACTTTCATATATTTTAGATTCATTACATGTAAAGTACAACACTTCAAAAATGTTTTTTTTAATTTTGATGACTAGAGCTTACAGCTAATGAAAGTCAAAAATCCAGTATCTCAAAATATTAGAATATTTACATTTGAGTTTCAATAAATAACCATCCAAACAGTATAAATTCTGGGTATCTCTTGTTCTTTGAAACCACAATAATGGGGAACACTGCTGACTTGGCAATGGTCCAGAAGACGATCATTGACACCCTCCACAAAGAGGGTAAGTCACAGAGGGTCATTACTGAAAGGGGTGGCTGTTCAAGGAGTGCTGTATCAAAGCATATTAAATGCAAAGTTGACTGGAAGGAAGAAATTGGGTAGGAAAATGTGCACAAGAAAAAGAGATGACCAAGCTTATACTGTCAAGCAAAGCCAATTCAAACACTTGGGAGAGCTTCACAAGGAGTGAACTGAAGCTGGAGTCAGTGCATCAAGAGTCACCACGCTCAGACATCTTCAGGAAAAGGGCTACCAAGCCACTTCTGAAACAGAAACATCGTCAGAAGCATCTTACCTGGGCTAAGAAGAAAAAGAACTGGACTGTTGCTCAGTGGTCCAAAGTCTTCTTTTCAGATGAAAGTAAATTTAGCTTTTCATTTGGAAATCAAGGTCCCAGAGTCTGGAGGAAGAGTGGAGAGGCACAGAATCCATGTTGCTTGAAGTCCAGTGTGAAGTTTCCACAGTCAGTGATGATTTGGGCTGCCATGTCATCTGCTGGTGTTGGTCCACTGTGTTTTCTGAAGTCCACAGTCAACGCAGCCATCTACCAGGAAATTTTAGAGCACTTCATGCTTCCTTCTGCTGACAAGCTTTATGGAGATGCTGATTTCATTTTTCCAGCAGGACTTGGCACCTGCACACACTGCCAAAGGTACCAAAAGCTGGTTGAATGACCATTTAATTTATTATTTTAATTTATTTATTTACTTATTTAAGATGATGTTTATTACATTTCAAGTAATGATTATGTTTTATATAAAAATCATATCAGACCTTTTCCCCCTTTAATATGAAAATGACACCCTTAACAATGGCACAGTATATTAATATATATTCAAATAGAAAAGTAATTTTAAATTGTAATATTTCCAAAAAATACTGTTTTATTGTTGTTGTTTTTTTAAATACATGAAGCCTTGGTTAAGAGACTTCTTGTACTGTTACATCATTTGTACTCTATAACAACAGCATTTATTCAAAACAGAAATCTTACTATCACTTTTTTATCAATTTAACAAATCCTTGCTGAATAAATGTAACGTCTTTCATGGAAAAAAAAAAAAATCATACTGACCTGATATACCATACTGAGTTTAGAACAGTATCGTACATTGCCACAAAATATTAATAATTTGAAAAAAGTATCATGTTTCAAAAATAAGAAGCACAACTGAAGGTCAACTAACAGCACAACTATTTCTAACATTGATAATAAATCAGCATATTAGAAAGGTTTCTGAAGGATCATGTGACACTGAAGACATGAAGAGTAATGGCTGCTGAAAGTTCAGCTTTGCCACCATAAGATTACATTTTATTTTAAAGTATTTTAAAAAGAAAACTTATTTAAATTTGTAGTAATATTTCACAATATTATTGTTCTTACAACATGTTTATTAATAGGTGCATCAAATGTAGGTAGAAATAGCAGAGGACCCTGGGGAAAAGACAGGGCAGAAAGAGATAAATAGAGAATGATGGGGTTTTGTCCTAAAAACAAGATGGGTAAGCAAGAGTCTCCACTATACAAACACAATCTATTCTTTATCTTGATTCCCCCTTCTTTGCTTCAGATCAACACCATCCTCTCTTTCCTTTAAAAAGGTCAGATTCATGCAAATACTGCACATGCCACAGCATGGGAGCTAAAGAACAATCTCTACAGTTGATTTAGTTAGCCTATACTTTTTTCTGGAATAACAGTGTCTGTGTTTTATGCATGATCACACACACAAATATATACTTTCACTCTTTTCAGTATTGTCAGTCACAGTCATCACCACCATCTTATTGCACAGTCTTTCATTTGGTAATTATGTATCGAAGTGATGGCACCATTTTGCTTTTCGGAATACAGCATCTGTCTTCGGATGCTGTGGGATACTCTGCTGTTGACATTGGGGCATCCAGTCAAACAGTTCTGGGTGCAGTGATTAACCTTCAGCATTGTACTTGGAGTGGAGTAAGTAAGTGGAGCATCACTTTTATGAATGTGTGCGTGTCTCTCTCTCTCTAGCAGTAAATTTGCATATGCATAAAATTGTTTCTGGGTCATTAACCTAAACAAATCTATCCAGGATTGTTTTATGGCTTCTATAAGCACAATATATCCTTCTTCTTCTTCTACTGTTCATTTCTCTCTCTCTTTTACTCTTAAAGGGATAGTTCAGCCAAAAATGAAACTTCTGTCATCATTTACTCACCTTAATGCCATCCCAAACCCATACAGTATGATTTTCTGGCTGCCTTGCTGCCCAGTTTGCTAATGACTTCACTTAATCAGCTATTTTTTTAATGGCTTCTCCAAATACCTTTTCTATTTTCTCATGAATTAGAATATAAATAAATTGTCTACCTTTATGATATTTTATGGTACTTTAATTGTCATTTTGGAGCGCAACCGCCCAAGTCCACAATTTATTTTCATTAAAGGAGACTAGGGATGAATGATATTAGATTTTTGCCGATATCCGATATGCCGATATTTTTCTAATCATTTTGGTCGATAGCTGATGCCGATATATTTTTCCCTTTGTTTTGAAACAACACCAAGTCTCTCCTTTGCAGAAGTTATAAACAAATTATTTTAAAATTTTGTTTTGTTTTGAACAAAAACTTCTTTAATGAGAGCACATTGAAAGCCTTGAAAATAACTAATAAAATCAATCTCTGCTGTTTTTTTTCTCAGACAGATGCAGTTGAAACCGTAACATTTTATTTGTGGATTTAACATTATTAGATGGTCTAAAGCAAAAGAGCTGTAAAAATTCTTTATATTTACATATTTCCTTATATTTGTTTTCATAATCCATTTGAAAAATATTACTGAATAAATCTGTATATATTAAGTTATTTAATTTAAAAGTGTTATGTTTGTAATTTTTATGCACGTACATACTGCTTTATTTATTCAGAAACACAAGTATCTTAATGGTATTTGTGTATTTTACTTTGATTTTAACAGCGCCCCTAAGTAAATAAAACACCTTACGACCCGGGGAGGCTGCAGGAAACGGTTGACTCTCTCGCACACCGAAACGCGTCATCTTGTACGTGCATATTCATTTAAACTTTTGATATAGGCACACATCTGAAGTATGTGCACAGAAAGCGGCTGTCACATGACGTGAGTACTAAACCAAGTTCTCTTTCACATCTTACTGCGCTTAACTGTCAAATACAAACAGATTTATGCTAAAACACACGAAATTACAAAAACAGTCAGTTATGTCTGTGAAGGTTAACACATTGGAAAGAAATAGCATGTTTATATTAGATCTGTGTAGCAGCGGCGTAATATACAGTAAATAAATCAATAAATCCACTGCTCTCTTGTCTCCTCTGAGGCTGGGAATCTAGATAGAGTTCTGTGCTCATCTGTGCAGACAAAGACAGAACAGTTAGCATGCTTTGCTCGAACATTTGCCATGGCGTTAAAACCGGTGCGTCATTTGCAAAAACACAATGGCAGCGATGTGGGTGGAAACTAGAAGATTAAGGGTAGGGCTGCACGATTAATCAAATTTCTAATCGCGATTACGATTATGGATGCCACGATTACATAATCGTTCAAAGCCGCGATTACAAAAATAAAAAATGCATTATTCTGTGTGCTTAAGAGGTGTTTGCAGCGCAGGGTTTAAAAAACTCAAACACACTGGATAAAAGACATTTTGTCTAACTGATAGTCGTTGTCATTCTGTTGTGCATGATAGATAAGTTAAACGCCAAACATGTCAAAAGCGGAACAAAATAGCGGTACTCGTTTGAGCTGTGCGCCACACTGACCTTTTATCTGCTCGCCTCAAAAGAAAGCAGCGCAGCGCAAATTTAGAGCGTCTGCGTTTATTACAGTGACCACTTGTGATCACGCACAAAACAACGCTGTGAAATCCAGTAAGAAGCCTTCGAGTTCAGCGCAGAGTTCTCCAGTACAAATCACGTCTCTTTAAACTATTTAAAGCCAAATAAATCAGAGCTGTTATTCTCATCAACACTGATGCAGAAACAGTGCAACAACGATCCAGTTAGAAGACGTTTCAATCCACAAATCACCCACATTTACAAGTAACGCGAGTTACGTAATAATATTACGTATTTTTCAAGTAACTAGTAAAGTAACGCATTACTTTTTAATTTACTAGAAAATATCTGAGTTACTTTTTCAAAAAAGTAATGCCAGTTACTTTTTTTCCATTTATTGACTGACAGTGCGCTGTGTGAACATGATCTTACTGTAGTTCTAATCTAGACTAAATGTGAATGTGTATTAATTCATCCCACTCGCAAAAAACAGATTCAGTATTCATCAAAATGAATTAAAACAGTGAAATGCAAACTCAGAATATGACGCAAACCTGCAATAATTAAATATGTTAAACAACACAAATATATCTAATCTCATTTTATTAACCAATGTGTTTGCTGCTGACCTTTGATCCAGTTCAACCATATTAATAAGCAAAAATTACTTTAGATAAACTAACAATTGTGCTTCGTTGTTTTTTTTAATTGCTGAAGAGTGTTGAACTTCTCCTGTGTTCTACTGTACAGACGTGATTTACTCTTCCTTCAGCCTGAGGTTTATTCATTACACTTTTTTGGTGTGAAAGGCTTTTACATTTGCTATAAATATAACTTCTTGTATTAAAAACAAACAATCAAGCCCTGCTCATATTTAAAAAGTAACGCGAAAGTAACGCAAAAGTAATGTAATGCATTACTTTCCATAAAAAGTAACTAAGTAACGTAATTAGTTACTTTTTTAGGGAGTAACGCAATATTGTAATGCATTACTTTTAAAAGTAACTTTCCCCAACACTGATGGTAACAACGGGACGGGGTAAATATGTTAAAGGAGTAATGGAATATAATTACATTATTTTGTTAATTATTCTATCAGTTGATGTGGATTTATCTTGAAGCTACTGTTTTTCAATGCAAACACCATATAAAACCATATAGTTAGTCTACTTTTTTACCATGGTAATAAGGTGCTGTACTTTTGGTTATGTATAAAAGATGAGGCTGTTACAGTTTTCACAATAGTACTGTCAAATGTACATCTGCTTCCCAACTCAAGCTCCTGCTACTCTGAACTCAAGCTCCTGTTCAAAAGTACATTTATAAGAGACAAAACTTGTAATATTACATGTTCAGTGCTACCAAATCAGGTGCTCTCGAATGTTAGTCTGGAGCCCTGATAATATAAATTGTAGTGTAAAATGTTACTGCAATTTGAAATTCCGTCTGTGCAATTGTAAATTAAATATATAGCTTTAGTAAACCCTTTTTCTTTTTGTATTAGTATAACATTATTATACCATGCATAATTTTACCTTTTTTTGTTTAAAGAAGAAACCAAACCAATGTATAGTTGACATTTGAGGCTCAATGCTATAGAAAAGCAAAAAAAGTTCAGGAAGTTCATGTTTTCAGCCTTTTTTTAAATATATATTTTATATAAAAATATGGCATGCAGCTTCAAACAATGGCATAAATCTGTTCAAAATAATCATTATTAATAATCACAATTATAATCTCAAGGGAATAATCGTCATAATCGTGGAGCCCTAATTAAGGGGCGGTAATATTATAAAAAGATACCCTTTCGATGTCACAGGGGGAGAGAAATCTGAGTGGCTTGTTTCTTCACAAGCTTACACATAAAGGCTTACCAAAATAAAATGACTGGTTTAATTTTTTTTGTAATTTCTGGGTTGGTAGATGCACTTTCATATAACTATCTAATACTAATATACTAACTGGACATTGGTATTCAGATACTTCATGTTATTGGCAAATAACCGAACAGGCAGCTGAATACTGATGGATGGGGATTATGTTTTAGGCTCTGGCAGATGTAATATAATTGGATTCACAACACATTCGATCAGTCAGAGAGAGAAATATGGTATGTGGAAATACTATCATGGTGCTTTCACCGACCATTATAACTGTAGTAAATGCACTGCAAAAAATGCTTCCATCAGTATTTTTGTTTTGTTTTCCAGTAAATATACTGTATATCTAATCATATTATGATCTAAAAAAAATACTTGAGAAGCAAAATCACATAATATGAATTGTTTTCATATACCTTTATTTTTCTGACTTCAAAATTGATTTTTATCGTTTTTTAATTATAAAAAGGAAATGAAAATTTGCCTTAAATTTAGCATTAAAACAACGCAAACGTGGTCAATGTTGTCTAACTCTCTTCTCTGTTTTTGACTGACTCTGTAATGAATAAAAGTAAATAACATCTGCCTAAACCTAAACCATAGTCTAAACCATATTTCTCGGTTCAATGGCTGCATATTTGTCATTTGTATAATTGTGTTTGCTGATGTAAGGCTTTCTGTGATTTACTGATCAATAAACAGATGGCTGGCACTGCTTCTCTCACTAATGATAAATCTTGAGGCAGTGTATGTATGATCTTTCCTAGCACTGGCTTCATCTGCAATGACTGCCATGTTTGTTTTTTACATCGACTCATATTGTTCGCTCAAAATAAACAAACAGCAACACACACACACACACACACACACACGCACACACACACACACACACACACACACACACACACACATTATAGAAATTAAACCCTAAAACTATATACCTTTTAAAATAAGCTGCTGTTTCAAATCGACAAGATGTTCTTTCCGGGATTATTCATTTCTGTTGATGAGTTGGAATTTGAATTGATTTGGCCATGCACCACAGGATATTTAATTCTAATAGAGCTTGAACAGTCATGCCATCAATTTGCAGGCCAAACCTGGAAGGCTAATTTAACGTAGATTCCCACAGGAATTTCCAGTGGGATTTTAGGATGGCTGTTGTCCTTTTACAGTACAAATTAAATCAGGCATGTGGTTACCATATGAGACTTTTTGTTCAACACCATAAATTACACACAGTCCTCCCTAAAAAGTGAACTTAGATGCAGCTAATAAACTGCTAAGGACTGCTTCATAAGTGTCATAAACTTTTAAGTCTCCTTTTAATTGTGTGCCTCCACTTGAAAAAAAGATATATATAAGTGTAATGAATTGTGTGCATAAATCAAATACCAAATATCACATTTATATGTGGTATTGCAAACAAAATTATTATTAATATAATTTAATGTTTTTCTGGAAATAATTATATCTGCATGATGACATATTTTTGGATAATTCATAATGAAAAATGAATTGTAGTAACTACACTTACAGAAGATACATTCTTTAAAATGTTTAATTTTACTTCCTTAAAAATGTAATTTAAATTCTGCATCATGTTTTTCCACATCATTTCAAATTCAACATAAATTCAGGAAAATTAACTGAAATTTAAAAAGTATTCTCAATTCATTAAATGTTATAATTATAAGACTGGTGCACGCTTCTGGTTAATTTAAGATGAAGTCAGAGAAAAAATGGAAACAACACATTAGCAGTCAGTTTAGTTTGAATCCCGCATTCACACTTACATTTCCCCAAAGTTTAAAGATTTAAATCAGTGATAAGAGATGACACAGAAACAGACAAACCTTTCAGGGTCAGACACGGTTTCATTCTGTCTCAATACTGATTATTGTGTTTTAAATTATGATAGAACCCAACAGGCTATCTAATAAATGCTTTGATATAAAAAAAATAACTTTTCAGTTTCAACTGCACTTCAGAAATAAGAAACTCTCCACTATTTAAATATTTATGTGGATAAGAGATGCTTAAACAAGAAAATGTAATTGGTATGCAAGTGGGTTTGTTCTCCCTCAGCTCTGATCTACCACCACTACACACAACACACACACACAACACACACACACACACACACACACACACACACACACACACACACACACACACACACACACACACACACACACACACACACACACACACACACACACACACACACACACACACACACACACACACACTAATACAATGACATTATATTACCAGCACTGCGGTAAACTAATTTCTCAGAACAAAAAAGTCAGGGCAAAGTAATATGAATGGGTATACCTCTCACTTCACAGTAACTATGAAATATCATTATAATGTATGAGAACAAAAACACAATGATAAACTATCTATCTATACTGTACATATAAGTCAATAAGCAGATGTGTTGCGGTCAACATGGAGAAAGCCTAATTTTGAATTAACAATCTCAATAATGCCTGCATCCCATCACTGTGCTATAGATGTGCAATCATACAAGATCTTAGGAGCTACAACAGATGTACAGTATCAGGGCCTCAGGATGAGGGCCATGCGCTATTAAGGGCCATAACTATTTAATGTAAAAGTCAACATTAAAGCATGCTTTCACCTAAAATGTCAACAGTACAACTTTAAAGTACACTCAAAAGTTTCCTGATTATTCAGGAGGGTGTGATTGCTAGCTCAGCAGAATGAATTTCCAAAAGAACATAATCAAAAGCATGTCAATCATCCAAATCATGGCAAAAAAAAAAAAAAATATGAAGCTGACAGTATTAAGAGGTTGCCAACAGCCTTATGGAAAAGTATCTCTCTCCACTAAACAAAAAGTAACAGACTGATAGATGTCAGATCCATAGGAGAGCCTTTTTTTCAAACTGCAAAACATGATGTATAGCAGTGCTCATATCAAGAAGCTTCCAATCGAGTACTTAGCATCAATCAAAAATCTCACCAATCAGGGGTGTGAACTGTCTTCACAATATTGATTATACTACTGACAATTTGTTGCCAACGGGGTCTAATTTTGTGGTCAAAACAGCTGAAACATTCTTACGATTTGGAATGACATTAAGGTGAGTAAATGATGAAAGACTTTCATATTTTGGGTGAACAAAAAGGTCATGATTTTTTTTTTTTACAAGGCTAAACCATATATGGTACCCTGGACCACAAAACCAGTCTTAAGTTGCTGGGGTATATTTGTAGCAATAGCCAAAAATACATTGCATGTGTCAAAATTATCAATTTTTCTTTTGTGCCAAAAATTATTAGGACATTAAGTAAAGATCATGTTCCATGAAGATATTTTGTAAATTTCTTAACATAAATATATCAAAACTTCATTTTTGATAAGTAATATGCATTGCTAAGAACTTCATTTGGACAACTTAAAGGCGATTTTCTCAATATTTTGATTTGTTTGCACCCTCAGATTCCAAATGTGCAAACAGTTGTATCTTGACCAAAAAAAGACAAAACCTAACAAACCATAAATCAATGGAAAGCTTATTTATTCAGCTTTCAAATGATTTATAAATCTCAATTAAAAAAAAATACACTTAAGACTGGTTTTGTGGTCCAGGTTCACATATGTCCAAGTTGATGGGAGGAAGGAAGAGGTAAATTTAGAGATTGTTTTAGACAATTTTTTGTTGTTGTTAAGAGAACAGAAAAGATATGTGATACACAGGATTTAAACACATTAGTCATACACAACCTATAGGTGTTATTTATATGAAGATGTGACTACCATTTAACAAGTTAAAAAATAACCAATATAACTAAAGATTAAGTAGTAATATTAAATAATTACTAGTAACTTAAATAGGTAGCAGCAACAACAGCATTAGTTACTAGTAGGAAGTGGATAGTTGATATGAAAGGCAACATTTGCCAGTTGTTACCAGTGACAATTGAATAGACTCTTTTCGCTATAGGGACAGTATTTAAATAATTAGTACTAGTAACTATTGAATAGCTACTAGTATAGGCCTACCAGTCGCTTGAATTGCATGCCATTGATTTACATAACAATTACGTTATAATTAAGAACAAATGTTAACATTGCCATAGTTGAACTTTATATTATAACATTTATAGGCTGTTATCTATTATATCACAGCGTTAACGTTTTACAATAATTACAGATAAAATGCTGGTCTCCTGGTAATATACTCAAAGAATGCTTTGTGCATCGCTCCTTTTACCCCAAAACCCGAACATAACATCGCATGACTCTGTAGCGCTGCTCCTGTCACCTTAAAGAATAGGACGCTCCACAAACGCAGATGCTCGACACACTGGGTGAACTTCAACGAGGGAATTCATTGCGAACCTACCTTTTCGGTCAGATTCTCTGCATTGGTGAAATCCTGCCAGTTTTCTTCAGAGGACGATGTGGATGCACGGTGTATTGAACAAGCGGTCGAATGGTTGCGAGGTGGTGCTCTGCGGCGGGTAATGAGCGCTGTCCAATCAGCAGCTCGCCCGCAGAAGACGAATCAGTGCTAGCCTACACGACTGCTCACTTGACCAACCTACACTCTCCACTTCATACTGCACCCTCTCTCTACAAAGCACAGGTCAAGATTACGACTGCTTTTTGATAAGGCAAGGTTGATAACTGAATTCATTTTACTATAAAATACCTAACACATAAAAATATCAAACATAAACTGTAACACATATAAAAATAAAAATTGTCTTTATATCCATATAAAGTAGGCTGCCGTGATATTGTTCGTAATTCAAGTCAGGTTTATTTGTATAGCGCTTTTAATTATATATTGTTGCAAAGCAGCTTTACAGAATATTAAGTTTCCACAATATAATATATTTGTAAAACTTTATATATTGAAATTATGGCAAAACTGGGTAATTCTGTATATTGTCTGAGGGTTGGCATCCTCTGAGGTCCTCTAAGGGGTTGGCATCATCTCTTCCAGGGGCGGTGTTTCCGGATGGCAGAGTATGGCAGGTGCCATACCCTATAACCAGGGGCGGCGCCAGAGAATTTTGAACGCAGGTGCTGAGGGGGTGCTAGATCAATGACAGGGGGAGCTGGGTAATTAATAGTAAATATGAACAAAACGTGTTTTTATTATTATAATTTTTCTAAATGAATAATAAAATCGCTATATAGGCGCATTTCAAATGTGTATGAGGAATGTGGGAGTATTATCGTGCTTGCTGTATGACATGGGGGCGCGCACGCAATCATTTTTATTTATTTATTTTCCTGCGGAAAGAGCTTATACTCCTGTCATCCTTTTTGGATGTGCTTCCTGTCGTCTCATGCAGTCTCCGTGAATGGAGTGCGTCACAACAATGAAGCAGCTCACAGACATAAGAAATAAATCTGCAGAAAGCTTGAAAACCAATTAAAATAAAAAACAAATCTTCTTCTTCCATATAGGTGCATTTCTCTATTAAAGGCATGTCCACTGTGGAGATGGCGAGTCTGAGAAAGCACTAGTTTATTAATAAATAATAAAAATGTGAGAAAGCACTAGTTTATTAATAAATAATAAAAATGTCTTCTTTTACCCCGATGCATTCATAATCATTACTTTAGTCAGTGCTTTGCAGCAAGCTTTATGCGTGCGCTTGAGTGGGGAATAATACGGCTAAATGCCTATATTTAAGGATGGTTTAGTAAGTTATTATACTAATACATTTAATATAAACATGCGACTAGTTGGCTAGAATTTTTTTTAGTCTGGGGGAGGCCTTGGCACAAGGAACCGATCCATTTTTTTAATAAAATGCTGACATTACGTGCAACTGCAAATCACGTTGTATTGCATTGCAGTATTTATGCATGTGTAATGAGTCAAATGTTTTTATTTTATTTCATTTTTTATGGGAGTGCTATGGAGGTGCTTTGGTTTATCTTGGGGGTGTTGCATTAGTAGAAAAAAATACAGCTTATATCCTCTCTTGGTATATTAAAAAATCACAGAGCTAAAAACTGTCTGAAAAAATGGCGGGTTGCATCAGTTGTTGCTAACATAGAATTAGTCATGTTATGGTTTTTAAAGAGGCCTTATGGATAATTGCGCATGACACATGTTTTGAGTTTGAGCTCCATCAAGTCAATTATTTATCGTCTATTTTCTATCTTAAAATCAATTTTATACACCATAATTTTCGTTTCTATAACGTGTAAATATATCCCCTATCACATTCTACAACAAAAACAATCCGAGTGCCTTGTTATCACTAATTTTATTTTGATTTCCCAAGTCCGCTATTAGCTTATAGCCCGTTAGCATCGTCAGCGTGGCTGGTGCTAATCACGCTAACACAGCTAACTTAATACTCTATTCGCACACATTACCATTGTCTCAGTGTTACTTGCTTTAATGGCGGATTTGTGTCTACCTTTGAGTGCAGGTGAGGACGAGTTCTATATGACTCCGCGTTATCGTCCAGGCAGAACTATTGCTCCAGCCACTGAAGACAGATTCAAAAATAACCTGCCTGATTAATCTCAACTTCTCTGTGTACCCATAAATACACATTAACTAGACGAAATGACTAGCAACATGGGCACTATCTTCTCTAATACGTTATAAACTATTGCCCCATCACATTAAAAAAAGGTTAGAGAAAAACGTGCTGCGCCATGGTACAACAGTTATACCCATTCTCTCAAGAAAGAAACTCGTAATCTTGGGCACAAATGGAGAAAAACATCTCAGGTTACGCATGTAACCATGGTTCCCTGATAATAGGGAACGAAACGCTGCGTCCTCTAGAGGGCGCTATGGGAACGACTTCAGCGTGACCGGTATCTGAACCATGAATGATAAAACGACAATGCACTTGACATTGGCAGGTGGAAGCCTATGACATAAGCGTTTTGGACGATGAGAGCGTCAATGAGAGTTGAAATCAGGTCAACTTGATGGTAATGAGCTATGACGCGTTTGCACGGCAACCAATCAGAATGTAGAAGTCCTCCGCTTGAAAGGATTCCAGAGAACGCAGCCCGTAAACTTTGGTTCCGACCACATTAGTTCCCAGGCATCTTAGCGCTAGAACGCTTTGTTTTTCAGCGGGAATGCTATTAATTTCCTCAAAACAACATAGATTTGACCAATTAGATAATTTTTTTTAATGTAGGCTGCGCACAAATTAATGTTAATGTTAATTAAAGGCCAAAGCTAGTAAACCTCTCCTATAAACTGCATGCTGAAATTAACCATGAACACAAAAGCCACACCACACAAATGGCTTTATTTCGTTAGCAAACATGCAACTATAATTGTTAAGTTTCCATCAATCAATTTCTTTCTTTCACATTTTAAATATTTCATGAGGTTAACCTATACTCTACTTGTGGTCAGTCTGCACAAGATCAACGTGCGTGTTTGCTTTGCGGCTCCTTTAAATACATGACAAGCAATCGAACTATGTTACAGCGTCAGAGCTTCCACAAATCTTTCTACCGCGTTGCTGGCAGGGCGTCCAGGGCGACTTTTGACGCTCTCGCCGCGTCCGGTGTGAACGCACAGTAACGGTGTCGCGTGATCGAGAGCAGCCCTGCTCAGGTTTGCGCTGCATAGCTCAAATGAGTAGCGCGGATTCGTTCCTCTCTCGGTTCGTTTGTCGAATGTAGCTCTTGTAAATCGTTCATGATGAGAACGCAAGGCTGTTCATTGCATTTTTCAAACTGAGAAATAACCTTTTTTTGACTGAATGCGCATTGCGATGATGTCACGGGACGTGTCTAAGCCCAAAATCTGCGGAAAATTTGCGAGGTCTTGTGAAAATTGTGGAGTTTGCAATAAATTCAGCAATCCCAAAATCGCAAAATCCTGGAGGGAGTGATAGATCATGACATAGATCAATTACAAAATGATATGGGTATTCAAGGCAGACTTTAAGATGGTTTTGATGCTAACTGTCCGATCGCTACCATTTACATTTATGCATTTAGCAGACGCTTTTATCCAAAGCGACTTACAGAGCATTCGGGCTATACATTTTTTGTATGCTACCACTTTGTTTATTTAAACGGGGAGTCATCTCAATTATCACCAGTAAAGTATGGAGTACCACAAGGATCTGTCCTAGATCCTCTGCTATTCATATAAAATATGGGATTAGTTTCCATTGTTATGCTGATGCTACTCAACTATATATCTCAACGAGACCAGATGAAACTTCTAAATTATCTATACTAACAGAGTGTTACAAATTTAAAAGATTGGATGACCAATACATTTCTCCTATTAAATTCAGATAAGACCGAGATATTACTTATTGGACCAAAAAATAATACACAGAATATCTTGGATTACAATTTGCAACTAGACGGATGTCCTGTTACTTCCTCTACAGTTAAAAATCATATATTAGACAGCAACTTGTCTTTTGAAAATCATATTTCCCATGTTACAAAAACAGCATTCTTTCATCTTAGAAACATTGCCAAGCTAGGGAACATGTTAAGTGTTTCTGATGCAGAAAAGCTAGTTCATGCATTCATGACCTCTAGACTAGACTATTGTAATGCACTGTTAGGTGGTTGTCCTGCATCTTCAATAAACAAGCTACAGATAGTACAAAATGAGAGTCCTTAGCAGGTCAAGAAAATATGATCATATTACCCCAATTTTACAGTCCCTGCACTGGCTTCCTATTAAGTTCCGTATGTTACAAATTAGTATTACTTACCTATAGACCCTTTTTCTGTTAGCAAACATAGTGACGTTTTCTGTGGGCGGAGCTTAGCTGGAGGCAGAAAGAATCCCCTGACCGCTTCACTAACGCTAGCTGTGAAGTTTGTTAGCTTGTCTTTTTAACAATTACTGGAGAAATTCCGATTTAACCTGCATATGTAAGGTCACTTACTGTCCGGGACCGCGATTGTTATTTGAAAAGGTTAACTTTAATGGACGAAACCAGATTGGCCGACCCGCACACGTTTTTACTCAAAGAATAGACGATCTGACAGGATTACGTTAACGTTACCTCCGGTTGAGTGACTCACATCTAACGTGTATGGTAAAGGCAAACTCAACGTGTCTATCTAGTCATGAAGAACCATTATATATATTTTAATGTCAGCAGGCAACTATTTTTACAGCTACATTATTATTCCAGCCACAATTAATCACAACAATGCATATACAATTACAGATGATTAAGCATAGCCTACAAATCATCAGTTTGTTGTTTTACACACATGCACACAGACATTATTTCATATACAGCATAGTCGTGAGATGCAAGAAATCTTCAGACGCGCCGTTAACAACAAAAGACAATACTTTATTGAACCTTTTCTGATTAAAAGTATGCGCTGCAAATGCAAGCATTTTTGATGATCGTTTATGTCCAGTCCACTCGTTGTATTGCTTTTAACCACAGCTGTCGTCGTTTTTCTTTGTCTGGCAGAGACAGCAGGTATCGTTATGCGTTAAAATTTCAAATTGAAGCCTCTACTACATCGATTCTAGCACCCGACATCACAACAAGATGATATTTTAAGCTCCTTGTGTAGACGAATCTGTGCTGCTTTGAATTGGCCGCCTCCAGTTTTCGCTTTGTTTTGCCTCCAGCTAGTGCTGTGACGTAATTGTGACGTCGGCCCTAAAAGGGTCTATAAGGCCCTAAATGGGTTAGCTCCTGCATACCTAACTAGTCTTCTATCATGCTTCAATCCAACCCGCTCCCTAAGGTCGCAAAACTCTGGACTCTTGATAGTACCTAGGATAGTAAAGTCCACTAAAGGAGGTAGAGCTTTTTCATATTTGGCTCCCAAACTCCGGAATAGCTTTCCTGATAATATTCGGGGTTCAGACACACTCTCTCTGTTTAAATCTAGATTAAAGACAAATCTCTTTAGCCATACATTCATATAATGCATCTCATAATTTTGTACTGCAGTTATATCTGATCAAACGCACATTAGCTTTAGCTTGGGTTGAACAAATAATTTTTGCAATAATTTTTAATAATCTTTATTTGTTTCTCTGTTTCTATAGGGAATGGGAATTACACAAGCTTCAGTCTGGATCCAAACCTTAAATGATCTGACATGACCAAACACATGAGAAGTGATGATGCCAACCCCTCAGAGGACCTCAGGGGAAGCCAAACCTCAGACATCATACAGAATTACCAAATTTTGCCTTAAGTTAAATATATTAAGTTTCTACAATATATAAATATATTGTGGAAACTTAATTTCCTGTAAAGCTGCTTTGCAACGATTGTACCGTAAAAAGCGCTATAAAAATAAACTTTAATTTAATTAAATATCTTTGATACTCCGTAAAACTACAAATAGCCAAAAAGCAACTTGTACTCAAATACTTTATATCACCGAAAGCTCGCAAAACAATAGCATAACTAATGAGGGTTAATTAAAAAGTGTTATCGTAACAGCATTTAATCCCATTGATTACTGAATTATGGGTAGGTTTTCAACTCATTTACAAATTAACTTCTGTTTTTTGGCTATACGTGGATCATATTTTTCATACAAAAAATACAGAACATGATGCTGATGAAACACAAAAGATAATACTGATTATTCCAGAAACATGTTTTTTATTCATTGTCAATGCGGTAGCAGTATAATAGAAACAATTCATTATAACCACCTTAAGACAAACAGACTGTCTAAAATTCTATCAAACAAAAGCAGAAATAACCCCTTATGAATGTTCTAGAAAGCAAGCAAAAGAGATCTGCAAACTTGCAGGCATGGAAAACAGACACCGGCAAAGAGACATTAATTCTGAATTAAATGTATACAGCATAAAAACAAAAAAACACTTATCATATTTCCCCAATTTATCTTGCACACCAGGTGCTTTAAATAAAGCTTTTTAAAAGGTTCAGATTGTGGTTAAATGTGCTGTCTGCTGCGAGCAGAGTATAAAATGCAATACGAGCATGCTAACATTCATCTCTCCATGAACAGAGCTTTGATATTATTCTAAAAAATGTTGACAGAAGCTTTGATTGTTTATAAATGAGTGTATGGCAGATTAAACAGTGTAAATGATTACTTTTTCACCAGTCATCATCATAATATCGGTTCTGTTTAATTTGATCCTCTACAGACAAGAAGTCATTTTCATCCTGCCAGAGGCTGCTGGCTTCACTCAACAGCCCAGCATCTTTGGTGTCATTTTTATCGAGTGGATTCTTCCTAATTTCCGCCTCAGTGTGTTGGCCCATCTCCCCTTTTGATTCTATTCCAAAATCCAGAAGGTCATCCAGATGAGATGAAGCTGAATCCTTGCTACAAATATCATCCTTAAATTCAGGAAACAAACTAGAATTGTCATCAAAACCTGCAAATATGTCATCTATGAAACGTGAGGGACTAAACTTTGGGTTGTCATCTGTCTCAGCACAAACCAATGTTTTGGTTTTGGGCTGTTCTTGTTCTGCCACTTTTATGTCATGTGAGTATTTGGCACGTGATGAGACAGAGCTGTCGTCTTGGAGCTGTTGGAATATGTCAGAAGCCCTCATCTCACTGTTGATCTCTTCTTTAAATGGTTCTTGAGCAGGAAGTGGCCCTGAGGAGAAGTCCAGCAGCCCTGGTTCTTCTTTAATTTGATAAATCCTGCCAAACCGGCCTTGTTGTCCACTATTAGGTGGCTGCTGTTATTATTGTTGTTGTTTGCATTGCCATTGGCTGTTTGGCCATTTGGTATTTCACCATCTATCACCATCACTTTTACCTCTTCTCCCTCATTTACATCACTTTGCACTTTATTTTCACTTTCCTTAGTACCATTTTCATCTGTGATATTTGCATTGTCACTTTCTTCTTCATTCTTAGATCCTTCTGCGTCTCCATTCTCCATCTCCTCGAACTTTTTTACCATTCATCTCACTTTCTTTTTTTGTCTCAATTGCTTGAGTTGTCTCATTATTTCTCTGCTCTGTGGTCTGCTGGCTTTCGTTGGAGGACTCAATTGCTTTGCCTGTTTCACTGGCATCCTCTCTCCCCTCAGCAGTTTCAGGATTTGGTGTTGGCTCCTCTGTCTCTTGAGTTATTTTAGCATCTGTAGATGATTTCTCTAGAATATTTATTGATAACATAAGCCCTCCACCCCTTTCTTCAGGGACATTTTCTGCAGAGTTTCCACTAGTAATTACAGTTTTCCTCGTATTTATTGCTGGTTCATTATTCTCTTTACCTGAGAGTTCTAATTCAACTTGAGGGGGCCAGACAGGTTTGACTACCTTTACGTCATCCTCCAAATTAAATGACTTTTTTGGGGAATCACTCAGGGGCGGCCACACAACTGCCATTTTGTTTGCTGGCTTCTTAATGTCATCATTCATCTTTTCTGGAGTAATCCTCTCTGTGGTGTTGGGGTCATTTTCTTGCGGGCTGTGAGTTACCTTGACATTAAAATTGACTGGAGGGCTGTTTTTTATGTTATTTGTCTCTGAGGAGTTGCTCTGATTCTTTGTACTCCAAAGTTCTTTGTGGGGTCTTTCTCCAAACCCTTCATCATAGTTGCCTTTAGACTTGAAAAGTTGTTTGTAGTGTGGCTTGCAGTACATTCGTCCATGGAGAGAAGCATAATTTCCAAGACTGAAGTAGAGAGAAAAGCACAAATATGAGATACAGTATCAGCCATAAACAAATATCAGATTTGAATATGATATAAACTAGATGGCGGTATAGTGTGTTCTCTCATTACAACAAGAACAGCTCACATACTCATAACTCCAAAATCAAATAAACCTGTATGGAAGTATGATGCATATAAACTTTTTAACTTTCTTGTTCCATGCTGTAACACATTCAAATGTTAAAAACATCTAGGATTCATGTAAAAAGAATCCTTTACCTTAGCTGGCTGCAGCAGTGGGTACATCTAAAACAGCTTTTATGGAAGTTTTGCTTGTCTGCTATGAGAGACTCCATGGGATACACCCTCTTCCGACATACCCGACACAGTTCGGACTCTGGCACCTGTATTTTCTGTCAGATAGAGAAAGAGACTAGCATCAGAAATGCTTTTAAATCAGTCAGCACACATTCATACGCAGACTCACATGGATAGACAGCAGACAGTTTCATTATACTTTTATGAGCAGAGGTTGGAAAGTTAAAAGATATTAAAAATAAACAAGCTGAAGCTTTTAGTATAGTTGTTAGAATGAAAACATTGCATTGCACATTGCAACACAACTTGCATTTAGGGAGGTGCAATACAAATGCAAATATCACATCAGAACCTCAGCACAGTCTCATTACATATAACGGGCGATACTACAAATATACAAATCAATAGTAACAAAATATTAATCACATTCACTTTGACTATCTAGTTTAGCAGCACTCTATTATGAAACAAACTAAAAGATCAAAATAAAAGTACAGACAGGAATGCCTAAAGCATCACTATTTGTCAAATGCAAACACACCATCACGGTTTTAGTCATCACTCTGCACTCTTGTTAACCTTTCCATGCTCGTCACACAGATTTACCGGTGACAACAGTCTGGTGCTGGTGTGAAACAGTCTGTGATCTGTGCTGCTCAGACACAGTGAAGCCCAGGTTTTTGAAGACATTTTCACTCTCTGCCCATGTCTGCTGGAAGTTCTTTAGTAACTCTTCTGCAGAGGCCTCTGGTGGAACGTCCAGGACAGGAACATTTCCTCTTACTACAGCTGCGTAAGTTGGTGGATCTCCACGGGTTGTCACAGTCTGAGAGCGGGAGGTTGTTTCCATCTTTGAGCCTGGTTACAGTGTTTCCAAACTCATCTACAGTGGAGAAGTTCTCAGTTACAGATTTAGTTTGAGAGAATCCTTCAGGTGCTTCCTCTTGTTTCTCAATATTCTTTCTCTCTTCCCTTAGGTGCTGGTGGGCTTGCTCACCCATTTCAAAGACATTCTTGAGGGCTTTAATATCAAAGCTTGGTATGTCCTCCATCAAAGATGACTTCTTCTCAGATTCAACATCTGTGTCACTTCCAAGTCTCTCAGTAATCACAATGGGCTCTTTCCGCATATAAACTTTAGGCTGGGGAGACTCAAATTTGTCAACAAGCCTGGACAGGTCAACCCTGGGCAAGTCGTCTAATATTCTCTCATGGGCGTCGATGGATTTCGGGATCTCTGGCTCATTATCTTCTGTATCTGGTCCAAGACGCTCTGGGATGTCAATAAGGTCTTTACGTACAGATGGACGACATATCTCTGCTTTCTGAGCCTCTTCAAAGAACTCACGCTTGTCTTTTACAGTCATCATGGAGTCTCCATGGATATCTGTGACGTCTGTCATGGATGATTCCATCATGTGAGTCTCAAAGGTAATCTCTGAACAGCTGGATGAGCGAGACCCTTCCAAATCTGTTTGAGCCTTTATTATGTACTCTGGCAAAGGCATGGGCGGTGGAGTCATGCCTTGCGAGAGTTTGGCTGTGGTATCTCTTAGTTTAGCTAGCTTCTCAGAGCGACTCATTGTAGGGGAGGGTGTGAATTGGTTCAGACGTGTTGGTGTTTCAGACCAGCGAGGTGGAGGTGTTGGTGTGGTGCCCGACCTATAAGAGAGAGGGGGTGATGGAGTCACTCGCAAGGGAGAGTCTGTCCTCTTGGCGGACTCGATACAGATGAATGTAGGTGACGGTGTCCGCATTCTTAGCTCAGGTGGCATTTTGAGCTCTGATATCTTTGATTCACTCCGGCACTCTGTCTTCTTCTCCTCCACTACTTTCTTCTGAGTCTCTATTTTTGCTGAACCAATAGTAATCTTAGATATTTTCTGTGTGGCTCCACCAACTATTTTATTTTCCTGTGATGACTCACTTTTTGCCGTCTCTGAAACGGACAAATTTCCCTCTAAAAAATGTAGTTTAGCTAGGGCAAGGTTCTGCACATAGATTATTACCTCTCTCATTTTTTGCTTGTTGTACTGAGTACAGCTTAAATCAGCCTTCTCTTCAGAACCAACTAGCCAATCAGGAATGATACTCAGCATTGTCTGTAATGACTTTGGGTTCAGTTTTGCAGGAGCTCCTTCAAATTCTTTCATATAGCACAATAATTTTTTAATTTCTTCACATTTTTGTGCATAAGAACTTTCGGATGTCATTGATGCACTCATTTCAGATTCTGCTGTTTTTGCAATCTCTGTTTTGTTTTGCTCCTCTTTCTGCATTGGCTGTTTTATGGCCTCCTCTCTGCTTGGAGGCCGCAGTGGAGGCTTTACCTGCTTCTTGATCTGGAATTTACTTTTCTGTTGTGTGCTCTGTTGTTGAAATGTGGTCTGAGTGACCATCCTCTCCTCATGAATCTGGACGTGTTCCTCTCTCACTGCTTGATGTGACTGAATGACAGATGTCTGCCCTTGTTCTTGATGTACCTCTGTTGATATTGCTGGTTGCATTTGATGTATCTCAACTGATGGTCTTGGTGCCACAGGTGGTGGCTGCTGAACTGATGTTTGTCTTTGCTTCTTCAACTGGACCTCTATTTTGGTGTCTTGCTTGGTTTGTCTCATTTCCTCCTTTTTCTCAATTTTCACTTCAGCACTGGTGAATTTTTGGAGGCCCACCTGACTCATGGACACTTGAGAGACATCATTTTTTCCTGTTTCTGTGACTGTTTGCTCTGTGCTGATTGTTTGAACTGTTTCCTTTCTGTCTTGTTTCTCTGGCTTCTCTACCTTAGGTACCTTAAATGTTTTCACCTTAAAGCTAGGGGTCACTTTTGGGATCTTTGTGGTCTGAGAAATAACCTTCTTGACTTCTTGAGCCACACAAGTCTCTATGCTCTTGATCTCTTCTGCTTGAGCAGAAGCAGTAATCTGACTTTGGATGTTTTTTGTGGCCTGGATGCTCTCTTGTTTTACAGAGTGAGCTTTTGTACTCTCAACTTGTTCTGCAACAGAGAGTGCATGAATTGCAGGGGCTGGATGGCTTTTAATTTCTAAGGCAGCAGTGGTAGATGCCTGCTTTTTATCTAATACAGTGCTAGAGGATTCTGTGGTTGTTTTCTTACCGACTTTTGGAAATGAAGGTTTGGTTATCTGAAAATTTGCTGGTGGCTTTTGCTTTGGTTGAGTCTGTGGACTTTTTGGAGGGGCAAGTGTTTCTGCTGTTTCTTTGGGAAGCATGGATAGCTTCTGTTTAGCCTCTGGTTCTTTAGGCGTTTCTTGCTGTGTCCGAAGAGTCACTTGAGGCTGTTCAACTTTCTGTGTGCTTGACTCTGCTTCAGCTTTCATGACATTAAATGGTTTAGAAGGTGAGGGTGAGGTGGGAGTAGTTTCTCCCTGGTCCTTTTCAGCCTCCTCTCTTTGTTTGCGATATCTTTCCTCTGCTAGCATGAGTGGTGTTTTGAATTTACTTGCAGGTCTTGTTTTTTGAGCAGAAGGCTCGGGGGGAGGTGGAAGTTTTACTGGTGCAAATACCTTTTAGTGTGTGGTGGTTCCTCAGCTGCTGGTTGTAGCACTGGTATTGCTGATGAAACTTTAGTAATATGTGGAGCCGGAGGTTCAATTGTTTTAACCAATTCCTTTTGCTTAGTGATATTCTCTGTTGTTTCAGTAACTGTGGTTATGTTTGACACAACTGTTTCACTCTGCTCTGCCACTGATGGAGGAGGTGGAGGTGGTGGACTAGGTGCAGGTTGTTTTTTCTGCCATTTAAATGTTTTGGGCTGTGGCTGCTTGGGAGGCTCAGGTTTTGGCAATTTGAATAAAGTTCGGCCTTTTGGCTTTTCAGGTTGGGCAACAGAGCTGAGTTCCTGCTGAGATGGAGGAGGAGGGAGGAGGTCTTGGGGAGGAGGAGGTGGTGGAAAAAATTCGGTGTCTGACTCCATTACGGGGGGTGGAGGTGGTGGAGGAGGAAGGTCACTGTCCTGTCTCATGACTAGAGAAGGGCGAGGTAATAGGGCTGGCTGGACATCACTTTCTGCCACTGGTGAGGGAGGAGGAGGCAAAGAGAGCTCTGATTCAGAGGGAGGGGGAGGAGAACTTGGAGGTGGTGGAAAGTGAATCTCTGGCTTTGGTTTCACTTTTTTTATCATTCCTTTGGGACTGAGATTGCGGTTCAGACTCTTAACATGTTTTTCTGATTTTAAATTCTTGATGTTCTGCTTCTGGGTTACAGTGGTTTGTTCTGTTGTCACAGTCGACTGAACCTTTGTGACTGTCTTTGTCTCCTCGGTTTGCTTCATGTTAATATTAGTTTGTGATGCCTCCATTGATGTACTCATTGCTGAAGACACAGCTGCAATTTCAGATTTCTTCTCACTCATCTGACCTCCAAAATTCTTCTTCTTTATTAGCACTGGACTGGGAGAGTTCTGTTTTTGTTTGATATGTTGCTCCTTGACATTTACCATTTGAGAGCTCTGAGAGGACTCTTGTGCATGAACAGCTGTTGTCATCTGTTTAGTCGCAGAACGATAATCCTCAGAAGAAGTCTGATTTTCTGAAGATTTGATCTCAGATGTCCTTTGTGTGCTGCTCTGCTGCATGTTTCTCACTGGAGGTGGATTTGTTGGCTTTTCCTCCGTTTTAGGTCCAGTGGGGCATTCACGGGCTGCTTGTTGAGGAGGGACTGGATTCTTAAAGGGAACTTTAGCTTTCTTGTGAGGATTCATTTTTGATTTGTGGCCTGATTGCTCTTTCTTTTTCATCAGGTATTTAATAGTGCCCTGAACATCTCCCTTAATCACATCTTCTTTCTCAATTTGCACTTGCTCCTGCTCATAAAGTGATTTGATGGAAGATTTTATGTCACCCTCTGTGCTTGGCCTCCTCTGCATATGTGGGGATGAAGTTGGCTCCAGTAAGAGATGAATTGTACCTTTCACATCACCCTGTTCACTTACTTGGTGCTGGAACACCCTCTTTTCATTTGAAGCCTCTTGAAGACTAAGGAGGGCAGTCTGAATGTCACCTTTAACAATCTCCTCCTTCTCAACCTCTTTCACCGCCTGCTTTGCCTCCTCCAGGGATTTCAAGGTACCACTAATATCCCCTGGGACCATGTCTTCAATAATTACCTCAGTCTTTGCAGATGATGATTTTTCAAGAGATTCTAATGCACCCCTGATGTCACCAGGGACAATCTCGGGCTTTTCTATTTCTTTCAGTTGGTTTTGAGCCTCCTCGAGAGACCTACGCGTTGTGCAGATATCTCCTTTGACTATCTCTTCTTTTTCTACGACAGCACTTTGGTTTACAGCTTGTGTGAGAGAGTCAAGAGCTGCTCTCAAGTCTCCCTTTACTATCTCCACTTTCTGCATGTTATGCAGGGATACTACAGGTTCCATCATAAACACCTGCACTGTGTTAATTACATCACCAGGTACAATATCATCTTCAGCAACAGTTCGTCCTATTGTTTGCTGGCTCTTTCTTAAAATCTGTTTTGTTTGCTCTACGTCACCTCCAATAATCTTTTCTTTAACTTTTTCCTCAACAATTTCACCAGTCCCAATCTGAAGTTGCCTAAGGTAGTCCAGTGCTCCAGACTCGATACATGTAGAATAAAAACTGACATTTCCTCTCTCTGCTTCTCCTACAGTTATCTTAGAGGACGGGTCCTCTGAATCAGCACTACCCAGCAGCCTATGCAGTGTTCCACGAATATTTCCACTCACTATATCCTCTTTCTCAACAATGCTCTCACTTTCTTTATTGAGGAGTGAATAGATGGTCATCTTCACATCTCCTTTCTCATCTTCTTGAATCAGAATGCCACGTTTGGAAGATCCTTCTTGCTTGAGCAAGTTATTAATTGCCTCTTGGATATCTCCTCTGATAATTTGCTCTTTCTCAACATTATCACTCTTGTTCTGATTAAAGAGCTGTTGGACAGTTGAGTTGATATTTCCTCTTTCCTCCCTGTCTATGGTGATTGCCTTCTCTGTTGTCTCACGTCTGTTGAGCAGGTTCATCATAATATTGTTCAGATCTCCATGTATTACCTCTTCTCTCTGGATCTCTGGAGTGTCCTGGCTTTGAAGTTTGTATTTAGCCATTATGACGTCTCCAATCTCATCTGCCTCGATTAGAATACCTTGTGATTCTACCATTTTCTGAGTATACAACTCTTCTAGGGTTGCCTTGATGCTCTTACCAACAATCTCTTTTCTCTCTACACTGCTCTCGTTGAACTCGGTAAGGGGGGTGGTTTCAAACAACCATGTTGTTGTTTTCACATCAGCTTTTGGGATTTCTTCACGAGAAATGACTGTGTCTGTTTCATCAACTTCCTTGATGCGATCAAGAGGTTCCCTTTCAAAGAGCCACACGGACTGCTTAACATCACCTTTTACCACTTCTTCATGTGTTACCTTCTCCATCTCATCATATTCCGAACCTTCACCCCGGATCTTGTCAATAGTACGTGTTTCAAACATCCATGTGGAGCTTCTCACGTTACCCCTCTGAATCTCACTGACACTAACGGTTTTCACATATTTCTTTGATAGGTCATCCATTTCAAAACGCTGTTTGTTTGTTTTCACATCCCCCCCTTGGATGTCTGCTACTGTTTTAACAGCAACTTTCATATCCTCTGCAATTTCATCTAGAGACTGAGTTTCAAACCTCCACCTGGCTGTGCTGACATCTCCCTTTTGGATGTCTTCTTCAGTAACAGCTTTGATGACATAAACCTCATCTGTGTCTTTAATTGAGTCTAGGGGCTTTGTCTCAAATAACCATCTTGCCCCAACCACATCTCCTCGCAGAATCTCTTCTTTTGTGACTGTAGTAACCTCATGATAGTGTCCTTCTTTGTCCCTAATAGCATACAGTGGTTGAGTCTCAAACATCATGGTGTAGTTTTTTACATCCCCTTTCTCTATCTCCTTGTGTATGATGCTTTGGAGTTTGCTGATCTCAGTATCAAATGCTTCCTCCTGAATCTTATCTAATGAGTATGTCTCAAAAATGAAGCGGCCTTTATCAACATTACCTCCCTGAATATCTGTTACTGTGCGTGACTCCTTGAGTTCTTCAGAATTTTCCCTGATAGAATCAATTGGTTGGTTTTCAAACATCCAGGTGCAGTTGACCACATTTCCTTTCTGAATGTCCTCTGCTTGACGGCATTTGAATTTCTGCATGGTCTCCTCAGATGTAGAAGTCATGATATCAGATGACTGATTCTCGAAGATGTATTTCATTCGTGAGACATCTCCAGAGTGAATGTCAATCTCAGTGATTCGCTTAAAGCCACTATGATCCTCATTGTCAGTGATGTTTTCTAGGTTTTCAGTCTCAAATAGGAAACGCACTAGACTTACATTTTTACCTTTTACATCATCTTGCTTTACTGTGCAAGTTTTCAGGATTGTCGCAGACTCATCCTTGATGCTGTCAAGAGTCTGAGTCTCAAAAAGCCATGTACAGGTTTTAACATCTCCTTTCTGGATGTCTGTGGTGTCCTCAGTCTTTGTCTCTACTTTCTCATACAAGACATCCATTGGTTGGGTTTCAAACAACCATCTGCATGTTTTGACATCACCTCTTTGGATCTCAATGCTCTCATTTTTCCTGTTGTCTTCTTCCTCTAAGTTTTTAATGCCGTCAAGTGGCTGGGTTTCGAAAAGCCATTTGGCAGTTTTGACATCACCTGATTGGATTTCTTCTTTAGATATTCCTTTGATTATCTGGAACTTAGTGATGCTCTCATCAAACTGATCAATGGGACGAGTTTCAAACATCCACTTGCAGCTTCTCACATCTCCTTTTACAACTTCCTCTCTGCGCACAGTTTTAACTTCATGGTAGTGTCCTGAGCTGTCCTGTACAGCATACAATGGTGTTGACTCAAATAATACTTTATTTGATTTCACCGAGCCGCTGGTGACACCCTCCACTTGTATTTTTTGTGCATCTGTACATTTGCTCAGGTCCATGGTCTCAAATATTTCCTTGTAATTCGTGACATCACCCTTTTCAAGATCCTCTAGATTAATAGTCCGTGTGACCTCTTTCTTCTCCTCTCTGATCTGCTCAAGAGGTTTGCTTTCAAACAACCACCTCTGGTGTCTCACGTCGCCTTTCTCTTCTTCTGAAGCTACCACCTTTTGTAACATGCCAACTTCTGGTAACTCTTTAAGATTCTCCATTGGCACTGTTTCAAACAAATGCCTAGCAGAAGTAACATCACCACCTAAAATGTCTTCTGGCTCCATTGGTCTTGCATTTGTATTATCTTTAAGTATATCCAACGGCTGTGTTTCAAAGATCATGCAGTGTCTCCTAACATCTGCTCCAAAAATCTCCTCCTTATTAATCTTTGTGCTTTCCCATTCTTCATCTTTGATTTGATCGAGTGTCCGTGTCTCAAACAGCCATCTTCCCCTGTTTACCCCACCCTGGTCATTTTCCTCCATGGAGACCCCACATATTAATTTGACTTTGCTCGGATCTTTGCAGATCAGGTCCAGAGGCTGAGTTTCAAAGAGCCAGCGTGATGTCCTGACATCACCTTTCTCGGTTTCTTCACGTCGCACCTTGGTAATCTCCAGCATCTGACCCGAGTCACCACGGATGACACACATGGGTTGTGTTTCAAACATCTTGGTTGTTTTCTTTACTTCACCCTTGACTTCTTCAAGCTCCGATTTCAGCTGCAGGAAGTGACTTTCATCAATAGTCTCAGTGTGTCCAAGTGTGTCCAGGTGCTGTGTTTCAAACAAGTACCTAGCAGTTTTCACATCACCCCCTGCAATGTCTTTAGTATACATCACTTGTGTCTCTTGCTCATCCTCTTTGTAAATTCTGTTGAGTGAGTCCAGTGATTGTGTCTCAAACATCCATGTAGCTGTCTGAACATCTCCCCTTGCTAGATCTAGTTTTTCACTGTGCTCTGCTGAATCAGTTGTTTCTGTACCTAGAGCATCGATGGGCTGTGTTTCAAACATCCATGTAGTATACTTCACATCTTTTCCAGCGATGATTTCTTGTTGGGCTATGTTCTTTCCCTCATCTTCATCTGGTGTGCAATCTTTAATGGAATCTAGGGGCTTGTTCTCAAACATCCAGCGCATTGACTGCACCTCACCTTTCAGGATCTCATCCCACTCCAAATACTCTCTCTCTGGACTTATGCACTTGCCAGGACTGGTGCTTCCGCTGTTTTCAAAAACATAGCGTGCTTGCTGAATGTCTCTGCTCACCTCCTCATCACTGTCCACATAGGTTTGCTCTGTGTCTGTCACTTCAGTGAAGAAGTCACGCTCCAGGTTTTTACGCACTTCTGGGTGAATGTGCTTGTAGAGGCGCTTAAGTTCATAGAGGTTCCTCTGCTTAGAGTACTGTTCTTTATTGACAGCATATTTGGCTGAGGTAGGTGCATCTGTTGGCTTAGGGGAAGTACAACGTTCTGGGACTTGGGAAGTCACTTGAAACTGTTGTATGGCAGATACTGGTTGTGAAAACTGCTCCACAGCCTCATATTGTGAGGAAGCCACAGAGGAGGTAGAGGCCTCTTGCATTGTTTTAGTGATAGACATGGTCTCATAGCTACCTGTGGCAGCAGTTTTTGAAGAAACATTTACTGGGACCCAAGGAAGCTGGTTGTAATCAAGATCAATCTTTGTTGGTATAGAAGGAAAAGACAAGCATAATATTTGATAAATATATAATCTTGTGCATAAAATATATTCTCCTTTTTTATACATAAGCAAAGAAAAGGGCAATAGAAAAAAATATGCTTGAATAGAATAGTCAGTGTAGATTTATGTTTATTTATGTACAATTAACAAATGGGCGCTCCTTTAAATATGGGCACTTTTTGCCCTGTGGGCCTAAAACACATTTTTTACACAGTTTTATTATTAATTTGTCAAAAGTGGAAATATGCATTGCCGAAGAGTTCTGTTATTTTTATATATTTTTTACACCAAAGTGTCAATTCCACCACATCTCAAATTATTTAGCGGATGATTTTAACATATACGCAATCTGAAGAAGAGTTGTCACCTGAAAGCACTTCAACGCCGCTTGTTATGACGGGGGAACAGAGCTGGTTAACTTTTGAGCAACAATTAGAAATCATGACTTTGCAGAGTAAGAAGCGCAAACTAGATAGATAGCTGGAATTCGAGAAAATTCGAGTTCAAGAAAGAGAGCGTGAACGGCAATTTGAGAAGTTTAGGAGTGAACAAAGAATTCAGGAAGCTAAATTAGCTCAGGAGGCAGAATGTTTGAAATTAATTGCAGAGGGAAAGTAGGCAAAATAAGTGTTGACTCCTCGGGTGAGCAGTTGGTTGCGAACACCGCTTTAAATATTACCAAGTTATTGCCTAAGTTTAATGAAAAAAATCTAGACTCTTTCTTTTCTCTGTTTGAAAGTGTTGCTGGGGAAATGATTGGGGTTGGAGTAATGCAGAGCGTACTTTTTTATTACAAAGCGTCCTGGAGGGTAAAGCTAAAGAAGTGTTTATTTCACTCTCACCAGTAGATCGAAGGGATTATACAATCATAAAAGACAAAAGCTGCGCGAGAGCTTACAAGTCACTTTAATCGGTGGTGCACTTCGTTAAGAGTAGATTCGTTTGACAGTTTTTGTGGTTTGATGGTTTTGGAGCAGTTCAAAAATATTATTCCTGAACAGATTGCGACATACATACATAAACAAACAAATGGTGAAAACAGCGGCTGAAGTGGAAGTTTTAGCGGACGAGTTTGTTTTGATTCATAAAAGTTCTAGTGGTTATCAAAACAAGCGCAACTATGAAAATCTAGACCGACTGATGTCTAAGGTTGAGTAGGCTTAAAAACATAGGTCCAAATTCCTCTTGTAGATACTGTCTGGAAAAGGGCTACTGTTGAAATGCAGTGTTTAAGTCTACTACTAAAGCGGTAGGACTTGTGTCAAGTTATCCTCGTAATAAACGAGTGCGTATTGGGGGAACCCCTAATGGAGTGAAAAATCTAAATACAGATGAGTGCGTGGGGCATCAGACAGATTATGGTCCTTTCATTACAACAGGATTTGTTTCTTCAGTTAACTGTCTCGGTAAGGTATCTGTCAAGATTTTGCGCGACACAAGGGGTCTTCAGAATCCTTTATTTTGGACTCAAAATTGAATTTCTCTTCTGAATCTAGTACAGGGAATAGTGTTCTGATCCAAGGAATTGGATTAGAGATATTCTCTGCTCCTTTGCACAGAATTCAGTTGGAGTCTGAACTTGTGAATGGAGAAGTTGAGATTGCATTACGACCTTCGTTACCCGTGGAAGGCGTAGATTTGATTTTGGGAAATAATTTGTCCAGAAACCGTGTGTGGCGTGCTGTTGTACCTCCTGATGTGAAAACAGTTCCAACTTTGTCTGCAGAAGCAAATGAAAGTGCACAAGATTTTCCGGATGTTTTAATTTCTTGCACTGCAACTCGAGCAATGAGTGCCGAAAAAAAATATTATCCAGAATAAAGAGGAATTGGAAAAACTTTCCTTTGATCCGTTAGCCAATTTGTCTTCGCTTCCTTCGTCGATTTCCCGTGCTGAGCTAATTGTGGCTCAGGGAAAAGATGCCGGGTTAATAACTTTATTTTCGGATGTTCAGCCTAATGACGACATTGAAAATGCTGCTTCTGGTTATTTCTTTAAAGACGGTGTTTTGGTTTGTAAGTGGACGCCCTGTAGTGATCGTGCTTTGGGTGAACCCATATTTGAGATCGTTATTCCAGATGGATTGCGTGATTTGGTGTTAAAAACGGCTCATGGCGACGTAGCTGGACACTTAGGGGTAAAAAAAACCTACACCAAAGTAATGCGCAATTTTTTCTGGCCTCGATTGTTAAGAGATGTGGCGAGTTTTATTAAGACCTGCCACACATGCCAAATAGTAGGAAAAGCTAACGAAGTATTAGCCCCTGCGCAGTTGTATCCCATCCCTGTTGTGAGCAATCCTTTTGAATATTTAACTATTGATTGTGTGGGCCCGCTAAGTCCATCTAAAGCCGGTACTACTTGCATATTAACGGTAATGTGTCAGACGACTCATTACTCCACTGCTTATCCTTTACGGAAAATCACTACTAAGGCAGTTGTGAAAGCTCTGTCTCAGTTTATTTCAGTGTTTGGTATTCCAAAGATTATCCAAAATGACAGGGGAACCAATTTCACGTCCCGTATGTTTGCTCGGGTATTACAACAATTGGGTGTGAACCATCATAAAAGTAGTGCGTATCATCCTGAGAGCTAGGGAGCTCTCGAACGTTTTCACCAAACGTTAAAGCAGTTGTTGAGAGCATACTGCAATGAGTTGAATAAGGATTGGAAAGAGGGACACCCATGGTTGATGTTGGCAGCATGTGAAGTTGTTCAGGAGAGTCTGGGTTTCAGCCCTAACGATTTGGTGTTTGGTCATAGAGTAAGAGGTCCACTGGCACTTTTGAATGAAGCTACTGAAACTGAAACGCCCGTAAATCTCTTGGATTATGTAAATGGATTCCGACATCGATTATATTTGGCAGATAAACTAGCCTGTGAAAACCTAGGTAAAGCACAGTTGAAAATGAAGACCTGGTTTGATCGTCGGTCCGAGTGCTGCGAATTTAGTCCCGGAGATCAAGTTTTAATGTTGTTACCGGTTACGGGATTGTCTTTCTTGGCGAGATTTGCTGGACCTTACAGTGTTATTAAACGGGTATCGGACCGAAATTACATTGTTTCGACTGACTAAGTTGGATGTTATGTTGAAACATTTGTCTGAAGAAAACCGTCAACAATTAGTTGATTTGATAACTGAGTTCCCGTCACTCTTCTCAGATACACTGACTCAGTGCACTGACTTGATATATCACGATATTGATGTTGGTAATTCTTTGCCCATCCGACAGAGGTTTTATTGTGTTTTTGGAAGCTGAGGTAAGATATCTGTTGAATGCTGGCCTTGCGAACCCATCTCATTCAAGTTGGGCGTCACCATGTATTCTGGTTGCAAAGCCAGATAAGACGTATAGGTTTTGCGCTGATTACATAAAATTAAATCGCGTCACTAAGCCCGACTCTTTTCCGCTTCCACGCATGGAAGATTGCATAGATTCTGTGGGTTCGGCTAAGTTTTAACCAAGATTGATATTTTGAAAGGGTATTATCAAATTCCTTTAACTCCTCGTGCACAAAAAAAATCTTCTTTTATTATTCCATCGGGGCTATACTCGTATAACGTAATGAGTTTCGGTTTGCGAAATGCTCCGGCTACCTTCCAGCGCCTGAAGATTTGAGTGGTCTCAGGGCTGGAAGGGTGTGCCGTGTATTTAGATGATGCCGTAGTGCATAGCCAGATGTGGGATGAACATGTTTGTTGTTTGCGTGCTTTGTTTGCTTGTCTTCTAGAAGCCAAGTTAACTATATATTTAGCTAAGTGTAAGTTTGTGGAAGCTACCGTGACTTATCTGGGAAAAGTAGTGTGACAAGGGGAGGTGCACGCTGTTGATAGTTTCTCCGCTCCTACCACTAAAAAGGAGCTGATGAGATTTTTTGGGATGATTGGATATTATCGCAGTTTTTGCGCAAACTTCTCGACTGTAGTTGCTCTTCTTACTGACCTGTTGAAGACCAAATGCTTGAGTGTTTGAGTGGTCTTCAAATTTTCAGTGGTTGTTTGAAAATACAAAGCTTCTGCTGAGTATTGCTCCTGTCTTAAGTGTGCCTCGGTGGGATTGAGCGTTCCAGATCCAAGTTGATGCAAGCCGGTTGGGTGCCGGAGCTGTATTGTTGCAAAAAGATGACGATGGAGTTGATCGGCCTGTTAGTTTCTTTTCTAAGAAGTTTAATTTGTATCAACTCAATTATTCCACAATTGAGAAAGAAACGTTGGCTTTGGTGTGGGCATTGCAGCAATTCGACGTGTATGTAGTTGTGTATGTAGGTGGTTGAACGCCTGTAGTTATTTTTCAGATCACAATCCGCTTGTGTTTTTACAGTCTTTGCGAAGTACTAACCAGCTACTTATTCGTTGGGCTCTATTATTACAGCCGTACAGTTTAGACATTTGCCATATTCGAGGGCGGGATAATGTAATGGCGGATGCTTGGTCTCGTTCTCCAGTTGATGAATAAAATCAACCGTTACTAAATGTTATTTGCCCTTCCTCTTAGTTTGTGTTTAGCGTTTTCAAGGTGCCTGAAGATATTGAACAATGGAGTTGGGGTAGGTAATGAGATGAGAGGGGGTAAGTGACATTTGTATGGGAGTCCATACATTTTGATTGCAAATATAAACACGTTTGATTGTGTACTTAATGTTTTATTTTTCATTTTTGTTTATTTTTATTGGTGTTTGCAGAGTTCCCTTTTAGGGGCCTCTGTTTTAAGAGGGGAGGTGTTATGGCCGGAGTGTTCTCCTTTTTGCATCTGTCCACTAGGTGGTGCTGTTTCGTGTGGGAGTCGGGTACAGGTGTGGAGTTTCACCTGTGATTGGCTTTTGCATTTAAAAGACGGAGATTCAGAAAGCAGGAGAGGTTATGTGTGGCCTCCCCTTTCTACAATGTTGCTTCACCCAGAGCCAGGTGGTTGTAACACACTGCAGGTAAAACATTTTACTGTCTTCATCGGTATGTCATTTTTACCTTGATATGTTTGGGTGGAGTGGAGTCCTCAATACTTTTTTCATGCTGCTGTTTCAGGGCTTGAGTAGACATTTTTGCCAAATTCTCTCCTCCAATTACCATCACTTTCACAGGTTAAAAAACAAAATGAGAGAAGAAATTACAAAAAAAGTAACTTACAAATTGTTATTAAACTGTAGTAAACTACATTTGAACACTACCTTTCTCATCATAATGATCCTCAAAACTTGAAGCCACACTCTGATGAACATTCTGGTCCAGGGAAACCTAACATGAAAACAGTGAGCAGTGTACCTAAATAATAACTCAAAAAAAGAACGTCTGGCAACAAAAGATAGGTTTTCTAGTAAACTGTATTAAGTTTGGAACAGTGTGAGAGTGAGTAAATCATAGCAGAATTTTTATTTGGGCATTGCTCCTATCATATAAATGGGATTTTCATCTTGTGTGGTATACCTGAGCATTTGAGGTACTGCTTTCTTTAACACTGCTTCGTACCGTCAACTCTGATGAGCTTACCACCTGCTATCAAAAGACAGAGAACACCTGTTGTTAAACAAACATACACAATATGCAACTCACTGCTGTTAGTATGATATAATCAGCAGTGTTCTGCTGCTCATGCCTTGTGATATGAAAATTAGTCTTGTTTATTGCATGAGCAACTGCCATATAGGGGATTCAGTAGCATTGCAATACAAATTGTACTTTTTCAGCAAGTCTTGTTTTTGTCTTTTTTGGTGGAATTGAGTTAGTGTTGTGGATCCTTGTGTATTTATCAGCATTACCTGTTTCTGTTGATAGTGGTATTGTGTAACAGTGCTTTGGGATGCAGAAGAGGAACTGGACTCTTGGCTTTCAAACTGTTTCTTGATGCTAGCCAGTCCGCCTGGCAGAGAACATGGCTCAGAGCTGTCCATGACCTTGAAACACAAAATAAAATGGTAAGACGCATTCATAAATATAAATATAGGTTGAGCTTACATACAGAATATACATAGAATAGATTGGAGACATATGATTCTCCTCTAGGGGGAGCTACAAGGTTGAAAACAAAGTTTTTAATTTCCTCTTTTACTTAGAACCAAACACACATTATACAAACATACTACATTACACATTGACAAGTTGCATCAGTATTCGTTGCTATCAATCCTCTATTATTAAATTATTTATTATTATACAGATCTTAAAGACAAAGGGCCCTATTTTAACAATCTAAGCGCATGGTCGAAAGCGCTGGGCGCAGGTGCACTCGGGGCATGTCCGAATACACTTTAGACGGATCTGTTCATGTGGGAGGTAGCCTAATTCTGATACACGCAATGACTATCCATCATGACGTAGGCATTTTTATATTTATGTAGCCTACACAATAATAATCTTTTACATTGTAATCCTTTACTTTGTAATAATTGACATGTTTGTGTGCTCCTGTATGTGTAATAAGCAAAGTGAACGCGTATTGTGGACCCGCCCAGAGGTGCATTTTCTACTAACGCGCTCTTAAAATAAAAATAAAAAATATTGCGCCATTGACTCTAGACCAGATTTGAGTTGGTCTATGGCGCAGTCTATTTTCAGTTCCTCAAAATAGCAACATGCCAACTATGCGCCTGAACACACCTCTTTCTTTAGACCAGCATGCCCATGGGTGCACAAATGGGTGCAAATGCATTTACTATTTAAACAACGCAGCGCAGGACGAGAAAATGTGAACTGCGTCCGGCTGAAACTAGCAAAAACACTTGCGCTGCACCTTGCGCCGCATTGCGCCGGGTGTATGATAGAGCCCAGAGAGTTAGTTTACCAATAGAACTAAGCGTCATTCCAGTGACAAGAAATATTTCTCTCCACACAGACATCAAAAATTATGCAGAATGCAACACACTGACAAACAATCAGAACATATTTGATATTTAATATTCCGCAATGGAGATCTGGATTTTGAACCAATGGGATTTCACAATGGGCAGCACTCCACACCAGAAATAAACATAGTTCTAAGCATAATGTTTTCTAAATGTAAATATATGTTAAATAATCCATTAGGAAATGCAAAATAATTATTTACTTCCAGAAGGATTATATCATAATTAGTTAATAAACTATAACCAAAAATATAAAACAATATTTGTATTACTTATTTTATTTCACTTGCCAAGGTAGTATTTTAATTGTTTGTTTAAATTTAAATAACTAAAGCTAAATAAAACTAAAACTTTATAATAAGTAGACATGTTTAAAAATAATAATAATAATTACAAAAACACAATACATTTCTAAAACTTTAAAATTAAAATAAAAAATAAATATAAAAAATAACAACAATCTGTAATAGTATATTAACGGAAAGGCTCTTTAAAAACCAAGCAACTGACAAAATATATATTTTCATGGTTGCAGCCGGTTAGGATACAAGCACAAATTGTTTAGGGCACTGTGTAATAATACTCCACCTCATCCAGTAACTGCCATCTCACTTTATTTAATGCAACCCAAATTCCCACATGGGATCAATGAAGTGCAAATCCATTTAATGTGTATTTTATGCATCTATTATGTATTACATATCCATTAATTACAGCATGCTTATATGGGCTGAAAGGAGTTTTTTTCTGAAGAAGATGAAGTAGGAAATCTGTGCCTATTTTTCCTTTTCTACTGGTAATATGAAATGAGTGTGGGCCAGCATATGTTCATGCATGTTTGTGAGCGTGTTCATGCTGGTAAATACCACAGATGGGCTTCTCTCCTCCTTGGTAGTGGCCGCTTGGTATAAGGCTAGTCTCTGCTTGAGAGGCAAGGTATCAGCCTCACCGTCGGCGTGTCCCTCTCTTGATGGTGAAACACCTGCGCTGCCCGCAGCTGAAATACACACAGAGACACACTCAGGTTGCAGGGTGCGCATCATTCGCTATTAAACCTGAACCTGTAAAAATAAATGCATTTCTTCACCCTGACTCCGGTCTCATGATTGGTTCACGGGAAACTAATGTTAGATTAGAGAAAACATCATCTGTCATATTTTCAAGAGTAAATTTAGCCAGACAAAGTCAAACTGACAACAGGGATGTATTGTGACAGCTAATGCTGACTCTCTCTCTGTCTCCCAGTCTATAGATGGCTCTAATGACAAGATGAGAAATGATGTCATAAAGCCTGCACGTCGTTCTCATCAATCACGGTTTTCAAAGTTGGATCACCCAAGCCATCACCACTACCAGCTCTGGTAAGGCTTGTACACGTATAAGGTCATTTCTATATATTACATGGGAGGTTATGAGGATGCACAATATAATTTTACCATATCTGTCAGTAACAATATAAGAGTTTCTTTTTTAATGTATTGGTATTATCAATAATGATACATTTATCTGTCAACTAGCAATCTTTTAAAGTACTTTTTTTATAATACCAAGCATTTAATCATAACACTGTTAAATATAATTATTAGCAGAAATGAATACTTTAAATACTTACAAGAAACATACATTGTTTTTAACATCATGGTACAGAATTCTCTTATTGGCCCTTAATGGATTATCAGCCATGATGTGAAAATAATAATTGGCTTATTCGTATTAGCCAGAAATGTATAGCGGTTGATGTACAAGGTTGCTTTTTAATGAAAATGTAGTATTTTTTTTCTAATTAATACTGTAGTAATTATCTATTGTAATACTATAGTATGGACATTTATTTCCATCACAGAATAAAACGGTAATGTTTTTATTTTTGAAACGTTTTCTCAAAATTCTGACTTTTTTATAGCAGTTCTGAGTTTATCTCACAATTCAGAATTGCAAGTATAAATTGAAAATTGTGAGATAAACTTGCAAAAAAAGTCATAGCTACCTTTTTTATTTATAATTCAGTGGCAGAAACAAAAACCGAATTGTAAACTCTGTTTTCTGAATTTAGAGAAAGTCAAAATTGCAAGATTCGGTAACCTAGAAAAAAATGTGAGAAATAAACTCGCAATTGCAAAAAAAAAAGTCACAATGGGGTTCATAATTGTGAAATTGTTGCAGTCACCTTTTTTAAACAAGCTTCCATACAATATATACCATATTAAAAATGTGTAAAATAGCTTTAAAAAAACATTTAAACGTTAAGTTATATAAAACACATAAGACATTACTGTGAAAACCGTATGATTAAGATGATTTACGAATGAAATATCAAAACATTGGCAGATGCATGTTAACTCTTTGAATAGCTGCACATTTTATGTTCTTAAAAATATTTGAATTCTCTCCATCACCGCTAAAGATAAGAGACCATGGAGGATGTCCTGCAATGCTCTTCGCTGATGATTTCAAGCCAGATCTTTGTGCTGTCATACACCCACACTGCTTTTCTTACATCAGTAAAGCATGACCGTATCACCATGTGACCAAGACATGTTCCTTGAACCGTTAATTTTAGCAGAGCAGTTATTCAGAGCATGCCAGTGTAAAACTAGCCCAGCAGAAGGATCGAGATGATTCAGATCCAGAATAAGCCAGCTTTAGTAGCCGTTGAACTGAAACTCTACACCTGACGGTATCTGACACATTTCAAGCACAGAGACGAGGGGATGTGGAGACAGAGGGATCACGCACTCGTTTGTCATGATAGAGAAAGACATCAGCGGGGAAGATGGACGAAGAACATTCCAGAACACCTCCAAGTGTCTAGAACCGCAGGGGTTGACGGCTTTCTAGACTATCACGCATTACCATGATGTGAAGTAACCACAATACCGAGAGCAATTAAAGAAGACTTATTTTAAACCAAGGCCCATTTCATATTTCAGAGAGAGAGTGAGGTGCCCAGGAAGAGTGACTTCCTAAAATGCAAAGCCATAGCAATCTTTATATCGGTCCCTTGTCTATCATTCAGATTTCTACTTCTCTAATAAGATTATCTGCCACAGTTCTGACTTTTTATGATTATCAGAAATAGGAAGTAGTAGATTGGTTGTTTTGATCAATTACTTCTCTGGTTTTGGTTCACTTTGTCAGAACTAGCAGTATTAGACATCTGCTAAATGTGTGATTTAATCTGTGTAAGCAGTATATCAGCAGGCCTGTAATATTCTAGACTCTAGTCTATGGAATGCAGCAGTAGCTTACGGGCTAAATTCAGAAAGCCCGGTCTTTAGGACTCTATTCTAAGACACTCATGGGGTGAACTGACATATATGACACGCACTGCCACACAGCAACTACAATGCACATGAGAAAAAAGACATGTATCACTCATCTCATTTTACACTTTTCTTCACATTGTCCATGTAATTGTTCATATAACTCGGTTTTTGAAGCCAACTACCACTACTCAGTTAGTGAACTGTTATTGTTAAATGAAAAGCATAATGGGTTTTGAATTGCTAAAAGCTTAAAAGTTCTTGTCTTGCTGAAACAACCAACAAGTATAACAGGTCTCAGAAAATGTGAAAGTCTTTGGTTAGCAAAAGAACCATTTTGTTACTTTGTTTACAAAAAAATTCTCATTAATATTCATTTCTCTCAACTCCATTATGATGGAACAATATGCCATGTGTCCTCTTTATGCAATCTTAATGAGCGCTCTCAAACACGTGCGCGTGCGCCATTGGCCTTAAACCTGGAAATATGTACTTATTAATTTGAACTCAACCAAGTTACCTTTTTAATTTAAAAAAGGCTCAAAAGCAATACTTATATGAGATTGTCAAATTATGAGATAATCAGTAGTGCTGATTATTTCATAAAAAATAGGTTAAGTTCTATCTAAAGCATGCATCTTCCAAATGAAACTTTCTCTCTAGTCCTCTCAGACATCGACATCAGAAACCAATTCCGTTGAATCACACTCACCTATAGAGATCTGAGGTTTCCTCTATGTTCCTCAACGTTACAATAGTGTCACCTGGACAATCCAGATCCCACCTGGAGACCCCTATAGACACCCAGCGTCCGTGTGTGAAAGTGTGAGTGTATGCTTGGAGACCAGCTCCAGTCTACTGTCCAGTTCACCTCCGAGTGATGGAGGGCAGGGACAGCTGGCTGTATTTCAGAGGCCCCTACCATTACCCTCCTCCTCTTCAAAAGATTGCCAGTCTGCTAGGCCTTTTTTTAGATGAGCTACTCAACATGCCCTTAACCTGAAGTCACAGAGAGACAGACGACACACTGAGGGGGAGAGGCACCTTGCTGTCTGAGAGATTTAGGGTCATTCATCCTTGGCTTTAATAAAATGCACTAACAGCCCATTTCACATGTTTAAATTTGTATAACGCAGCTTGTATAAGAGCTTTGTATAAAGAACAGCCCTAAAATGAACTGATAATCTAATGATTTTTAAATAAATAATATAAATCTGTTCATTAGAAAGCTATGTTATGGCTTGTAGCACACACGTCTACCTCTGTGGTGCCTACTATGTTTTTGGAACTTCACAAACATGGAAACTTGTTGTCTGGAAAATTCTTTAAAAAAAATGTCCTTTTGTGTTCCATGGAAAAAACAACATACAAAACTGGAACAATGTGATGGTGAATAAATAAGGATAAACACAATTTTCAACAGAACTTCTCCATTTAAAGAGGAGGTGACAGCTACTACAAAGCTCTAATTATTATAAAGCACTTCTAGAAAGGTCTTACATTTGTTAGGATGTGTTGGCATAAGAGTCAGACAAAAGTCAGGACTTCGGTTTTTTATTATATAATAAATAAATAGATAGAATAGAACAAACAAACTATTGATAGATTATTTTTTTGCATTTGTTAATTGTATAATAAAAAAGAAAACATATAAAATACAAAAATATTAGTTTTGTTAGATTAGTGAACATTATCAGTGTTAGAAATTCTATAAATGAGTGTGTGCGTGTGTGTGCACGTGTGCGTGCACGAAACAAATTATCTTATAAAATAAAAAAATCTAGGTAGCCAACTTTGGCCCTAAAAAGAGAAAACATACAATCACACCAAATAAAACAATTCTCCTGGACAGCATTAAAAAGTCATGCATCACATGATGTCAGACACCAACACTCAAGAGAATGCAAGCACACTTGAGTGATGAACAATATATCAGGATATGCATGCGTGAATGTCTGTGTACGTGTGTGGACCAGTCGTAAACAACACTGTCTATTTAAAAGACCAGCTGATCAACTGTCACAAATCAACTCACCTGTCAAACAAACCTATTCAATTACACAGGCCTCCCACTAGCATATTGTCACAGCATATCTTTAAAACATGTACACTCAAGCATTATAAAGTAAAGTTTGGGTATGATAGCGGTACTTTTAATACTATATCCTGTGAAAACTCTGAAAACTCAAAGTAACCGAAATAAGTGCCTTAAGAACAAGATTGCAGCAGAAATCCAAACACATGTACATACATACACATACATGCATGAGCACTAAAGCTCATCTGTCATCACCGTTGTCATCATGCTAGACAGCAATGTGTGAAGTCTTTAATCATGTCGCCTTTACACACACACACACACACACACACACACACACACACACACACACACACACACACACACACACACACACACACACACACACACACACACACACACACACACACACACACACACACACACACACACACACACACACACACACACACACACACACACACACACACACACACACACACACACACACACACACACACACACACACACACACACACACACAAACTGAATTTCCACAAACATATAAATCACATAAAAAAACGAAGAGGTTGCAAACAGTACAGTTTAAAATTTCCTGAATCAGCCTTTAAATAGCCAAACAAAGACATCTTTAGGGTGAATTGAAAAATTCTGGTGTTCAATTGAAAATAAACAGAATTATTGTATTATAAAAGCCAAAAGATACTCACATCCACCAAAGTTTGAGTCCTGATTCGACATGTTTTCTCCTACACCACTATATTTGTCTGATACTCTCCCACTAGACGAATATGAACCACTCACTTCCTAGAGAGAGAGAGAAAAAGAGAGAGGCAGGTGTGGTTAAAGAACACTTTCTAGTCCGTGTTTCATTTGCGATCAGCAGTTCCACGAGACCTCTTGCAAAAGTTCGGAAGAGAGTTAAGAACAGAGACACCGTGTTACACGAAGCACACGTGTGTTTGTTTTGTCTATTTATTATTAACAGCATATCAACAAGACTGTATAAGCTAGAGTTCACCTGAAGCTTGAAAGCTGTCACCAAGTCAATAGTAATGCCCTTGAAACGGGAACATAAATGGGGAAGGAGGCTGAGAACAGAAAAAATAAACCGCCAACTGTGAAACAGATTTACATATAAACAAAAGGAAATGTATTTATAACATTTGTTTAAATGTATTTTCAGTGTGTATTGTGAATAGCACTGTCATTAGACACGCAACAAAAGCAAACCTATATTCTTCCATATAACACAGGTCTAATAACTGAGTTTGAGAAAAGATCAAAAGATTCTAATTCAGTTTTGAAGAGTTACACTGTAAGAAAAAATTTAAAATCCATAGATAAACAAATAATGTCCTCTGAGAAAATTAACAGTACATTTTCTGGTAAGGTTACCTTTAAGTTAACCTGAAACACAACACAATTCAATGCATAATTCAGCTGTGGAAAACAAATCTTGAAAGAATGGAAGAATACATTATTTGCATGTTTTGTTTTTGTTGCAAGTATCTGAACAGTTAAAAGCTGCTAAATTTGTATAGTCCGTGCATGCAAAAGGAGCTCAGCATGTCTAATGATCATCGGCTATGCTTTTGAAAAATCATGACAAATAATTATTTAAAATAAATAAAAATTGTAAAGGTGTCCAACTTTCACATGAATAAGAGTCCTAACTGGTTAAAAAAAGGTAATTATGTCACAGAACTGCGAGATTTAAACTTGCGAGAAGAAAAGTCAGAGTTGTGAGATATAAACCGGGAACTTCAAGAAAAAAAGAGAATTTTAGGATAGGATGAGCTCAATTGTTGAGTTTATGTTGCTACGTCAGGTAATGTTTTGATATCAAAGTGTTTTTTTGTGTGTGTTTTTTGTTTTACTTTTTGAGGAAATAAGACTATATAAGGAAGCAATATTTTAAAGGGTTAGTTCATCATAAAATAAATATTCTGTAATTATTTACTAAACCTCATATTGTTCCAAACCTGTATGATTTTGTTTCTTCCATGGAACACAAAAGGAGAAATTTAGCAGAATGTCTGAGCTGCTTTTAATCAAGTGGATGAGGACCAGGAACACATCAGTAAATGCAATATTCACCCTCAAGCACTCTCTTTCTCGTAACCCCTCTGTCTGTTTTGTTTCACAAAACAATTTGCAAATCAAATCTTCCCCTATCAGATGTTCCATAAAGTACTCATGCAGCTGTGAAAGACAGTTCAAAACATCAGGAAGGGAAAATCAACACTATCCCACACACACACACACACACACACACATTGATTGTGTCCTGTGGAGTCATATTTCACTATTCAGCTCATCTGGCGTAAGACACACACGCAAAGTCTGTGCAACACTGAGCCAGGAGGTCAAAGTTCACCCTGGACAGAGAGAACAGGTGGTTTCATTCACACACACTGAAAGGCCGAGTTTTACTTTATCAGTTACACTGCAATTAAATTAAAGGCTAACTACTGTAAATGAAATCTAATAAACAGCCGTGTCGGTTTCTCAAAGTGCTGTCAAACACTGCTGATGCTTTCAAATGCACTGATATTTTGGCAGAATTGACATTAGTTAAAAGCTGATCCAGTTAAATCTTTAAAGCTGTTAAAATTTCACCTGGATAAAGATTAAAAGAGCTGTGAGTTAATTCACCTGAACAAACTTCAGATAATGAAGAGATAAGATCTAGCCATTTATTTCATCAAATAATGTGATTCTGGAGCATGTGGAACATCTCAATGAATCAAAGCTTACAAAAAAACAAAGGGATTAACAAATTCAATCTGGACAATATTGTGTTATATGTTTGTCCTTACAAAAAGTACTGTGACATGGTATCAGATGACCATACCATGGTATTTGGATGTATATAATGGTACTAGCCTAAATAATACCAAATTCACATGCCATGGTATTTCAAAGCACTTTAGAGAATACCATGGTACTACCACCATGGTAGTGTTAAAAAACCTGATAATAACAAATTATCCAAAACGGCAACATCATATTCACCATGTTTTTAACTAGATGGCACCATTTTTGGTGGCCTGCAAAGTGAAATAATGTCTAATAAGCTTATTGAACATACAGTAAGAACGATTTAACAGAAGTTAATGAACCTCCGTTGGAGAGAAACAAAGATGTCACAAACAGGGTTATTATCATCTCTTACGAAAATTAATCATGGTTTTACTACAATTAAAAAAAAAAACATGTGTACTATAGTTAAACCATGGTAACTACAAATTAACCTTAGTTTTTCTACACCAACCACAGTTAGCACATAACAAAATTGATAAACATTTAACAAAAATTAAATTGAAAATATATTTTAAACTTGATTAAAATATTTTTAATAGGAAATCTCTTGATTAATCTATAATAGTATAAATAATACTAAAATAAAATTGGTTGTAAGTAACTAACAGTCTATCACAGTCTTTAGGTGTGACTAAATGTATTTTTTAGTAGTATGACGAGCTACTGTACAACATGACGGTACGCCATAAACATTCAATATGCTGAACCGCTAAACCCGAAATGTCCTTGGTTTTATTTCAGAAATCTGGTCACCCTCGTGTGTTTGTGTGCGTAAGGGGATTTCCTGTTTTTGTAAGCACCACTGAGAGTCTCCCATTACTCTCCTGTCTCTGTGATAAGTGGACATATTTAAACATGAGTCACTGACCTGGAGTTAGAAAAACAAGCCAGCGGGGCAGCTCTCCTACACACATACACAAACAGATATAGCCATCTTCTTGCTAACATAAACTGTATTTCACCAACAATTCTAAAACAAACTCCGAGGCTTTTATGCACAAACAGGAGGAAAGATAGGATGATGGAGGGTGACAGGGTTTGTAGTCTGAAGAACAAGGCCGCAGGTTAATCTACATAACGTAAAGACATGGTATGATTACCATGCACACCTGAGATGACACAAAAACACATACCGAACATCCTGGGTTCCTGCGTGAACATCTAAATATCTGAGTTATGTCCCAAGGCCTTGACCGACAGTTCTGTTTTCTTTTTTTTAACACAAAAGGCATCCAGAAACAGTCACAAGGAGCTGCTTTTAGCCTGAGCGCTACGCATAGCACAGGGATAACTATAAAAGAGTGAGATGACAGCACCTAATACTTTCTACACTTTTAGCAGTATAGTCACTGTGTTTGTAGGGTATATTTAGCAGTAGCAGGACAGTGATTAACTGTCAGCTAGCTTTAGCCTTTAGCATGAGTTCATCGCTATTTAAAACTAAATGTAAAGGAATGTTGCGGGTTCAAAACAAGTTAAGCTGTTTTGAGGTTTGTCAATGCAGTCGATTTCTACAGAAAATCATTCTGACTTTCTGAACTTGGTTTATAAAAACAAACAAAACTAAAATATACTTTAATGTAATTTCTGATGAAACTTATGTCACGACACGTATTTAAATATATTTGTAATTACATATAAATGATTGTTATGCATATTAAAATGATTGTTATGCACTTAACATGAACTTTATGTTAGCCAATGGAGTACTGTGCATCAAAATAAGTGTTCTTTTTTAAAGTATGACACAATTCTTGAAACAAGTCTTTAAAATGTTCTTCAAAGTAAAACTTTTAATGCACTTTAAAAGTAAAAGTTGAATTGTGTTTAACAAAGTCATGAAAATATACTCTCTTTAAGTACACTTAAGTGATCTGTTATTTCATTAATTTATTATTGGAAATCAGTTTTTTTACATACTTTTGAGGTTTGAAGAACACTACATATGTGCATGTTCAATACAATTAAGTGCACCTTTTAAGGGTATTCTTGTGATCATTATCCTGGTGAAATGGTCATAGACTGCCATTGTAAGAACACGTCTGGTATTTTCACCAGTGTATTAAGTGCTTCTCACTATTCCTTGGATACTGAACATATTTGCTTGAAAGAAACAAACAGTGAAATAAGATCTCAAACATTGTTCAAACAAAAAAGATATTTGTTTATACAAGATATTTCACATATCCAAACTTAGCAAAACAACGATTTCCTTTGCTCTGTTGCACAAGAAGCATTATTTAGACTGTGGGAAAATATTGATTAGGTATCTGTGATTATGAGAGACGTTTCCAGCCTTGCATTTGCTTATAGTGACATCTTCTGGACAGAATGCGCAACAACAGCACTCGGCCTGCTGAAGAGTTTAAAAGTGCTTATGTAAACCTTGGATGAACCTAAATTAAAATCCAACTAGACTTTAAACAGGATGTGAGGATTTGTATTGCTTTCTGTCCTAAAGTGGCTGATGAATAACAGCAGGAGGATTTCATGTCTGAAATGAAAGTTTCTCAGTCTCTTTCAGACAGCCTTTAATCATGGCAGTCTCTCTGTATACCCTAACTGAGTAATAATGAATGAGAGAGAGAGAGAGTTTTTGTGTGTGTGTGTGTGTGTGTGTGTGTGTGTGTGTGTGTGTGTGTGTGTGTGTGTGTGTGTGTGTGTGTGTGTGTGTGTGTGTGTGTGTGTGTGTGTGTGTGTGTGTGTGTGTGTGTGTGTGTGTGTGTGTGTGTCTTTGCAAAGGGATCCTGAAATATTAATAACCCCTGTGGGGTGGAGAGGTCGTGTTTCAGAAAGAAACGATAGATGGATCTCTAGCAATCTCTCTCCTCTTCCTGTGTTTATCTAGCCAACAATTAGCCACTCAATCAGGAACACCATTCACTTATTCCGCTCTTGTCCAAAAAAAAACCCTCAGAATCAAGACTCAAGAATCTGATCAGATGGCCAGGCCTGTGTTTCACAACCAGATGAAGAAATATACAACTTACTCACATTCAGAGTATTCTTGATTACTTCTGTTTTCTGTCAAGCACAAGCTTGATGCAGGGACTATCACGAAAACCCTTACAAAAAATGTACAACATCAAAATACCATAGTTAATGATACCCAGAAATTACTTATTTACTGAGGTAACCATGATGACTAACACCAAATGCATAGTTTCATTGATAAAACAATACCAGAATCTATCTATCTATCTATCTATCTATCTATCTATCTATCTATCTATCTATCTATCTATCTATCTATCTATCTATCTATCTATCTATCTATCTATCTATCTATCTATCTATCTATCTATCTATCTATCTATCTATCTATCTATCTATCTATCATATCTAGAAATCATCGTTTGACAGCACATGCACTGCAAATGCTCACAACACAGCAATGCACTGCAAATGCTCACAACACAAACAAATAAAGAAATGTGCTGCCAATACTTACAACACAACCAAATGCGCAGTATAGACCACAACAAATTACCCGACCAAAAAGGTGTTGATTTGTAATAGATGAAATATTAACCATTTGCAAGCACAATTGTACACATACCCTTGTTAAACTATGGTTAGTGTTGTAAATCCATGGTTAATTTGTGCATGGTTTAACCATAGTAAACATTTTTTATTTATTTTATTTTATATATAATTAATACATTTATTAACTAATTAATTTTAACAGTATGGTTAATTTTTGTAAGGAAAGTTTTAAAAGAAACTTAGCCAGCTTACATAACATTTCTTCTTCGTCAAATTGACAAAGATGTTTTCTTAATTTGCATGTGTCTTTTCATTTGCAGCTCTCTCGGCCACCGTACATTAGCCTACCATGTTCCAAAAACGAACCTATCTATTTTCTAAATGCATGTTACAATGGAAATAGATACTGTATATACTGTAAATGATCAATCAACGCATGTTTCATTTTCTTACAAATGCTCTTGTATTCAGATCTGCCTCCATCCAATCAACAACCTATGCAAGCAACCATGCCCCTGTCTTACATTTCTTTCTTTTTGATAATCTGTTTCACAATACTGAAGAAACTGTATATCGATTGTGACACTGCGTTGCAATGTATTTTGGCATTGTGTAATTGTTTACTAACTAATAGAAGAAAATCATTCCTGGCCTGATAATGATCAATACTTAAGAGCATTTTTAGGTGAAATCTATGGAAAAGATTTTTCATTGGCATCCATGGTTCCATGAAGAACCTTATAGTTGACGAATAGAAGAATATGTTCTTATAGTTGACGAATGAAGAATAGTTGAGCTAATATATGATTGAGCTAATATAATTGAGCTACATCTGAGCTAATATGAAGAATCTTTAACACTAATGGAAGCTTTCCAATGCACAGAAGGTTCTTCATAGTTAGATTATTACAGTGTTTTTCACACAAAGAAAACAAAAAGTTTATTTTAAGAACTGTTTACTGAAAGGTTCTACAAGCAAAACATGTTTTCTATATGGCATCACCTTGAAAATCTCCTTTTAGTGGAACTACACCGGGTGAAATGTGTTTAAACTCTAAACTGAGCTTGGAGTACTACACTTCTAGTGGTAGCAGATATCAAACTAACATGTTTAAATAGGCAAAATATTTAATAAATAAACATGCAGTGTTAATAAGAGTAGAACTTTGTGACTGGTGAGCATTGCAATTCTGCCACTGCATATTCCACGTGACTCTGCTCATTAGATAATATTTAACTATGATCTATTTAACTATAACACAGTGAGACTTTACAACAATACAAAACAATACTGGCCACAGCTTCACATAACATTCAACCTTCTTCTTTTTTTGACTCAAAGCTTTTGTTTGTTTATGTGTGTGTGTGTGTGTGTGTGTGTGTACTCCTGCAAGTATGAGTAAAACCAAACCATGCTAAACTAATTAGTTCATTCTTCTTTCTTTATTATCTCCATATCTCTCTCACTTTCTTCTGTTGGCTTTACTCTGCCCCCACACACATTACCCACATGCAAATTATAGGGTTATTTATACGAAAGCTAGTGTTGCGGAAAGAACCCCAGAAATAAGTTTTAAATTACATAGTGAAATGTGTGTGTGTGTGTGTGTGTGTGTGTGTGTGTGTGTGTGTGTGTGTGTGTGTGTGTGTGTGTGTGTGTGTGTGTGTGTGTGTGTGTGTGTGTGTGTGTGTGTGTGTGTGTGTGTGTGTGTGTGTGTGTGTGTGTCAGCACACAGTTGCTCTGCTTCCCACAAGTTTATTGCCAGTAGCTGCTTCTGTTATGGGTGTCTGTAGCTTTGTTGTGTGTGTGCGTGCGTGCGTGCGCACGCATTTCCAGATTGTGACCTTTCTCTCTGTCTCTTTTTCTCTGTGAGCTCACAACAATTTAATTTAATGGATTAAATGTGCCTATGTAAAAGGCCAGCAAAACGAGCTTTCCAGCGCAGAGCTATGAAACACATAATTTAAACTGATCTTCTCCCTTAATCTAATGTCTCTCTCAATCATATGTCTCTCTTCTTTTATGTCTGCTCTTTCAATTCTCATTCTTGTATCACTTATTTCTCATCCCTGTCACATGAATTTTTCATTCTCAGCCATCTCATCAGTGTCACTTCACTGAACCGTGACTGTTGAACACTAAACTTTCAAACCCGTTCTTTGAAGTATGGTAAATTACAGTAGCAGAAACCTAGGATCCCCTTGAACAGTTCAACCTCCTGAAAAGACCAACTGAAGTTTTTAATGCTGGTCACCATCATTGGATGCAGATGTGCTGGTGTTTACCTAGTATCACTATAAAGATGATGCTGGTTGAACAGTTTATATGTTGTGCTGGTAAATAGCTTGGATAAGTTCCAAACTAGAGCAGACCAGCTGGTCTTCTGAGCAGGCTACACTGCCAATGAGCAGGTTTGAGAAATTGGATATGCTGCTCTGATAACATAGCTTACTAATGTGTAAGAATGCTTCGAAAAACAAAATCCCAACTTTATTTCAAGTTGAACCAAACCCTGTCCAGCTAAGCAAGTTAGACAAAAAACAGGATCTGGATCACATTACTTTTCCTTTCTATTCATAATCTCTTATATTAGCACGTTAGCACTTCACTTTCAATAAGGACCTTACATATACTGTATATCTGAAAACTAGAAAGCAGCAATGCTTTAAATGAATGCATAGTACAGTTACTGTATACCAAAGACTGATGAGGGAAACAAACTGAAGCTCACAAAAGTCATTGATATGATCTCCAGATTTCTTCTGCAGACATTCGTCAGACTGGACAGGATTCATGGAATTACACTACCGTTTAAAAGTTTGAGAAGGGTATCACAAAGATATTAAGCAGTGCAACTGTTTTTAACATTGATAGTAAGAAAGAAATCTTATTTCAACACCAAATCAGCATATTAGAATGATTTCTGAAGGATCATGTGACTCTGAAGGCTGGAGTAATAATGCTCAAAATTCAACTTTCCCGGCATTTTTAAATATTAAAACATAATATTTCACAATATTACTGTTTTCACTTTATTTTTGAGAAAAAAAGAGAATTCAAATACCAAAAATTGATAAAGGGAAACAAACAGACCCTCAACAGATATCAGTGATACAAATAAAAGTGATTTACATTACATTTGGAATGCTTGGAAAATCAGATGTGAAAGTCTGACTCTTTTTAAACATGCAGCAACAGCTGTTTTTCTCTTCCTCTCTCTCTCCCCTTTCTCCATCTGCTCTCTTGCTTTAGTCGCCAGCAAAATATTAGTAAAATGACATCTTAATGCACACATTATCTCTCTGCAAACAGACTGAAGAGCTCAATTTGTCTTTTCCATTCTCATTCTTTCTCTTTCACTCACCACATGTTGCGCCTGCGGTTTCTCAAACATTTGCTTCAGGCTGCTGAGTGGGATGTTAAACTTCTCAATGTGCCTGTTCTCCTCCAAGTCCTCTTTAGCGTCCGCAGGCCGCAGGGCGAGAGTAGACGAACGAGAGTTCTCTCCTTCTTTCGACACCTCGGGTCCATTTCCTGATTGAATTTCCATTGTTCAGGAAACCAGATATTCCAGCCTCCCCCACGAGAGCAGAGAGGACCACTACTGAAAGACTGGACAGAGGAAGAGAGACACGGTGAGAGAGAGGAAAAGAGAGCGAGAGAGGGATGTGGAGGAAGAAGTGCGTGGCACAGTTGTGGTGTCTAAGAGGCCGAACCAGACGGACAAACCGAGGACGTCCTTGAAGGAGGAGAAAAAGAAAGAAAAGAAAAAAAGGTCTTTGTGAACTCATGCTATGAATTTTCTTCCAGTTAACACAATCGTCACATGCACACTCAGAATGCCAAAGTTAAGGGTTCAAAAGTGCTGCAGTTGAGTAAAACACACACACACTCCTGGCAACAGGAAATGAACATCACTCCTGAACAAATCATGGAAACTTGACCACAGCCCTCCTCACGGCTTTGACACCAACACCCTTTCCTTTCAACACACACACATTTCCTAAAAAGAAAACCCACCCTGAGACTGTATCCTGTATCCACACATTTCCAAAAATCTCCCCCAAAAGCCATATACTTAAACAAGCACAGATTAAGGTCCTATGAGGCCACAGGGAATCTAGGGGAAACACATGTTTTTTGCCACAAAATAAGATCGTGACTGACACATTACATTTCACAATTGCAACAAAAATGTACAGGTTTTATCTTAGAATTACAACTTTATATCTCCAAATTACATATTTTGGTAATACGTCAAACTTTCTATTATGGAACTTGGGCTCATTTAGCAGCTTATAAAATTGAGATGTAGTTCTGCAGTATCCTGTTTGCATGTGATGAGAAATTACTTTTTTTTCAACTGCTTACACACATTTTCAAAACTTTGCCTCTTTTTTTCCAAACCTTAGACACAAATCCAAGAATTGCACAAACAAAATGCCTCACATCTCTGCATTCAAAATATCACAAACACACCTCAAAAGCAAACATTTGCAAACACCTTTGCTTTAATCTTAATTCCTTAATTCCACCTTTGCTTTAATCTTAATTCTTAATTATTAGAGCATTTTGTGTTGTGCTTTGCAAAAAGTGTTTTATGAAATTGAAAACTGAGTCAAAAGGCGAGAGTTAGTGTATGGTTTTGCAGATTTGGTGTGTAGTTCTGATATTTGAGTGTCAGGTTTCAGAAATTGTGTGACAAGTAAAGATTTTGTTTGTAAGCAGTTGAAAAAAACCTGTAAAGTACTATCATAGCGATAATTAACAGTGTCTATTAAAAGTGTCTGTCCACAATAACCACAATATTTTGACAAAAATGATTATAAAATTCAATTCTATAAAAATGTAAATAAATAAATAAAATAATTGATGTCTTGAGGCAACCATTGTAGTATAATCAATCATGACAAATGTTTATACTAGAGCTTATGCTTACTTCAATTCAAAGGCTTGGGTCAGTAAGATTAAAAAAAAATTGTGTTTTTAATTTAACAAGGACATATTCATTTATAAAATATGACATTTATAATGTTAGAAAATATGTTATATTTCAAATAAATGCTTTATTCATCAAATAATTCTGAAAAAAAATCTGTTTCCCCAAAACTATTAAGCTGCGCAACTGTTTTTCAACAGTGATAATACACTTTTTTTATTATTATTAAGAAACTGCATATTAGAATGATCTCTGAAGGATCATGAGATGCTGAAGACAGGAGTAATTGCAGCTGAAAATTCAGCTTTGCCAACACAGGAATAAATTACATTTAAATTGTAATTATATTAATTATAATCTGGATTTTAAACAAATTCGACTTCACAGTGGGCAGCACTACAAAACAGACATGGACAAATGGACAACAGTCAGTGTCCTGTCGTGGTCACAGCTAGATATAACAGAAACTGAGTTTTTACATGGAAAAGAGAGCTTTTATCTCTTGACATTATATCATGTTGCGCCTGGTTAGGGCATTGTGTTACTGTCATGCATATTTCCGTTTGTTTTTACATACAGCTGAAATAATTTCCTGTGGTAATCAACAGCATACCATAGATGCTGCTGATAGAGTTTAACTGGTAAGCAGCAAAAATAGCTTGCTGCTGCACTGTAAACTCATTTTTATTTGTGGACGACTGAATAATCTGACAGGAAATGGCCGTAGACGGACGGGTGAAAGGAGGAAACCGTTATATATAAACTGGGGGGAGGATTCTGTGACCAGCACTACTTAAGTAAATGAATTCCAGGCAGGACACATTCAGACGGTTGAGTCATGGATCAGAGACATAAAAACACCACCTAGATTCACACGCTCTTACCTTCTGCTACAGTGGATG